>OY804585.1:17242872-18473081 GCA_963680875.1 Bathymodiolus brooksi
ATTTGAGTCGGGGAAGCCCCACTTAAAGTAAAATAAAGATAGTATTGTCAAATACAAATGGGTGACAAATACAAAACCAAAATGGCTGCGAAACTATCGAGTTCAACGCCGATAGATACCTAGACGGGATTAAAAAAGGCAACGTGTAGGCAGCAATTCATATCCGAAGTGTGATAATATTGTTTAAGAAGATCGTAAAGGTTTAACATGCAGCATCTGCGAACTAAATTATTGTATAGACTGTACAAGTATATAAAAAACACTACTAGTAGCACTCAAAGAAGACATGTCAGATAACTTTAAATGGACTTGTAATGGGTGCAAGCAAAATTTCCCCAGTCTGACTAGCATGACAGCCCAACTAAAATCTATAGAAAATACAACAATCAATAGACTATCAATAATAGAAGATAAGATGAATGAAATGCAACATGGTATGAGCGATAAAATAAAAGAAGAAGTTGGAGAAATCAAGCCAAAAATTGTAGATGAAATAAAAGACGAAATAAGAGCTACACTGCAGGAGGTGGTAAGACGAGAGATACGAGAAATTGAAGATCAGAAAATTCGAGCATTCAATCTAATAGTCTTTAATTTACCAGAAAGTGAAGATGTATAAAGTTCAATCAGAAAAGACCAAGACTTGAAAAGATTTCATGAATTATGTAGCACAATTAAAGTTCAGGAACCAGAAATTAAATTATCATTTCGACTGGGTAACCCAACACCAAAAAGGAATAGACCGCTTAAGATAATTTTTAACAATAAAAAAAACAACGTAAAGATATACTTGACAATGCGTCGAAAATTAAAAACATTCCTGCAAAAAACTGTTTGTCCATGTGCATAATTGCAAAAGACCTGACTGTCCAACAACGAGATCAGAATAAAAAAAGAAGAGCTGAAAAAATAAAACAACAAAAAGCATTGAAAGAGAAAAAACAGTGGACAATGAGAATAACCCAGAAAATATAGATCAAGAAATGATTGATGCAATAGCAGGAGCCCAAGAATTTATGGACGATACCGCACCTCCAAGTCAATCACAACAACCTATGGTACCATTATTATTTGACAATTTACATGCTCACAATATTGATGTAAATGGGGATAATCTCTCACTTTCCAGCCTGGGAGAAGAAACTATTATTGGTGGTTTTGACTTGGTAAAATCCAGAAAACCCCAGGCCCAGGGTCCTGGAACGACCCCAAATAAAGAATAGGAAAGTAGTTTTATTTTTAACTTCTCAAGCACTGTAAATAGCGAGCACCTTAAAGTTATGTACACTAATGTAGATAGTTTTATGAATAAAAGAGATGAACTCAGGGCACTTATTCAGAATAAAAGTTATGATGTTATAGCATTAACAGAAATATTACCAAAAAATAAAGATCAATTTGATATCAGCAGCGTAGAATGGAAAATGGACGGGTAAGATATGTTCATTTCTCCGCCAAATGTTTTCACTAAGAAAGGATGCCTAGTGTACACAACAGAGGGATTAAATGTGTTACAATTAGACAGTAAAATTACCAGTTTGTAGAATACGTACAACTAGGAATACATTTTGAGAATGGCAAGAAATTATTAATCTCTTGTATTTATCGTAGTCCAAGTGCTACCACAACCACATGCATAGAATAACTCAATGAAATAATATCAGCAAATAAGGTTAACAACAATAAATACGACTATCTGTTGTATGTAGGTGATTTCAATTTTAAAGAAATAGACTGGGAGAACAACACAAATGTAGGCCCAGAATGCCTTGTATCACAATTCTTAGAATCCGTTAGAGATACATGTACATATGTATATCAACACGTAAAACAGGCAACAAGATACAGAGGAGATAATCAACCGAACTTGTTAGATTTAATCCTCACCAATGAAGAAGAAATGATTGACAATGTCGTACACAATGCTCCATTAGGCAACAGTGACCATGGAATCTTGGAATTCAATTTTCAACTTGGGAGAAATGAGAACACTAGAAGTAACCAACAATCACTACGCTTCTTCAAAGGAAATTACGACGAGATAAATAGGCTATTAGCAAACACCGACTGGGATTTAGAACTGGCCCAAGGAGATATTGATGAACTTTGGAACAGATTTGCCGATAAAATATCAAGTACATATAAAGATAATATACCGGTGAGCAAATCTATGACAAAAAAAAATCAATACTCTATGGATGAACGAGGTAACACTAAACTCATTAATTAAGAAACGCAAAGTATGGAAACAATTTAAATACTGTAAAATTCCATTGAATAAGAGCTATTATGATGAAGCAAAAATGATCCGCAAACTACCATGTAAGACAGACAAAATATGAATATGAACGCTCAATCGCAACAAATATGAAAGAAGATAACAAGATATTCTGGAAATGTATACAACCAAAAACAAAATCCAAAGAAAATATCCCATGCATAATGGGTGAAAACGGAGAAGTACAAATGAATAACAAAATAAAAGCGGAACTGCTCAACAAATTTTTCCAGTGTATTTGCAATGGAGACCATTCACCCATTTTCCCCCCAGGTGGCGTCGCTGTACCAACGGTGGTTAGGAAAACGTTTGTTTTCCGATAAACGCTTGTAACCAATGTAATCAAATGGCAATATCATTACCTACGTGGTGTCCTTGATCTGAAACGTTGCGTAATATGACGGTAGGCACGGCCAATAGAGAGGACGGAAGTGAACATAATAGATTTTAATTTGATATTTCCAATACCTTTGTTTCTAGTTTATTTCACAGTGACCGGTAACAATTATAGCCTATAGGGCCCAATGCCTGCAATGCCAATGGCAATGTAAAATTGCATGTACGTGTTGTTGGTTTTTTTTACTTCATTTGGTGTCTAATGACGTAAAATTGCACACGAGTTTTTTTTTAATCCATTTGTTGTCTAATGACATAATATTGCACGTGAGTTTTCAGACTAAATTGATTGGTGTTTAACGTCCAGCGAGCAATTTTTCAGCTATATTCAGGACGAGAACATTTAAATATTTAAACGCCACGGGACTCGAAACTCTTATGGACCACTCATCATGAGCATAATGCTCATAATGAGCTGTTACACTGGGTTCTTTAACGTGCGGAGAGGGTGGCAATCTCTCAACACGGGACCTCGGTTTTATTTACGTCTCATCCACAGGACGGGTTGGTTGTGAATTTATGCATCCCGCACAACCGTCGGACGCCCCTTCAAGCCGAAGAAGCTCTCGGTCCCATTTCTATAACCCGGGGTTCCCGCGGGGTTCAAAATAAATTGAATCCGATTGAAAATTGTACACGTATTTTTTTCACACTGCCTGCAAAGCCAATGACAATGTAAAATTGCATGTACATGTTGTTTTTTTTTATACTTCATTTGTTGTCTAATGACATAATATTGCACATGAGTGTTCACGTATTTTTTCACACTGTATAGAGTCTAACCATGTAAATTTGCGTACTCGCTTTTGCTTCAAAAATAATGCAAGAAGAGTTTTAAGATCCCCAAGCGCAAGCCCAAGGGCAGGCAATACAATGACCAAAAGAAAAAGGACAATCACTAATCTACAAAACACTACACAGAAAACTATCATTTCCCCCACAGCGATATATTTTTTCACAGGAAACAAAAATTAATTTTTATTTTTTGGACATAAAAAAAAATCAGTAAATTCCCTTCAAATTTTTATCATAAATTTCTCGTTGAGAACTGTAGGGCCGGATTAATGATATTTTTGCTTCTTTCGTTTCAATTTATTTTGTTTCTTTAAAATTTCACCACATAATTAATATATTATTCTTCAGAAAAAAAACATCCTAAAAGTTAAATTAATGACATGAATGTGTGTCTCCGTCTCGAGTGCGGTAGATCGTGGGTTCGAGTCCCTGTCGGGTCATACCAAAGACTATACAAATTGATATTTGTTGCTTCTCTGGTAAGCACGCAGCATTAAGGAGATAGAGCAAGGACTGGTCGGCTCGGTATCAGGATAATGTGTCCGAGTGGGGCGACATGTCTATCCGCGGACTGTTGTTTTAGTGAGCTAGCACTATAAAAATCCAACTCAGCGTGTTGGTCTAGTACAAAGCGGACCTCATCTCATTGAAAATTAACTTGTTCTCGTCATGATATAGCTGAAAAATTGCTGAATTGGCGTTAAACAACAACAATCACTCGTATAAAACGTGTCCGGATTTCAAGAACCTTATGCAAGAAAGTTCAACAGTTTAATTATTGCTTCTGATTCGCGGATTTGTCCCGATAAGATTGATTCCTTAAAAAGTAAACTTTCAAAGAGATAAGTTGCATTTTAATGCTTGGTGCTTTAACCATTCATATGATTTTCTTCTATCATCATATGTAGCACTATCATGTAATTTAATCAATACCGCCCAAATATATATTGTATTTAATGTAGAGGTTGTTAAATAGTTTGTACATGTATTACCGTTGAAATGAAACAGTACACTTCTTGTTTCGTGACGGTCAGTTTTATTCGGCCCGTTTTATTGGTGGAGGAAACCGGAGTTCCCTGAAAAAAACACTGACCTGCCGCAAGTCACTGGCAAATTTATCACATAGAAATCACATTAGTATTATTACCAATTAATAATAGTCAAGCGACTGTTGATGAAAAATAAAATCCACACATGACTGTTGATGAAAATAAAATGTGCACGGCATGACTGTTCATGAAAAAAATCAACATTATCTATAATACGACCCAGGTATTCACGTTTGATTTTTTTTATCAAAATCTTCAGAATGTTTGATGCCTTATTTGAATGGCTTAAGATAAAGCTGAAATCGTAAAATTTTTAATTTTGCTTTTTCCAATTTTCGCAAAATTAGAGCCCACGCGAACAGTTTGACTAAAAATGGCAAAATTAACACCCCTTCGAAAATAACCACTTAAATAGTAGATTAATAAATGTAGATATTTATGTTTGAGACAGAATATGTTTTTAACATCATGTTGGGGATCAGTGAGTAATTGTTGTTTATCGCAATTTTTCAGCTATATCACGAAGTTATTTTTCAATGAGATGAATATGAGGTCCCAACACGCTTAGTTTTTTTTTTTATATAATATATATATATATCTTAAAAATGATATAGGGGTGCATATTTTTTTTATTAATAAAGTTATATATCTTAAAGACGAGCCACTGTGGTTGGAATCCGGAACAGAACAGTACATAAAATATCGCCAAGAATAATTAATGCATGTGAAATTGTTCGAAATTATTTGATTCTAACCATCAATAAACGATTATTTACCATGAAAGTAGAAAATCACGATACAACAAAACTAGGAAACCAACAAGAAAATCTTTTAAAAAGGGAAATACAAAGAATGTGAACAAATATCAAACTTTGTTTAACAACGTACGTACACGTGTACTATAGTTTCCTCATTCTACAGTTATTGTACGTATGCTATGCGTATTTACTATTAAATTACAAAAGTATTGAAAATATTGATTTTTGCTTATGGAGAACATAAGAAAAAATTAATAAGAATGTATTCAATTTTATTTTATATTCGCATTCACAGTTAGTAAGGGAACGACCATTTAACTTGAAAAGGGGGGGGGGGGGGGGGGGGTTATGGTTTTTTTTCTAAAAAAAATATTCTGATTCCCAATGTTGCTGAAAAAAATATTCTGATTTTGGTGGAGGAAAAAAAAAATAATATGATTCAGAGTTTTTGTCATATAACCTAATGTTAAATTATGGAAAAAAAATTAATATTTTAACTCTTTGTGTTGTCCGAAAAAAAATTTCTGAACGAAGCAAAAAACCATAACCCCCCCTTCAAGTTAAATGGTCGGTCCCTAACAGGTGCTCGTGACCCAGATATGATTGCAACGTTGTCCTTGTCTTATTTCAACGTAATGAAGTGATCACTTTAGTAATTTAGTAACATGTCAGAAGATGGTTACAACTTATGATGCATTTGTTGTTAACTTGAGGAATATTGTTATACAAATAAAAAATAATTATTGTTGGATAATTTAGATAGAAATTGTGTTTGAAATAATAATTTACATAGGTTACAAACGTCTAAGCGATAATAAAACGCTCCGCTAACCACCGTTGGTACTCGAGCGACACCTGTTGAGTAAATTTGGGTGAATGGTCTCCATTGAAGACACTACTTAGGGCATTCCAATATTTCCACCAAGAACTGATCAAAAACTTGAAACAATATAATTCGATATCCAAAAAGTACAAGAACACCTAGAAAAGTTGAAAGAAACAAAGTCATCGGGACCTGATCAAATGCATCCAAGAGTTCTGAAAGAGACTGCCAAAAACATAGCCGAACCACTGACTAAATAAGGATAATAACAAAATTACCGAACTCCGAACAATCTTACAAAGAGAAAGTCAAAACTCATAATTATATAAACAGACAAAATCAGTCAACAACCGAAAAACTGTGAAAACCGTAATGACCCTGACTTGGTACAGGCATTTCTAAAGAAATGGTGGGTTGAATCAGATTTTAAAGCGCCAAACCTCTCGCTTTCATTACGGTTAAAGGTTCTGTCTGTCACTATAACAGTATTTAAATACAGGAACAAAATAGGTAAAATAGTTGTCAAAGTAGTACCAAACCCAGTGAAGTAAATGTCAAAGACACTTTTACGTCACACATTGATAAAAAATATTTTTGACATTTTTCTTGACTTCTTTATCTTTATACATTTTCACTAAATGACTAAGATATTCCAAAAATCAATAGAAACTAGGAAAATACCAAATACTTGGAAACTAGCAAATGTAACCCCTTTACATAAGAAAGGACCAAAACAGAAGGTGACAAATTATCGCCCAATAAGTTTGACATCCATTATATGTGAATCAATGGAGAACTTTGTTGAGGACAGTCTTATGAACCATATGGAATCAAACCAGTTATTCTCCAATGATCAACATGGGTTTAGGAAAGGGAGGTCATGTATTACTCAGCTTATAGAAGTTATGGAGGATTGGACAGAACATCTCGATAACCACAACTCTGTAGATGCTATATACCTAGATTTCCAAAAGGCATTTGATACTGTGCCCCACCATCGGCTAATTACAAAATTGAAGGGTTATGGAATATCTGGAAATATCCTTGAGTGGATCAAAAATTCTTATCGGAACGTAAACAAAAAGTGGTGCTTAATAGATCCAACTCGAAACGAACTGATGTCACTAGCGGAATACCCCTTGGGAGCGTCTTGGATCCATACTATTCACAATATGCATAAACGATTTGCATGACGTAGTACAAAATGTAGCTAAGCTCTTTGCAGACGATACAAAGTTGTATGCTATAGTAAATAATACAAATGATGAAAGAAAACTACAAGGAGATATAGATAGACTAATGCAGTGGTCAAAAGATTGGCTATTAACTTTCAACAAATCCAAATGCAAACATGTACATTTCGGTCCGCCCAATAATGCTAAATATCAAATGGGAGGGGATATCATCACCCAATCCACAGAAGAGAAAGACCTTGGTATCACTATAGATGAAAAATTTAAATTTTAAATTCACATCAACAATCAAACAAAAAAGGCCAAACAAAGACTAGGAATGATAAAAAGAAGCTTTACATACATGGACAAGAACATGTTTACCACACTCTATAAAAGTATAGTCCGTCCACACCTAGAGTACGGAAGCAATATATGGTCAGTTATGTATATAAAGGAAGCCATCCAAATTGAAAATGTTCAAAGACGAGCCACAAAACTGGTCAAAAATATTCAACATCTCAGTTATAGTGACCGATCAAGATATCTACGATTACCATTTTTACAATACAGGAGATTAAGATCTGACACGGTAGAAACGTTTAGAATTATTAACAATATAGACAAGGTAAATAGAAATAAAATCTTTCCGAAAAATGAGAACACCACCAGAGGCCACAAGCATAAAATCTACAAGAAGCATTGTAGAACTAATATTAGAAAATACAGTTTCTCGCAAAGAGTAGTAGACACTTGGAATAGTTTGCCCGAGAAAGTAATAGAGTCAAATACAGTAAATGGGTTCAAAAACCAACTAAATTCGCATTGGAAAGACCTCGAAATCAAATTCAGGCCAGATATATACAAACGGTGAAACCGGAAGTGACAAATGGATATGACCAATCAGGAAGGGTCGCAGGGGCTAACTAGCCCAAATGTATGACCTCTACACCAGATAAACCAGGTAAAATATGACAGAGTTGTCTGCCGTGGCGGATTCCGACGACTGTTTCAAAAATGATTCTCAGACAACAAATGGTTTTATGTTCAAAAACGTTCATGAACTACATTACATCAGCAATTTTCAAATTATTTATGAGGTCTTCTTGGGTTTTCTTGGGTGAATAAACGGACCGAAATATGATGGTCATCAATATTGTCAATATCGAGATCTTGCATTCACTCATCTCGAGACACAATACTGTATCATAAGCACCAAGATCTTGCAGTCACTCATCTCGAGACATAATACTGTATCATAAGCACAGAGATCTTGCAGTCCATCTTGAGACATAATACAGAATCATACACGTATACCATGACATCTTGCAGTCATTCATTTTACAACACAATACTGTAACATGAGAACTGACATCTTTGACAGTCACCCATCGTAAGATACAACATACTGTAACATACCAATGTTATTATAAGCAAAGAGCCTTGGACAGTCACCCATCTTACATTATAGTCATTTGTACATGTATATTACAGTACGGCTGTCTATAATATGATAATAGGTGTTACCTAACTTGGGACGAAGTCCAATAAATTTGTTTAAACAATAACATGAGACAGCGAAGCACAATCCACATTATCTAATATTAAAAATCATGTAAATCTTTGGGATGATTGAAATAGAAATTTTACTTACTTTTGTGTACTTTTTGGAGTGTACTGTAGTACAATGTAAGGATGCTCTTTCCATCTATTGAAACAGGCACGGCCATGAATGCTCGCGAATCGGAATATTATCCGCCAATTTCACGCTCATTCAGTGCATCAAAATAGTGTCGAGATTTGTTGGGCCGAGATATATCGGGGACGACTTTTTTTAAGGGCCGAGATATATCGGGGACGACTTTTAACATTGATATCGGAAGTAGTTCCAGATTACTGTGCATCCGATTTTCTGCAGATTTAACCATGTATTGGTTTCCGGTGCATGAAATTTAAGCCATTTGTGATATTGATCTGGAATCAAAATATTGCTATTTCTACCATAGTTGGGACTTCGTCCCATATAAACCATAATGGAGCATTGCAACAAGTACCGTAAGTATGTAGGCAGTCATTTGAAATTGGCACCGTTCCGACGGACCGCGACCGGTAAATTTCTCAATTACACTGGTCCGAATGTCGGGTAGGAAATCAATAAAGCATTATAGATATATTTAAAAAATGATACGTGTTTTAAAAAAAAACGTCTTTAAAACCTTTGTCTCGTAAAATGTATTTTAGATGTCGGAACATCATACTTGAATGACAATGGAGCTGCCACATTGACTAAAGTAATTGCTCAAGTCACTACAAATTCTGTTGTTCGCACTTTACAAAACGCCAAATTCATCTCAATCACTTGTGATGGCTGTGCGGATTTTACCGGTGATGACTTTGAGTCGGTGTATGTCCGTCACTGTACAAATGGAGTGGTGTTTGACCCATTTTTACACATTGGACTGCCAAACTCTGGATGTAGTATTGATATCAGGGATTTTATTATGGATGTTTTCAGAGCTGCTGGCATTGAATCTGTATTCAATGAAAGAGTGATAGGACTTTGTGCGGATGGAGCGTCAAATATGCAAGGTGTGTAAACTTACATAGTGATGATAACTTTGTCAAATGAATAATTCTTTCTAAGCTTTTAATTTGTATCTGACCAGGTTTGTCTGTTTATTATGTTGGTCCATGTGAGCTTTTGTCATCACTTTGTGTCTGTCGTAGTCGTCAGTTAGCTTTTCACATTTTAATTTTCTCTGAAACCACTAGGCCAATTTGAACCCAACTCCGCAATATGTATGGAGGGTAGTCAGGGTATATGTCTATGGTCTTATTCTTTTTTATGTTAAACCCAAGTAAACAAACATAATTAGTCTTTAGTTTCAGGCATCTACAAATAACAATATTTTACCAAGTTATTCATTGAATGATATTATTTTTGTAAATGGAAATATTTTTGTTTCTTACAGGAAACAAGTCAGGTCTTGCAGCACTTTTAAGGAGAGACAGACCACACCTAGTTGCCATACACTGTTTGGCCCACAGATTAGAACTTAGTTTCAAAGATGTTGTTGCCAAAAGTAAACTATATGATAAGACAATAACACTTCTTCTTGGGTTGTATTACTTATACCGCAAAAGTCCGAAAATGAAGAAATCTTTAACAACGTCATTTGAGAGCTTAAAGATCAACAGAGATTTACCAACAAGAGTTGGAGGAACAAGGTAGTTGCCTCACATGTCCAGGGCAATAGGAACCTTTGAAAAGGGATACAGAGCCATAATTAACCAGTTGTTCACGGCATCACATGGGAATCCTAAGGCTGAGGGATTGGCTAAGTTAGCAATTGATGGCAACTTAATGATTTTTCTTATGTCCTTGAAGGTACATATAATTAATTTACACTATTTAATCATCTGAATACCTGAACTTCTCAATTGTGAAAATTAAACATATATTATTACAGCCGACAATATCTTCTGAACTTCTTCAAGAAATGTTTAGATCAATATCTCAATTCATTTCAATAAATTTATGAAAGGTAACTTTGGAGTGTACCAATAATGCATACTGGTAATAGATATTCTATGGTATGCAAACTTTATTCAGGGATATGTGCATGTTCAGTTTTTAATCCTGTTTATTACAGATAACAATAGCACCTTTGGTACGTTTAAGCTTGTCACTACAGCAAAATGGGCTGACACTTGCAGATGCAAGCATACTGTTGGATGCCACCAAGGCCAACCTGATGCAACTCCCTGAAGAGTAAGTCTCATGTTAGCGTTATTTTAAATTATGTTAGCAAATCATTGAATTCACACATTGTTATATGATTATGGTCATTGAAATTGCCAAAGTACATGTACATTTTTGTAAATTATTCAATATTAATTTTCTCAGTGTAATTCATTAGTAATTCTTAAACTAAAGGTTTGACATATTTTATTTAAGGGATGATCTCATAAATAAAATACTAGAAGGAAGGTACCAACGCCACGGCATTAAATTTCTTGGAAATAGCATAAAGAGCCAGGTGTGTTCATTGGCCAACAAAAAATGGTCGAATTTCTTGAAAAAAGAATCCCGTCAACTGATGTTATACAGGTTACAAGCATATCTAATTGTTGAAATTGGCCAAGCGACAAATCCAATCTTGCAGGTTAAAATCCGGTTTTGCATGAATGTTTATTTAAAGATATGGGTTACTGTTTTTGTTTTTTGTATCAGGTTGAAAACTTATGATTTATTTGTTCTTCATTTCATTGTTTTGCTTGTTACTGAAAACATCTTTGTATTTTAAAAGTAAACTTGTTTACAATTGCAAAGCAAAAAATGGTAATTATAAATCATATTTAATATTTTATAAATTTTATCACTCAGGTCAATGGTTAAATATTTGAATACACAAGTAAATCTTGTGAATTATTTTCCTGAAAGTTTTATTTCTATTTAAGTACGATCATTCAATTTTTACTGTTTTATTTCAATACATTTAGATGATAATTTAATTAGACACTTAAACCAGAAAGTTGTTAACGTGATTCAAAAATGCACAATACCTTTAATACAGAGGTGGAAAATTTGGACCACCAGACCTAGGTTTCTGATTTTATCGTCATCAGTGATGGTAGGGACCTAAAAGTTGGAAATCCGGAATGAACAATTCAAACGTCAATAACAATAACCAAAGATTATGCAAATGAGTTGCCAAATCCAGAATCAATTATATCATTAAATTTAATGCAATTTTATTATTATTTCAGATTATGGTAGAGAAGAGGTTAAATTTGTCACACACCACTTCAAGAACTGTTTATTGAATGTGGGCATTGAATCTGAGTTTGTGGCAGAGGAATGGCAGATTTTGAGGTGTTTGATTTTTGAGAAGTAATTCTTTTATATTCATGTTCTTGTATATTTCTGACACTCTTTAAAAAATTGAAATCAGATTGACTTCAAGTCATGATTTAAAATTTTAAATTTAAAGAAACACTTACAAAGGGAAAATATTTTGTAACATTTGATCATGTTGATGACACACAGTTTATTTCTATGGAATATAGGGTATTTTGTTCTTTTACCTGTTTTATAGAAAAAATATATTTATTGATTTTCTTTTAATAATTACCATGATTAATGTGCATTTACAATTATCATTTTCAGGTATCAGATCAAACTTGAGGACTGTTCTTTACATTGGAAAGATGTTAACATATTCTTCAGTAAATCAGGTGTCACAAACATCTTAGCAGTAATTGACCTTGTCCAGTCTCTGCCTCCAACCTCAGTGAAAAATGAATCTGTCTTCTCCATTATGAAGCTTGCAAAGAGTAAAAGAAGAGCAAGGATGAATCCTGTAACTTTAAACAACCTGCTGACAGTTTCCTTGATTGGGCCATCTCTCGAAAATTTTGATCCGAAGGATTCCATTGAACAGTTTATGGTAAGGGGTATTCCATTTATATTGAACAGCTGGTTAAGTATGGCTCTATATCCCTTTTCAAAGTTTCCTATTGCCATGGAGATGTGACTTTTTTCATATTTAATTTTTCAACCTGATTTCTCCTGAATAGTGGTGGATGTTGCAAGAAACTAGAAAGCTAGCTCTAACACAAAAAAGTTGTATTCATTTCACTCAGGAGAGTGATATGTTTGTCACAGTGATTTGTCATTGTAAGTCTCTGACTAGTGTATTTACATGAACACATCAGTCAGTGTACTGTTAGTGTGTTATTACAGCTATGACTAAAGGGACTAGAACTCTTTACCTCCGGATATTGTGTCAGCCAAAACGCTTGATGCCTTCAAGGCTCAAGTATCCGGACTTCCACATTAACTCTATATATACTTTTTTTTAACTGTATATTTTGTTGACAACTCAGTCAGCATTTATAAAAGGTGTTGTACTACATGCGTACTCCACATGGCAGAACAATCAACTTGTTGATGGTGGCCATTAAGAGGCAGAAACAGAAACCCATCATTTTTCCGACTCCGATTTGCACGCCGTTTTGTTTTGATTCGTGTAGGGTACACTAACAATTGGGGTCTCCTTGGAAAGGAAAATTAATTGGCTTTCGACTGGTGAAAACATTTTTTGAAAATATTAAGGCGTTCGAAAGTTACGATCAATTTAACACGACCACTTAAAAGAATGCAAGCAAGTGAGTTTTCCCCCTTGTTGTATCATATAGTAAAAATAATATTCGGACGCACCTAACCCCTGTGCATCCATCATAATTTATTGTTTATGAAATAATATTATGCAAGAGGAAGTCCTCGGTTAAGATCTTGATTCTTCGAAAAATGCATGACTTTATTTGTTTAAAAAACAATTTTGTGAATTACACGTTGGTATATAATACCCGAAACATTTACTATCATATGTAACAATATTGCTGTGCAAATGGCGCACACAAAACAAATTTCTTCCTTCTCAGTCGACAGGAAAACATGTTGCATACCGGATGTTTCTCTAATAAGTTTGTTTACTCGTTTGTTAAATACTTTGTTTTTGTTTTTTGATTTGTTCATACATTGTTCGCCGCACCCATTCATTCTTGTCAAACATTTGTATTCTTCATTGTAAACAATGTTGCCCATGTTTGTTTACTTGACCTCTTTCTTATACTTTATTTAGGCGTACATCTGACCGTGTATATTACATTCTGCTATTACGTAATCTGTGAGGGTGACATTTCACTCTAGTCCTACTGCATTATTTCACTAAGAGGGGTGTCTGTGCCCCATACAATTAGCTGATTCCCACCCTTTTCATTTTCATACCAAAAACAGAAAATAAGTGGTCATGCATTTGTGATAGGGGTATGGATTATGCCTCTTTCTACGATTGTTCTATTGTTATTTGATATTGTTCTGACCGTCTGGTATTTGTTTGATTTTTAAATTTTATTTGCACCATTTCGTTGTCTTTTTGTGTCCTTTACAGTTGAGTAGAGCGTGGTCATGAACGCGTGTTTAAATTTACTTGAGGAAGTAAATTCTAGATAATGTATTATGGTCTTTGTATGTTTTCTCTCTTCATAGTTAACTATTATACCACTGATGCAGCAGACCGTGGGTTCGAACCCCGATTGGGTCAAACGAAGGACTATAAAATTGGTAAAATTGTTCCTTCTCCGCTAAGCATACATCATTAAGTATATAAAGAACAAAGACCGTTTGGCTCGGAATCAGGATAATATGTCAGAGTGGGACGACATGTCTATCCGCGGATTGTTGTTTCAGTAAACTAACACTATAAAAATAAAACTAAGCATGTTGGTCTAGTACTATATATCTCATCGAAATATAACTTGTTTTCACTATAATATAGCTGAGAATGGTGGAATTGATGTTAAACACCAATCGCTCACTGACAACTTCGAGATAAATTAAGCTATCAAAATTCAAGTCATCTCATTGTTCTCGCCATAATATAGCTAAAAAATTACTGAGATGGCGTTAAATAACAATCACTCACCCATTATTCATAGTAAGTTATTGTTTGTATTGATTATGCACATTGTATGTAGTTCGTACATTTTCCTATTTTAACCTTTCTGAAAGTGGCCTTGAGCACAGATAACCTCTGATCTCTTTATGAAAATGGCGTTCAACAAATATAACCTTTAACCTCTTTGTGAAAATGGCTTCAAACGCATATAATCTATAATATCTTTATACCATATTAATGCAAATTAATATAGTGATCATAAGGGTGAAATAATATGGAGTGGCGAAGTCCGGTAGACTAGGCAATCTTTATTCTACTGGTAGCATGGTTCTCTTCCGAATGCCTATTACATTATATCCGAAGATCGAAAAATGGTACGAAATAATCTGAAAATTACATGGCTTGAAGGCACGTTAGTCTGAACATTGAAAATTGTATTCCTTGCAATGAGTCTTTTCTTATCTGTTCCATTTTCCATATTAATCTAAAATGAAGTGTTTCCATGGATATATGATAAAAACGTTAATATTGTCATCGAGATACAAGAGGGATACAAATATGCGCGTGTGATCTTCATCCTACCAACTACACGTTTCTATTTTCATAATCAAATTGATGGAACAAATCAAACATACAACTTGCTCTTACCACGTGATGTAATTGGGTGTTTCGTGTATGGGAAATCCGCGCTCCTCGAACGTAAAAGACAACCTGTAGCTGCTATTATAAGTAGCAATAAGGTAAATAATTGTTAGAGGTAACCGAAGGGCAATCAAGAATGGAGAATCCCAAGACACTGGCAATTAACATTGGGCACAGAGGACAAAAACAAAACAAACTACACACCACATAAAACTAAAACGATGAGTAACTCGTGAATGGTAAGTAGTTCCTGCTTCTTATACAACTCATATAGTCAAGTCACGTGGGACACCACTATTCGCAAATAAAAAAAACAACTCACAAAGGACAATGGAATTTATTGTTGTGGTCCGTTGCAAGGAAACATACCGGATCTTATTCATGATATCCTCGTCGGTCTTCTGCTCTTCCAACCATTCAAGTGGAACTCTTTACCCACAAAATTCATTGTTTGTAACTTTGTTCTCATGAATATGAAAATAGCTGAAATACTGCTCGCAATCTATCAATAATGATACAATGTAGTAATAAACCAAGCGATCCCGATAAACGTTATGACTTCACTTTTTCAATAGTCAACTTCCCTTTCATCAGTAGCAATATTCCAGCATCACCAGAGTATGGAGTTTACATTTCACAGCCTATGCGTTATACTTGGGCTTGAGATCAGTACAGCTGTTTTCCGGACAGAGCTCAGGTGGTCCTATCTTGAATTCAAAGCTACAAAGGCGCTACAGTCGTCATTATGATCTGGTTGACTTTAACGAAATATCCATATCCTTTTTACGTATACTTTTTCTTTTCTCTATCACAAACAAGACTTTTATCTGCAGTGGCTTAGCAAGGGTTAAGTGAAGTATGCGTACAAAGTAATTAGCAACGACGAGTGTATGGGGCGCTGAATTAAGGGCGAGTTCCGGAAGTTTAGCCACCCTGTCCCGGAAAGGTCGCCCATTTTAGCGATTATTTTTAAATGAGTTGGGTTCGGTTGTTTGACGCCACTTTCTATAATATTTCAGTTATAAATATCATGGAGGTCAGTTTTATTGGTGGAGGAAACCGGAGTACATGGAGAAAACCACCGACCTGCCGTACGCCACTGACAAACTTTATCACATAATGTTGCATCGAGTACACCTCGCCATGAGCGGGATTCGAACTCGTAACGTTAGTGGTGATAGTCACTGATTGCATAAATCCAACTATCATTCGACCACGACCACGACGGAACCCATGTTTTTAGAAATGAAAATGTGTAATAAAATATTTTGCATACATGTTTGAAGAGTAGAAATTGCTAAAGGACCAAACAGATGGTTATAAAACTTTAATTTGTGTATTTCTGGACGACTTTAATAACACCCAACATCACCTCATCATATTTGCAGTAACAATAATTTCAAGTTTCTAACTGTGGCGAGTGGTTCATATTAAGGGTATTGATTTCCAGAAACAACTAGAGTTTCTCCATGCTGTCTTGTTAGGTTACAAATGAGCCGAATTTGTTGAAATTACGGGTATGTCATTACCATATTGTCCGTGTACGTTGCTGTGAATAAAACCAGGTAGTTGTCATTACATTGTTGTTTTGTTTTGTTTGTTGTTTGTTTGATTGTTTGTTTGTTATTTGCTTGTTTTGTTTTTGTTTTGTTTTGATAAGCCGAGCAATCATCAATATTCAGTGTACATAATTTCAGCTACATCCACGACAAGATGGTTTGTATATACATGGGAAAAAACCGATGACCAGATATTTTGATTATGACTAGAAAAATAGGAGTGGAAAATATACCTTGTGACGGTCTTTCAACGACCACTCACAAAACATTAGGAGCTGCTGTACGTTGGATACTTGCAACCAGAAAACACAAACTAATTGGATCTCAATCGGCAATATAGATGTATGGATTGTAGATAAAGAGGGTCTTTTCCCTCTGAAAATCGATGCCATGAAAATGAAGCGAATATTCTTAGAGAAAGTTTATTGTTTTATTTAATATGATAACAGAGTATATTTCTCTAAAATCTCAGATGAACGACGTAATGTTTGCTCTCTGAAAAATCTCTTTATGCATAAACTGCAGTCAGCAACCCATGATTATTTAATAATATGAAAAAGAAACTTTGCATATGAAAATAATATATCTTTATTTTTTTTGTCATAAGTGTTCTTCCCGGAAAGAACATATTATTAAACTTTTTATGTACAAAACATTTACAAAATTGTTAAAGCAATTTAAATAATTGAAAATAGCCTGTAGACTATTAATAACTATTCGTTTACTTTCGTCCGAATCGCATAAATCTTTTGTCAGCTTGGTCTCGTCCAAATCGCATAAATCTTTTGTCAGCTTGGTCTCGGCCAAATCGCATAAACCTTTTATCGTCTGTTGATTTTCCGAATCTCATAAATCTTTTTTCTGCATCACCACTTTTACCGAATCTCATAAATCGTTTTTCGTCTTCCCCGCTTTTTCCGAATCTCATAAATCGTTTTTCGTCTTCTCCGCTTTTTCCGAATCTCATAAACCTCTTTTCATCGTCAATGCTTTTGCCAAATCTCATAAATCTTTTTTCATCTTCGCCATCGCTTTTGCCAAATCTCATGAATCTCTTTTCGTCGTCTCCACTTTTGCCAAATCTCATAAAACGTTTTTCGTCTTCCCCACTTTTACCAAATCGCATAAATCGTTTTTCGTCTTCTCCGGATCTCCCGAATCGCATAAATCGTTTGTCTTCTCCGGATCTCCCGAATCTCATAAATCTTTTGTCTTCTGTTCCGTCTCTACCAAATCTCATGAATCGTTTGTCGTCAACTTCGTACAGATCGCCATCTTCACCACCCTCATACTCGTCGTCGCCTCGTTTGCCAAATCTCATAAATCGTTTATCGGCCTTTCCGTCTTTTCCAAATCTCATGAATCTTTTCCCAAATCGCATAAAACGCTTCTCTGGAGATTCAACAGCTTCTTCCTCATAAGACGTGTCCACTTCTCGTTTTTTAATGTCTGCGTCTGATGTTTTATCCTCTGATATCGCGGTAGCCTCTGGTACGTCTTTTACAGCGTCTATTGATCTTCTTTTCCGGAGTTTTATGCCATTTTGATTAGCGTTTTCAACTTTCATTAATGCTGCCCTTAATATTTCTGCTAGTCCAACATCTTCCCCAGCACCAGATCTTCCAAATCGAAGAAATCGTTTGTCTTCTGTTTGATAAGGACTTCGTCCAAACCGGAAGAAATGATCGCCAGCTAGAGCTCTTCCAAAACGAAGAAAATTTCTTTTTTGACCACCACTAATATCATCTGGATCTGGAATAAAATACAGATATATTTAAATTGATATTGCTTGTTTGTTTGATGGTGTTTAACACCACTTTCAGCAATACTTCAGTTATATCGTGGCTCTCAGTTTTATTGGTGGAGGAAACCAGAGGACCCGGTGAAAACCACCGACCTGTAGCAAGTCACTGACAAACTTTATCATATAATGCTGTATGCCTCACTCAATAAATATTCACGCTATTTGCAATGAGAACTGCTGCAGAATATCATTTTTTTATTTTTTGCAGGAATATGAGTAAATCGAAGAAATGTCGTATCAAGAAGCTACATATGCGTACGAAGCTCAACAATCTATATTATTAACAGGGAGACTGTGACGGCGCTATAATGGGAAGCGAGTTCGCCTGGAATGCGGAAAATCCTCGGTCGGGTTAAGCCCAAGACTATATAATTATTATCTTAGGATGGAAAATAGAGACTTTTTTTGGTTTGTAGTCAGGATAATGTATCTGAGTGCAATGACATGTCTAGCTGCTTTGGCTGTTGTGTCAGTGAGCTAGCACTATAACAATATAGCTCAGCTTACTAGTTTAAACGTAACATTTCACAACACTATATAATAGCTGAATAAAATTGGTACATTTGGAGTTTTAACCAAGTTTGATCAACCACAAGTACATTTTTGTATATTCACAATACATATTAAATTTGCAATAGTTTAACTTTAGTGTTAAATTATTCAACATTTCAAGAAATAGTATTCACATTTCAACATTTAACACAGGGGTTCCATACAAAGATATAGTTTGCATGGCAGCCACGAATGACAGAGTGAACAGATATATTTCGATTCTCATTGTCGGTAATACAAACTCAGATATCAAACTTAGTGCGAACGACGCGTTTCTGTAATAACCTTCACGAGGTACGTACATAGAAAAAGATTGGAAGTCCAAATATTTAACAGTCTTTTGGAAGCAGTAAAACAAAGAGCCCAAATAGAATAGACGAAATCAGCTTAGAATACCAGTGTCTGAGATAGATTGATCTCAATATATTACATTATGTAGGAATTGCAAATTGTAAGCATTAATATATCTAGTAAACCATGACAGATCCGAAGCACTGAATACCATACTAGCTATGGGTGGATTGTGGGTATACATTTATATTGCCTTGTTTTATTATTAATATTATTATTATTATTATTATTATTATCTAGATGGAACTTTCTTTCATATTTTATTAGATGACGAATATGCCGACTTTTCTCCCATTAAAAGAAAACAGAAATATTATCTTCAGTGACACTTAATTTCAGATGCAATTATTTTATCATGGTGCATGTTGTATATGGTTCTTTGTAACGTTCCAATCGAATAGATCAAATTGAAGTAACTAAATTAATTGATACAGAAGGGGGCAAAATGACTTCAAATAGTAACAAATAATATCTGCGGTTTACTCCAATGATTGTAATTTGAAAGAAAAATCGTGTGTCAGTAAGACATTATTCGTATTCACAAAATGTCGGAGAATTGTTTTTTTGCAAAACAAGCTATTATATTCTTTATTAACTATAGCATAGCAACTGATAGGTTCCATAACTATAAAGCTTTTATCTTGATATTCGGAATAATAACTTGTCTTTATATTGAAGCGATTCTTTGTCATAAATAGCATTCTATTTTTAATCCCAAGGGGGTTGAAAACGTCAATGGTTGATGTTAGAAAGTAAAGAAAATTGTGTAAATTATCCTTAACCGACGGCCATTGTATTCCTTCGTGGCAATTACATTGTTGAGTTATGATTTATTGAATCAATATAGCGCATTATGATCTTAAAGTTGTAAAAAGATAGTTAACCAAGACTTCTATAATAAAGTATTAACATATTTATCAAAGCAATAACCAAACAGATAAAGATATATCTCAATGTCTTAAGTTACATCAAAATCTACTTTATAACTTCAAGTGAAATTATTCATATATGATGGTGCCGACAAAATATTGTTCATTTATAACAATTAGTTTAGTCTGTTTGTGTTTAAGCAAATTATTATACAAAATTGCATACCGTTAAAAGCCTTGTATTATCCGCAGAAATTTACCCTTAAAGGGATTTTCGGGTAAATGTGTGCGGATTAAATACTATGATAGGTATTTTTTTTCGAAAGGACTTAATAGAATATTTAATACATGAACAGTTGTGTATTTTTTTTTTTTTAGTTTTAAAAGGATTTAATTGAAACAAAATAAAATTACTCCTAAATCATATCGCTAATTGTTGTAATTAAAATTAATAGTTGCCAACGTTTGATTGATTGAATGTTGTTTAACTGTCTGACGGTCAAGTGAGCGGTATGTTAGCTCTATTCATTGACGCGAACAAGTTTTCAAAAAATACACCATTTAGGTAAATAAGCGGCACTCACATACAGGCCTATAACGGATGGTATGACTTCCAGGGGAGGGTAATAATAGATAACCTAGGAAAATACTTGCTCTGCAAAGGGCCACTGACAACAAACGGTTACAGGTTTCTATCATGATAAGTTGCTTGTAAAGAGTATGGTATCCTCATAGCACGAGGTGTTCATTGAAGCCCTATCTTAAAAGGCAGGCACGTTGTATATTAGATTCTTCCCGCAAAACCAACAGACACCTCTATACACAGCGAGGGAACACTTTTGGGTTTACGGTTTAACATTATTGTATCATTCTTCCCGATCATGCCTATTATCATTAAGGGGGGTAAAGCTATACCAAAAGTGAATAATAAAAAATATAATTCATTTGGAAATGAAATTTGCATGATTTTTGCAATAAGACTAGTTATAACATCAGAATAAATAATGAATACGAGATAAATTATAATGAACATTTGACGATTTTTTTAACAGTAGACGATCGGTTTCCCCATGCACCTTGCTGACATGGAATCGTCCAACCTCCGGTTATGAAAGATGTTCGCGCTAAACTAGACATTAACGTTGTTATTACTATCACTATCACTGCCACTGCAGGTGAACTACCCGAGGATATTATCCACCCGGTGCTCAGTTTTTCGACAGTGACGTGGTTTATTGGACATATTCATTATTAATCCTTCCGGTTTCTTGATGTTGTAAATATAATTAAAACTAGGATTCTCCCCCTCAAGCATAGATGACCCTAGCTGATCTTGGTTATTCTGTTTAGGCCCTTTGATATTACTGCTGTAATTACTGTCACAGGAAAATATATTGCAATTCCTAACAAATGTAATTTATTAAAACTAAGCTGAATCTTCCACCGGCACATGCTCTCATGCTAAGATCCTTTGGATTACTTGCCCCCGAAATACGTTTTAATTAGTTTTGCTTTCCAATCTTTTGATTTTGAGCGTACCTGATGAAGGTTATTCCAGAAACGTGTTGTACGCACTCAAATAGATATCTACGTTTGTATGCCATACTTATGATATTGATATTATGTGTATTAACCACATCCCACAATCTAGTTCTTCCTTGCATAGTTTTTTAATTAGCAATTATCAACATCAACAAATATGACGCCAACCAATTCTGGACAAATATATTGATTCTTCAAAAGTGATAAATACACGTAAAATTTATCACACATGCGCGTTATATAATTTCTTCTGTTGGTGTTTAGTGATACCAATAAACGAGTTTAACCGGAAACCACCGAGGTCATAACACGTAGTATAAAATCTTAAGCCCGATTCCCCTTCGGGATTGCCAATAATTTTCACATCATTATTAACAAATTACTGAATATGTAATCATGAAAACCCACAATAATCCGGCTTATTATTCATATTTAATTGGGCAATGGTCCCTGATGTAATTTGTATTCAGATTTATTTAACCATTTATCCAAAGCCATGATCTACATTTGTATACATGTAGTTTGAATTACACAAGATTTTTGTTCGTAACTGGTTGTTGTCGACATCAATAAATTAATTGAAATGACAATGCAGTAACTAGTTTAATTTACTCCATATAAAAGAAGACAAGTTAATCGATTTGTGTTCGTATAGATTACACCTTGAATGTTGGTATTCAGAATGCAAATGTCTTAACCCCTCCTCAATAAGAACTTAAGAAAGGCACAGAATGTATCAGCTTGTTTAATAGACTGTTCGTTGGCAAAGAGAAGAAATGGAAAGAAAATATTGTTTAACCTCAGATACTAAAGTGTGCAACAGGACACCATTAAAATGCAAATAAAATAGTCCCTCAGTTATTAGACCAACACTTCTGCTTTATAAAGGATAGTAGTAGTTTACTATCGATCTCAGTGCATCTGAAATCTAGCCTAATAAGAGGGGTGGCCTATGGCGAAAATGGTCTTATAAATCGTTTAAAATATATAAAAAAGGTCTTATAAATGGGGGGGGCACTGTACACAAAATTGAAATGACGAACAATTTCCTTACCATATCCCATATGTCGTCTTTATTTGACGATAAAAGGCAATAAACACATCCCGTCACATGTTTACTTATTTACATGTTTATTTTTCTTGTTTGGTTTGAAAGAGGTTATACAATAAGGGTCAATAACATTAACTAAATGTCACAACACGACATAGTTAACCTTTAACTCCAAACCACAAAATGACAACACAAGAAACAAAAATGTATCAGAGCACAACCAGATGATGGATAAAAAAAATCCTCCATTCTTGATAACTAGTAGGCAAACATAGCAAAAATCTGTTTACAAGTACTATAACGAAAAAATCACATATACCTACTTGTCAAAGAAATGATGACATTACCAGCAAAACAAAGTCAGCCAATGGTTGTAGCTAAATTATTCTCGTCATGGCTATAACATACTTGACCTTAACCAAACGATCTTAATTTTATTTACTTTAAAAGCCCGCACTTGTATTTATCAAATGCATATTCAAGGACCTACCTAACACAACCACTTATTTTTGGTATCGTCCACTTTACAACGCGGAAGAATAATTCGTAATTAATGACACTTTAAGAGGATGGGAATGGGCATCAATGCAAAGCCCCAAAAGTACGTCTTTTTTTCATTGCCGTAAGTATGATATGGACGTCAAATGTTTGTCAGGACTCGTAAAACCTGTTTTATTTTCGAGCTACCCTTAAAGTAAAATTGTATCTTTACTGGTTTGTTTCAGGAAACTTTTACGGTGATTTGTTTTACATGATGCCACATTCACACCCTCCTTCATGACGGTCCACAATATTGCAACCTAATAAAGACAGAGCGAAAATATGGAAGACAGTTTTCCATATTATCATGTTGATGGTGTTATAATAACCTCCATAACGAAGAAAAAATTACAAGCAGTTAATTAACATATAGACGGTATATATAAAATTGTGGAACAGAGCTTAGTCTATGAAAAGAATCATTTACTTTAACTAAAAGCAGTGTGTGTCACCTACTTTTTTCTTACAAGCTATTCTTCAATTAAAGCAACTGAAAGAGGGTTTTTTAAGCGAGGGAATAAACGTTAGAGAATACCGAAGAGGCAATCAGACATGGACAATCCAGAGAAACTGCAACACAGGGCACACAAGACGAAGACACACAAAAGAAAAACAACACAGAAAACCAAAACGGATTTCTGTATTAATTGACGGAACATTTTTCTACCAACAAAAACAGCTATGGTTCTTAGGATCCGATGGATATATTTTCAAAATGAAAATACATTATTGATTTTATTATTCAATTTAACGGAAGGGACATTTTTTATTGATGAAATTGTTGAAATAGTCTATCCAACACGAAAAAGAAAACTTGAAACAATTTTAGTAATAGGAAGGTATGGGGATTGGGGGTCACGACGAAAAACAAAGTCTTTTATCTCGGCGGCTTAATGTGCCTACCCTTTTTGCAAAATTATATAAAAGAAACATTTTACGTGTAAGGAACGTGGTACTCTCCAAACACGTTGCCCCAAAATTATAGTCTAGGTATTATAACCTGACATAGCCCATAAAGAGGGCTCCCTTATCCGCTTCCTGTGGACACACCGATCAGCTCTGTGGGTTTTACACCAGGGAACCTTCACCAGTATTAACACACAAGATTTGTATGTGATGGCGATAGACAATGGAATATATCTGACTATATTAATGTAAATTATTCTGTCTTTACAGGTAAATCTCAGGTGAGACTTAAAACAGGATTATACTGCGACACCTTTATAATCATTTGTAAAAATCGGTAGGTGTTTGGATAAAATATATTGATAAACAAATATACAACAAACATTTTTCTTTTCTTATTGATTGTTATTTCTTAATTATCTTCATTGCATTTCCGCAATTCAACACACATGAAATAGATAATTATTGGAAGAAGAAAAACAATGCTTATTTTTACCATTTAATCAAAACGTTTAAAGGCATGTGGTACACCTTTTTACTTACGGCATTTGTAACTTAATCGTGTTTATATTGAAATGAAATATGATCTCATTATAAGTCTGAATAAGTTTCATTAACGTGCAATATTGATTATAATAACGTGTACATTTCACACCGTAACATTCATAATTGACAGCATTGTCAGAATTCATTTCATACATTGATTCTATAAACTTGCCTAATATCGGGAGAGGAGGTGAACAATCTTCATCTTTTGTTTGATAATAATATACATTTGTTCTATTAAGTACCGTTCTCTTTTGTCTGCCTCAGAATTTCTGACAGTTCGCATGGCTTAATTTAACTCGCAGAGTAGTGCAGCGAGTCTCAGGGTGGTGGTTAGGGGTGCTCTCTCGAAGAAGGTTGTCAGGTTATTTTACGGAATGCCTGAAAGTGGGGAGCGTGCTTGGAGACGGTAAGTGAAAGACCGCTTTCATAGATTTCGAAAAGACGTAAGCTTATTGTAGCCGTTACAAAACACTCCATGGTTTTACACGGTCATTACAATAGTTGTCCCTCCCCTCCTTCATTTAAGTATATGTTTGAGATTTTGTTGAACTTGTTCTTATTCAGAATATAGATGGAATACTACTGCTGGCTGGCTGGACGGACGCTAAGCAATAATCAATCAATCATTTTTGTGTCTATATTACTTAAGACATATTTATAAACATTTTTATAGATTGTTCGTATGAATTTGCTTTTTTAGTTTCAAATTGAGTTTTGGAATGCTCAATTTCCATAGTTAGTAGTAAGGGTATAGACGTATTACTTATTCTTATCGGATGATTGATTGTTGTTTAACATCAAGTGAACCGTAGTGTAGCGGCACGTTTGATGAGAACACATTTTAAAACAAGATAAATAAACGTTAGAGAATACCGAAGGGGCAACCAAAAATCACGTAGGTAAAAAGAGACAATGGCAGGTACATGTGGGCGTAAGTCTAGACCAGAAAAAGGAAATATAATGTTTAGGGTACCTCGTATTATACCAAAATCATTTACCGACAGTGTGGTATGATTTTTTTTTATTATTTCATACGAAAACACAAACACCGATTGATTGATTTTTTAGTGTTTAACGCCAACTTAAACAGTATTTCAACTAGATAGTGTCGTGAATAAATTTAACAAATTAATCTACTGAACTTCAAGACTTAGAAATAAAAACATTTGAGTAAAAAAATAATTAAAACAAAATACAAGCACCAATGAACACATACATCGTTTTTTTTAACAACATATCATATTCTGGTTTTTCTAATACAGTAATTCGAAAGAAAAATAAATATTGTGAATTCTTTCGGAAATCAAATAAAAATAAGTTCAAAGATGAACAGTTTGTTATCAAAAGCATAATCAAAAATAAGTCATTGATATTTTGTGTAAAATGAGGAACAATAAATCTATCTGATAACCGTCATTGTCTTCTTCATCTCTCTAACACAATTCTTAATGATATAATTCCTCTCAAATTGTGAGCGAATTCAAAAATAAAATATTTGTCTCAATCGGCTGGAATATTTTTGGTTTTATGTTATGTCTTCATTTATCAATTAAAAATTAATCAGGGAAATATACGACTAGGCCTCAATAAACCAGTTTCCCTTTAGAAAGTAACATTCACTATATCAGTTATTGTACTGTTTAGCATATTCCGTTAAATATGACCAGTGCAATCAGCAGTCAGTGCCTATCACCACTAAAATCGCGAGATGGAAACCCGCTCATGGCAAAGTGTACTCGATCGATACAACATTATACAGTTTGCCAGTTATTTGCGGCAGGTCGATGGTTTTCTCCAGTAATAAAACTGACCCCCATAATATAACTGAAATATTGTTGAAAGTGACGCTAGACACCACAAACCTAACCTGGCGTTAAATATGTATTTCGCGTCTCCACGTTTTTAATTCATGGCTGCGTTCATGTATGGTCAATGACCGCATCGACGTTAAGACTAAAATGCAAAAGCCCACTGACGTGTTTTCTGTCAGCTGCTGGTGGACTATAAGTCCCCGAGGGTATCTTCCACCCAAGTAGTCAGTGTTTCGGCACTGAGATGGTCCTTATTGAACGCTTTATGCATAATGTAATTATTATTAAATTTAATGTTTTCATCCTACATGCATAGGTGATCTTAGCCGATTTTGGATATTCTGTTTAGGCCTTTTAATATTCCTACACACAAAATGTTTTAATTATTTGGCTTTCCAATCTCTTATCTTTGCGCGTACCTGATGAAGGTTATTCCAGAAACGCGTCGTGCGCATTACATTCGATATATACGTTGTTACTACTACGAATTAAAGCGCTTATCCGAACCACTCCTCTCTCAAATTTGTAAGAAATATTTTAGCTTTTTACGTTAGAATAGTGAACTCGCTTGAAATCTATTAGGCGAATGGCTATCAAGATGGAAGTTTTTAGTCATCTTTGAAAAGGTCTTAATTCCGAAGAATCACGTCTTTCGTCTTAGTATTTACGGGCGGTGTGATATCTTTATCTTAGTTTATTTGTTCATTACAGACTGAGACTTGAGTCTAACATTGTGGTTTTTTTTCAAGAATCAGGAAGAAGACCCGGTTCTTTATGTCTATAAGCACGCAATACTATATCAATAAGTGGCTTTAATAGTCTAGTTTTGATCTACTAAATTGATTTAAGATATGTTCTTGAAACAAAGCATTAACCCTAGACTATTTGTCATAGAGACCTATAATTGGATCTTTTTAAGAAGAATAGATAAACAAATCTGATTACTGTCCGGCAAAACAAAAACGTAGAGACAGCAAAAGAACACGAGTCTCGTGAGAGTAAGAGTAAAATATCATTAATACGGCGTGCTAACATTATAAGGAACGTCAAGTTGACTAGTCAGTAAACGGTAAAAAAAAAATCATTTAAGGAGAAACTTCAACAAACAATTCGATTCTATTTTACAGTAATATGTATATGAAAGAGAATCTTTCTAAGGCAGTAAGGGACAACATTTTAGGACAATGCTTGTACAAAATTGTAAATGTTTCCAGTCGGAAAAATGCCCCAATGTAACAGTCGAAAAAAGGCCACAATGTAACAGTCGATAAAAGGTCCCAATGTAACAGTCTATTAAAGACCCCAATATAACAGTCGAAAAAAGTTCCCAATGTAACAGTAAAAGAAGGCCCCAATGTAACAGTAGAAAAAAGGCCCCAATGTAACAGTAGAAAAATGGCCCCAATGTAACAGTCGATAAAAGGTCCCAATGTAACAGTCTACTAAAGACCCCAATATAACAGTCGAAAAAAGTCCCCAATGTAACAGTAAAAGAAGGCCCCAATGTAACAGTAGAAAAAAGGCCCCAATGTAACAGTAGAAAAATAGCCCCAATGTAACAGTAGAAAAAAGGCCCCAATGTAACAGTAAAAAAAGGCCCCAGTGTAACAGTAGAAAGAAGGCCCCCATGTAACAATAGAAAGAAGGCCCCAATGTAACAGTAGAAAAAAGGCCCCAATGTAACAGTAGAAAAGGCCCCAATGTAACAGTAGAAAAGGCCCCAATGTAACAGTAGAAAGAAGGCCCCAATGTAACAGTAGAAAGAAGGCCCCCATGTAACAGTAGAAAGAAGGCCCCAATGTAACAGTAGAAAGAAGGCCCCAATGTAACAGTAGAAAGAAGGCCCCAATGTAACAGTAGAAAGAAGGCCCCAATGTAACAGTAGAAAAAAGGCCCCAATGTAACAGAGAAAGAAGGCCCCAATGTAACAGTAGAAAGAAGGCCCCAATGTAACAGTAGAAAGAAGGCCCCAATGTAACAGTAGAAAGAAGGCCCCAATGTAACAGTAGAAAGAAGGCCCCAATGTAACAGTAGAAAGAAGGCCCCCATGTAACAGAGAAAGAAGGCCCCAATGTAACAGTAGAAAAAAGGCCCCAATGTAACAGAGAAAGAAGGCCCCAATGTAACAGAGAAAGAAGGCCCCAACGTAACAGTAGAAAAAAGGCCCCAATGTAACAATAGAAAAGGCCCCAGTGTAACAGTAGAACGAAGGCCCCAATGTAACAGTAGAAAAAAGGCCCCAATGTAACAGTAGAAAAGGCCCCAGTGTAACAGTAGAAAGAAGGCCCCAATGTAACAGTAGAAAGAAGGCCCCAATGTAACAGTAGAAAAAAGGCCCCAATGTAACAGAGAAAGAATATTGAATTCCAAGGTAATGTTCAATTTATATGTTCTATTGATTGTTTTCAGCTCGAAATAGAGTGTTTGTTAATATAAGATGCACGTCATAATCCTTTAATGAGCCAAAAAAACATTCAATTTGTATCAATCATAATTTTAACAAGAAAATGAAAACAAACGCTCCCTCATGACTATGCTGTGATCACTTAAGTACTAAATTATATCAGTATATGCATATTTTAGTCTTATGATGTTTTCTCTTTTATTTGGTTAATTGGAAATATTAAAGATATTCTTGCTAAATTGCTTACGAATGTTCTCTGAGCGAATAAAAACATAGATATACAATTTAATGTGCACAACGCGTTTCTTGAATAACCTTCATCAGGGCCGCTCAAAGTCGAAAGCCAAATATTTCGAACGTCTTTGGGAGCAATAAAACAAAAGAGCCTAAACATGATAGCCAACATCGGCTGAGGCTACCTATGCCTGAGGGAGGAGAAACTTCGTTTTAAATCATATTTACATTTTTTGCACTTGAGGGCATAGGATTTAGTACATGACTGTCCCTGTGTGTCATATTGAAGACAGATATTTTTACAGAATTCTTAAAGCAATTTATATTCTTCATTTTATTGGCTATATTCCAGAAATTTAATCAATTTCATACATTATATTACACCCCCAATCTTTCACACTTTTTCCGAGCAAAATATGTAGTGGGACAACCATTTGATATTTAATAGAATCTGCAGGATATATAGTCCTTCGCAATAACAAATGTTTATTATTTTACTGTAAAAATATTAAACATCCGAGAGGCCCTCGTTATCGTGATCGTATGGTAGTTGGATTTACAACTACCTATGCAATCAGTGCCATTCATCACTGAAGTTATGGGTTCGAATCCCGCTCATGGCCAGTTGTACTCGATGCAACATTATGTGATAAAGTTTGTCAGTGACTTGCGGCAGGTCGGTGGTTTTCTCCCGATACTCTGGTTTCCTCCAGCATTAAAACCGACCGCCACGATATAATTGAAATATTGTTGAACGTAGCGTTAAACGTCATAACCTATCATTGGTTCATTGGTTTTTTTTAATTCTTAGTGGCATTATGTTACACATATGTGTTTTTATTTTCCTGTCGAATAAAATAAATAGCTCGTATGATATTTTCCAAAGGATGTATGACTTAATGGACATTATAATACAACAATATATATTTTCCTATTAAAAAGACATGTTCATAAAGATTCTATTTACTGATAAATTGTGCAATGAACACAGGAGAATAGTCGTTTGAAGGCGTGATATTTTTTTCACGGAATTTTCAATCCTCTTGATTCATTGGAGGAAACACGGTAATGGACATTCAAAATTCTCATGATTTTTCCTATGTTAAACTGAAATCCCCAAAAAGCCGAAGACAACAACAACAAACAAGGTAACGAGTTTTCTTTTCTTTCAATCTTTTCTAGTTTTTGCGCCTTTAATGTTGCAATGGTTTCATCATATCTGTGTCTGTCCATGATATAGTATTTTATGCTGTTCGGCATCATAAAACACTTATTGACTAGATAATCGGGTAATAACAAGTTTATTATTCCCCTCGATACAAACTATTACCCTAGTTGTCTTGTGGAAAAGTTAACTTGTTATTTCCCTCATACCAGTCGATAAGCGTATACTAGCGCCTATCTGGTGATACAAGTTTGTTATTGGTCTTTCTGTTTTAAATGATAGCGATATATGAGCACGAAACAACTACGCATTGTGAAACACAAGGTCTCACATTTTTGCCGTGAAAATTCGTTTTCTTTCCATAGTTTCTCCTTTTTCATTTAAAATACATTGGGTACCAGATTGTAAGTTTTGTTTTTACCGTAATGTACTATTGGTATTAAAAACGTAGATATCTAATTCTAAATAACGATTCGTTTGTTTCTGGAATAACCTTCACCAGGTACACCGCTAGAAACAAAGTTAGAAAGCCAAATAATTAAAAATTCTTTGTGAGTATACCAAAGGGCCAAAATAGGCCAAGGTTATCTATGCCTGAAGGAGATTGATCTTTTTAGGAACTGTAAACGACAAACATAATTTAAACCATGTCAGTGCCTAAGCATAGAATGCTGATATTTTATTATTTGAATCATTTCACAACTAATTTTTAACATATACAAATTTAACATTGCTTCGGCACTAACATGGTTTAGTAAATATATTTATGGTAGACATTTACAGAATCGAAATAATGCAGTTTAGTAAAAGCCGATTTTGACCATTATGTTTACACTTTAAAAAATAATATATACAGTTTAATGAACAAATTCCTGCTTTTCAATAACATAAGCAGCCCATGGTAGCTCACTTTGGGTTCCTGCTTGCTAACAAACCCATTTGTACAGGGACAAACAAATGATCAAAACAACTCCATTTCCTTTTTGCAAAATACACACATGTTTTGAAAAATTAACTATTTAACTATGTATAATTTAATTACATAAAATAACGACCATACACTCACAATAAAACCAATTTTTGTCTCTCAAAACATCCCGTTTACACCGTTGGTATACCGGCTTCCATAGGATTGTAATGTTGTTTGTCTCTCTAATCTTTTAATTATGAGTTTACCTGATAAAATTGTCCCAGAAACACGCCGTGCACAATAAATAAGATATCTACGTTTATTTGAACAGTTATATAGTTGATAGACACTTACTTCCTCGGGGACGTCGTGGCCATGATCGTATGGTAGTTGGATTTACAACTACCTAGGCGATTGGTGCCTATCACCACTGATGTTGTGGATTCGATTCCCTCTCAGGGTGAGGTGTTAAAGATTAAAAACATTGTGTGATAAAGTTTGTCAGTGACTTGTGACAGGCTGGTGGTTTTCTCCTGGTACTCCGGTTTCCAAAAAGACTGACCGCCATGATATAACTGAAATATTGTTGAAAGTGGCGTTAAACACTATAAAACCAAACTAAAACTATTGAGAGATAACACGTGACTTACCTAATAAAGAATTGTGTAATAGATTATTGCATATATCCGCATTACTCAAACACCATCGACTGAGTTGGTCAGCCTGTACTATACCAGACAACCAATTAATTATAACAGCAAATATCAGAGACACATAACCTGCTGTCAACATCACTAGCGGTGTCTATCTGGTTCTACAACAAAAGGAAAGAAAATAAAAAACATTTTTGTCAACATCACTAACGGTGGCTATCTGGTTCTACAACAAAATGAAAGAAATTAAAGTTTAATAGTTAACACGAGATGGATATTAAATATCTAGTTTATTTAATACTAACAGAGATAGTCATACAACATTATGTGATAAAGGTTGTCTGCAACGTGCGGCAGGTCGGTGGTTTTCTACGGATACTCCGGTTTCCTCCATCAATAAAACTGACCGCCACGATATAACTGAAATATTGTTGAAAGTTGCGTAAAACACCATAACCATAAGCTTCATTTTTTGTAATTAGAAAATCACTTCAATATAATGCAAAGAAAGAATTCCGACATTTTACATTCCCGCCAAAACAACCAGGAACAACGTAAACTTTCGCCTATAAAGTAAGAGGAAAGAAACAAGCTGTTCCTATTAGACAACTCAAATGTTCTTTTTCCAATTTTATGTACATGTTTTTTTAAGCTACCAAAACCAGATAAACTCTATAAATAATCAGCATATTCTTACATAGAATAACACTTTAGATTTAAGCAGTTAATAAAACAGAAACAATAGCTAAATATTCTGTCTGACATAAAACAAGGATTTAATAGATTTATATATTTATTAAAATCAAATGAAAAGTAGTATATTCATTCATTTGCGTGGTTTTGGGATGGTTCACGTATTCCCTAAATTCGTTCAGATTTATTGTTTTATTTTGCATATTTGAACAGGAGAAATCTTAAGCAAGATAGATTGTTTTCTTTCATTTAGAGAAGCAGTGCATTACACCAGTAAAGGCATAAAACGTACATTTGGCTTTCATGTGACGACCATTTTCAGTTTTGTTGGCTTTCCAGCCGTTTTACTACAGAGTATATTTGTGTATTAACTGTCAATCAAAGTCATGGATAAAGATGTTTACATCATGTCGTTATGGATGTTTAAGCAATCATAACTTCCATAACATTACCTATTAAACAGTTGTCTCTTAATCAATGAATTACTAGAAGATTTATTAGTCAACCAATGAGTTGTGCTAATTCAACTTGACGTAAAAAAACCAATTACGTTACGCATGTCATAAATAATTCTTAGACAAATGGTTTAAGAAAACAAACAATATAATTATGATTTACGATAAAAATAGAGGTTTGGATTTGCAATAACGGATTAATTAGAAAAAGGCATTGAGAAATTTCAAATTAATAATCTTTTAAGCTTCATAAACTTTGCTATATATAATAAGTATGCAAATAAAAATTAATTGAAATTGGTGCGAACGATTTACAAGAAAGACGGTATTTGCAGAGCAATGATATACTATACAAGGGTATCCGGTACGGTCTTGGTAATCATAAACATAGATGGGTTTGTTGTTTTATAGATGTTTATGAGAAATGCGAAGGGTAAATGTGTTAAATACCAAAATATTCATAACGCGTTATAAGACATAAACAAAAGGGCAATAAAAAATGGACAATCCAGAGAAACTGGCAAGATATGGTACACAAAACGAAGACAAATCAAAACAAAAACACAACACAATATGTTTTGGACACCACTATACACACACAAACACAAATAACGTAATACAAACATGAGCCCTCCTACGAACAACCACTACATTCTATATTTGCACGATATGTCCACGATTATTTACAAAAAAAAAGAATGAAAAAACAATCAGAGTAAACGGGAAATACAAAAGTTTGAATTTATGAGATTGTGAATTATTTTTATAGTAAATTTGTAGCAGACAGTCGTATATTTTACGATTTTAACCATATTGGGAATAATAAAAGTGAATTGATATATAAATTTATAGCAATATGTGAGAAGTGTTACACCTTCCATCTTTTAATCGTCCATATTCAGAAAATATAAATTAGAAAGACAGGATACAAAAGTCTCTTAGGAACAAAATGCAACTGAAACCAAAAACAAATAGTTAACGATCTTTGGAAAGGATATCGATTGATTGTTCTTGTGAATTATTTGAGAGAGAAAAAATACAACGAACTATAGAAATGTGTGCACATATAAATTTAAGTCGAGATTGTTACCAAGGAAACCCTAAATGTTTTTGTCCAAGAAAAATAGTTGACGAGAAAATAAGATGTAATAAAAAATGTTGCATCACAATTAAAAACAATTTTTTATTTACGTTATTTGTGTTTTCTTGCGCATAGTGGTGTTAAACACATATTGTGTTGTGTTTTTGTTTTGTTTTTCTTCGTCTTGTTGCCATTTTCTCTGGATTGTCCATTTTGTATTGTCCTTCGGTGTTCTATAACGTTTATCAGTATTTTATATTAATTATAAATATAAAATGATTGTATGTTGTGCTTTGTGCTGCATTCACAAGGAGAAAAAAGTGCCTAACAATACATCAGGTACGTGTAAAAGATGGCGCTGAAATTGGACTACCGGGCTTAATGAGGATGGTCAGCCGATACAGTCAAGAAAAACCAGACTGGTGAAACCAAAATGTATCTCTGGAAAATCTCAAAACGTAAAGTGGGTATCGGGATACGAACTGATATCAGTTGTGTTATGGTCTAACACAAATGATTATTGCTGTTCTTCGTCTTACAGTTGTTCTTGTTGATATTTCTGACAATATTACCAGATGTTATTTTGTTGACGAAAAACGAAGCCGCAATAAGGTAAAGGAAATTATCAAAATGGATGGTGTCTATGTTCTTCTTAATGTAAAAAGCTAAATAAAACTCAAAATGGTAAGTTAAAACAGATGTGAAAACAATGGACATGTTCACTTTTTTGTTATAGTTATAGACAGAAATGCCGATGGAAACAAATCTGACTGACGTTTTTTTTTCTATGAAATGTTGTTCCGAAATTAAAAGGAATTGTATGCATACAGTGTAATGCAAAAGTGCGTGAAGTACTGTTGGCGCCAATTGAGTTTTGTTTTATTTTATTTTTGCGTTTTTCCAATTTACTTATTTTGCATTTATTGCTTTTGAGTAAGCATTCATTTAACGATGCTATAACATTACTGTAAGTTTGTGCAATATGCTTGAAATCAGCATTTTTTTTTATTGTCAAATAAAGGAAATTTGAGAATTTTCAATATATTTTGCTTCAACCTCCTACTTTCAATATACGCGGAACATATTCCAATATATCTTTGGTGGTGTATAATTAAATCGCAATCACCATTCGGTAGCTGGATTTACATATACATAAGGATTCAGTGAATACTAGTTTGCGTGTTCGATTCTCACGCACAACGAGCTTCTTTATGTAACGATGTGTACGAGTTTCTTGTGTCAGGTGGGTTAGTTCTTCAGGTTTCCTCCATTTATAAGAAAACCCCAACTAAAACTAACGTATTGTTTAATGTGGCGATAATCACCACACATAGTATAGAGTAACACGGCGTGTCCCAGTAGTGGAGCAGGAATTGCTTACCCTTCCGGACCATCTGAGTTCACCCCCGGTTTTTAGTGGGGTTCGTGTTACTCGATTGTTATTTTATGTGGGGTTTTTTGTAGATCGTTGTTTGTCTTTTTTGCCATTGTGTTGTCTGTCCTTCTTCGATTTACGGATACTGATACCCTTTGGTATCTTCAAACTCTTCATAGTCCTAATCTAAATAATTGCCAAGCTCAGCTCAAAGTAGACATGTTATTGTTCATATATGAAACAGAAAATATTATTTGTGTCAAAAAATTGGATCGCAAAAAAACTTATTTTTTTATTAGATTCTTTGGAAGCAAGAAATCCAAAGGGCCTGAAATTTTACATTTCTCCCAAAATGACCACAGTAAAAAAATGTTAAATTACGCCATTACTCTTAAAATGAAAAAGCCATCAATATGTTGGCAGCAATACCACTCAATTAACCTCTAATGTAGATAGCATGAAGGATATATTTCCTGACAATTTCCTTACAGGAATACTGCCAATTTCTCAGTGTGCAGATCAATTCTGGATATCATTTGAGCCGAAGATAAAATGTGCGAATTGTGAAAATTAGCTACCAATTGATTTTGGGAGCTGTTTCTATGATGATAAACGATTATAAAATTTGATTTTGAGTGGATCTTACTTGTTCAATTTGATCAGAGGAAGATGACTGTTTATACGTTTATCAAATGAAATCAACATCTAATGTGAAATTGATTTTTGAATGGGGATGAAATATAAAATATTCGTCGGTGGTAATCAATTTATAGATAACATGAACAATTTTATCAATTCGATTTAATTTCATGGCAAACAATGGTAAATGAAACATTCTGATGGTAAACGATTTTACATTCACAAACTAATTATCAAAAATTAAAGCGTAATTTCTTCTCTTTTTTTTTTTACAAAAAGGATAGTATATACTTGATCATGGTTTGAAAAGCCTTTGTTAGAAAATTAGATATTAGGAAAGAATTAATTTATCTGAATTTATTTATTATTTAATGGAAATGTCAATAACTGTTCATTAGCCAAATTCCGACAGTCAGGATAGTCACTACAAAATGAAATAAGGTCGCCCTGGCCGGAAATTTATGGTAGTTAAACGTACATCTCCTTAACGTTTATATCACTACTTCGAGAAAACCACAGAAAACAGATGAGCAACATGTACCCCACCAGAAAAACGGGTAAGGTTGTAGAGTCGAGTTCCACCCTTGGATACAAAGTTTTTCAGTTACTTGCGACATGTGAGTGTCTTCGAATACACCGGTTTCCTACACCAATACAATTGACTAGCACAATATAATTGAGACATTGTTAAATACTCATAAACCTAACTTTACTCACTTTTTTCATGTATGTATGTACAAGAACACACTTTTCATATGTGTATGTACAAGAAATCACTTTTCATATGTGTATGTACAAGAACACACTTTTCATATGTGTATGTACAAGAACACACTTTTCATATGTGTATGTACAAGAAATCACTTTTCATATGTGTATGTACAAGAACACACTTTTCATATGTGTATGTACAAGAAATCACTTTTCATATGTGTATGTACAAGAACACACTTTTCATGTGTATATGTACAAGAAATCACTGTTCATGTGTGTATGTACAAGAAATCACTTTTCATCTGTGTATGTACAAGAACACACTTTTCATGTGTGTATGTACAAGAAATCACTGTTCATGTGTGTATGTACAAGAAATCACTTTTCATATGTGTATGTACAAGAAATCACTTTTCATATGTGTATGTACAAGAACACACTTTTCATGTGTGTATGTACAAGAAATCACTGTTCATGTGTGTATGTACAAGAAATCACTTTTCATATGTGTATGTACAAGAAATCACTTTTCATATGTGTATGTACAGGAACACACTTTTCATGTGTGTATGTACAAGAAATCACTGTTCGTGTGTGTATGTACAAGAAATCACTGTTCATGTGTGTATGTACAAGAAATCACTTTTCATATGTGTATGTACAAGAAATCACTTTTCATATGTGTATGTACAAGAACACACTTTTCATATGTGTATGTACAATAATTCACTTTTCATGTGTGTATGTACAAGAACACACTTTCCATAGTGTATGTACAAGAAATCACTTTTCATATGTGTATGTACAAGAACACACTTTTCATGTGTGTATGTACAAGAAATCACTTTTCATGTGTGTATGTACAAGAACACACTTTTCATGTGTGTATGTACAAGAAATCACTTTTCATGTGTGTATGTACAAGAACATTTTCTTCATATTTTAAAGAATCTTAGCTGGAATATAATTCTTACAAATGCTATTAATAAAACCGTAGATATCTAATTGAATGGATGATCATGTTCTACCATTATAATTTAAAAACAAAACGTATCGGAATAAGATTGATATAGATACGGAGAATCAAGTGACGACTAGTTCATTATAAAAACCAGACAAATTATCAAGATGAAATTGCTTCTTGTTATCTACCGCACCCAACTGGCAAGAAAATAATACATTTTAGGGTTTAACTTTCATCTATATATAAAATGTCATTAACGAAAGCGCGTAAATTTTATTTCAACGTGAAAAATATTTATCATATAAAAAACATGCTTATATGATAATTTTGAGGATGAACTTCAGATTAAAAACTTCATATATTTCATATAAATTCTGTTCGCTATTGTCTGATAGTTGGATTTATGCATACAGGACTGGTGCCTACGCAATCCTTAATATTGTGAATTCGGAGCTCTACTGGTTCTCTTGATACAACTTTTGCTATACAAAGGTTATCAGTTACAGATGATTTGCAGGTTACTTCAGGCTCTTCGATTTACACTATCAATATTGACTGATTAATGTAAAGTGAGTAGTTCTACTGTATTTGGTCTATATTCATAACGAGAACGAGGACTTTATTACTATCACTAAGTCAATAGCTCTGCTGGTGGACTATTATCCCTCGTGGATATCATCCATCCAGTAGTGTTTTGGCACAGACATGGTTTATTAGATATATTTATTATTGAAATCTACGGTCCCTACATGATAGTCCCTATATAATGTCAGTATTATTAAAAAATAAGTTTATCTTCACCCATACATTCAACAGGTGACCTCAGTCGATGTTGGCTATCCTGTTCAGGCCATTTGGCTATCTTGCTCCCAAAGAATTAAATTATTTGGTTTTCCAAACTTTTGACTGATGAAGGTACACACTAAATGAGCTACATGTATTTACGTTTTTATCACACACATAACAGCATGTCCATATATGTGAACAGGTGGTATTTCAATGTTATGTTGCACAAATTCTGCAAGATCAAGCATGTTCATTATTTCTTTCAACATATGTGTAGATTTCAATGTAAACGAAAACATGTCTTCAAGTCGAGACACAAATGACGATATATACAAGATTTGCTTCAATAACATAGACTATGTCTCTATTATTGTTACTCTATAGAAAACAATTCCGTTTACTGATTTTCGGACTGCATCGGTGGTATGAGGACATACAAGATTTGCTACAATAACATAAGTTATCTCTTTATCATTGTACCATATACTGGTGTTCGGACTACATCGGGTGTATTGTTTGGTATGCCCGCATCGAGTGTTGTAGAATGTTAGTTCAATCCCCTGTATGATCAAGCCAAAGACTACCAAATTGAAATGTGTTCTTTCTCTGCTAGGCACTAATCGCTAAGGAGTGAAAACAAAGAGTGATTGGTTCAGAATCAGAATAATGTGCCCGAGCGGTGTGGCATGGGTGCGTGAGGATTTTATTTCTGTTAGCTTGTTAAAAATCTACTTCATCGTGTTAACCTAGTACAAAACATACATCATCATCATCATCTGATCTAAAATTAACTTTTTCTCATCACGAAATAACTAAAACAATCGCTCACTTATTGTTAATTAACAACCACCCACCTACTTTTTTTCTGATTTAATACGACAATGTTAGACAGTACATTTGATAACTGGCATTTATTTGTTGCAAATAATTAAAACTGAAACTAGCATTTTTTTCCATTGAATAGCGGACTGGGTCAAACGAAATAAAATTTATCAAATATTTATACGACAATCTTTAGTTTTCTATGTAGTGTGTGGTAGATCATGTTTTTGTCATTTGTCCTTTTTCATCCGCCCTATTAGTTTAGACACTGACATGGTTTATTAGATATAATTATGATTAAAATTGACAGTTCCCAAATAATGTGATTATTATTAAAGCTAAGCTTCTCCTCCCTCGGGCATAGGTGACGATTACCGATTATGGTTATCCCTTTTGGTTTACATACAAAAACAATTTTTGACTATGAACGTACCTGTATGAAATGTTATTCGAGAAACGTGTCGTGCATGTTAAATTCAATATCTACGTTTTTATTTCAAAACGGAAAAAAAATCAATTTAATGCTTTCATTATTTGACAAAACAATATTTTACACCTTTGCACCGTCATCCATTTATTTCAGTATTCATAGAAATCATTGACGCATCAATTTAAACAAAGAAATTAAAAAAATAATTTTAATCAAACCATTCAAAGACAATTGTGTTGAAAAAAACATGATGCCTGGAGTTAGTACGCAACCAATACTATTTATTTTTAAACTGGCATTCATGATCATATGTCTGCAAAATTAACTTCCTTTTCAGTTATAACTTAATATGTGTGACCTATCTTATTGATGCCTAGGGTTAGTACGCAGCCAATACTATTTATTTTTAAACTGGCATTCATGGTCATATGTCGGTAAAAATTAAACTTTCATTTACAGTTATAACTAAAAGATGTGTGACCTATCTAATTGCTCATGTCGTTCCCCCATTATGTAAACATGACAGGGGCCATATGTGTTTATTGTCATGTTGGTCTTGAGGGACGTACATCGATATTTAAAGTAAATTATAACCACTTAATCACTTTTGTTAATGAGTTCTTATTATCCCATTATATCATCTATCGACTGTGGCGTGTCTTTCTATGAACTCTGACCATTGCTTAAAGGCTACTGATGCAATAGTCAAGTTAGTTACCCGAAGAAACGCTTTATTTATTTAGATGTTCAAATATACCCACGGTGACTTTGATATAATGAGTTAATTAAGAGTTAATTCATTAGATAATAATTAAATTATAGTCTCATGCAAACGAATACCCAGAAGCCATCCATTGTATTAATATTTGAACATCACAAGTACTTCAGACCGTTGTGGAATATTAGATCTATCAGACTAGTAACCGTATGAGATTGGTGTTAAGCAGACTATTTCTTAATTATTCATTATGACAAGTTTTAATTGACAATTGAACATTATTACATGTATATGTTTTTTTACCTAAGCATGTATCCAAAATGTAATATGGAAAATAAAGTGAAAGTACACATTTGATCTTAATGTAAAGTTCAAAATTGAACATTATATATACATTTGTATATTGTATACTTTTTTACATTAGCATATACAAGACGGAAATAGAAGTAAAATGTAAAAAAGATACTTTAATATGAATAAAATTTATCAGTTTTAATTCTCAATTGAGCAATCTTCTATTTTTTGCTTTAGCATGTATAATATTGGCAATAAAGTGAAAGTACATTTTTGACTTTTATAAAGTTCAAAAGTGCACAAGTTTAAATTGACAATTGAACATTCGTATTTAGTTTTTTTTTTTACCTAAGCATGTAGCATATTGGAAATATAGTAAAAGTACAAATTTGATCTCAGTATAAAGTTCGAAATACCCCCATCTATTAATATGGTTAATGATGTTTAACGCCACTTTCAACAATATTTCAGTTATTTCTTGGCGGTCAGTTTTATTGGTGACGGAGTACCCGGAGAATACCACCGACCTGCCGCAAGTCACTGACAAACTTATCACATAATGTTGTATCGAGTACTTCTCGCCATGAACACTACAGTCTGGACGATATTGTACTACATAAAGTAAAGTAAAAGTACAAATTCGACCTCAATATAAATTTAAAATCGTCTGGTTTTAATCAAATGGACACAGACGTTATTGTTCTACATCGTTTAACCAGATCTCTGTTTGACTGACTTCTTGACTAAAAATCTAATATTATTTTAAGCAGACAAAACTTAGAGAATATTTATTCAATTAGAGATCGTATTTCTATGCTCTGCCTATGAAAAATGTAAATTCTAGTTTTCCCTGGTGTATATCGGGAGATAATTTGATAAAATAGTACTTTACAAGTTAGCTAGTAAGAACACAAATTGGTTTGACAACTGTTAATTTTTCAGAAACCGTAAATCGAAGGACAAACAATACAATAGCACAATAGAAAAAGAAAAGGGCAAATAATGATCTACAAAACACTACACAGCAAACTAAAGATCGAGTAACACGAACCCCCATTAAAAACCGGTAGTGAAATCAGGTGCTCCGGAGGATACTTTTCCACTAGTGGCACACGTCGTTTTACTCTGGTTACAAACCCGGTGATAAAATAAATTAAAATTAAATACATTATGTTAAATACATCATCGAGGTATTATAATACTCCTATTATATTTTGTGATTATTTTTCCTCTTTCCGGACTCTGTAACGTTTAAATTTGAGAAGCTTAGTTGTTTTTTATTCTCAGAGAACATTGTTTCGTGTTCCGAGAGTATAACGTACAATTTTAGCACTATGTGTACTTTGTCATCGGTTTGTGTTGTATGCTAATTCTTATTTCCTAAGTTCACCTATATACTATAAAAACACATGATTGGTAGTTTTTATATCTTATTTATAATAAAAAACGTAGAAATCTAATGAAATGAGTACCGAGTAAAATTTATCGAGCACGCTCATAGTAGAAAGTCTGGAAAACATAAATATTTTTTTAAAGTATTCGGGAGCAAGTCAACCAAAGGGCTAAACGGGAATGTCACTATCGACTAAGGTGATATATATAATACTTGAAATGTATATAGGTAGTTTGCTTTTTATGAAGATTCCCCCTCATAATCACCGACAAGACTTTTTATGAAGATTCCCCCTCCTAATCACCGACAAGACTTTTTATGAAGATTCCCCCTCCTAATCACCGACAAGACTTTTTATGAAGATTCCCCCTCATAATCACCGACAAGACTTTTTATGAAGATTCCCCCTCCTAATCACCGACAAGACTTTTTATGAAGATTCCCCCTCCTAATCACCGACAAGACTTTTTATGAAGATTCCCCCTCCTAATCACCGACAAGACTTTTACCGAACTTGACTATGAATAACACGGCGGGTGTCTTATAAGATGCTTACCCATCGCGAGCACCTGGGTTCATCCACGGTTTATTTGGTGGAATCCGTGTTGCTCATCGTTCTAGTTTTGTGTGTTGTGCTTATTGTTTTGTTTGTCTTTATTATGTGTCTTGTGCCAAATGTTGCCTGTGTCTCTGGATTGTCCATTGTTGATTGCCCCTTCAGTTTTCACTAACGTTTATGTAGAATACGCAAAAGAAGCAAAAGTCTGTATCGTTTAAAACACCAATAATATTACATGTTTAGACGTTGTTTTTCTCCATATTTAAATTAAGCCCATCATGTTGGTATTGCGTGATTTCGAAACCTTGCATATAAGCTATTTAAATATCATAACTTTCACGCGATATGGCTGTGTTGACTTAGTCGTAACATTCCTATGACGAACAAATTGTATGACGTGAATTATTTCATTGTAGTATTGGATTACTACAAGGAACTGGTGGGGGGGGGGGGGGGGAATAAAAAAGCTGTTTTTTTTGGTGAGGGTGCATTTACTCGTGTTAACATATCCTGTTTTATTTTGCGCCTTGGGCGAAGGATTAGGGTAAGTGATGTTTTCCCAATCAGTATGTGTTGCGGATGGAAATTCTCCATTATAACTTGATGAACTTGTAGTTATTACACGAGGTCTTACTAACAAGCACGAATCTACCTATCAGAACGAACGAAAATACATATTTAATCTCGAATGAGATAACAACTTATTGTCATAATACATTACAGAGATAACGTTTTAAGTAATGGAAACAAGAAACGTTTTGTGTCTGTTAAAGTTAAATGTAGCACGCTTAAAAATTCTGATTATTATATAATATAATATAATGCAGTCTATTTTATGCGTTTGTGATGGTAGTCCCACAATGAATATGAAACTATGTTTCTTCAATGGTACTCGACAGAAGAACTTGACATGTATTTTGAGAAAACTTTTTCTCAATCCGTATTTCCATATTTTTTTTATTATTCCCACCATATTGTATTTATTTTTGGTATATATATGCTTCTGGTTGCGGAATGTTTGCATAAGCGTGGTACCAATTTGAGTTCACTTATATGAATACACTTTGTCATCTGATTGTGGAAGGCTTACGTACCGCAGTATTGTGTAAACGTTTGTTCATATACATTCTTCTGATTGTAGAAGATTTACATTGGCGTGGTAATGGGTTATTTCTTCTGTATTCACTATGTCTTTTGATTGTGAAACGTTTGCATTACCGCGGTGCTGTGTAAATGTTCGTGTATTTATACTGTTTTCTGATTATGGAAGGTCTGCAGAAATCTTTGTATGCTTTTCTTTATGCGATTGAGACACGGTTTCATTATTTGGAATTAAATGTATTTATTACTACATACATTTTGTCAAGAAATCATATAACAAATTAAAGCAAGATTTTAAAAAGCCTATATATTATAACAGAAGAACTAGCCAAACATATTTTGTTGAGTTCTTCCAGATTTTTTAAAACAACTTTAAATAAAAGTTTACAAAGTTGAAGACGAGAGGTCTAATGTTATAACTTCCTATAAAAGTCATATTCTGACCAACGTAAATCTCGAAAACTAATTTGTATTTATATTAGTATAAAGATAAAGAATGACTGTATACTTGATCATAAAACATTCGAGAACCCAAAAGTAGTACCAGTATGATCTTGAATATTATAAATCTAGGTTTATGGTGTTTAACGCAACTTTCAACAATATTTCAGTTAGATCGTGGCGGTCAGTTTTATTGTTGGAGGAAACCGGAGAGAACTACCATTGTAAGTCTATTACAAGTGTTTTGTAAATCGTTGTTTGTCCTTTTTCTTTTTGCCATTGTACTGTCTGTCCTTCGATTTACGGCTTCTGATTAGTTACCCCTTGCAATCGTAACTACTCGGCCATATAATATATATAACCTCGTAAGTAGGTGGCGGATAAATATAACTACTTTTCACATGTCAGTTACATGAAAGTTTGATAAAGTTATATTTTAAACAATTTTCTATATTTCAATTATTTTCATGGATAAAATTTAAAGTTTTAATTAGTTTTGCATGATTAGATTTTACTTAGTATGTCTTCCATATTGGATTTTCGTGAACTATATTTTTGTGCGGCTTATCTTCCGGCAAACAATTTAAGAAGAATTTCTACTATATACTTACGAGGTTATTTGTAGAGTAGCGATAATGGCCGAGTAGTTACGATTGTTACCCTTTGGTATCTTCAAACCTTTCTTTCGTATTTCATATGTTGTTCCAATTGTTCAGTTTGTATAATACATCGTACGAATATAAATGTAATTCATTATTTATTTTACGTTTTCTTCACGGCTATTTATTTATCATACAAATTTTGGAACTGTATAAAGTAATGCATACTCTATATTAAGTATATTTACAACATTCATAAAACAACCGTTCAAACTGCTATAATATTTGCCATAAATAAAAAATAAAAATAAGAAAATAAAATTATTACATTAAAGAAATTTGTAAAGAACCCGTTTATTTTGAAATATGTAAATGTATAGCTGCCTGTATTTTATTATATCATATTCTATTCATATTTTGAGTATTTATCCAGAAATATATTTTTCAATTGTCATGGAAATACGAAATTTTGATTTATATTTTGTCTTGATTAACTAGAATAATATTATTTTTATTAACAAACTTTAACAATTATTAATAATAAGCACAAAATCACATAAAATTGACTTAAAGATCATTTTTTGTACTTTAAATAATATTTTTTCAACGTTTTGAATAATAAGCGAAAAAATATTTTCATTAAGCGAATGATCTAATATTTAAATATCAGATAATGTTAGTAAATGTTATTAATATGTGTGATATGATCAATATATCACTTTATCTATTTAATTGGAATATTATATAAAAACCCGTTTTATCTTGGGGGAAAACACTTCATAAACTTTTTAATATTAATTTAAAAACATAATTATAAGTTAACTTATATAATATTAATACCATATAGATCACAAATACAAAATATCTTACCTTATTTTTAATATCCGATGTTTTAACGTCCGTTCTTTTAGTTACTATCACAAAAATTGTTCTTAATTTATCTCTTCTTGTATGTTTATATGTGATCGTCCCATCTTCAAGATATTCCATTTAAATAAAGCTATTATCACGTGACTTTATTCAGCATCCAAACCTATTGCCAATAAGAGTTAACGACTCCCACCACGAATCGATAGAGCGTCTTTGCGGTTTGTAAACACGCAAATAAAACGAACAACTGGAAAAACAACATGGCACCCTACAGATTTTCTAAGGAATAATTTTAGAAATTTACCAAATTACCCCATTTATTTCCATTATTCAGCAGAACCAAAAGAGACTAAAATAATTACACGTTTTGGTAGAACGAAGGAAAACAATTATAAAATCACGCGAATTGCACATTATTTTTTTTACCAAAAACGACAGTTTTCATGAAACGGACGCACATATCTTCACTTATTTCAAATTAGAGATTTTTAGAAATAATCTCTTCTTTCTAATTGTTAATTTGTCTGACGGGTGAAATAGTTTTATAATTATACCTATCTAGCTTGAAAATATATCTGACGTCGGTTTTCGTTTTCTGAACTTGGTGAAAATGGTTCAAGAAAATTTGAAGAAATCTCTAGGGCTTTGTTTCTTTTGAGTTGAAATTAGTTTCTTTTGGTAATAGAAAATTAAAAATCGTACAAAAACTAGAAAAAAGTAAAATTAACCCTATATTTTGGTTTAAACTTTGTAGTTAAAAATAAATTGACTGATCGATTTTCAATTTAAATTTTAGGTTCAATTTAAGTAATCATCGTACCATGATCAAAGTAAAGATACATTTTCCCGTAGATAAGATTATGTATATAAAGTCTAAAAGTATTTTTGTAAAATGTCGAATTGTAAGAAACGCAACATATATATTTATAGTTTAACAATATATTGCTTAATTGTTAAAGAAATACAACGTCTTTGCGTCTTTGTAAATGCAAATTATTCATTGAAAAATGGGAATATGCCCTGGGATATTCAAACTTAATAATGCTTCATTTGTTCCATAAGGGGTGGAATCTGAAGCAACAAACATCAATTCATAATAGACAAAGACAAAATATTACAAGTTTGTTCACCATTATACTTATTTCTTTTTAAGTAAGGTCAAGATGCGTTTTTTATTTAATCTATTTCAACTTAAAAAAAGACCCAAATATAAGAAAAACTTTACGAGCATTCTCAAGTCAGTCATTTAATTTGGTAATATATATTGTAATGTGTTGCACAATTGTGCAATAGCATATAATTTACATTGACCAAAGACATACTTTGAAATCTTTAAATGCGTTTTCAAATAGATTAAATCTACACGTAGATTTCCATATCCTACATACAATGAACATCTTAGGGGCAGATCCAGGGGGGGGGGGGGGGCGCTCCCCCTAAAATTGGAAAAAAATATGATTTTTTGGCGTAAAATCGTGATTTTTCACACGAAATACCCCAACAATTTTCGCGCCTACCTCCGATCGGCGCAAATTTTTTAAGTGCGCCCCCCCCCCCCCCTAGCTTGAAATCCTGGATCCGCCCCTGCATCTAATGTGATAACTACAGTCAAGCCTGCCTTTAAGGGCACCTCTATATAACAAATCACTGTCTATAAAGGACACCTCTATATAACAAATCACTGTCTATAAAGGACAGTCTCATTATTCCCATTAATGATTAGTGCATATAATTGTAACCTGTATATAATGGGCAACTGCTTATAAAGGACACATTTTTGGCTTCCCTTGAGTGCCCTTTATATATAAGTTTGACTGTATTTCTTCGTTGTATCTTAAGCTTTCTACAGTGAAAAGTGACCACATATGTGACTGTGCGAAAGTGTGGGTGGGGAAGGGGTTTCTTGGCCATGTCTTTGTTCTGTATTATATTATATTGTCAGTAATTGTTGTAATTCTAAACGATTATAATTTAATTAGGTCATTGATTCCATGTATGTTAATATGCCGAGGAGAACTATTACATGTAGTAACCTCTGGCTATAGGTCATCCTCGTTCAATAAATGACGAATTAAAATAAATTGAGTTACTCCTTGTACAGCATATATTTAATTTAAATGAATCAAATTTGAGATAATAAATGTCATAAAAAAAACCATACAATTTTTAACCGCCACTCTTTTGTGCTTGTCCCAAGGCAGGATTTTCCTCCACCAATAAAACTGACCGCCACGATATAACTGAAATATTGTTGAAAGTGGCGTTAAACAACATCAAACGTCATATGTCATGGCCTTTTTGTGTTCAATTGTTTGAGGTGAGGTGGTCGTTCTTTTTTTTTGAAATTGGTGAAATTCTTGATCTTCACGTTTAAACATTTTTTTTTCCGTAATGTAGATTAGAACAACAGAAGTTATATAGAACCTAGATTTTTTTCAATCTTCCAAAGTTTTAAAATTAAGGTAAATGAAAAAAGTTAGAATTCCATAGACAAATTTTCTATACATTTTCGTAATTTTATTTTTAATTTCCTTCTTTTTATCTCGGGAGGAAAAAAAGGGGGGTGACATTAATATAGAAGATCGTTATGCAAGTTAAATTAAGAACATTAGAATTGAAAGTGTCACTCATTTTCTTCAAGCTTGTTTACTTCTATTTGATATATGATGTCTAAAGAAAAATCATATACGATACATCAATAATTATGAACAATACAAATGAGCTATTTTAGATCTTGTTTAATTGTCACTAAAAATATCGTTTCACTCTTAAAACGAGCATTTTTTCTTCTCATCTGTTTGAGGAGGTGGTTATGGTGTCTAACGCCACTTTCAACAAGATTTCAGTTATATCGTGGAGGTAAGTTTTATAGGTGGAAAATACCACGGACCGGCTGTAAGTAACGGACAAACATTATCACATAATGCTGTATCGAGTACTTCTCGCAATGAGCGGGATTCGAACTATCATCAGTTTGATGTCAGTAAATTCATAGGCGCTAATCTAAGCACTTTATTTACAAAATTGGATATTAGTTTTTTTCCTCAAGGAGTGAGCGAGTGATTGTTGCTGAACTCCAAGCGAGCAATTTTTCCAGCTATATCATTCCAAGAACAAGTTACCTTTCGATGTACCCTTTTTACTAGACCAACACACTGAGTTGGATTTTTAGACAACAGTCCACAGGTATACATATCGCCCACGTCAGACACATTATCCGGATTCCGAGTCAACCTGTCGTTGCTCTCACTCCGTCGTGCTGAGCTGCAAATAGCAATTTTATAGTCTTTGATTTGACCCGACAGGGACTCAAACCCACGATCTACACCACACCCGAACACGCTAATTAGTTCACCACCCATGCTTTTGATGTCTTCTCCTCAAAGATGTACTAACTGTTCTTAATACTTTTTTTATAATCCAAAGTATTTTGAACAAAAAATATTAGTACAGTTAAACCTGCCTTAAAGGGCACCTCTGTAACAAATCACTGTCTATAAAGGACAGCCTCATTTCCCCATTAATGAATAGTGAATATATAGGGCAGCTGTTCATAACGGGCACATTTTCAGATTCCCTTGATTTCCCATTATATACAGGTTTGACTGTTTCTGTTTTTTGGATTGTGGTTGGTAAAAATTAAATTTGAAATTCAGATCAAGATATTTTATCATTCAGCAAATGACATTTAAAATGTATGCCCTAACTTTCAAACAACATATTTAAAAATTTGCCATGTTACTTTCAAATACTAAGGAACATTTGTAATAGAAAGAAACCGTCAGTTTCTTGTCACAAATGGTGCAGGAAAAATACAACAGGTAGACATGTCGCTGCTCTATGGTGCAATATTTGGACAACTAGTCAAACAGTATTTGCTGTTATACCTTAATGCTGAATATGTAGTGATGGAATAACGAATGCCAATTTTATAGTCTTTAGATTGCTTCGCACTGGTAGCGAACTCAAGCTCTTTCACTGCAGAGTGATTGAGTAATCAATAAAACATTTAAAGCAGTGATGGTCAACAGTTTCACCAATATCAAGAAAACAAACAACCACCTCTCACCTCAAACAATTCAACACAAAAGAGAGACCACGGCATATGACGTTGGCAATCCAGGTCCAGGCACAAAAATATGGCAGGGATAAACCCGTTAATAGGATATCAACACTTCTCATCTGATAATTGGATCTCTTAACGACAATACAGATATAAACACACAATAAGAACCCTACACAGATTCACATAATATTTGCTTTTAATGAGTAATTTATCAGCTATTTGATTGTGAGAACAGGTTATTGTTTTTATTAAATGACAATGATGACTGTTTTTTTATGGATACTGGGAAGGGCCACAATAGTATATTTTATTTTCTAATTTGCTATAGCATATTAATAACCTGTTTAAACAAATAACTAATATGTCTTAACATCTTACTACAGAACAGATTATTATTTTTGTTATATAACATATTAGGAAATCAATACAGGTCATAGTTCAACATAGAACCATATGAAAAAAAACGTTTTTAACTGAAACATTTAAACGTTAACAAAAGATGAAAGTGACTTGAATGTTTCTTCATTAAACTTCGAGACAAACATGGTTATATAGTTGGCCTTTTAAAGTACTAGCTCACTGAAGGAACAGCCCATAGGTAGATATGTCGCTCCTATTGGATAACAATACCTGTGCAATAAGTGCATATCACCACTATAGTTGCGAGTTCGAATCGCGACCATGGCGAGGTATACTCGATACAACATTATGTGATACAGTTTGATAAAGTTTGTCAGTGACTTGCGGAAGGTCGGTGGTTTTCTCCGGGTACTACGGTTTCCACAGCCAAAATAACTGACCGCCACGATATACCTGAAATATTTTTGAAAGTGGCGTTAAACACCATACCCCATATTGGATATAACATACCGACTAAGAGCCAAGCGGAGAAGTAGCAAATACCACAAACAGTCACACCTGTGTATAATGGACACTGAAGGGAATCTGAAAATGTGCCCTTTATGAGCAGTTGCCCATTATATACAGGTTAAAATTATATTCACCATTCATTAATGGTAAAAATGATTTTTCCCTTAATAGACAGTGATTTGCTATAAAGAGGTTCCCTTAAAGGAAGGTTTGGCTGGATAGTATTTTGTGTGACCCAGCCTTGTGTCAAAACAACACACACGGGATCATCACGTTTTACCGCACTCGAATCGAACTCGCTGACCCTTACACAACAGAGGCTAGAACGTTAACCTTTTTAGAGAGGCGGTCAACACATGATATTTCTACAATAACATACAACACTATTTATTACCAATCAGTAATTTAACTAAATATATATATGTCGAGAACATGCTTACGAAATATAAAGCAGTACTTTGGTACAGTATGACACTGATGGTCGTGTGGGTTGCATATTTTATTCTGATGATTAAATGGATATCGTCAGACAATGTTGGCTTTAGTAACGCCAAACATACATCGTAATAAGCTTTTATTGGTTAAGATTTAGTACAAGGATTCTCTAAGGATTAGAGGGTAAAAATTTGCAATACATTTTTATAATGTTCAGCGTGTTGATCTAATCCAAAGCGGGTATCATTATCATCCCATCAAAATGTTTTGACTAATGCGAAAATACACTATTATCATTTCATTCTTTAAAAATATATTTTCTAAAATTTATTTTTCATTTTTTCGTCCAGTCCCTATCGTTTAAGTAAAATAGTTGATTAATTTACAGATTGTTGTTCAACATCAAATAACCAGTCTGCAGCAAGTATAAAAGCATGAAGGCAAGTAAAGGTAGGTACTGGGATCGTTGGTTTGTTGATTGTTATAAGTGCTGTAGTAGACATCGGATAGTGTCGGAAAATGTTGACCACAAGCGACAGCTCTTAACAAATTGTATATAATTAGGAGATACTAGAGTTGTCATTTATATAGAGGGAATGTAGTATTCTCCAAAATACGGTGAACTCATTGACCTCGCATGTGTATTTCATTCGTTCACGCAAAAATTATGAATAGAAATTGATATATTTTGAGGTTTAGGGTTAGGATTATGGTGTTTAACGCCACTTTCAGCAATAATTCAGTTATATATCATGGCGGTCAGTTTTATTGGTGGACGAAACCGGAGTACCACAGACCTGCCGCAAGTCACTGAATAATGTTGCATAGAGTACACTTCGCCATGAGCGGGATTCGAACTCGCAACGTTAGTGACGATAGGCACTGATTGCATATATATAATATAAATATAAATCTATCAAACGATGACGACGACGACAACCCCTGAAATATTTTGAGGTTAATAAAGAAATGTTTTATTTTATTTGTGTTTGTTTGTTTTCTTGAAAACATATAAAAATTTAGTGAAGACTTTTTTCCAAGATCCGATAATTTATTAGTTGTAAATGTAGTAGCGAAGATAATAACATTTCAGATCCACTGTGTGTCAAAGGCGTTATTTTAAAATAAGGGTAATAACAAAATTACCGAACTCCGAACAATCTTGCAAAGGGAAAGTCCAAACTCATAAGTATATAAACAGACAAAACCAGTCAACAACCGGAAAACTGTGAAAACCGTAATGACCCTGACTTGGTACAGGCATTTCTAAAGAAATGGTGGGTTGAATCAGATTTTAAAGCTCCAAACCTCCCGCTTTCAATACGGCTCAAAGGTTCCGGCTGTCACTATAACAGTATTTATAACAATACTGGAACAAAAACGAAATACATCAAGTACCTAATTATTTCGTTTGACTGTTAATCCACCGAGGAACCTCTGGATAAAGAATAAAAGACTCAGATTCTCCACTGAGTAGTCACAACACCTCCAAAAGGAGAGTTCGCTAGTTATGTGATACGAATCAAATACACAATTCACCCTTAGGAACTAAATGAGTGTATCCCGCTCATGACGAGGTGTAATCGATACAACACTATGTGATAAAGTTTGTCAATGAAAGTGGTGTTAAACATCATAAATCTAATAGAGTATCTCTTTTATGGAGAATGTCACGATCCTTGTATGTAGAATACTTTTATTGGGCAACTTTTCCTTGGGGGCGGTCGTTGTTAACCCGTTACAAGGCAAACTTACCAGACAATAACCAATAAAACAGTAAAATACCAATACATGTATATTCCATATTGGTCCCTGTAGATGACTAAGCTTCCGCACATAGACATATGTCAGTGCCAACTTTTTACTAACATAATGTATTGTGTTTAACTTCTTCTGGTCATAGCAATGTCTGAGACATTTCTCACTTGATCATATAAAAACAACTTGTTTTAATCTAAAAAGAACTATTCTGCTCATTTTTCAGTTTATTTTATTTACAATTTATTCTTAAAACGACGGTCAATGGTTACATGTTAAATGGAAATTTAAAAAAAATACTACACTGGAAGAACAGTTCCATAATCCAATAGAAAAATCGTAGAAAAGTGTAAAATCGATACCCTAATACATCAATACATGACCGAACACCTGACATGGTACAGACACGTCAATGAAAAGTGGATTTATGGGACCAAACCTCATCTCTTACTACTCTTAGTGAAAAGATGCGGTAATACAAGTGTTTCCACGTGTAAGTCAAACGCCAACCATCACATATAATCGATCGAATAGCGTTGTAACAAAGAACACTATATCTTGAACATTATACACAATATATTTAATCTTCGTAACAAAAAAGTTGTATAATATTAGTTCTGTTGAAAAGAGCCGATGGTGTCAACCCTTATTTAAATATAAGTTAGTAAGCAAGGCCATCTTAAGATGTAATAACGAAACAATAGTCAGCTTTGAACCAAAATCTAAAATCTAATTGTCAATACCATCTTTCGTCATCTGTGCGCAATTGACAGAATACATTTCAACAAGTGTTGATATCTTCCGAAAACATTTTGAAAGATGCGACGATTTTTTTTTTAAATCCTGGATTTATTAGTTTAGTACTAAGAATACGGTGGCGTTGTAAAGGGCATTTAATGGAAAGAGGTCTTTATCATTACATCACACAGGAAATCTAAAATGTCAAACCAAGGGGCCCCATCATTAGTGTTGTCGACTCAGTGTTTGATCAAGCAATTATGCACACTCGTTTGTGTTCAGATGAATTATTGAAATAAAGAAACGGAAAAATAATGACTGACTACATAACCAACAACACTAATTAATCCTTTTACAAACATCAAATTCCAAAACCACTAGCAGACAACGACAGATCTAGCTGAAATATAGGTCTTGGTTTTGGTGCCACTTGCGCCTCATTACTGATATGTGGCCACATGGGAGCTCTGAAGAAACCCCATTACGGGTCATACACGAGTGACCCTCTACAATAAATATTCAGTGATATGATAAATATAGGCTATGACCTTTTTCGACCAATCGGATTGCTTGCAGCAAACAAAGCTGAGTATTTATTAAAAATCAAAATGCTATCATAATTACGTAACCGCGACATATCATGCGAGACGCACGTGAAGGATGTGATTTTAATCAGGGTGGGTTTGGGTCCGACATATTTATGATATTATTATGTGATGATTTCTATAGTGGCCTACAAATTAGTCCGTGTGTAGCTGTATTGGCCCTAGGCGAACTGAGGGTAGCTGTATTGACCCGAGGCGAAGCCGAATCGAAATACAGCTACCCAAGGACTTATAACTAGGACAATATGGAAATCATCACGTTATGATATATTTATTAATTCACCATAAAATATTGTGACAGAACGTCTCTATTTTATCGTCGATACGTATGCAAAATCTAGATTTAATCCGGAACACCAATATCGTCCTGTATTAGCCGAGTTGTACTATCTGTATCACAAAGGCAATTTTCGTCTTATTTATGTAAATATAACAATACAAAGTAGTTGATTAATAAGTAGCTATAAACGTTGTATTTATAAAAATAACAAACTTCCTCATACATATTACGTCATCAGTATTTATCTAGGTCAACACCACCATATAGGTCATAGCTAATCAGTGAAGTTTGTAGACATCGAAACTAGCAAGGTTTTCAACAAAACATTCACAGTGATTTAGTAAAACATTTTTCTATTATAAGAAGATAGCACACACTATCGTTTTGAATAAACTTACATAACCATTGTTATATAATTAATAAAGTGAATAAACGTTAGAGAATACCGAAGGGAAAATCAAAAATGGACAATCCAGAGAAATTGGCAACATTGGGTACACAAGACACAACACGATGACAAACAAAACAAAAACACAGCACAATAATATGTGTTGGACACCACTTTACACAAACAAACACAAATAACAATAATAAGACATGAACCTTCCTACAAACAACTAGAAATAGAGGATATACGTATATGGAATATTTATATGTTCGTGGGTAGTTTTCTAATCCCCTCCTTACCTTAGTTTGGTGCTCTCCGCAGCACGAGTTAGTCCTCTTCAGAGCAGATTTTCTTCCCTTTCTACATTACCTTTTCGCACTCATTCTCCTGATAGACGGTCTAACTCTGTAAATATAGTAAATTAAAGTGGGTGTTATACCTATGTTTAATCAATTCTGTGTTCAGACTGGGTGACGGTCTTTGCTGATACTAACTGTTCCGAGTGTCAACTACTACATGTATATGTGTGATGACTCTACGTTATAATATCTGACAGTCTTAATATTAGTATATCAAGAATAAATACTAAAGTGTTTTTGTAAGTGAGAAGCAGATGACAGATGCTATGATTATTTAGTCTTCAATATTACTAGACTGATACTAATGAAAAAAAGGAAACGATATCTGGTGTTTTTCTCGAGTACTTTTGAAGATTAAAGCAAATATGTATATTAATTATTGAATGACACCTTTTCTTTTATTCCCGAAGGTTGAATAAACGACTTAATGACGGTGCATATTCTGAACCTTAATCATAATTAAAACAGTCAACTGTCTCAGTGTCGTATTGGTTATCTTGCTCGTATCGAGTGTGGTAAATTATGGGTGCAAGCCCAAGTCGGGTCAAGCCAAAGAAGTCAAAATTGGTATTTGTTGCTGCTTCTCTCTCCACTAAGCATGCAGCATTGAGGAGCAAGAGCAAACACTGGTTTACTCGAAATCAGGATAATGCGTTAGAGTGTGATGCCATGTCTACCCACGCACTGTTTTTATCCTAGTGAGCTAGTACTGTTAAAATCCAGCTGAGCTAGAGTCTATAGTACAAATCGCACTTGCCGAAATGCAACCTGTTCTTAGGATGATATAGCTGAAAAATGCTCACTTGGCTTTGAACAATAATTACGAACTCACTTACATAAAATAACTTTCCATTAAAATAAGCTAAAAAATAAAAGTTGTATAAAACACCAACGAAAATGTATATCCAGTTTGTTTAATTATATATTTAGATAATAAAAACAGTATCGTATATTATTACCATGTCATTTGGTTATGAGAAATAAATATATATGATCAAAGGGATTACATAAATAATCCATTCATTGATAATAGACTTGTAAACTCTTTACATGAATAATTAACCTAAAATCTTAATGATACCACAGGGGCTTCGGAGGTGTTTTTTTTTATGTATGGTAGATTGAAAAGTGAAATGGGCAAAAACTTTTTTGAGTAAAAATGAAAATGACTTAAACATCGAATTTTTGGAAACCTACGACCTTGACCACTTTGCTTGCCACTTTTGTGTGTTTAATTGTATGACATTTTTTTTTATGTCATATTAGTATGTGGACGGAATATCCTTATCCTTAACAGTTTCCAGCATAAACTCAACAGAAAGAAGTCAAAAAGTGCTAAATGTCTAAATTTAAACTTTCTTATTTTTCATCAAATTTTAAAGCATTTCGCCCATAATTCTAAACTTTACGACTAAGACTTAGGGGATCAAAGGAAGTTAAAAGAGACCAACACCAAATTATCATTTTCTTTATATTTAAGTCATATTTCTATGCAGTTTTTTCTATTGAATTCTTTTAAATGATTCCTGTCTGAAGTGTTTCAATAGGTTTGTTGTAGCTTTTACCATTTCAGAGATATGAGAGGACAAACGAGGACCAATGAGTTAGAGCTAAGTATATGAAAATTAACTTTAAAAATGTTTTCCTCAAAATCTAGACTTGATTCAAAATAAACCATGTAAAATGTTCATGAATAATCAAGTGATTGATATATACACGCTCAAGGGAGCCTCTAGTTTATTATTGGTGGCGATTCGATAGGGATTTCCGTTCTTTCTAAAGAACGATCTAAAACTAATTCACCTAATAATAATTGTCAGTTATTTTTTATATAAATAGTAACCACGTCTTAAGAATTTAGTTTAAAGATCACTAAACCATGAATAATCAAGTGAACGATATACAAGCTCAAGTGAGCCTCTAGTTTCCTTGTCGATCCCGATTCCGTTCTTTCTATAACAAAACTCTTAAAAGATAATTAACCAAATAATAATTTTCAGTTTAATTTGTATATTGAATAGGTTCAAGCACTGAATTTAAAGATCAATATGTATTGATTATAATCGTGACAAAATATAAACCACGTCACCATTTAACTTCCTCATTCGCCATTTTCTGAATTTGAGATATTTCATCAGAAGACATTATTATCAGGTAGTTTAAGTTGTTGTTATATCAAACGGAAACAGGATCCCGAGTACCACGGTTTTTAGTGAGGTTCGTATTGCTCGATCTTTAGATTTCTGTGTAGTGTGTTGTAGATCATTGTCTGTCATTTTGTCCTTTTTCGTTTACCGTTGTATTCACTATTGTCTGTCTGTTTGTCCTTCGATTTACGGCTTTTGATTACCCCATTTGGTATCTTCGAATATGTCATATGATTTCTTTTTCTTTTCGCATTCAAAAATGTCAGTTGCGCAGAAAACGATATGTTTAAACTAAGTTATAGTCTCGATCAAATAAGACATCATAACTTTTATTTATTTATTTATTTATTTATTTATTTTAACTTCGGATAAAGTAAACATTGATGTGCAATATCAAATATACAGAGTGGTGTTCAGGCGCGGATCCAGGAGTATACGTTAGAGGGGAGGCGCACTTCTTGGCGAGGGGTCTGAGGACCGCCTAGGGCCCCAGCGGGTCCAGGGCAGCGCCTGGTGGGGGACCGGGGGTGCAACCCCCCCCCCCAAATAAGCTCCTGGGAATTAGAATATATAGGTTCTCTTTTCTGAACCGAAATTGATTAAAATTGTACCATGTGCGGCATGATGCTTCACATCGAAGGTACGTACAATGAAGTATGATATTTTACTCATGACGTAAGGCCTTGTTACGACTTCAATATGAAGAACAGCAATCAAAGGCTTTTGTTTGTTCCAGGAAAATATGTGTGATTTTGTTCAATGCACATTACCCTATATACCTTCGCTCAAAAGAGAAAGAACTAATTCGTATGTTTGAAATAGTATTAGGAAGGGGGAAATGGACATGTCTCAAGCAGAATGGAAAAGAAAAGGTGAAAAATATTCACAACTTAACGCCGCATGCATGACTTACAGAAAACTGTGACGTCTGCTTTAAAATTGATCAATAATTGGTAATCCTAGGGAAGATTTATATATTACATGTACAAACAAATAGATCACGAAATAAAAAAAATTGCAAAAAATGACTAAACCGAAACTATATTATGCACATATAACCAGAACACATACACATTGTTATATACATTGTCAGTCCAGTCACGCCAATCCTTTTTTTTTATTCTTTTTTAGGAGGCGCGCCCGCGCGCGCCCCCGTCTGGATCCGCGCCTGGTGTTAACCACAATATTAATAATTAGAACTCTGAAAATCTGGTTGATGGAAGCAACATTTCCCCCACTCTCAATTTAACCATATGTGTATGTCGTGTGTGAGTGTTTGATAATGTTATTGACAATTGTACTAGTACCAGCCCATATTTTTTAATGTTGGGTGTTATTTTCCCCCGCACTTCCCTGCATCGACTGATAATGTTTGTAAGACTGGTACAACTACTGAAAGATATTATCACCTGAAATGATGAGTTTGCCCTCCCTACCTTTATATATTTAAGAAATAAAAAATGCATTTGACCATTTGAATATTTTATTGTATTTGACTGGTTAAGGTTCACAGGGCTCAACAGACAGAGGCACCCATCATGTTACCTCAGGTGACAGATAAAGGATATCCTCTCCACAAGGTTTATCAGATTTTAATAGAAAAGGCATGAGCGTGAAGTAAAGTAGGTCCATGTTTGGGGAGTACTACGTTCCCTGCACGTTAAAGACTGAATCAGAGACAAATTTTCAGTCCGGGTTTTAGCATTTATATTATTTCAAGCACATGAATAAAGGTAATAACAAAATTACCGAACTCCGAACAATCTTACAAAGGGAAAGTCAAAACTCATAATTATATAAACAGACAAAATCAGTCAACATCCGGAAAACTGTGAAAACCGTAATGACCCTGACTTGGTACAGGCATTTCTAAAGAAATGGTGGGTTGAATCAGATTTTAAAGCGCCAAACCTCCCGCTCTCATTACGGTTCAAAGATTCCGGCTGTCACTATAACAGTATTTAAATACAGGAACAAAATAGGTAAAATAGTTGTCAAAGCAGTACCATATTCAGTGAAGTAAATGTCAAAAACATTTTTAAGTCACACATTGATAAAAAAATATTTTTGACATTTTTCTTGACTTCTTTATCTTTATACATTTTCACTATATGACATCTTATCCTGTGTAACAGCTGAACCTATATTAAACCACACTTCACTGAGATGGTCCTCTTTCAAATTGTGTCTGACAGCCAAGACCTCCGTTCAAGATGGCCTCTGTTACTGAAAATATTTTTTTTATTGCTTATTACTGCTTTATTTCAAATATAAATTGCAGTTGCATGACAATAAGTAGTTCAACATTTCTCCCGTGTTTTTCGGTGAAATATTTCTTTCAGCTTATTTATTCGGATTATATAAATTGGGCAGTTATTTGATAAAAAAGAAATCTGAATCTTTGGTTGGTCCGCTCTTAAAATTATGTGTAACATCCAAGATGGCTGTTATTACTAAAAGTAGAAATTTCATTAAATGCCACAAAAAGAAGAAGAAAAGAATTAGCTGAATTGAATTTAAGAGAAAATAGAACTTAAATTGAAAACGAGGTGAGAGACTTCAGGCCTGATTGTCAAAATAAATATCGCTCTATTGATAAAAAGAAGAAAACTTAAGAATTATTGTGTTGAATATAAAATATGTTAGAAATAGAAAAGAAATGTGCAAACTGAAAATCTGATTTTAATCAATGAATTTTAGTGTTTTTGGCATAGAAATAAATGGAATTGAAAACTTTAAATTTGAATTTGAGTACAAACAATATATTTCAGGATATCAACATTATGACGAGTTCTCCATCTACCTGTGTTATATGTGATGTCCGCCACATTTCTAAGCCATCAGAAGTTTGGTGTCCTGAATGTAATCAAGGACTCTGTGTAGATTGCACAGGGCATCATAGTATATCGAACTCCTCCCGAAACCACAGCACCATACCTATTTCTGAATATCAAAAGTTGCCGTTGTTCGTTTTAGAAATTAAAGAGTTCTGCAATCATCACAACGAAAGGTTACAATCATACTGTAAAGAACATGGATGTCCTTGTGCGGAATTTGTATTGTGGAAGATCACAATGAATGCAAAGATTTAGCCATTCTTAAAAATGTAGTTAAAAATGTGAAGACGTCACATAATTTCAATGAAACAGAACAACTAATTCGCGAAATGATGGAAAATATCCACAAAATTCGACAAAACAGAGAGAACAACTCAGTTACTGTTACAGAACAGAAAAGAATAATTGAGCAGGAAATACGGGAACTAAGGGAGGAAATCAATAATCATCTTGACAAGTTACAAGAAGATCTGCTGAATGAATTGACTGAAGATGTAAACATAGTAACCAGGCAAACAAGTGAATTGATGGTATCTTTAGATGAGAAACAGAAAGAACTGAGTGAATACAAGATAAACATGGTCAATATAAAACAGTATGCATCAGACCTGCAAACATTTCTGGCCTTGAAGCAAATAGGGAGTGATGTAGAAGCCCAAGACACGTATTTACATGCTCTAGTGAACAGCGACAGTCTTAAACAAACCAAAATATCATGCAATATAGATACGAGTCTGAAGAACTTAGCCACCAGTATTCAAAGCTTTGGAGAAGTAGTTGTTGAATCAACACCTTGTGAGATAACCTTTGTTAGAAAAAAGGACAAACAAGCCCAGATAATGGTATCTGACCACCTATCACCTATGTCAGTTGACAATATACACCTGAATCTGACACAAAAGGTAAACACAAAGGGAAAGACTATCACAGGATGCTCTTTACTTCCAGATGGTAGAATGGTATTTTCCTGCTATGAAAAACATATTGTAACATTTTTGAATAAAGAAGGAGTAGAATTATTCCAAATCTGTAAAGATAAGATAGGTTCCTGTAATTATGATACACTTTATATTAAAGAAGACAATAGCGTGGCTGTATCATGCGGAGGTGCAGGTAAGACATGTATAACTATAATAGACATAGAAAGTAAGAAAGTCATGACAACTATCTCCATGGATACTATCATTTATGGCATGGCGATTAGAGGTAGAACAATGTATTGCTGTGCTAGGAGTAAAGGACTAAAGACATTAAACCTCAGTGATAAATCCGTAAGTGATATCAGAAATATGACTCACGTTATTTACGTAGCAACATTAGGAGACAAACTGTACTACACAAACTATAACATACACACCGTGACGTGCTGTGATTTACAAGGTACAACACAATGGGAATTCAAAGATGAACGTGTTTTAAAATGTCCACTTGGTATCTCCGTAGACAATGATGGAAACGTGTATGTCGCCGGTCATGAGTCTATCAATGTCGTGGTTATCTCTCCTGATGGACAACGTCATCGACAACTATTGTGCTCCACGGATGGTCTAATACTACCAAGGGTGTTTGATTATGAAAAATCAACTAATAAGTTACTAGTTGTAAATGGGGGTGATATTGCTTTTCTGTTTGATGTTTCAAGAGGACAATAAAACCATAACACAACCTAGACGATCATTTTCTAATGATTTGTGTTTTAATGAAATAAATGAGATTTATTCATACAATCGATCTGTATCATATTAAAAATACGAAAATGGTAATATAATGCCGCAAGTCGAAGGACAGACAATACATTGGGCAGAAGAATAAAAAAACAAACAAACAAATACACAGAAAACTAAAAATCAAGCGACACTACTGAAAACCGGGTGGGGTAAATGATGTGTTCCGGTAGTGTAAGTAGGACCTGCTCCACTAGTGTAACACAGAAGCGTAGGCGTGGATCGGACAGTATGTGTGCGTGGGGGTGTCAAGTTTTCAAAACTTACAAGCAAATTAACATCCATGACAAGATATCAGCTTTATCTGAAATTTATTTGACAAAAAACATAGTGCCCCACTTCGTAAAGTCGCGAGGGGAATTATACACCTTGCCAAAGGTTCTCTCTCGTGCACCCAATCTTTGTTTATTTTATATGCCATGCATTATTCTGGGTGACATCAGACAATTTTGTATGTCTTGTTTGGGCCCTTTAGTTTTTTGCTCCTAAATATTTTTCAGTTGTTTGACTTTCCGTTCTTCCGACATTGAGCGTATCTAATTGAGGTTAATTGTTGAGTGGCGCTCAATTGCAATATAATTGGGAGGACAACACTGAAAGGCTGAAAACTCAAACGTCCTAACATCATAACCAACGGCATCTATGACTGATGGATGTAAACCTAAATCAAAATTGAAAATCTAAATAAGTATTAGGGCGTAACTTTATTAATTAAAATAAGGGTAAAAATTTTAAGAAATCTAGAACACTTGTGTCTTTTCCTGATTATGTTACGAACAATCATTATAGCAGGGGAGAGCTTTCCTGTTTTCCACTACTAGTATTTTGCTGATAAAGATTATCTGTGTCATAAACAATTTTGTTTTACCCTGCGTCCGTCCCTTCGTATGTCCCAATAAACGGTACAGTTGGTTTACAGATTCGCCATATAGGTTTTACTGTCGCTGGATTTTCTGACGTTTTATTAGGATGTTTATTCACTTAATGACGATATCCATGTGTTCATGCATAATAATATGATTATATTGTTTCACAAGTCCATATTGTGAAACTAACCCCCTCCCCCCCTCCCCCCCCCCCCCCAGGAATCTCTATATAAATTGAACATGTCTACTGCAGCTTAAGTCTCCAACAGTTCCCTACTGATGTCTAGCACATTTTATGAGACGAGTTTGAAGATACCAAAGGGGTAATCAGAATCCGTATATCGAAGAAGAACAGACAGCATAATGGCCAAAAGGAAAAGTACAATTGGACAAATAACGATCTACAAAACAAACACATAAAGCTAAAGTTCGAGTAACGCGAACCCCACTAAAAACCGCTGGGAGCACATGGGTTAACCCTCGGTGTTTAGCGGGGTTCGTGTTTCTCGATGTTTAGTTTTCTGTGTAATGTTTTGTAGATCGTTGTTTTTTGTCTGTTTTCATTTTACCATTGTATTTCTTGTCCTATTTCGATATACGGTTTCTAATTACCCCTTAATAAGGTAATACACCATGGAATTAGATGTCAACGAATATAAAAGATTCCGTCAATTAATAATAAAAACACCAATGAAAACCTTGGGATATTTGTGTTTGTAATAAGATTATTTAACGGGTTCTTCAATTAATTATATATGAAACTGTCTGGCGCGGTTATATATACAAATGTAGCAAGCACGAAAGCTTGAGTGAAAGAATCACGTTATTCCGGATAGACTAACTCAGTTATTAGATTACAATATGTCCGGCGGACTACTACATGCATAATTATCTTAATATCAATTTTGGGATTTGAGAAACGTTGCCATAGCAATTTTCGTTTTAAAATAGGTACGTGTTAAATTTATCGCTTTCAACTTTCGTTCATATTTTCATTGTTGAAACGAACGTTCTTCCAAATAGACAGTAAGTTAACATTCTCTTGGGGTAAAAAATGCACATCTACCGGTAATTTGATAAATGCCAAGTAAATATAAAAACAAATGAAAGTGTAAGTTTCCAAATCATCAAAAGTGATTTTTAACTTAAAAGGATAACCAGTCGTTATTAATCTGTTATGATCTATAGCGTATTTGTCTTTTCTTGTCTATAAATTTACCTCATGTATACACACATTACCATCAATTTCAGACTTTCAAGAAAAGATCTATAGTGACCGGCTTTGGAATACTCCACAATATTTTAGTACACATTTTCTTAAGCAGTGGTGCGTCAGTAGTTTTAACAATCAATTGAGGGTTAGGGTTATGGTGTTTAAGGACACTTAGTCAACACTATTTCAGTTATATCGTTGCGGTCAGACGGTGGAAGAAACCGGAGTACCCAGAATAAACCACAGACATGTCACTGACAACCATAATCTTATATCGAGTACATCTTACCATGGGCGGGATTCGAGCTCACAACTTTATTTGTGATAGGCACTGATTGCACTGGTAGTTGTAAATCCAACTAACACATGATCACGACCACGACGACCCCATAATTTCTTTTTATGTATGGCTATGTGTCTCTCTATACCTATGATTTTATGTATGTTTAACCATGTGCTGATTTGTTATGTTTGTCAAGTCGGTTAAAGAGATCCAAAGAACTCATGTTCTATGTTGTATTTGTATATATATATGCTTCCGACTTTAATGAGTTGGAAACCCAGGTCCTGTCTTGGGACAGGCACAAAACTGTGGCGGGGTTAAGGTATAAACCCAAATCTCTTACGATCATGACCACTGTGAACGTATATTTGTTCCTCTATATAATTTATTATTAAAAACAAAATCCATAATATTTCTTCTTTGAGGAACAAATATCCTATGCTGTTTTATTCTGTCAAGAATAAATCATGATTGTACTAATGTTTTCCGCTATAATTATTGTAAGGTAATATTTTTTCCAACCTGAAAAATGCCATGGTGGAAATTCTATTACATGACACAAGACAGGTCAATAGAAAATAAAGTATTCATGGTCAAAATACATAACAAATATGTACCTTTATCCTGCAATTGTATGATTGTTTTTTTTTAATGCTTTTCTTGTTTTAGCTGAAAACATTGAATTTTTAGTGACATTTGGCTTGCTCAACCATCTTTGTTGCTGACTTATGGGTGAATGTTTGGAACAATAACCGCAACTGCTATATACCTACCCAATGATAAAACGTAGATTTCAAATTTAATGGGTACGACGCATTACTGGAATAATTTTCATGAGGTACGAAAGACTGGAAAGCCAAATAATATAACAAATGTTTGGGAGCAATTATTTTGGTTTCAATAAAGACCAATAAATCTTTAGATGTTTATGACTAATTGATATTAAACATGTTAGAAGTGACATTTATAATCTTTTCGTTCTATAAACGAGTAATGATCTTTAACCAACAAATCCTACTTTTCTAGCTAGTAGTAAGTTAAATATGAGCATTCACTGACCCTTCCATAGACTGTCCATGATTATGTTTAATTCATTTTTGTGATGGTGTGTTTTCATTTTGAGTAAAAGTGAATACAGGCAAAGTCAAACCTTCCTAAAAGGGCACCTCTATATACCAAAATGCTGTCTATAAAGGGCAGGCTCGTGATCCTCAATAATGAACAGTGCATATTATCTTAATCTGTATATAAAGGGCAATTGCTCATAAAGAGTGCATTGAGGTTTGGCTGGATATGTATATTTTGTTCATATCGATCAGTATTGCAATTGGAGATCCAGTTAGCAAGAAGGGAGAGTTGAAATCCAATTCATCGATCTAACCCCGCCACTGTTTTGCCTGTCTATAACCATGACCTGGATTTCTATCAGCATATATCGTGGCCTCTTTGTGTTCAATGAGTTGTGGTGAGAGGTTATTGTTCGTTTTGTTAATATTTGTTAAATTGTTTACCATTACTGTTCAAACTTTCCTTTTCATAGCATAACTTCACAGAAAAACAATTAGGTTTTCGCTTGTCAAAAGTCGTGTTGCAACTATTATCATACAAATTGCATTCACTAAGCATGAAAAATTGACGTCCACAAATATCGACCATTCTGTACCCCATCACCGTTTTCAAATATTTGTAAGGCATGTGTGCAACTTTAATTCTCAATTGCTTCTATTTTGTATTAATACGAAAAGCTATATTTCATTAACTTGTCAATTGATATTTTTTTATGTTTTAGAACTATTTCTCAAAATAATTCAGCAATTTTATTGAATCAAAACCTCGTATATTTTGATTTAAGGAAACCGTGCATTTTACCATACTAACAGAATCAGACTTTATTAATTTCAAAGTTAACAATTGCAAATATTAAATACATTATAAATATGGCTCAAATAACAAAGACACATTATTGAACTTTTCAAAAGATTGGACTCATTAATTAAATCGTCTTAATTATCAGTTTGAAATGGACAAGAATTTAATTACGAAAGTATCAGTTATAGTATATACATGTGCTATGCAGCATAATATAGTCATCTCAAAGACTCAACACATAAGCGATATTTATTAATTTCATTAATATACGAGAGAAATATTAATTAAGATTTGCCATATAGATAATATAATAATTGAAATTAAAGCAAGAATTTGAATACGGTACAGTCAAACCTGTATTAAAGGGTGACCTTTTGGGACAAGGAAAAAGAGGCCTTATAAGACAGATAGAGGTTCAATTCATATGAAATTTTCAATTTCAGGACAAGAAAAAGGTGAGTGCTTAATAGAGGTAACCACATTGGCAGGTTTGACTGTAACTTTATGACCAATAACTTGACGCCTCGAACTTTGTCTGTTTATATACTTATGAGTTTTGACTTTCTCTTTGTAAGATTGCTCAGAGTTCGGTAATTTTGTTATTACCCTTATTTAATATGGGAGGAATGGAGCAGAGCTACTCAAGAAATTTTTATCGATATTCGATTAGATCTGAAATATCTGAAGAGAAAGAGACGTGGGGCGGATATTGAATTATTTTAAGTTGTAAATGTATAATTAGTTTTGCCGCGAAATTGAATTTGAACTTGTCAGAAAATTAGAACCTATTTTAACCAAATTGTGACACTATACTACAATGGCTCTTTTTAACATGAAATCGAAAATTGTCCTCAAAATGAAAAATACATCATTGTTCATTAAATGATGAAACTTAACGAAGTGTGTAATTTTTAGATTTATTGTATAAGCTGTCTTTCCAATTCAGAAGATTTCTATTAGACTTGAATATTCTTCGACACGCGCGATACAAGAGGAATTGATAAGTCGCTAAAGATTAATGTAGAAAAACGTCACCAAAGAGCCACTTTGACAGAATTGTTTTGAGATTTGAATTCAATCAAAATGTCTGATTGTGTTTTTTTTTTAGATAAAGCATGTTTCTTATAATCTACTTTCCTGTTTAAATAATACATAGCTGTTATTTTGGTTTTATACTTTTAACTTTAGATTCAAAATCACAATTGATAACGAAAAAAAACCCTATCGCGAAAACGGTAGAAACTGACAAAACCTATAAGCCCTAATACACAGATATATAATATAGCCACTCACTCTCCTGGCTTGGTACATGTATATAGCTTTAAAATGGCGGAGTTAAATTGGTTTTATTGGCCCACACTTCTCATATCAGTGAAATGATGCGGTATATGCAAGTGTTTTCCATATGTGAGGAACATGCCGACCATAACGTATAATGATGAACAGTTTAGCACAGAGTCCTTATCTTGAGGTTTCATGTCTTATTTACGTTATGTGTGTTTGTTTGCGTATAGTGGTATCCAACACATATTGTTGTGTTGTGGTTTTGTTTTGTTTGTCATCGTCTTATGTGCCCAATGTTGCCAGCGTCTTTGGATGGTTCATTCTTCATTGCTTCTTCGGCTTTCGCTAACGTTTATGTACCAACCGTTACCACGAATGAAATTTACATTTCACAACTCATACGTTACGCTCGAATTTGAAGATTGTGTTCAGACAATTTACAGCGTCACTATCTTTTTGAATACTGAACCATTAAGCTTAAATAAGCGTATCATCTTATCTTTCACGATACCAAGACTTTATTGAAAATAATTCGGTCATGTTCCCACAGATGACGTAAAAATAAATATATTGCGTATTAAGTTCAAGAAATAAACATAGAGAATACTGAAGGGGCAATCAAAAATGGACAATCCAGAGAAACTGGCAACATAGTACCCTATGTTGTCAGTTTCTTTGGATTGTCCATTAATACGTAATATAGTTATTCATCGTGACCCAACAGTCGTCATAGTTATGTATAATACTTGTTCTTCAAATGAGAGTCGATGGCCTTAAAAACCCATCATTTATTTGTTATCGGCTATCGGAAGACATAATTTGGAAACAATGATAAACTTGGAATCCAAGATCCAATTACCAATACCATTTTACGTCATCTGGGAAAATGACCGAATTATTTTCAATAAAGTATTTGTATCGTGAAAGAATAGATGATACACTTATGTAAGCTTAATAGTTCAGTATTCAAAAAGATAGTGACGCTGTAAATTGTCTGAACACAATCTGCAAGTTCGAGCGTAACTTATGAGTTGTGAAATGTAGGCTTCATTCGTGGTAATGGTTGGTACATAAACGTTAGAGAAAACCGAAGAAGCAATGAAGAATGAACAATCCAAAGACGCTGGCAACATTGGGCACACAAGACACAGGACGAAGACAAGAACAAACACAACACAGAAAACTAAAATGGTGAGAAACACGAACCCAACCAAAAACCGGGTTGCAATCCAGGTGCTCGCGAAGGGTAGGCATTTCCTGTCTTATGTTGCTACCATGGTGTGAAAGAATGTAGCATGGCAAATTTGAAATCTTATATTTTGTCATGGAGTCTGATAGAAAGTGACAATTAATATCAAAGTCGTGGTAAATGTCAATAAAGGAGGCAGAGGAAGCTGTTCCTTTGTTCTCAAGTTCGTAGCAAAGTCTTTACCTCCAGTTGTTTGTAGGGCGCTCATGTCTTGGTTGCGTTGTTTGTGTTTGTTGGCATATAGTGGTCTCCAACACATATTGTGTTGTGGTTTTTTCTTCGTCTTGTGTGCCCTGTGTTGGCGGTTTCTCTGGATTGTCCGTTTTTGGTTGCCCTTTCGATGTTCTCTAACGTTTATTTATTGGATTATTGATCGACAGAACATTATCAATATACATGAATGTGCGATTTAAGGCTTTAATAGCGTCTGTAATATCCTTGCATAAACTCTGTCTCATAGGAGTAAAGGGAAAGGATTGACAAGGAGAGGAGCACATCTCGTTCTCATGGGGACGCGAATGATTATTTGTTGCAAATCATGCTATCCTAACAGGACAAAATCAAGAAACGAACTTTTCGGAACATTAAGGGATATAATACGACGAACGACAAAACGATTGATTGCATGTTTGATTAATTTGTGTTTCGCATCGAGCGAGCAGTAGTTAAGTTTATATTGGATTTGTCCCTACTATATTTTTCATGTTTTCCATCAGTCTGAAATCCAAAATGTACGTCAAAATTGGACCCAAACTGTGCATGAATAACGAGATGAGAGATACAAACTCCAGCGAGCTTCTGGTTTTATTAGTAATACTTTCAATATAATCAGCAATACAAATATGCTTCACATGACATAGACATATAGCATTGTAGAAGAAGTATTAGAAGTTGCCTCCGTTTTTATCTTAAGCTCTTGTACGACATGAGTCTTATACAGGCGAACAGCTGTTTTAACCCAGGCGTTTTGTGGGATGTTTTAAACATCCACGAGTCCATTTTGTTCTTTCGGTTTCTATTCGTGTTGCATAATTATTGCGACTTTGATTCCTTCCTATTTCTGGTTTTCCAATTTGAATTAATTTAATAAGAAACCTCTTATACGTAACATTATATCGATTACCTAATAGGTAATAGGTAGTTGCAAAATCAACCTTGCTAACAAATTGATAAACTACATTCGTAACATATATATTTCGTAACTCGTATTTTTTTTGTTTGTGATTGGATTAGTATCAACTTCCATTTAAAAAAAAACCAAAACATAAATTTTCTTTGTAAGTACATTAGGTATGCATAAAATAGATTAATGTAGAGTAAAACAGGGAAATGTTTGGTGCTAATGCATATATATAATGATACGAAAAAAGTTTTAATTTGGAAAAAAGAAGTCGATACCCTTTCTAATAAGTAAATAAAAACTATAAGGTTATTGGCTTAAATTAAAATGAAACCAAGTTGTAAATGTGTATCAGTGCAAAATCACTCTTGATCTTCAGAGATCTATACAATGCTACAGAATTGGTAAATCTTCATGACAAATAGGGTATGAACATAGGACCGAGTTTCTCTGCTGCGAGATATTAGATACTAGTAATTTAATTGCAGTAAATATAATACATGTAGTAGTGAATTAATGGATAATAATAACTATTTTTTGTCAAACTATTTCATTTAATAACAATACGCGTAACTATTTTGTTTGACAGTTAAAATCCACCTAGGAACATCAGATATAGAAATAGGACTTAGTTTCTCTTCTGCAAAGTACATCCCTCTAAAATTGGCGTGTCCGTCATTTGTGCCGGAGGAATCAAATACACAACTCAACAATAATTAAGACAGAACGTAATGAAGTGCCCCATGCTTGGAGAATTATACGCTCATTACATGTTAAAGACACCTTGCATCAGCACCTAAAGAGATGCAGTATGTTAGGAGAGGTCGTTGATGACTCTGCAGAGCAAAATCCACTAACCATGTACATTATATTCGTTTGTTCTGAGGTGTTCTAAACTTCCGGTCCATTATCACATCCCAGCAGCTTATCTCCTATATGATGAATTGTTTGTAAGCTTGTTCTCAAAGGTGACAATAACGGAAATACTGCTTAGTTGACGTCATCATTCAACCAATAAAATCGTCAGTTTTTCCAAGTATTAAATATATATAGTTTTCATCTACAAAGTCACACTAATTACTAAAGGCACAAACAGTGTCTATGAATTTTATGGAAAAAGGAGTAAGGTAAATATTAACAAAATAGTCCCATCTTGTTGCGTACATTATTTTAATATAACCTTGATATCTACAGTAGTGGGGCAGGAACAGTTACCGTTTAGAGACTCGGGTGTTTCCCCAAGTGCGTTCTTTGAATTGGTATCGAAAGCAGCCAATCAGGTCATTGTATATATATATATATATGATTGCATTTATAATGCCTTACAGGGGGATTCGTAATGTAAGACTCGGGTCTAAATAGAAATGCAATTATATTATTCTGGATATTTCTTATAGCCGAGTGAAAAGTCACTTGACATGTCATACTTGTTCAACGAAATTCAAATTTTCAATATAAACTATGATATTAACCCTAAAAATATTATATAAATTAGTAAGAAAGGATATGGATGTAAATAAACATGAGGGACTATCCAACATTACAGGTGTCTTATAAGAGGCAGGAACTATATACCCTTCGCAAGCACCTGAGTTCACACCCGGTATTTGGTGGTTTCCGTGTTGTTCATCCTTTTTGTCTTCTGTGTTGTGTTGTGCGTTCTGTTTGTCTTCGTCCTGTGTCTTGTGTACCCAATTTTACCAGTTTCTCTGGATTGTCCATTCTTGATTACCCCTTGGGTTTTATCTAACGTTTATTTATTCTATTAAAAACAGACATCTTTGTTTGAAATAATGAAACTTTGAATACAACATAAATAAATAATAATTGGAACCAGATTACAAGTATAATGGACACGAGATTAATACAGAAATGAAGAAATTTGATAGATATGAAATATATATTTTGTACATCATAGAATTGTTAACCTCACTATTTAAAAACAAAAATGTGACGAGGTAAAACCAGTTAATGTGATTGTCAACTATGGATTTCATTCGATGTATTTTGGCCTTCAGTTGACACCATATTTAAAATATAGCACGGCTTGGTGATTTGGAATAGACATTTAAATATACATATAACAGCGTAATTGCTTCTCGTCATGATAAATCTGACAAATTATTTACTTAAACAAAATGTATGCACTGACCATAATTATAAACAAGATAGTTCAGCCACGGGAGCTGCTTTTATAAATGACAAAGCATGACATTTCACAGGGAAAAATACTGAACTCGATTTTCTCTTCTTTTAAAAATGATATGATCACTAGAATCATATCAATAGTATCTCATGTGAATCGCACGATTGGGACCAGGTTGTTTAACGACAATTTTCAACAATATTTAAGTCATACCACGAACGATCAATTTTAATGACGGAGGACACTGAAATACTCAAAGAAAACCACAGACCTAGTGCATGTCAATGGCAAACGTAATCACATAATGTTACATCGACGGGACAAATTGAAGTAACCTTATCGAATTCTGGCTATTCTCTTTATATCCCTTGTTATATTTGCTCCCCACGATTTTTATATTATTTGCTTATTTTATTATGAGCGTACCTGATGAAGGTTATTGCAGAACAGCGTCGTACGCACTAAATTATATATCTCTATTTTTATGACTATCTCTGCTAGTAAACTATTAGTCCCCGTTGGAATTATTCGCACATTAGTCAGTGCATCGGTATTGAAATAGTTTATGAAATATATTTACTACTGAAATTTACATTTCCTAAAACATGTGATAATTACTGACACTATGGTCAGACTCCCTTAGACATAGGTAAGCATAACCGACTTTTGGCTATTTTGTTTAACATATTTGGTTTTCTTTCTCCCAAAGATTTCTATATTATTTGACTTGAAGGTTATTCAATAAACGTGTCGTTAACACTAAATTAGATATCTACGTTTTTATTTTCGCTTTGTTACTGTCACTTTTACACAGGGATCGCCCATTTAATTCCATATCTATACTTCGTATGGTATTTGGATTTACAACTACATGTGCAAATCAGTGCATATCACCACTAAAGCTGTGAGTTCGAATCGCGCTCATGGCGAGGTGTGTTCGACACAACACTATGTGATAAAGTTTGTCAGTGACTTGCGACAGGTCAGCGGTTTTCTTGTACACCAAAATAACCCTGATCGCTACGAGATAACTGTTTAAAGTGGCGTTAAACACCATAGTACTAACCCTAACCCATTATCTATTCACACTTGGATACACTGTATTTGTCTCAATTCTCCACCATTTCAATATGTACGTCATTTTGACAAAAACTCGTAAATTGCGTCATTTCCGGTGCCAATTCTCAATCACTTCGATATGTACGTCAATTTGACAAACACCACAGAAATTTGCGCCACTTACGTTATCAGGGCATATTGATATAGATGATGCAACGTATGGCGATTTAAGATTACAGCTGTCTCTAGTATATATTGATCAATGCGATCTAGAAAACACGTGTCATTTATCAATAAAATTTATTCAATCAAAACAGATTGTGATGGTGACTTATGGTATAATGACAATCTTATAGGCAAATGGTGGGTGGGAAGAAAATAAACAGAACCATAACTGTTTATGTTCACCGTCTATTTTACTATGGAGAAAATTGAACGTTACGACAATACATTAGAATTATTGTCATTATACAATAATGTGCATTATGACGTAAGAAGAGTTTGATGATACTAATCGAAGATAGACAGGCAACGCAATGGCCAATAGAAAAAGGACAAAAAGACAAACCACGATCGAAAAAACACTACGCAGAAAACTAAAGATAGAGCAACACGAACTCCTGTAAAAATGGGTGTGAACTTAGTTCCTGCTCCACTAGTGACACCTGTCGTGTTACTCTAGCTACCAACTGAACCTTAGACGAGGACAGAGTACCGAAATGTTATACGAGTAAAAAAGAAATGTACAAACGATCCGGAGACAACAGGACTACACAGGTAAAGTTAAAAACAAAACAAAGGAAGATATTAAAGTTCAATGTAATATTTAAAATTTCTGAAAATGAAAAGGAACCATACTCACCTTAATATTTTAACAGACAATGGGGACACATATCGGTACAAAAAAAGTATAACAATAGCATGTTTACCATAAATGTTAGATATACCAAGTAGTAGCTAAATGCAAGCTGTTGTTTGTGGTGGACTAAACGTAGCTTTTCAGCACGAGCTAAAGTTTTATCTGATATATATTAAATAAATTTGATCTTAGCAAAAAACGCAATTCTTGGCGTTTATTCTTCAACCAAATAAAGACATAGCCATTCAACTGACTGTTCCTGTTCCAAAATATGCGTTCCTCTCCAAAACATGTCAAATAATTTACTCCCATACTAAGCACATTTAGTTAACAAAACGATTAAATGGTTCTAAACACCACTGAGTCGTAGTTTTTTGTTTATTATTCGGATCTAAAATATACAAACAAAAAATGAAAAATATATATAATATGAACAAAATCGTGGGGAGCACGAATTTCCCCCAAAACCGGAAGCTAGACACGATTCTCTAGAATGGTTAACATATCATGTCCCTATTATATACATCGATGAAATCTAAATAGAATCGTTTCAGTGCAAATGTTATTGGATACTTTGGTTATCAATATACTTCAAAGCCTGTTGAATCCAACATATTAACTGTCACAATTCACAGTTGATGTTATATGGATTTGTTGTTTGTGATGTTTTGCTTCTTTATTGCTTTGCTTATCTGTGTCTTTGCTTTTTGCTTATCTGTGTCTTTGCTTTTTGCTTATCTGTGTCTTTGCTCTTTGCTTTAGTGTGAGATATTTTATGATGTATATGTTACAGCACGTATGAATACCTTCTATTAACTATTGTTTATTGTTCTAGAATTTGCTCACAGTCTGGAGTCGAGACATTATGAATGGTAGGGATGTGACCATAGAAAATGTTTAACCATGGCACTTTTGTTTCTTTAACCACATATCTTTCGTTGACCTTTTAATGTTATTTCTATTTAGAGAAACTAAGGAGCAACTGGTTTTTTTCTAATTTTGTTTTTTACATGTTGAGATTTATGGTAATTTTAGATATTCACGTTTTCTAATTCCTGATAGAGCACGTTCAATGAATATTACTTTAAGAAGATTTGACTGTTGGAACTGGATCTAAAATAAGCTGACGTTCATTTATTGAGACTATCTAGTTTGTAAGATGAGATATTTTTTTATTCAACGATGTGTCCAGAAATTTCATAGTTTGCCAATGCAATAATCTTAAGAGGTGATACGAAAGCTTACAACATTTTGAAACTTGTTACGCCTATTTTTGTTATGTTGTATATCACTTTCATTGAGTGGCTGCCTAACGCCAAGCCAACAATTTGACTGCTAAATCGTGGAGAGAACAAGATAATTATTGACGTAATGATGATGGGGGTCGATACCGTTTTGCCAGATGAAACAGAAAATGTCCATGAGTAGAAATATGGTTCCACTCGTACACATCGCTATGAGCCAATCAGTCTCAGTCCTACAATTGAGTGCTTAGTAGTGGAACTGCAAATATCTATTGTATAGTCTTACAGTAATTCGAATATGGACACATGATTAAGCATCACGAACCCCACAAGAAAACCGGGGTGAACGCAATTGCTCTGGTAGGATAAACTGTTTCTGCTCCTCAAGACACACAACTCAAAATGGACGTTTCATAAGATAAAACAAACATCATATCTTTACAAATGTAATGACATAATAGCGCCAGAAAAAAGCATTAACAAATGATATTTTTGGTGAATGGTCCGAATGGGGTCTTAAATCAAATATCTTGAAATGGGGTTTTTTTCTATGAATAAATGTGTAATTTACACATTCTATTAAATATTGAGTTACAAAAAACAGTGACCGTCGTGATCGTGATCGTATGGTAGTTGGATTTACAACTGCATGTGCACTCAGTGCCTATCACCACTAATGTTGTGAGTTCGAACCCCGTTCATGGCGAGGTGTACTCGATACAACATTATGTGATAAAGTTTGTCAGTGAATTGCGACAGGTCGATGGTTTTCTCCGGGTTCTCCGGTTTCCTCCACCAATAAAACAGACCGCCACGATATAACTGAACTATTGTTGAAAGTGGTGTTAAGCACTATAAACCAACCAAACCAAACCAAAAAAATACATTCTGATGTAAATTATATAACTGAACTTTAATAAAAAAAAACTTAAAACTATATAACCAACCACTACAACTCGCACCACACCATAACATTGAAAGATGAACGGCATATTTTAATAAAAATCCCCACTCTATGCAATGTCGTTGCTTAAGCAATGACTACAGGCTCATTTGAGATTGCAAGATATTATATTCATTCCAGAACAAAACGTCTTAACCATTATATTACAGTGATAACCTGGTCATTGCTATCATTTTCAATATCAAGTTCATCCTCAATATACACTTGTGAATATCGCAATTTCAAATAGCACTTGGTTGAATTATCAATTAAGCATATTTTATTTGTTCAAAAGATTACCAGTTGGGATTTGGCACAAATTATGACAACAATTATTTAAAGCCAACTCTCTACAATTTACAACAAATTATATACATGACAGCAACCATGCAGTAAAATATTTCAATTGACAAAATGACGTATAAACAAACAATGCACAAAATTGGGAAAAATCAAAAAAAGAGACATGGTACTTATTGATTAAGGGAGAAACGTCTACTCAAGAAATAATGATGGAAAGTGAGAAGACATACATGATTAACCCAAAAAAATATTGGCTGTTTTTTTCGAAAAAATTGTACCGCGCATTTTTTTTTTTTTTTTTTTTGGCTTTTAATGGGTTATTTATTTTTCTTTTAACTTGAAACATTATGGATACAAATATATATTCATGGTGATATATATGTACCATCAGTAACACATTACTAAGGATTTTGAACCACATCGGTGGTGTAATGGTTAGCGTGCTCGTCTCGAAGGTGGTAAAACTGGTCAAACGAAAGATTATGAAATTGGTATTTGTTGCTTCATTTCTAAGCACACAGCTTTAAGGAGTAAGAGGAAAACATGCTTGCTCGGAATTAGTATAATGTTTCCGAGTGAAGTGGCATGTCTACTCTCAGATTATTGTTTCAGTAAACTAGCACTATAAATAATTCAAGCGTGTTGATCTAGTACAAAACGAACATCATCTGACCATCATCATTGTATTTAGTATCACTTGTTCTCATCATGATACAGCTGAAAAATTGTTCATTTTGGCGTTTAGCAACAACGAACCACCCACTCACTCACCAAAGATTTGTTTTTGACAAAAGGCCAAAGTAGAGATTTATGAACCATAGCCCTAGGCGCCGTTACTTAGTGATTTTGTATTCGATATATATTACTATTAATACAATACTACAAATTTCACATTTCTGAATATACCATTATGGATTTCATTGGCAAAAAGTCATTCTTCATCAATGTCTACAGTACAGAAATCAAAGCTGTCAGAGGTGGTAAAATTGTTGCAACCTTACTCCTGCTAGCATTAAGTTGATACACTGACCATTCCTTTGTTTATTGATGTTTTCACGTTGTGCTGTCAAAAACAATAGTTTAATCAAGGGTTATAATTTCTTTCTGTTTATATTCTCCATTTTCCATTCTGTGCACGACGTTAATTACGTTATGTCAGGCAGAGATAAAACCAGTATATCGAACTTAATGAAACTCGTATCATATTCCCTGAATAGTTTGGCTTAACACCAATCAAAAATCAAATAAACATACAATAATGTAGTTTTGTCAAAGTCTACATATTTTAATCTTTTGTATAAGTTTCTGCGGAGATTAGAAAAAAGAAAGAAAATATTCACACAAACACAAAATACAAGAGACTATATTTTATTTATATTTTCTCTTGATCGCTAATGTGGCTTCATTGCATCCATTGGTGGTATAATAGACTTTAAGATTGGTATTTGTTGATTCTGTATCAGGAAAATGTGACACAAAGGAGTGACATGTCTACTTGTGACATAGGCGTAGTCACAACCACGTTCTTCTTTACAATTTATGAATTATCACCAGGGGTCCGTTGTTAAACTTGTGATTAAGCTAATCATATGATTAGCCCTAGTTACATTTTTAATTCCTAATCTCATACTTAGCTAATGCAATGATTAAATTCTGTTGCTGAACTCTTTTTTAATCAATGTATAAACTAATCATATTTAATCATTGAATTAGCTAATTATGTGATTAGGAATTAAAAATGTAATTAGGGCTAATCATATGATTAGCTTAATCCATTAGTTCAACAACGGACCCCTAAATGTTTAAATAAAGTACCTATACGAGTGTCACTAATGGAACACGAACTGCTTGCCCATCCCATGAACCTGAGTTGACCCACCATTAGTGTGGTACGTGTTAATCAACCTTATGTATATGTAGTGTTTTGATGACCATTTTTCATCTTTTTGTCATTTGACCATATGACATCGTATAAAACAGAGTTCTAAATAACTTCTAGTGAACATGTTAGATCGTCGACCATAGTTTGAATATGATATGTTTTTTTAAATCTTAAACATAACTATTATCAACATTTGACAGTTATATACATATTAAGGCAACAGGCAGGGTTAGGATATGCTAGTGAACGGGCACTTGGATCGCTTAAAGGAAACACACCATTCTGTTTAAAGACTGCTATGATGTATTCACATACACAACATTTTGTCATTGACATCCTGTTGCTAGGTTAATATTACCTTCTCATTTGTTGATACTGAACACGACATCCACAATAGTATCATTTCTTTTCAGTTTTTCCCAAAGCGTTGATTTGCCCCTCAAGCAAGCATAGATAAACTTAGCTACATTTGGCTATCCTGTGTAAGCTTACATGCTCCCAACGACGTAATTAAAATGTAGATATCTAAATTTGTTGGCTCCCAATCTTCGATTTTGAGTGTACTTGATAAAAGTTTTTTCTAGATACGGGTCGTGCGCACTAGATTAGATTTCTACGTTTTCTATTATTGTGTTAATTGTTCTTGTTATGAATTGTGTTGATACTACCCAGCTGATGTTAAACAGTAAATCAATATTGATAACTCAACAGAATGATTATCTTTATTGTATACTATGTAGGCTACTAAGATCAAAACACAAACCTTTGACATTAATGTCATTTGCGTTGGATCATTTTGTGCGTAGTAATAGTTACGTTACAAGAGCGAAAATATAGTACATTTGGAACATAACTTTTTTTTTGTCAAACTGGACTTTCATTATACACCAAATTCAGTTTTTGTAAACTGCACCAGACTATCATTAATATACAGATGTGGTACCTCAGTAATACCAGACACATTTGTTTTAATCATTTTATTTGATGCCCTGTGCAAAAGTAACGATCACTCTTCTCGTAGACTGGTATAAACAGTGAGTGAGCCAAGCTCCAAATCAGCAGTTGTTCAGGTATATCGAAAATTGGATATTTTTGCCTGGTAACGGTTCACTAACCATCACAGACAAACTTGTTCATTACATGAATTAAAAACTACTGGAAAATCTTCTTTTAAGGTACACGCACCGTATTATTATACAAACGTCTCGTGCTAAGGGTAATGTCTGTAGATTATTCTTCTTTCAAGACTAGCGGAGCGATTCGAAGGAGTTGTGTCTCGCAACGGATAAAGTAGGGTCTTATTTTTCTGTCACCTCGTGATCCCTCTAGAGAGATTATTGTAATTAGATTATATCTGACTATCCCTTATGAGAATGAAAATAACCTTCAATGGTGCTATACCACTTACTCACTAATTCAATATAGTTTGATACATGCTATTAATTTTCACACAAATTAGTATGTTAACTATATTAGTGACGAAACAAATTTACCAATGATGAATCATATACATGTTGAACAAAAGGTGGGGATGGGATGGGTAACCGTAGCTGATACTGAGTATCATGTTTAGGTCATGTGATTTACTTACTCCCCATTTGGCTATCCATGCTTTTGACCATGCGCGTACCTGATGAACGTTATTCCAGAAACGCGTCGTGTGCACTCGATTTGATATTTACATTTTTATTTTTATGGGCATTTGAATGGATATTTTTATTGCTTAAAGGAAATGTGGAAAAGACAGAAAGGGTCGGAATTTGTTGACTTGTTGTTGACAACTCAGTTGACCAAACAGTTGTTCATTAATATATATATTTTCACGTGCTGTAAATGTGTCATTCCGTAAACAATATAAGCTCAAACAGGGGTCTATAAAGGTTTTTTTTAACGAAGAATTAATTAACAAAGATACGACATGTGTACGGATATGAAATCTAAAAAGTACACGTCTTATAACCAGAAATCAAAGATCTCATACTAAGAGTTTAGCGCCAAAAGAGATCATGAATATGCCACAAGCACACACACACAGTAAATTATGCTAAATTATAGTTACATACGCAACCGATAATTTCCATTAAGTCCTTGTGAATAATATATAAAATTCTGCGTGGTGAATTATTTAATGTTATTAATATATGGTTTATATATAGATAACGACGTGGTCAGTAGCGTTAAGATTAAATTATGACAATAATAAACGGCTAATGATATTATATTCTTCTAATTGCGATAGGTGGGTTACATCACGTGATTAATTAATTCTTAGTATATCTGTTAATATTGCCCACGATTCTACATATAGAATTCAGATCTAGTGTTGAAACAAAACAAACAAAAAAAAGAAAAAGAAATTTATATTTATGGAATATAACAGCCTCATAGTAATGTGTAAATTACCAAGCTTGTCCAAACAATTGCGAACAAAGGCCTGCATGTTCACCATTTCCTCAAATAAGACCACAATTTACCATTAGCTATCGTAATCAAATTTTTGAAACATTACAAAACAAAGTTTATCATGCTATTCTCTGTGATCTTTTCTCTTTTGGCCATTGTATTGTATGTCGTTCTTCGATTTACGGCTTCTGATTATTTCTTTGGTATGTTAGATTTACGGCTTCTGATTACTTCTTTGGTATCTTAGATTTACGGCTTCTGATTAATTCTTTGGTATCTTAGATTTACGCTTCTGATTACTTCTTTGGTATCTTAGATTTACAGCTTCTGATTACTTCTTTGGTATCTTAGATTTACGGCTTTTGATTACTTCTTTGGTATCTTAGATTTACAGCTTCTGATTATTTCTTTGGTATCTTAGATTTACGGCTTCTGATTATTTCTTTTGTATCTTAGATTTACGGCTTCTGATTACTTCTTTGGTATCTTAGATTTACGGCTTCTGATTACTTCTTTGGTATCTTAGATTTACGGCTTCTGATTGCATCTTTGGTATCTTAGATTTACGGCTTCTGATAATACTTCTTTGGTATGTTAGATTTACGGCTTCTGATTACTTCTTTGGTATCATCAAACTTTTCTTACAACATTCTAACTGACATTCATTCAAACATAAAAATACTACCATCGATGGGCTCTACCCATACTATGCTCAACCCATCAGAAATGTTCGTACGTACATGCTGGTATTGAGGACGTTTCTCAAGGCTCAACCCACTGCGATGAGCGGATCACCAGGTGGAGGGGGTTCATGTTAAAGTACCAAATGCCTGACCGTGGACCATAACGGGCTACAAATTTGCATTGGAGAGTGTCATGCTCCTTGTACGTTATAAACGTCTTGTGTTTTTCTCGACAAAGTGTTGGCGCAATGTAACCGCTACAAAAGAACATTTATTTATATTGCTACTCAACTCTTCAACTTTTTAAGTGGCAATCGAAAATCGTTGCTCTTGTTGGGTTATATTTGCCTCATTTCTGCATAGATTTTAGATATTTTTTAACTTGTTCCCGTCCTGAATATACATTGCTGCTGTAAGTTAAGTAACAAACAGCAATCATAGGTACAAGTACACGATAAAATAAAATATGCATGTAATTTTTAATTTTGTCTTCGAATGTCGATAACTAAAGTAATAATTTTTTGATTAGAATAACGAAAAATCCAAATATCTTTTAAACTATAGACTTTTGAACAGCAAAATAAACGAGAGTTTTATTTAGAATTAGGAGACCTAACTAAAAATGTTATTGTAATGCTTCTTATTGTTTTGGCTGAGGCTGCACTCCGATGAAATTTTGCATTTTGGTTCTATTTTGTTGTCATTTTTCAGGTGTGGGTAGATGTACTTTATAGAAGAGCCATCCGTACGTCAGGTATCTTACCTGTAAAATCTTTCTCTCAGCCACTTTAGACGAAACTGACAAGCATTTCTCTCATGATTTATTGTTATATTTTGCATTTTTTGCAAAATGGGTAAAAAGTCTGACTTATCTCCGGAATGCCAAAAGTTTGTAAAAAGTGTGTTTGCCTTTTTTAGTAAGGAAAAGGCAACGAAGAAGCCAATTGTCTCATTTGATAGGGTATATCAAAGGACATCTAAAGCTTTGGGTGTGTCTTACACTTCAGTGCACCGTATTATGAATGATAAAGATAAATCAAAAATACCCAAAGAGAAAGCTAAAATTATGGACGACTTTGATCATTGTGTTATTAAAAGAACAATCCACGGTTTATATTCACAGAAAATTGCTCCGACCGTCTCAATAATACATAAAGAAGTAAAAGATTCTATCAAAATATCAAAGTCTAAACCTACTCTAACTCTCATTTGATCTTGGATATACTTACACAAAAAAATAGGTGATAATCGAAGAGTTCTGTACGACCAAGTGTCTATTATCAATTATAGGTGTAATTATCTGAGAAAGATCAAATCTTTTAGGGAAGCAGGGTATGATATCGTGTACATGGATGACACATGGGTTAACCAAAATCACTGCACAGATTATATGTGGCTTCCGAATGATGGGTCTGATGTCCCAAAAATACCTTCGGGCAAAGGCAAACGTTTGATTGTTTTGCATGCAGATACGTGAAGTGAGGGTTTGATTGACGGCTGCGATTTAGTGTTTCTGGCCAAATCAAAGGATGGTGACTATCACCAGGAGATGAATAGTGTTGTCTTTCTTGAGTGGTTTGAAAATCAATTGTTGCCTGCTCTGAAAAATCCTAGCTTGGTTGTGTTAGATAATGCAAGTTATCACAATGTTAAATCAAAAGATACGGTGTGCCCAAATTTTAGTCAGAAAAAGGCTGTTCTCCAAAACTATCTTGCACAACACAACACTCCCTTTTCTACTACTGATACCAAAAAAGTATTATATGAAAAAATAAAACAAACAATTACCCCAGTAGTTTATAGAACAGATAAAATTGCTAATTTACACGGACATGAAGTAATAAGAACCCTCGTTCGACACTGTGAACTTAACCCGATAGAATAAATATGAGCGCAAGTCAAAGGTTTCGTGGCTAAATACAATACCACCTTCCGGAAAAATTACAAAAGATGTGTGGACAAAAGCAGAAGAACATGTGGTCAAAATTGAAAAAGAATACTGCAAAGAAAACTGTATAGATAGAAGTGTCATAGAACCTAATATCATTGATTTTTGTGATGATGACTCGGATGACGACGCGGGTTAAAGTATAATCATATTAAGTATAATAGACAGAGTAAAAATGTAAAAATCGAATAAATGTCACGTTTAAGTTAATGCCGAAAATATTTGGAACATGTGTCTGCCAATTCATTAAAGTTTAAGAACAGTTGTAACTGTAAACTATCTGGGGTCAGATGAATTTATTAACTTATATATTGATTATATCACATAAATAATACACAAAACAACTTGACGCAAAACAAAAAGATAAACAGGGACAGTTTATAATCCACCCGAAAACCAAACACAAAACGGGCCTTATATTCATGAAAAGTCAAAACAAACAAAGACAAAGATCGAAACTTTGGATTCCTGATTTGGATAAGCACTTCGAAGTGGAATAGGTTAAATATATATTTCCAAACTTTTAGCTCACGTTTAAGTTGAAAGATATAACTTGGTTTAGTAGAATTGTTACATGAAACAATTGCAAGTATCAATGATACATCAATAATTATTGCAGTTTTTAGGTATTTTTTACCAATGTTAAGTTGCAAGTTTGATAAAACATAGCTCACAAAATGACAGTGCTCAATGTCATGTTCTACCCCCCCCCCCTCCCCTCCCCAAATCAACCCTCCAATTGGTCTCTGAGGTTCTATAATATAAAAATGTACTAATTTTACTACGAGTATTTTTTTTTAATCAGGAAGTTGAACAATCTCAAAATTCATTTTTCGTTCCGTTTTCTTACATGTTTATAAATTCAAAATGTCATACAGAATCGAACAAAATGACAATGATATATTCTTCATATCATATATGAAGACTTCATTTTTGTTCACTATTAAAGACAGAAGTGCTATATATTTAGTGAAAAAATAAAAATAACGAAAAATGTTCCAGTCCAAGTAATTTTTACAGGTAAAAATCAATGAACTCAATAGTGCGTGTAGGAGATGGTGACGGGCTCTACGGGGAACAATGGAATCTTTCCGGTGACCGTCGAGTGTCTATTGTCCTCAGGGATTAAAACCCATAGCCACAGGCTGTTCTCTTTTATAGACTTATTCCCTCCGTATTTCATCAAACTTTGTCTAAATATACACCAAAAATTCCTTTAAAATGCGATTTTTCTATATGAGCAGGGCCAAATCCGTTCACTTTCTGGTTTGCAAACTTCCAAATTAAATTAGCACCCTTGATTCTCTACACAACTCTCGTTTACACTTCTACTTTAAAATCTACAGTTTAAAAGATATTTCAAATTTTCGTTATTCTAATCAAAATATCATTACTTTAATGCTAAAATATATTTTTAAATCTAGTGTGGAACCAATTTTTAATGAAATTAGTAAGACGTAAAGCGAATTGTCATGAATTATGTTCGGTAAAATAAAATATTATGCAAAATACGTAATAAAATTCCTTGTTCATTAACACTAGTTAAGCAAATAAACATATAATATAGTCCTATAAAACGTAGATGTCTAATTTAGTTCACACGACGCGTTTCTAGAATAATCTGCATCGGGTATCAGGAACGCTCAATCCTATCTGTTGATCATATTAGAATTCAGCGTTCGTTGCTACTACCTCTGTCTACAAAGGTTTCATATTTCGGTTTTTGTTGCTGGTTTCTTTGTTGCTGAACAATTATATTCCTACATTTGCTGTAGACAGCCTTCTAATATCAACAATTACAGATGATCATTCTGCAGAAAAAAAATCAGCTTTTTTGAAGCATATTTAATACATCTCTGTGCAGTCATTAAAAAAAACAAAAAAAACCACAGTGATTGCTTAGGATATCACTTTTATTTTATTATTAAAAACATATATTGAAGTTCTATTTTCGCTACTCTGGAGATTAAAAAAATATTTCATAATTATCATAAAACCAAAATTTCAGAGTATATTTATTCATAGACATGGACAATGATATATACTTTAACAATACTATATGAGGTTCAAATTACAAGTATATTTGTTCATAGACATGGACAATGATATATACTTTAACAATACTATATGAGGTTCAAATTACAAGTATATTTGTTCATAGACATGGACAATGATATATACTTTAACAATACTATATGAGGTTCAAATTACAAGTATATTTGTTCATAGACATGGACAATGATATATACTTTAACAATACTATATGAGGTTCAAATTACAAGTATATTTGTTCATAGACATGGACAATGATATATACTTTAACAATACTATATGAGGTTCAAATTACAAGTATATTTGTTCATAGACATGGACAATGATATATACTTTAACAATACTATATGAGGTTCAAATTACAAGTATATTTGTTCATAGACATGGACAATGATATATACTTTAACAATACTATATGAGGTTCAAATTACAAGTATATTTGTTCATAGACATGGACAATGATATATACTTTAACAATACTATATGAGGTTCAAATTACAAGTATATTTGTTCATAGACATGGACAATGATATATACTTTAACAATACTATATGAGGTTCAAATTACAAGTATATTTGTTCATAGACATGGACAATGATATATACTTTAACAATACTATATGAGGTTCAAATTACAAGTATATTTGTTCATAGACATGGACAATGATATATACTTTAACAATACTATATGAGGTTCAAATTACAAGTATATTTGTTCATAGACATGGACAATGATATATACTTTAACAATACTATATGAGGTTCAAATTACAAGTATATTTGTTCATAGACATGGACAATGATATATACTTTAACAATACTATATGAGGTTCAAATTACAAGTATATTTGTTCATAGACATGGACAATGATATATACTTTAACAATACTATATGAGGTTCAAATTACAAGTATATTTGTTCATAGACATGGACAATGATATATACTTTAACAATACTATATGAGGTTCAAATTACAAGTATATTTGTTCATAGACATGGACAATGATATATACTTTAACAATACTATATGAGGTTCAAATTACAAGTATATTTGTTCATAGACATGGACAATGATATATACTTTAACAATACTATATGAGGTTCAAATTACAAGTATATTTGTTCATAGACATGGACAATGATATATACTTTAACAATACTATATGAGGTTCAAATTACAAGTATATTTGTTCATAGACATGGACAATGATATATACTTTAACAATACTATATGAGGTTCAAATTACAAGTATATTTGTTCATAGACATGGACAATGATATATACTTTAACAATACTATATGAGGTTCAAATTACAAGTATATTTGTTCATAGACATGGACAATGATATATACTTTAACAATACTATATGAGGTTCAAATTACAAGTATATTTGTTCATAGACATGGACAATGATATATACTTTAACAATACTATATGAGGTTCAAATTACAAGTATATTTGTTCATAGACATGGACAATGATATATACTTTAACAATACTATATGAGGTTCAAATTACAAGTATATTTGTTCATAGACATGGACAATGATATATACTTTAACAATACTATATGAGGTTCAAATTACAAGTATATTTGTTCATAGACATGGACAATGATATATACTTTAACAATACTATATGAGGTTCAAATTACAAGTATATTTGTTCATAGACATGGACAATGATATATACTTTAACAATACTATATGAGGTTCAAATTACAAGTATATTTGTTCATAGACATGGACAATGATATATACTTTAACAATACTATATGAGGTTCAAATTACAAGTATATTTGTTCATAGACATGGACAATGATATATACTTTAACAATACTATATGAGGTTCAAATTACAAGTATATTTGTTCATAGACATGGACAATGATATATACTTTAACAATACTATATGAGGTTCAAATTACAAGTATATTTGTTCATAGACATGGACAATGATATATACTTTAACAATACTATATGAGGTTCAAATTACAAGTATATTTGTTCATAGACATGGACAATGATATATACTTTAACAATACTATATGAGGTTCAAATTACAAGTATATTTGTTCATAGACATGGACAATGATATATACTTTAACAATACTATATGAGGTTCAAATTACAAGTATATTTGTTCATAGACATGGACAATGATATATACTTTAACAATACTATATGAGGTTCAAATTACAAGTATATTTTAAAACAGGTTGGACAATTATCTGTTCAATATAATGATAAATTGATTGAAGAAGACTCCAGATGCTGGACAACAATTTCTAACATCTTCATATCCCTGAGATGCTTAAAGATGGCATCGATGTGACAAACCAAACAGTTTCTTCTAATCGCAAAGGGCGACTGTGGCAATGGAAAGCGTTTATTAGTCAATAATCAATTGGAAGGTGACATTTCTATTATTCGAAATACAATCATGTTTATCGAATGACCGTGTATATTATCTAAATTATCATTTGACAGTTAGAATGATGGGTGTCCAATTATTGTCCATGAATTCTTTGATAATTATGATCGATTTTGAAATAAAGAAATACTATAACCATGTCGGATAACCACATGGCGTGTACACGTGTTCTTTTACTTCAATAAAAGTAAGACTATCTCTTTTGTCGTTAATAAAGATGTCACTTTAAATGGAGGCTGCATGATCAACAGAAGTAAATATCTGAAATTCCATACATTGTTCGTAAACTAAATAAACATTTGATCACCGTGCTTTTACAAAATATTTGGACGTCACACCATGTGTCCATTATTTAAGTTTATATAATCTTGTCATAAGGTTTTATGCTGCAGTTATTTTATTGAGGAAATGTCTGGATACATATTTTTTTGTTAAATACGGTCACTGAACGAAAATATAGCTTGTCGGCGCAAAACTGCAGAAAAGCTCGCTGAACCATGACTATATACCAGTTTTAAGCCTCAAAAACATAAAGTATATATTTTAAGACAGTGCACTAATATTGTCTGTATATCCTGCACGTCTTCCATTTGAGCATTTAAATTGCAATGACTTGATACATTTTTCCTATAGACGGTCACTACAAGAAAATATAGCTTTGCTGGTACCTCTTACAGGTCTTACCTGTTGAGCTTTGGGAAACTAGTTGTAAATCAGTTGACAGAAAATATAAAAAAGGGGTAAATAAGGGATAATTGTATATTTGTATTATTTAATTCACATATCATCGCCCATATAATAATGTGATTTTCTTGCAGGATAAACACAATATTAATGTAATGTCTTAAAATATAAAGTTTATTTGTGTTCGGTGCAAAACTGGGAAATACTTGTTAAACCTCACCTTTGTCCCAGGTTTTTTTTTAACATAATGCAATAACTCTATATTTTGATTAAACGTGAGAGAAAACCGAAGAGGCATTAAAGGATGGTTAGTCCAGAGACACTGACAAATTGGACACGCAAGACACAGGACGAAGACAAACAAAACCCCAAAACACAACACAGAAAATTAAAAAGATGAGCAACATGGACCTCACCAAAATGCTCGCGAAGGGAAAGCAGTTCCCGACTCTAAAACGACAACTTACTGATATTCATATTGTAAATATAATATATTATGTGTTTCTACATAAAGATTTCGTTAAATATCAACATGAGCGAGTAAGTTTAAGTGAACGAGGCAGACCAACTTAGCTGACTTTTGAATCGAAAGAATGGCATTTGATAATAAATCTGCATCTATAAAATGGAAAGCAAACAATACCATCCTGTCCGAGCAGTTCCACAATCTAACTGAACAATTTAGAAAGAGCGGCAACATAGCCAGAAATCATGGGTGATTTTGCTCATGAATATTCATAAACCAAATCGCGTCATGTATGACGTCAGCAAATAAACGTTTAACCATATTTGGAAGACGTTGATGAAATATATGTAAATAAAAAATATATTATGCATTCAATTTCTGCCCCACATTTATAAGTATTAGTATGTCATTGAAATCGTTTAGTATAGGATATATATTGTTAGATTTTTTGAAATTTATATATCAGCAGTATTGTAATTGTATTATAGCTACATGTACTTGTTCTGTTGTTTTGTCGAAATAAAAAAATACCCTTGTGGAGCCTTTTTTTAATTGTTTATTTACATTTACAATGGAATGCGGTGCTTACTCAAATAATGCTATGTCTAGCAGAAGCAGTTTTACGAAATAGTAGATTTTTTTGCGTGAACCCCTATTGAATCTCTACTAGAAAAGTAAAAAAAACCTTGTGAAACCCTCTTTTAAATTATCGTGGGAACCTTTAATTTGTCAGCAACAATTTTATCGAAGAAAGATTCCTCAACAATGTTACCGGAACTGACGGAATTTGTCCCGGCAATTAGAATGGGGATTGTAAGAAAAGTGCTTTTAGGTCTTGAAAACCGTGCAGGATGCATTTTTTCACTGCTTCTCAATGCTTTTGAATGGCGCTTACGCTTCAAATTTGAAACTGGGTGGGAACCTTGAGTTTTCATGGTACAGCTGTAATATTTTGAGATATTGTTCAAACCGGTGCATAGTTTGATTTTGTATCCCGGCAAATTGTCCGGCCCAAGCTAACAGAAAGTTTCCCGTTCAACTATATGTTAAAATCCAAATTATCTTTGAGCCGCCATTTTGAATATGCAAATGAGCAAATCACCTATCATTTCTGGCTATGATTGATTCCCCTTTACCGCTCAATTCTCTGGCTTGAAAGAGCAGCAATATTGATTCCCCTTTACCGCGCAATTCGCTGGCTTGGTACATGCACTTGCAAAACAATGGCTAGCTTTACAGGCCCAAACCGGCCAAATATTATTTTTATTTTTATTGGTTTAATATACAATGTAGCATAAATATTATGTGGGGTGTAGTTTGATAGCAATTATCGGAAGTGACGTCATAGATTCCACGGATAACTCAAATGATATACTTAATCAAATATCACTGTTATAATATTTGTTTTTTTTACATATTATGAACTGGAGAGAGGTAAAAGTGTTATTCTTAATAATTGTATCTATTCATACTTGAAATTATAACAATTTAAAATAAATGAACAAGGTCAACACAATTGGAAAGCGCGGAATTTGGGTTCCGAGACCAGCTAGTGGTTTTAATGTTTTATACGCATCGATACAGAAATGACGTATCTGAATTGCATTTTTTTTTTTAATGAAAAAAACCCAAATTTTCATGGAAGCAAGGATAGAAGTATCCGCTATGATTAAATCTTTGTATCAGATCTTTATAACGATAAAACATTTAGCTAATGTTTGCAACAGTGATAGACTTGATGTAGGAACATTTCCACATTTATTATTTGCATACAGTATCTTTATAGCTATAATATTTGTTTAATGTACTTAACAGTTATAGATCGATAGCCTTGGTAAATCTTATTTTATTAAAGTCCAAATAACGCTATATGTGTTACAGATGTATGACTGAAGAACTAGCTGAGAATTGCATACTCCATAGGATGGGCTAAACTAGACGTAACCTCACAACAAAAGAAAAAAACAATATTATTTGAGAAGAACACTCATTAATTTTTTACATAAATGAACCAATATTCATTATATTTGACATAAACCAGTGTGTTAAAATTTTAATTGAGAACGGCAGAGGCATAAATCCAAATATGGACATGACTCACTATGTCTATTGTGTTCTTTGAAGGATATTTTCTAAGTTTAGCTATAAATTGCGATTCATAACAGTATAATAATAAGATAAGCAATCAGAAGATCACAATACGTTCCCATCGGAATTTTGGCGATAAAACATTTTTTCCCAAAACGAATATAAATGTCGTTAAGAAAACGTTGATAGCATAAATCATGTCCTCGCAGGTCCAGTCAGCCTCGTTATCATATACACTATAATGACATGGAGATTCACAGAATTACCATTTAATGAGGAAATTTATCATTGACATGTTTCTATTGAAGGGAAGATATACAAAGTCGAAAGGCCATCATTCTGTCAGTTGTCTATCCAGAAATTACAATGCAAAATTTTAGAACACCAACAAAACCCTGCTGTTGCGCTGTCCGTTTGTGTTGTCTTCAATTTTGTAATAGTGTGTGTGGTCTTAATGAGAGGGCGTGAATTTGTACAGGTTGTTTTATATCTTTATTCTCGTTGGAGATCCATTTATCAGAAGGGTGGAATCACTTGAACCGGTTTAACCCGTTGTCGTTTTGTGTATGTCCTAAGCCAGGACCGTAATTTCCAACACCATTTGTCGTAGTCTTTATGGTCTGAGGTGAGAGGTGGTTATTCGTTTTGTCAATTTTGGTGAAATTGTTGATCATCACAGTCTAAACTTTCCTTCATTAAAACTTAAATCCAATGCGCTTAAAACTTTGAATACAGTCATATTGACAGTAGAGATGGCTTAAATAGGATAGCCAAAATTGGCTACGGTCACATATGCCTGAAAAGGGGGGGGGGGGCTTAGTTGTAATTATAATTACAATGTTTTAGAACAGAACATTTATAGATAAGAAATATATATAATAGACCATGTCGACGCAGAAGCACTGACTACTGGGCGGATGATACACTCTGTGGCTAAATACCAATTGGAGGGAATATAACAAAGATGTACAGTCAAGAACGATGATGGCAACATAAAATAAGGAATATTTAGATAACAAAAGAATATGGGCTGCCTATATAGAACAAGCTGACAGACATCAAGACATAGTGCAAAATCCAGTTGCTCTATGCGTGGAATCCCGTGTGATACAATTCCAATTTACAGAGTCGGTGTGTAATGTTAATTGGATCCAATGGAGGAGGAAAATGTAAAATAGGTCTATAGGGAAGATGTCTGTCAAGAAACGAAAATTATGTCATAGTCAATCGATCAATTCATGATTACGAACATAAAATCCTGAAAGATGATTATTGTGTCTTTCCAGTGTTGCTTGTTTCTCTGAATTGTTCATACATGATCGTCACTTCGGGGTTTATCTAACGTTCATGTAATGTATAGTCAAACCAGCATTAAAAGGTCACCTTTGACACAAGTAAACAGTAGCCGCTTAAAAAAGATTCAATTTAAATGAAATATTCTATGACAAGACAAGAAAGGGTTATCTTTATGTACAGGTGACTACTTAATAAAGGTTACCACATAGGCACGTTTGACTTTATGTTATTAATTTCTTGTAATTGGCATGCTCTTTATCGGTACAGATAACAAGCGAGAGTAGTATCATTATTTTGGTTGGAAAATAGACGAAGTAAAAAGTAAAGCAAATATATCATGCTATGTGTAACAATACTTGATTAGCTTAAAACAGAAAGTTTACTGTGCAACAATGGAAAAAAAAATTGTTGACTGTTTGCAGGAGAGAATTTTAAATTAATGAATTAAAAAAATACAAGGTAGCACATTACTAGACAGCATTGTTGAAGTAGATCGTAATGTAATAACACAAGACATCATTGTGAGGGGGTGGTACAAATGTACCTTGTTATTTGACCTATGGCACTGTAACAACTTTTCACTTCAACTTCAAAATTATTAAGAAATACCGAGTTGTCATGTCAACGTCAATGATAAGTTGCAAATATAACACTGTGACAAAAACAAATTCAATAAGTTTTTTTCGTGGTATGATTAAATTTTGTACATCATTCTAAATCTTCATTAAATTTTCTATGGGAATAATGTGTCATGAACCATTTAAATGAGCTAAGTTCCCTGGCGTAAAATACAATTTGCAACTATAATAATTTTGAAGTCGAAGTTTGCGTGTAGCTAAAACAATGCTTGCGTACTCTACTAAATCCTAATCAGTTATATTTAGTCAGAAGAACATTCGGAATACCCTCGAGACGATATTGGGTATTGGTATATTCTTGTCGTCTATAGCGATATTGTTCAGCTTTCGTCCAAAGTCCAAAGTTCAGAAAGTGACCTCTACAATTCAAATCTGACGTCATAAGCATTGTGTACAAACGGACAAATATGTATTGAGTAGATTTGACTATTCTATAAGTCAATTTACCGTGACAAGACAAGTAGTAAAAGAGCACACATGGTGCACTGACCATAACTGGTATACTTAGATAATGACCGCTGCCACATTGACACTTTAATATTGGACTGCAGCTTTGTGACATTTGACGGAACACCGGTGTCGTCTGCTCGTGATGTTTGTAATAAAAAAGTAGAGAAGAGCTGTTTTTCACACAATATTCTCTCAGCGCGTCAACAATTGATGTGGGATTAGCAAACATTCTTTGCTGAAGGGAGTGATTAAAATAATATCCGAAAGGCAATAATAGAAACAATAATTTTCATTCGGATATCAGTATAATATAATTGAAACGACTAACGGAAGTCCATATTTTGTTTATTATGCTGAAACAGTCACATCTCGTTTTCCGGAACTCGGACACGTTGTTTCCGTAAGAAACACGGAATTTAAACATGGCCCGTTTGAAAACGTTAGAGAAAACTGGAAGGGTAATGAAGAATGAACAATCCACAGGAACTGAAAACATTGGACACATGACTAGAACTCATACAAACAAAACACAACTCCGAAAACTAAAACGTTGAGCCATACGGACTCCACCACAAAACCGCCGGTGAACTCAGGTGCTCGTAAAAGGTTAGCAATTCCTGGTCCTTATCAGACACCCGCCGTGTTATTCATAGTTAAATTGTTAAAAGTCCGGAAAATTATACGTAAAAGGGAAAAGATCCATTGCCATTTGATAAATTGATATTTCATAATTTATTACGGATAACTCGAATACAGGGCTATTCTGGAATAAAATGCTAGGTTTGTTCAACTGGAACAATAAATTACAACTGTATTTCAGTATATAATTACATTACTTCCGTTTTTCATTGAAATGTTACAATATGATTGGTTATAAAGTGGTCACATGATTATAAAAGAAATGTCTTACATCCCAATAAAACTCAAACCCGAACTTGCACATAGGCACGACGTCAGCTGTAAACAATCAATGGCGTAGTAATTTCCAACAGCAAATCATCTAACACAAATAAAATTAACAACGACAAATTCAACTATATTAGATTTTGGTCTGATTTAAATGTAATTATAAGAATTGAATGCATTTTTTTGTAGTTTTATAGGCGTGTAAAAGCGTGGACCGAGGCACATTTTTTGCATGAAGCGATAGCGCGCTTCATACAAAATGTGCTTCGGTCCACGCTTTTACACGAAAATAAAACTACAAAAAATGCATTCAATTCTTAAATAAAGATATTGATTTTGTATGGCGTTATGCGATGTTTATGCTTCATAGGAATAGCGGGCATTGATAACCTCGAGTGGCTTAGATTGTTAAACTCTGACTACAAGATAAACGACATTGTCGTGGGTTCTCTCCCTTATCAACCCTAAGAGTTGTTATCTATCCACGGTGCACAACAACACCAGTCAGTTTGTTGCACTTATATAAGCTAGCTTCTATCTTTGTCTGGTAGACACAATATTGCTTACAGCTATATGAAAGTGATCACAATATCAATAACGCAGCTCTAATGAATATGTTAAGTTAATATGCGTTTTACTCCACTTTTAACAATAGTTCAGATTTATCATGTATGCCAGTTTTATCGATGAAGTCCTATCTAATTCCTTTGCAATATTTGATAGATCCATCAAATGTGTTTGGCAACATCTTTAGACTGTCAAATGTGTGCTTGGTGACATCTTTAGACTGTGACATTTTTTGCTTGATGACATCTTTTGACTCAGATGTGTGCTTGGTGACATCTTTAGACTGTCAAATGTGTGCTTGGCGACATATTTAGACTGTCAAATGTGTGCTTGACGACATCTTTAGACTGTCAAATGTGTGCTTGGCGACATATTTAGACTGTCAAATGTGTGCTTGGTGATATCCTTAGACTGTCAAATGTGTGCTTGGTGACATATTTAGACTGTCAAATGTGTGCTTGGCGACATCTTTAGACTGTCAAATGTGTGCTTGGTGACATCTTTAGACTGTCACATGTGTGCCTGGTGACATCTTTAGACTGTCAAATGTGTGCTTGGTGACATCTTTAGACTGTCAAATGTGTGCTTGGCGACATCATTGGACTGTCAAATGTGTGCCTGACAACATCTTTAGACTGTCAAATGTGTGCTTGTACATCTTTAGACTGTCAAATGTGTGCTTGGTGACATCTTTAGACTGTCAAATGTGTGCCTGGCGACATCTTTAGACTGTCAAATGTGTGCTTGGTGACATCTTTAGACTGTCAAATGTGTGCTTGGTGACATCTTTAGAGTGTCAAATGTGTGCTTGGTGACATCTTTAGACTGTCAAATGTGTGCCTGGCAACATCTTTAGACTGTCAAATGTGTGCTTGGTGACATTTTTTGAAAATTATCTCCAGACCTTTGAATCTCCTCACAGACTTGTACTGCAGGTGATGCAAGAGGGGAAAATAATATGGCATATGGATTTATTAAAATTGGTGTATTGCATTATTTTTATATAGCACTATCAAGGTGCGACCGCAATATTGCCAAGAGAGAACATTCATACAAGCTTCAGTGAATTGCTTATATCATTATCAAAAAACAAAGATGAAAAATAACTTAAATTGTCAAAAAATAATTAGGCACATGTTGAAATCACGTATGAATTACATTGCAAACGCATGTTTTGATCTAAAGCACATCGTTCGTAACGTCACAAAAGCGTGCAGTAATCTGACCAATTTATATATGGATATTGTAAGAATACTGGTGAATAATGTCTGCAGCGGAGTTCACTTATTACTCAGGGAGCGATACTATTTATCATTATATCTCTTTTGTGCTATTAACCTCGTTTAACTTTGTGGATGACGTCACGATTCTGAACCTATGATGTACTAGCTCAATCAAGAAGCATTGTACGACAACTATTGGCAACATTATCACAGAAATAGTATTGAGAAATTATTGAAAAATTCAATTCAATCTCCCTAAGGCTGAAATATCCATTGTTTGGGATTGGTTGGTTTTTTTTTTTATCTTAAAATAGTTTTCTTTGACGCCTTTCAATTGTTAGAAGTCATGCAGGTTGCATCATTTGCCCAGAAGTCAGTGCATTGGTACTGATAAGGTTTATTAGATATATTTCTGCTTGAAATTTACAGTTCCTAAATAACATAAATTATAAAAACTAAGGCAGGGGACGTCGTGGTCGTGATAGTATGTAGTTGGATTTACCACTACCTGTGCAATCAGTGTCTGTCACCACTAATGTTGTAAGTTCGAACCCCGTGGTGAATTCGGTACAACATTATGTGATAACGTTTGTCACTGACTTACGACAGGTCGATGGTTTTCTCCATCAATAAAACTGACAGCCACAATATATCTGATATTTTGTTGAATGTGGTGTTAAACACCATAAACCAAGCAAACCAAACCCTTGAGGCGTAGATAACCCTAGCCTATTTTGGCTATTCTTTTTACGCTCTTTAGTTTCCGTGTTCACAGACACTATTACAAATGTAAGGTCTTCCTATCCTTTGGCAATGTACGTACCTGATGAGGGTTGTCCTGAAACGCATCGTACGTATTGAATGAGAAGAATGAGCACACTGACAATGCTATATAAAGTTGTTTGTTTGTCTCCTTTCTATGTTTGTATCCAATGCTGCCAGTGTCTCTGGATTATGTAGCAAATTCCAAGAGTTTGTAATTTTCAATTATTTATATGGATACAAGCCAAAGAAAATTCTCAAAAATACCTATATATTATATGAAACAGACGTTACCATAGCAATGTATCAGTTTCACAATTTCCCCACTTTTCTCTCTAAATACTGTATCTATACAGATAGGACCAAGCAATTTACAGTACGTTTTCAAAAACCATCGCCATTAACGTTGCGATACTACTGTTCAGCTTAGTTGCATAGTTCGACAATAACCTGGATTTAATTGATATGACACACTGGTTAGTGTTTGTAGTAATCCAAATCCCGTCCTTTTTTTCATTTATGACGTATCTCCAAGTGTGTAACAAGAATAACACGACGGGTGTCACTAGTGGAGTTAGAAATGCATATCCTTCCGAAGCATCTGAGTTCACCCTCACCTTTTGTGGGGTTCACGATGCACACTCTTTAGTTTTCTATGTTGTGTTGTGTTAATCATTGTATCTTTGTGCTTTTTTCTTTCGGTCATTGTACTCTGTGTCCTTCGATTTAGGGATTCTGATTATCCCTTTGCAATCTTCTTCAAAAGTTTCTTCCAAAGTACAAATATACACTGGTAAAAAGTTTAAAAACATTATACGTTATAATATATTTGACACATATGATAAGAATTCGTACATGAAGTTTAAGAAATTGATTCCTCTTAGGATCCTTGTTCGATTTCTTTTCGGTCTGATTGTATATAGTGGAAATCATTTTTTTTTTTATAGTACGGTGTTTTGCTGACGCGAATGGACAATCGAAGCAATCTACTTATTTTACAGTTTAAGATCAAATGAGTGTTCTATAAGAAGCAGGAACTTCATACCTTTAGCGAACACCTGGGCCCCTGCTGGTTGTGTGATGGGGTTCATGTTGCTCATCTTTTTACTTTTATGTGTTGTGATATGTGTCTGTGTTTGTGTTGTCTTTCTGCTTCGTTTGTCTTTGTTCTGTGTCTTGTGTGCCCAATATTGCCAGTGTATATGGGTTGTTCATTCTTGATTCTATGATAGTTATAACATAAATCATTACTATTTTTTAATACTTTGTGTAGTCAACTCCAAAGTCCATAGTTTTCAATGAAGATCTTTGACACTTTGAACACATATTACTTATATATATCTAATTCTATGCATCCGCCCTTGAAAACTTGAAAAAGTATTAAGATATTGCAGTTTACATTTCATTCAACTCATTGAATACCTTGTCTACCTCGACCATTTCTAAGCTTTGATGTATTTTATTAAATATATTCTTAGCTTTGAATCTAAATTATTAATTCTGTATTTGGTTAATATTTGTGTGTAGTAACCCATCTCTTATAAGGTTAGCCCTTCTACAAAGTAAAATTGGTTTTAAAAGAGGGGTGACGATATAGAAGTATTTTACCATCTCAGTAACCCTGAAATCTGCTCTGTGATAAGAGGGGTATCGTTGGCTGAATGTGGTCTTATAAGCTAAGCTATGGACTATGAACTATGGACTATGGACTACTGTTGTTTTCCTCAAAAACTCCCTTTGATTTAAGAAAAATATTGTTTGGCTCCAAAGATGTACTATTCTTGACACATGGCTGTGTAACTTTAATATGAATATCAATGTTGTCAGTTAGATAAGTCAATATAAAATACGAAATGATACGGAGAAAATTCGATTTGACGCAACACCAATTATGAAGAAATTGCTCAGACGTTTAAGAATAAAGAGCAAATACATCACAAATGTGTAATCAAGTAGTCAAATCATTATAACGATCACATCATACATTTGTCATAATTTTTCACGATGACTTAAATGGACATGTCATTATTTGGTACACATCTCTAAAGTGTATTATTACTAACATGGCAAAAATACATCAATATACATTCTTATGAAAAGGCCACAACTTGATTGCTTGTGTAGGCAATGATGGAGATATTAGTGGTTTACAGTTAATATTTGCTCTTTTCAAAATAGATATTTCGACTGTTACAATGTCTGGCAGCTAATACCACAAAACAACCAAGATCGATTTTATGTGAAGTTAAAGCGAATAGGACAAATTTCAGAATAAATACTTACATTGTCTAATTAAATATGTTAGATTATGCTATGTTATTGCTCAGCTATCATCATTTTCTTAGCTATTCCTTGAACATTTAGTTATTCAGCCCTTCACTCACACATATCTTAGATAATTACATTTCCCAGAGTATTCTCCCTCCTATGCTTTTTTTTTATAATATTTTCAATTGGTAGTTTACTTTGGCTTTGCATATTCGTTTAATTATCCAAAAAGTAAAAACGATATTGTGTAGAAATACATTATTGGATATTTGAATATTCCTTGTATCTGAATTATACTGTTTTATGTGTGTGTGTGAGGGGGGGGGGGATGGATTTAAAACAAAATGTACTATTACTTATAATAGATATTACATCTTCATAGTAGTTTTATCATTTGATTACAATACTTATACGTATACTGATGTTCACCTCAGATGATCTTCGCATCGTTTAACAGTAACACGACGGGTGCCACTAGAGGAGCAGGAACTGCTTACCCTTAAGTACTCATTAAGTTCACTCCCATTTTTCGGTGTTGCTCATTCTCTTGGTTTTTGTGTAGTGTTTTTGTAGATCACTATTTGCCAGTTTTTGCTTGTCCATTGCATTGTCTGTTCGTCCTCCGTTTACGACTTCTAATTACGCTTCTGGTATCTTCGACTTGTTCTTATCAATCGTACTTGATGACTTATCTCATTTAGGAATGTTGACTGTTTCAAGGTCTACGAAGGGACCGTCGTGGTCGTGATAATATGGTAGATGGATTTACTACTATCTATGCAATCAGTGCCTATCACCGCGAACGTTGTGATTTGAATCACGCCCAAGCGAGGTGTACTCGAAACAACATTATGTGCTTTACTCTGGGTACTCCGGTTTCCCCCACCAATAAAACTGACCGCCACGATATAAATGAAATATTGTTGAAAGTGGCGTTAAACACAATAACCCTAACCTTATGTATAAGAGGAAGAAATTGTCAAAGCCTAATTTTGTTATTAAAACAGTACCACTATCTATAATTTCTATAATTAATAATGTTCTTGTATAGAAATGATTTCTTTATCAACGTTCCCTCCTTTATAAATGAATGTTATTCTCTTATACGTGTATGTATAATGTCCTAATTCCAAATAGTGACAAACTACATTTGTTTTACTGCATATTTGTATCGGTCAAACAATAATTAAAATATAGACATTGTCCTTGGGTTGTCCCCTTTCACAATTATGTCCGACAGTCCCACTTTCCACTCAATTAAAAACAATGTGAGCGATTACAGGCTCCTGAAAGCCCCTGGTACAGTATCATTCAAATCTACGGGGTCTATTTTAACACAATAGCTGACCGTACTTAGTGATTAGTACATACAGACGACAGATTAATCAAGCATAGTTATATCTATATATGTGTATGCGTTCGAAAGAATATGCAATGGAGAACACACTCCAACTGTAGATTCTTAAAATAATCAAAGGGACCCGTAAGGGTCGTGTTGATTATTGTTAAGAATCTACAAGTTGGGATGTATTCTCTTACATAGTACATTTCTATCTACAAAAATGTTTTGATTATATATTTGTACACTTTTAATGTTTAGAGAGCCAAATAAGACAACAATTAACAAAAGGAAATCAACAAAATTGTATCGGTCAACGTCCTTTCGGTTCTCGCTTATATTTAGATATTTCAAGGTCTTTCAAGTATCCCAAATGTCCACTCACCTATGGCCTGTCTGATTTGTAATTACTTGCGGTTGTTAGTTGTTTTTTGTATTGCGGGAATATTTTTAATGCTCACGTACTCGTCAGTTCTGAACATAAATTATGCCAGATTTTAAATACTTGGATCATGCCTTGTATATTGATCAATTACTTATCTAAACAAGTTGTTGATTTTTTTTTAGATAAAGTTTACTATCAAGAGCTATATATATTAATTATACAATATAATAGTGTGGTCATCGTAGCCGGGTGGTTACACGGAAGAAAGTTTTCAAACTCATAGCAGAGATTACACAGCCAAGCAGGGGTTCGATACCCCGCTAGTCACATAATAATTACAACACATTGTTAAGCCCAATACAGTAAAAGGTTAAAGTTCATAAACACATGAACAAAAGAGTAAACTGTACAATTCTTAAAATTAATCCACTGTCCGAACTGTGACGTTAGCGAAATGTATTATTTATGGTTTTGCAAGGATTGAATAACAATAGAATAATAAAATTGAGTATATTTGTTTTTGTATGCATTCGAAAGAAAATGTATGTTTTCTCCATACATTGTATATTGAACAAAGCTAATTAATCACTAGTGGTGAAACGATTAATCTGGAAGATAAGGGTTCGATGACCGGCATTATCGAACTAAAGATTAAAATATATATCGAGAAGAATCACGACATTGTGTTACGATGTCAACTTCCTGACTGATGTTTTTATTGCACTAACACTATAGCAATTCAACACAGCGTGTTGGTCTGATACAAACCAGAGATCATTATCAAAAGATCTTCTCAATAAAAATGTAGCTTTTTTTTCTCGTTATCATAAAGTTAATTAATTGTTACCGTTCACCAACAAGTCTAATATGACGTCCTTTACTGTTACTAACGGTTTGCAAACATCTATATTACGAATTTAGTTTGTTACATATATTTTCATTGGTTCTTCAACCCTGAATGTCAGCATATATTCGGAAAACAGACGGGGTATATATTTCAGTCCCCAAAAACGATTAAAACATGGACGACAAAACATTACGCTTCACTGAATCAATGGTATAATACGAAATAATAAATGTATTTTTACCAAATTAAATGCTGTTTTTATACTCAAAACGGCTGCATGAACAAAAAAATATTACAACGGTTAATTCCGTCACAAATACCTGATCGATTCAGCAAACTCCTATGTTCCACGGCTGTACCATAGCAAATAAACAAAACGTTGAGCCTTGAAAACTTTCGACGTCATGAGACCACACCAAGGTTTTATTTACATGTAGTTAACATTTAAATTATTGGAACTGTTTCGCAAACCCGTTGTTTTGTTATGTGATATATTAATGTTATATTTATAAAGTTTATAAAATATACTACATATGAAACTGTATTGATTTAGAAATTTAGTACAGTATTTTCCTTCATGAGACACCCTATACATGAAATATGACGTGACACATATTTTGACGTCATTGAAGAATGACGTCAAAGGTACGGAAACGGACATCTAGAGATACGAAAAATGAAAATAAAAGAGGCAAATTTATTTAATACAGTTGGATGTTGTATTTAAAAAAAAAGGTTAAATCCGTAATATATCTGTTATTCACTGAAAATAATCAACATATCCACAAAATATATTGTTGAGTTCGAATATGGCAGGATGAAAGATAGAACAGCCAATATGAGTCACATATATTGTGTACGACCTTGCACCCAAACAATATAAATTACTGCCTTTCCAATCAAAGTGAACTACCGCATTTATACTGTTAGACCTATCAGAATCGAAATAATTCATGGAAGCGATAATGTGTTGTGAGTTTTAGCATGGGTAGGCAGAATATTAGTAAATTTATCCTGTCAACCCATCTCAAAACTCACAACACGTTATCTATTCTATCAGTTATTTCATAATCAATCACTGAAATAATAGAGATTCATTCGAAATATATCCATGATATGATAAATATAGAAAATAGGTTTTTAAGGGTGGGATTGTCTTACCAAATAAAAATGTATATATCTAATTTAGTGTGCACGACACGTTTCGCAATAATCTACTTCCGGTATGGCCGCATGCTCAGTGTTAAAGATAGTTGTTGCCATTTTTGTAGACATCATTTTTGAAGCACATGATCGTCTTGTTTTTCTTATTGTATTTTTGTACATTCATTTGTAGATTACCTTTGAATTCTCTCCCTTTATACACACCTTTCTTAATATACGATTGGTTACGTACGATTTTAAGGAAGCATATGGCCACGGACAGTTACGTTTCCAACATACAAACGGATCCGACACGTGTCGCTACATGGCACCATACATTCGAATACCATCGGTAAAGGGTATGCAAAATGTTACGGGATAATTCAAGAAAATACTATTCGACATTTAGTATATACCTTGGATAGCCAAACACTTCTTACATCTACACATTCTGCAATCATCGACAAAGAATTTCATAATGAACAACATATAAACCAACAATAGAGTAAATATAATATGACAAAGAGACAACACTTGAAATGGAAAATGTTACATAAATAAAGTTTGTTTGCTAAAACGACTTATTCGCAAACGCGTACCTGAAAAGTAATAAAACATGCGGAATGCGTCTGGAGAGTTCACCTGTCGTGGACGAAAGAGGTGACAAGCTAGAAAGTAACAGCTCATCACCTTCGAATCCCTATTTACCTTTTGAAATTAAACGCAGAAGTCGCGGATAATCGTGATACTTACATATCCTTCCTCAAACGTCTTCAGTACAGCAGTTTGATTACGTGTACAACGGGGAGTTGGTGCCATGTGGAAAAAGGAAAAGAGAGAGAGTGAAAACACGAACAAAGAAACGTGGTCACTTTTAACAATATAATGTAAACAATAATAGAACTATTAGGTCGGCAATATAACAGACGAATACGTATCACAATCTGAATTCAATTCTATCGCCACTATGACAAATGACTAATTCGTTTGGACAATTCTTTGATATCTGAGTTTTCAACTTTCCTTAATTGAGCTTTATTTATCCAAGCACGTTGATAGCAATGTTCGTTTCAGGCACGTGTCACGCACACTTCTTTTGACAACAATGCATATAAATAGAACACGTGGTGAATCATGTTTATATCAGTGAGAAATTATTTGTACATTACACTGAACGTGTTGCTTTGCTCAATGCATACCATTGGTATAAATCACTGATAAAACAGATTAATTTGCAACGGTGACGGCACATCAAATTGGTATCATTCAAGTCATGTGGCCAGTTTTTTCAAGATGGTTATATGTAGTTGTTCACTAGATTATTGTGATGTGATAAAGTTATAATGGATCATTCATTTTGCCACATTTTGAAGTAAATAAAATAAAGAAAATTTAAAGATATATAATTAGAAGACGTACATTGAAGAATTACAGAAAATGCAATACCAAACAATGATATGCAAAGTACTACACAGAAAACAAAAGATTGAACAACACAGCCCTACAAACATGGGGTGAACTTAGGAGCTCACAGAGGATAAGCAGCTCCTGCTCCACTAATAACAATATTAAAGATTCAACAACGGCAGTCTTCGTTGTTTTTGAATGGAAATATTTATCTGCATTCAACACCATTGTGAGTTTGGGGCGAATGAGTGAGTGATTGATGTGCTGCTTAACGCCAATTGAGCAATATTCCAACTATAGCATGGCGAGCTTAGGAGTCAGTTTTCATGATAACAAAACTGATCACTGCATTATATGTGAGGGTTGCATTTTACGCGCATCTGGAAAACACTTGCATGACTTCGTCATTTTACTGAGAACGAGTTTTGGGCCCAGGAAAGTAAGATGTCATGTATATGTGTTTGTCTCTCGCTATGATTTGTCGATTACAATTTGGAACTCTCGCGACAGCGTAGTAGTTTTTAACATTATCATTACAGTTGGTAAATACTATTAAAACCTTTGCTGTTTTCTGTTCATTGCAGTACCATACTTCGAATTGGATAGGTCTCTTAACATTATTCTATATTCTATTAAAAATAGCAAATTAAAACCCACTGGTCTCAGTCAACACACACACACAATCAACAGCATTTACAACTTCAGTTCACTCCCGGTTGCTCGATCTTTAGTTTTCTGTGTAGTGTTTTGCAGATCGTTGTTTGTCATTTTGTACTTTTCCTTTTTGCCATTGTGTGGTCTTTTTACGATTTATTATTACCCCTTTGATATCTTCAAAGTCTTCTTACAATGAAAGCCATTTCGATTGACAGTCTGCAGACCTTATTCTTTAGTTTTATATTTCCAACATATAATTGACATTTTGTTAGAACCTGATTTACATACAGCTGAATTTATTTCGTTGAATCGTTTCTGAAATAATAGCTATGCAAAACATGAACAAATATATCAGAGTGAAACATGATTTTTACTCTGTCTAGCACTCTAAATATTTATAACTGAAGCAGTTTTTTGGCATGTCTCTCCATCTTACTAACAGCTATTTTACGGTCCTTTCCTCATTGATGACATATCACCGGGTTTGTACCTAGATTAACACGACGGGTGTCACTAGTGGGGCAGGAACTGCTTACCCTTCCAGAGCACCTGAGTTCACCCCTGGTTTTTAGTGGGATTCTGGTTACTCGATCTTTAGTTTTATATGTATGTTTTGTAGATCATTGTTTGTCATTTTATACTTTTTCTTTTGGCCATTGTGTTGTCTGTTCCTCTTCGATATACGGATTCTGATTACCCTTTGGTATCTTCAAACTCTTTTTATAACTGATACAGGTGTTTTTAGGCATACCTCTCCAACTTCCTAACACAGCTATTTTATAAATGTTGCTATGCTATACCTGATGTAATCTTTCGGCATGCTTCTCCATCTTCCTAGCAACTATGTTATAACTGATGTAGTGTTTTCAGCATGCCTCTCAATCTTCGAAACAACTATGTTACAACATATGCAGTTTTTCAGTATGCCTCTCAATCTTTCTAACAACTATGTTATTCTCTTTATCTTACTAACAACTATGTTATTCTCTTTATCTTACTAACAACTATGTTATTCTCTTTATCTTACTAACAACTATGTTATTCTCTTTATCTTACTAACAACAATGTTATTCTCTTTATCTTTCTAACAACTATGTTATTCTCTTTATCTTACTAACAACTATGTTATTCTCTTTATCTTTCTAACAACTATGTTATTCTCTTTATCTTACTAACAACTATGTTATTCTCTTTATCTTACTAACAACTATGTTATTCTCTTTATCTTTCTAACAACTATGTTATTCTCTTTATCTTTCTAACAACTATGTTATTCTCTTTATCTTACTAACAACTATGTTATTCTCTTTATCTTTCTAACAACTATGTTATTCTCTTTATCTTTCTAACAACTATGTTATTCTCTTTATCTTACTAACAACTATGTTAAAATTTATGTAGTTTTTCGACATGTCTCAATCTTCCTAACAATTATGCTATAACTGATGTAGTTTGTTTTCGCCATGCCTCGTCATCGTCGTACAACTATGTTATAATTGATGTAACTTTTTCGGCATGTCTCTCCATCTTCGTAACAACTATGTTATAATTGATGCAGTTTTTCGGCATGCCTCTCCATCTTCCTAACAACTATTTTATTATTGATGTAGTTTTTCGGCATGCCTCTCCATCTACGTAGCAACTATGTTATAACTTATGTAAGTTTTTTGGTAGGTTTCTCCATCTTCGCAACAACTATGTTATAATTGATGTAGTTTTTCGGATTGCCTCTCCATCTTCCTAACACCTATGTTATAACTGATATAATTTTTCGGCATGTCTCTTCATCTTCCTAGCACAGCTAGTTTATAACTGACGCAGTTGTTCGGTGTGCCTCTTTATCTTCCTAACACAACTATTTTATGGTATGGTAAAATGATATTGATGTTTCGTATGTGTTCTACAGAAATGCATGCATTGTCTGTCAAAAATCTCTCTGTAATGCATTCTAAAATTAAATAATTAGTTTTATAGCATTTCCCTACAATTATCAGCTAGTTCGTATCACCCCCTATAGACCTGTTATGACGTCATTTGCGATTTTATCCGAAATAATATAGTCTTTGTTATTGCCTAGCAATTTCTTTACCATATTCAATTTATTTACTTAAAGAGTTTGATATTGTAAACTCAAAATGATGGTCGTCAAATATTGTTTGATCAATTTTCTCGTAATAAATATTCTGGTTTTAGGACGATTTACGGAAAACGAAGCTCACTGGCTCGTTTATTCGGTTAATTCGTTTAAAATACGTCCAGTGTTTTAAATTAACTTCAATCGCATTTACAGAATATTTATCTATTTCGCAGGAATACAGGAGACAGAGGGGTTTACTTAAGAACGAATTATTATAATATACAATGCAATAATGCAATAATGTAATTTGCACAAGTTACAGATTTTTGGGGATATCATTTTATAACATTCATCTGCTAAGGATAAGACGAATATTTGTAGACATATACTTTAGATCTTAAGTAGTTTATTTCTAATGTAAAATTTAAAGTAATGTACAAATCGTCCGAAATACTAAAACACAGAAAGCATAAAACATTTCTTCCTTTGTAGATTGTTATTGGTCTTTGTTTTCTTTTGGCCATTGTGTTGACTGTCCTTCTTTGATTTACGGATTCAGATTACACTTGTGGTATTTTCAAACTCTTTTATTTGAAGCACTACTACAATGAGAACAATATCATTGTGTTATCATGTTAAAGTTGTGAATTACAGCGATAACTTATTACAGCTAAAATTATGTTGGAATTAAGGGTTAGGATTAAAGTATTTAATACCACTTTCGACAATATTTCAGCTATATCGTGGTGGTCAGTTTTATTGGTGGAGGAAACCGGAGTATCTGGACAAAAACCACCGACCTACAGCAAGTCACTGACAAACTTTATCACACAACATTAGTGGTGATAGGCACCGATTGCAGAGGTAGTTGTAAAACCACACGATCACTATCCCGACGGCTCTTTGGAATTAAGACACATCCACACAATGCGGTATGATGAATATGAGGAGACACTACAGAAGTGTTAAAAAATGGAGACAATTTGCACAGCTCTAATAATGATTATCATGAAAGACAGTATACAAATTATTGTCATTTTTCCCCACAGGTGTTCATTGTATTAACCAAATTCTCCCCTTTTAGATAGAAACACCTCTGAAAATCGCATCTGCTAGGTGTGCTGGAGTAAGCAATATGTAGTTCTCCTTTATGTGATAAAATACCACACTGTCGGAACAATTCCAAATATTAAATAGAAACATGGTAGAAAGAGGCAACATAGATAACCTAACACACAAATAATTTAGATGTGACATACAAGTGTTCATCCTATGTGCGACCTCCCAATAAGCAATGTGGTTTCTAAGAGTCGTTATTGTTTTTGGTGGCCTTTGCCAAACATATCTTTCCGACCCTCTCCAATATACGTAATCTCACCTGTTTATTGTGGCAATCAAACTTATCATTCCCTAGTTCCATTCCAGTTTTGCCCCTTCGGTTTTCTCTAACGCTTATTCTTCGACCTGATTTATTGTTTTCAAACTTGTCGTGATGAATATACCTCTGATAATGCTCACTTGGTGCTAAACAGCAATTGGTCAATCACAGTCATTCTTGTATGCTACTTAATACAAGAGGTTAGATCTGGTTTAGTTTAAACATAGTTTATTTTTGTCTCTGTTTGTACGATTTTTCAATTAGATTTTGGAATTGTTTTGATAATGTGTTCCAATTTGCTTTTCATTTTATTGTTCAACATTTTTGACAATATGATTGGCCACAAGTTGCACCAGCTACCAAACGTCATCTCTACATAATAAATAATAACAATAATACAGAACGTCTTCAATTACAGTACAATGCATGCAATATACAACGTAATACATTCTTGTGACATGTTAATTTCATCCATAATACTTTACTAGCAAGCTGTATATAAGAGCTTAGCAATTCTGTATATTTTAGTAGATATAGACCACCATTAAAAATGTAAAATATATGTATTATATGAATTATTATCCCCATTCACCCACGTTGTTATTTGTATATCATTTTAATGTTATAGCCAAATTTCCTAGTGGCCGTGATGGCGGTTTGACCTTCTGTAGAACCATTATGACGTAATAAGGAAACGAGTAATCAAAATATATTTTTATTTTTACATTAGTTTTTACGACAACTGTAATGTAAGTTGACTTCGAGACCTGTTTTTGGTAGTTGCTTATTCGTCCTGACAGCAAACTTACAGTTATTCATAGTGTTAAACATTTGCATTTCCAAAAGATTTAGCAATTATTGAAGAAACATTTGTTGTTTCTGACAGAACTCTATATTAGTTAACAAATCACTATTCTCAAGGGAGAGTAGATTATGTTATTTTGGCTTTTAAATGCAGCAGAAGAAAGTTACATACATCATCTTGAAAGGTTTGTTACTTGATGGGATATGGCGTTTTCATTTAAATCAATATTATGGGGCACAGAAGATATGAATAATTTTCTAAGAAATATTTGATGAAGCCTTTGTATGGTTTGTATCTTACGCAGTTTTTGATGTAATGATTGGTAAGGGGTTTTATATTAAAGCAATGCAACTATATTTATCCAATGAAGTTTGTATGAGTTTCGATTAGAAGTCATATTGGTAATTTTTCATACAATTCTAGACATTTATCGTAATAATACAAGAAGAAAAACAGTAACTAGTATATTGACTGTGTCAATCTGAATTTTCAAACTAATTGTATAATAAAGATTTACACTAGTTCTTTCCTCAATATTTCTATTTCCCAACTCCTTACGTATTGACTTAATAAAACGTAGTTATCTAATGTACGGTCAAACCTGTCTTATGTGACCTTCCACGGGAACATTGAAATAGGGTCATATACGACAGGTGGTTGTTATATATAGGTTTAGTTAATACGAAATGCACTGATAAGGGAAATTAAAATTAAAGTCATAAATACAGGTTGTTGCTTTATAGAGGCGGTCACTAAAGCAGGTTTTGACTGTAGTTGCTTTATAGAGGTGGTCACTAAAGCAGGTTTGACTGTAGTTGCTTTATAGAGGTGGTCACTAAAGCAGGTTTGACTGTAGTTGCTTTATAGAGGTGGTCACTAAAGCAGGTTTGACTGTAGTTGCTTTATAGAGGTGGTCACTAAAGCAGGTTTGACTGTAGTTGCTTTATAGAGGTGGTCACTAAAACAGGTTTGACTGTAGTTGCTTTATAGAGGTGGTCACTAAAGCAGGTTTGACAGTACTAGTATTCCACACGACGTGTTTCTGGAATAACCTTCATCAGGTACGCTCATAGTCAAAATATTTGAGAGACATATGATTTAAATATCTTTGGGAGCAATTAATTAAAAGGACCTAAACAGGATATCCAAAATCAGCCAAGGTCACCTCTGCCTGAGGGAGGAGAACCTTAGTAGTATTAGCAAGTCATGCAAAAGACCTAAACAGGATAGCCAAAATCCGCCTACGGGAACCCTTGTCTACATGAGCTTGTTATATGTTTTAATCATTTACATTACTTAGGGACTGTAAATTGCAAACGTAAATATATCTAATAAATAAAATCATGTTTCAAAGGCTGCCCATATGAAGACTAACGGACTAAACCCTGTACAGCCTGCATATCCGTGCAAGTGTTTGACTCTTTGATAATTACTGGCGGTGCTAAAACGTTTCATTTTATTACTGTCAAGACAGTAGACAAGATGTCATACTAAAATACTGTAATTAATATATGTAATGATGAAAATCGAAACTATACCGTTTCTTGTGAAAGAAAGTAGGCTAAATTTATTTAATTCTACATTTAAGTATGCCATTTAATCGTGTAAACCGTAAATAACATAGATAACCGTATGTAGCTGATATTTTCATAATGCTCTCACTACTTTAGTATTTAGTTACATTTTTAGTGTGTATATATATATATATATACAGTAGAACTTGTCGAATTCGCACACTGAAATAACAGAGAAATGTGTCACATTGTACAGAATGTCGGAATACTCTGGTTTTATTATAGTTAACAGAAATACTTTGGGACCATAAATTTTTGTCGGATGACACAGATATCGAAAAACTCAGGTGTCGGATTGCACAAGTTCCACTGTATATAGTAGCCCCCCTCCCCTTTGGATACCCTAGGGGAATAGCAATCGGAACTATCGAGCATTATTTCCTACATGTAATGAGCAATAGTTTGTTAGGGTTGGCTTGTAGTGGTCCGCTACAAAGCAAAACTTTCTGATCGACCTTATCCATCAACTGCCTTTTTCCCTGTGACTATTAAAGCGTCTGTGCATCAATCTGTCCTAGCACTATCTTTTATCTACATTATGTATTGTTTGTAAGCTTATTTTTGTCTTGAATATAGCTACAATGCTGCTCATTTAAATAACAATAACAATAAATAAACTAATTTTGAATACAAATCGTATTTTAGATATGGCAAGATTTTCCTTCGTGTAGCGTTCACAAACATATCTTTTCGAATAGCATTAACAAACATATCCTTTAATACAGCGTTCACAAAAATGTCCTGTCGTACAACGTTCACAAACATTTCCTTTCGTACATATCATAAGACCTCATATTAAATTATACCTAGATCACTACATTATATCTTGTCTTAGTATATATTCTCTTTATATATTAGACATGTTAATGTTTCCTTTGCTGGTTTTGTCTCAGGTGTTGTACCGGGATGATACACATGTACCTATATCTCTCTCATATTCTGATGTTCCATACTCGCCATATGATGTAATATGATTGTGTCTTTATATACTCGAATATCAACATACATAATTTCATTAAACTTACAATACTATTGATTCTTTTTTTTTTTTTTATTCTTTTTAAAATGGAGATTTATTTGCATATAATGAAATTCGGTATCGAATGATAGTTCAATCAACGTCCTTGTGGTATTGCACAATATAGCGTTTTATGAATTAAATGCTACCTGAAATAACTCGATACCAAATATAGTTAGTTAGTAATTTAAACGTCTGGTATTGTTCTAAAAACAGCAATTGAATCATATACACGTTTTTAAACTTTGAAATGTTGTTATTTGATCGCCTGATAGAAAAAGAAAAAAATATTTTAAAGAGAAGATCAAAGGAATATCTGATTTAAATTCGATTGTTTCAAAATAATATATTGTGATTATATTTGTATACTTAATTTAGAAATACTACTGTAAATGATGCTCTTGCTTATATATGTTGTATATGTTTAACAGATATGATGCTAATATCAGGCCAATCTCTAACAGAGATATCGTTCTTTCTTCTCACATCATCTTCCGTCAACGTCTCAGCTTTAACCATATTCTTGTGAAACTAAAACTAAATTGTTCTATAGAAGTTACTCAATAATGTAGTATCCTAAGCCAAAATTAAAGAAAAATATCGATGTATCTTATTCTTATTATCACGATTTATACTTATTAGCAAGATACTAAATTAAGTAATTGTAAATTAAATGCTTATTGAAATAAATTACTCCAAACTTTGGAGCACCTCATATGTTGGAAAATTTATTGCATAATGAAGAAAAGACATGCAATGAAAGAAAGGCTGTAGATGATATGAAAGACAAGCAATTACAAGTATATATATGAGACATGGGTATTACAAGAAAATATAGTTACAAAATATCACTGCTGTTAACGCTCGCTTTATATGTTACACTTATCTCGCTTTAATTTTGAATAACTTTTATTACTTTTTAGAATCGTACCTAATTTACCTTTGAAGTCTTACTGTCAACTGGAAATTAACTATATCAAACATGTTTACAGATAATCATTTTTACCTTGCATTTCATTCAATTCAACATTTCATATATTTTCAAGAACGTAAGGAACACTATTTCATTTTCAATTTGAAAAAGTGATAATGTGTTCCTTACGTTCACTTGGAAAAAATATGATCATGTGTTTCCTATCTAGGATAAAGACAACTGCTGTCCTATTAGCCAGCATATTTGAAACATAAAATACGTATCAAATAGCATTCAGTTGACATTATTTTTTCAACCGACAAAAGCCAGAAATAAATTAATAATGCAATGTATGGAACTTGAGAAATTACCATATGTCTATTATTTGTCTTTTGTAGCATCGAAGCTATGTATGTTATATCCATGAACCCGAATTTAAAAATTAGCAATGACATTTAAAACATACCATCTGTTAATATATTGTCAACCGCATTTTTTTTTATTTCTTTATCTGACGATCCACTTATAGATAATTAAAGTTTGTCAGTGACTTACGTCATGTCGGTGGTTTTCTCTGGGTACTCCAATTTCCTCCACCAATAAAACATGCTGCCACTATATAGCTGAAATATTGTTAAAAGTGGCCTTAAACACCATAAACCTAAGCATAAACCAAAACAGTTCCATTGACATTCGGTTGTGGTGGTGGAAATGATCGTATTGTAATTGTATCTGTGTCTACCTATGCAACCAGTGGCTATCACCACTAAGGCTGAGCTTGATTATCGCACATTGCGAGATGTACTCAATGACACCATGAAGTGATCAAGTTTGTCGGTAATTAGTGGCATGTCGGTTGTGTTCTGATGTGTCCTCCGTCAATACAACAGACATCCACAAAATAACTGCAATATTGTTGAAAGTCGCGGTAAGCACACATCGCCATAACTATTCATATTCGGAATGTTTTTGGTCGCTTGAAATGTGATCTTAGACATGACTTGACAGCCGCCATTAATGGGGTAGGAGAGGCTAACCCTTCCGAATCCTGCAGAACCTGCTGGTTTCTGAGGGGGTTCTTGCTGTCCTAATAATGTAGTATCATAAGGCCATCCTAAAAAAAACTACGTTTAACATCACCCGCGCGCGTAGGTTTTGAAAATTTGCCAAAAATAAAAAACAAACATACATTGCGTGAAATCCGGAAATATTTGGTATACATCCGGAACCGGTCCGATTTTAGTCGCGACTTGATGTAAATTTTCATTTCCGGTAAGTCTGCTGCCAATATTTGCACATTTTCATCTATGTTTGATATTTTTTGCATGAAAAATGGGGGTGTACGCCACAATAAAAGTAACAGAAAGGTCAAAAGGAGGTTTTTCAAGACTACTGATGGATCACTACATGATCGAACTCGAAACCACAACAACATTTCTCGACTGTTTCAAATCGGTTGCCCATGCTGCTGCCTTGGGATCATCATCTTTTTCACGCGAACTGAGACCCACTTTATTGATGTTTCAATTAACATTATGTTTTGCAGATCTCTTGTGACTCTTTCATATCAAACCATCACTACCATAAAGGAAGAGGTTACTATCTTGTATGCCATGTTTGTGGTAGCCCAGTTCCACAGGATATTCCTGAAGAAATAAGGAGCACCCAATCGTCAGCACACCCTGTCTGTGAAGTCTGTACTAGGAAGGGATTCAAAGAAAGACCCAGAAAGAAAACTTTACTTGGCAAGAGAAAAACCTGACATTTCATACCCATGGACTGTTAATTTCTCATGTTTAAAGTTCTAAATCATCTTTATTGACACTAAAAACTGTGTTTTGCACATCTTCAGGCTATCAATTGAGCACTGAAAAAAATACTGAAAGTATTCTTAGGTTGTTTGATTTTTTGCTTTGTTTTTTATTTTCCTCCCTTCCTCCTAGGTTTTGGTACCCTACCTTGATGTTAAACGTAGAATTAATTTAGGACGGCCTAAGCCAAAATTAAAAAAAACAAATATCGATTTATCTTATTCTTATTATCACGATTTATACTTATTATCACGATACTAAATTAAGTAATTGTAAATTAAATGCTTATTGAAATAAATTACTCCAAACTCTGTAGCACCTCATATGTTGTAAAATTTATTGCATCTTGGAGAAAAGACATGCAATGAAAGAAAGGCTGTAGATGATATGAAAGACAAGCAATTACAAGTATATAAAATAATGAGACATGGGTATTACCAGACAATATATTTACAAAACATCACTGCTGTTAACGCTCGCTTTATATGTTACACTTATCTCGCTTTAATTTTGAATAACTTTTATTACTTTTCAGAATCGTACCTGATTTACCTTTAAAGCCTTACTGTCAACTGGAAATCAACTATATCAAACATGCTTACAGATAATCATTTTTACCTTGCATTTCATTCAATTCAACATTTCATATATTTTCAAGAACGTAAGGAACACTATTTCATTTTCAAATTGAAAAAGTGATAATGTGTTCCTTACGCGCCCCCCCCCCCCCCCCCCCCCTAAAATTGGAAAAAATATGATTTTTTTTGGCGTAAAATCGTGATTTTTCACATGAAATACCCCAAAAATTTCGTGCGCCTCCCCTAAAATTGGAAAAATATGATTTTTTGGCGTAAAATCGTGATTTTTCACACGAAATACCCCAAACAAATTATTAAGTGCGCCCCCCCCCCCCCTAACTTGAAATCCTGGATCCGCCCCCGAAAGTGGTAGTGTGTTCCTAACGTTCACTTGAAAAAAATATGGACATGTGTTTCCTATCTAGAATAAAGACAACTGTTGTCCTATTAGCCAGAATATGCTGTCCTAACGTTGATTCTTTCGTTTAGTTTTACCGTTATATGTGCGCTGTTTTATTTCATCCGAACGGCCCCTTTACTCTAATATCTCTTCGGACAAAGGTATTGACTGTTGTCGTCGTTTATGCGCGTATATGACGTTAAAGCAGTCTCTAAAGGTTTATGATAATCTGAATTTTATTTATAACATTGAAACGAACATAAATATATATTTTTGGTAATTGGACGTAACGTTGAAACGGAACATAAGCCATAACGTCCCAAGCTGATGAATATTGATTGTATCTCATAGCTGCAGATATATTATTTTGATGGTGTGCAATATTCTCTTGTGTCATACTGGTCTATGAATTTTCTGATAAATTGGCTCGGATTAAATTACAGAACTCACGATATACTATCCTAACTTAAAACACCTTTCTGAAGTCTGACCCGCCAGTTAGATGGATGATTCTGTATCAACATCAATTGATGTTTTTACAGAGAACTTTGTCAAATTTGTCTATTTCAGTATTTACTTTTGATACACATGATATAACTTGTGCAAGGCCGTCAATAATTGGTGGTAGAAGTAATGAATCGCATCACATATACAAGAAACCCAAGGTTTATATTAGATTAATTGATGTGATCAACAAATTCAGTAATTGGTAAGCAATGCAAGACCACTAATCTTCCTCGAGGAAACTCTAGGATTTAGCAGTAGCACATAGTTTCTCAGCTGTGGCGACAGCCCCTCCAAAGGGTGTGTCCGGTAGTTATGTGGAACGAATTTAAGTTTACATAATACTCCCTGCACGTTTAAGACAACTTGCAGCAGCACCGAATGAGAAAGTATGTTAGGGGTTGTTATTGGTGGTTTGTTACCAGTTTATATTATTTCAACCATATCCTTTCTATTCTTTATTGTCATGTGGTGTTCTAAGCTTCCGTCCATTGGCCCAACCCAGTGCCACAAGTTTACATGATTCATTTTGTTCTACTCATAAATACATCTGAAATACTGAAAATATAAGACTAGTTGTGACAGTCTATTAGATATTATGATATTATAGTTAGTGTCCTCGTAATGCGGTAAACAGTTTATTGGTTACCCGGTCGAGTCAAACTAACAACTACAAAATTGAAACTTCGTCTCTGCTAAACAGGCAGCAAGTGATATGTCCATCTGTGAACTGTTCTCTTCCAGTGTGCTAGCATATACAACCACTTGATCTGGTACAAAACAGTCATCATCATCATCATTACATTAAAATAGTGATGTATTCTCGCGATGATGAAAAATTGCTCATTTGGTAATCTGTATAATATTTTCCGATTGCAATCAATGCTTATCACCACTAATGTTGTGAGTTCGAATCCCGTTCATGGCAAGATGTACTCGATACAACTTTATGTGATAGAGTTTGTCAGTGACTTACGACAGGTCGGTGGTTCTCTCCGGTTTCATCCGCCAATAAAACTGACCGCCACGATATACCTTAAATATTGTTGAAAGTGGCGTTAAACACCAGAATCATAACCATAACCACTTCCGGTTGATAACCCCGCATTTGAGAATAACATTTTATACACCAAATGACACAAGAACGACAACCATCTCTGTATGTATCATTTATCGACCGAAGTAAATAGCATCGGTGAACTGTAGGCTAGGAGTCTGTTCACACTCATTTTAGGATATGAGTTATTCTCATTGTCAAAGACCCTACTGTGACTTGTGAAATGTAGAACAGCAATAAAAGCGCTGTTCGTTTACTTTGATGTCTAAGTGTAATGTCTGATGGTCTCTCATGCTCATTTACGCCCATATCATTTCTTAGTAACAGTGTAATATGACGTAATCACGTGACGTCTTTAAATAAATAACACCGCTGGAGTGAATAATGATAATTTATTAAACTGAAACTCTGATTCACAGTGCAATATTATAAAATAGAAAGTCATGTGACCTATTTTGAACCAATACAATTACAGAATAAACTTATGTCATAAATCAGTCGTCTTCTGGATCACATATTATTTTAAATTTGCAAACAAAATGCTTTCTTAAAAACTAAACGAACAGGTCTCCTTCAGTTTGAAGTAAAGTGATCACTTCCTTCTCTGAAATATTGTCATAAAATTGTGGATGCGCAAGTTTTATTTTTTATAATCAATCATTATTCGAAGAAAATCAACAACTGAAAAGGGTATCACAGTTATTTTCTCGTGCTTTTTTCAAAACTTTATTTCTTTCCCGTTCCAGACCGTGATTGACGATATCGGTAACATGTATAACAACAATGCGTTGACACTTCTGTACTACTACAAACGTCCATTCCAAAACGACGGATATAATTCCCACAATCAAAAGTTCCAAACTGTGTACTAAACGAAACGGGTCGATCCCCATACTCACATCCTGAAATGACAAACAATTAATTCCTTCTACTATGATACAAGTATAGATTTACATATTTTAGTCTCTAAATTCATTGCAATAAATTTACTACAAACTATGATATGTTCCGTTTGACGTAATCATAATCTGGTCCTTTCCTCATTCATGCCTTGCGACCGGATTTGCAGCAATCGTAACACGACGAATAACACTAGTGAAGCAGGAACTACTTACCCCTCCTGAGCACCTGCGAAGTTCACCGCTTATTTTAGTGCGGTTCTTGTTGCTCAAACTCTAGTTTTCTATGTAGCGTTTAGTAGAGTACTGCTTGCATGTTCTTTTGTCCTTTTATTTTAGCTATTTAGTTGTCGATTTACGGCTTCTGAATACCCCGTTTGTATTTTCAAACTCTTATCAACACCATTGACGTAGATTCTAGATTTGATACCAATCTTAAAATATCCAGGTTTCCAGAGACCTATTGATGGATGGATTGTTTCCGGCAAGTTCGTAATAAGATAAGTTTGATGATATCAAGGTGGTGGTGTATAATAAGAAGCCGTAATTCAAAGGACAGAAAATACAGTGGCTAAAGGTGGTGGTGTATAATAAGAAGCCGTAATTCAAAGGACAGAGAATACAGTGGCTAAAGGTGGTGGTGTATAATAAGAAGCCGTAATTCAAAGGACAGAGAATACAGTGGCTAAAGGTGGTGGTGTATAATAAGAAGCCGTAATTCAAAGGACAGAGAATACAGTGGCTAAAGGTGGTGGTGTATAATGATAAGCCGTAATTCAAAGGACAGAGAATACAGTGGCTAAAGGTGGTGGTGTATAATAAGAAGCCGTAATTCAAAGGACAGAGAATACAGTGGCTAAAGGTGGTGGTGTATAATGATAAGCCGTAATTCAAAGGACAGAGAATACAGTGGCTAAAGGTGGTGGTGTATAATAAGAAGCCGTAATTCAAAGGACAGAGAATACAGTGGCTAAAGGTGGTGGTGTATAATAAGAAGCCGTAATTCAAAGGACAGAGAATACAGTGGCTAAAGGTGGTGGTGTATAATAAGAAGCCGTAATTCAAAGGACAGAGAATACAGTGGCTAATGGCTAAAGGTGGTGGTGTATAATGATAAGCCGTAATTCAAAGGACAGAGAATACAGTGGCTAAAGGTGGTGGTGTATAATAAGAAGCCGTAATTCAAATGACAGAGAATACAGTGGCTAAAGGTGGTGGTGTATAATAAGAAGCCGTAATTCAAAGGACAGAGAATACAGTGACTAAAGGTGATGGTGTATAATAAGAAGCGGTAATTCAAAGGACAGAGAATACAGTGGCTAAAGGTGGTGGTGTATAATAAGAATCCGTAATTCAAAGGACAGAGAATACAGTGGCTAAAGGTGGTGGTGTATAATAAGAAGCCGTAATTCAAAGGACAGAGAATACAGTGGCTAAAGGTGGTGGTGTATAATAAGAAGCCGTAATTCAAAGGACAGAGAATACAGTGGCTAAAGGTGGTGGTGTATAATAAGAAGCCGTAATTCAAAGGACAGAGAATACAGTGGCTAAAGGTGGTGGTGTATAATAAGAAGCCGTAATTCAAAGGACAGAGAATACAGTGGCTAAAGGTGGTGGTGTATAATAAGAAGCCGTAATTCAAAGGACAGAGAATACAGTGGCTAAAGGTGGTGGTGTATAATAAGAATCCGTAATTCAAAGGACAGAGAATACAGTGGCTAAAGGTGGTGGTGTATAATAAGAAGCTGTAATACAAAGGACAGAGAATACAGTAGCTAAAGGTGGTGGTGTATAATAAGAAGCCGTAATTCAAAGGAGAGAGAATACAGTGGCTAAAGGTGGTGGTGTATAATAAGAAGCCGTAATTCAAAGGACAGAGAATACAGTGGCTAAAGGTGGTGGTGTATAATAAGAAGCGTAATTCAAAGGACAGAGAATACAGTGGCTAAAGGTGGTGGTGTATAATAAGAAGCCGTAATTCAAAGGACAGAGAATACAGTGGCTAAAGGTGGTGGTGTATAATAAGAAGCCGTAAATCAAAGGACAGAGAATACAGTGGCTAAAAGTGGTGGTGTATAATAAGAAGCGGTAATTCAAAGGACAGAGAATACAGTGGCTAAAGGTGGTGGTGTATAATAAGAAGCCGTAATTCAAAGGACAGAAAATATAGTGGCTAAAAGTGGTGGTGTATAATAAGAAGCCGTAATTCAAAGGACAGAGAATACAGTGGCTAAAGGTGGTGGTGTATAATAAGAAGCCGTAATTCAAAGGACAGAGAATACAGTGGCTAAAGGTGGTGGTGTATAATAAGAAGCCGTAATTCAAAGGACAGAGAATACAGTGGCTAAAGGTGGTGGTGTATAATAAGAAGCCGTAATTCAAAGGACAGAGAATACAGTGGATAAAGGTGGTGGTGTATAATAAGAAGCCGTAATTCAAAGGACAGAGAATACAGTGGCTAAAGGTGGTGGTGTATAATAAGAAGCCGTAATTCAAAGGACAGAGAATACAGTGGCTAAAGGTGGTGGTGTATAATAAGAAGCCGTAATTCAAAGGACAGAGAATACAGTGGCTAATGGCTAAAGGTGGTGGTGTATAATAAGAAGCCGTAATTCAAAGGACAGAGAATACAGTGGCTAAAGGTGGTGGTGTATAATAAGAAGCCGTAATTCAAAGGACAGAGAATACAGTGGCTAAAGGTGGTGGTGTATAATGATAAGCCGTAATTCAAAGGACAGAGAATACAGTGGCTAAAGGTGGTGGTGTATAATAAGAAGCCGTAATTCAAAGGACAGAGAATACAGTGGCTAAAGGTGGTGGTGTATAATGATAAGCCGTAATTCAAAGGACAGAGAATACAGTGGCTAAAGGTGGTGGTGTATAATAAGAAGCCGTAATTCAAAGGACAGAGAATACAGTGGCTAAAGGTGGTGGTGTATAATAAGAAGCCGTAATTCAAAGGACAGAGAATACAGTGGCTAAAGGTGGTGGTGTATAATAAGAAGCCGTAATTCAAAGGACAGAGAATACAGTGGCTAATGGCTAAAGGTGGTGGTGTATAATGATAAGCCGTAATTCAAAGGACAGAGAATACAGTGGCTAAAGGTGGTGGTGTATAATAAGAAGCCGTAATTCAAATGACAGAGAATACAGTGGCTAAAGGTGGTGGTGTATAATAAGAAGCCGTAATTCAAAGGACAGAGAATACAGTGACTAAAGGTGATGGTGTATAATAAGAAGCGGTAATTTAAAGGACAGAGAATACAGTGGCTAAAGGTGGTGGTGTATAATAAGAATCCGTAATTCAAAGGACAGAGAATACAGTGGCTAAAGGTGGTGGTGTATAATAAGAAGCCGTAATTCAAAGGACAGAGAATACAGTGGCTAAAGGTGGTGGTGTATAATAAGAAGCCGTAATTCAAAGGACAGAGAATACAGTGGCTAAAGGTGGTGGTGTATAATAAGAAGCCGTAATTCAAAGGACAGAGAATACAGTGGCTAAAGGTGGTGGTGTATAATAAGAAGCCGTAATTCAAAGGACAGAGAATACAGTGGCTAAAGGTGGTGGTGTATAATAAGAAGCCGTAATTCAAAGGACAGAGAATACAGTGGCTAAAGGTGGTGGTGTATAATAAGAAGCCGTAATTCAAAGGACAGAGAATACAGTGGCTAAAGGTGGTGGTGTATAATAAGAATCCGTAATTCAAAGGACAGAGAATACAGTGGCTAAAGGTGGTGGTGTATAATAAGAAGCTGTAATACAAAGGACAGAGAATACAGTAGCTAAAGGTGGTGGTGTATAATAAGAAGCCGTAATTCAAAGGAGAGAGAATACAGTGGCTAAAGGTGGTGGTGTATAATAAGAAGCCGTAATTCAAAGGACAGAGAATACAGTGGCTAAAGGTGGTGGTGTATAATAAGAAGCGTAATTCAAAGGACAGAGAATACAGTGGCTAAAGGTGGTGGTGTATAATAAGAAGCCGTAATTCAAAGGACAGAGAATACAGTGGCTAAAGGTGGTGGTGTATAATAAGAAGCCGTAAATCAAAGGACAGAGAATACAGTGGCTAAAAGTGGTGGTGTATAATAAGAAGCGGTAATTCAAAGGACAGAGAATACAGTGGCTAAAGGTGGTGGTGTATAATAAGAAGCCGTAATTCAAAGGACAGAAAATATAGTGGCTAAAAGTGGTGGTGTATAATAAGAAGCCGTAATTCAAAGGACAGAGAATACAGTGGCTAAAGGTGGTGGTGTATAATAAGAAGCCGTAATTCAAAGGACAGAGAATACAGTGGCTAAAGGTGGTGGTGTATAATAAGAAGCCGTAATTCAAAGGACAGAGAATACAGTGGCTAAAGGTGGTGGTGTATAATAAGAAGCCGTAATTCAAAGGACAGAGAATACAGTGGCTAAAGGTGGTGGTGTATAATAAGAAGCCGTAATTCAAAGGACAGAGAATACAGTGGCTAAAGGTGGTGGTGTATAATAAGAAGCCGTAATTCAAAGGACAGAGAATACAGTGGCTAAAGGTGGTGGTGTATAATAAGAAGCCGTAATTCAAAGGACAGAGAATACAGTGGCTAATGGCTAAAGGTGGTGGTGTATAATAAGAAGCCGTAATTCAAAGGACAGAGAATACAGTGGTTAAAGGTGGTGGTGTATAATAAGAAGCCGTAATTCAAAGGACAGAGAATACAGTGGCTAAAGGTGGTGGTGTATAGTGATAAGCCGTAATTCAAAGGACAGAGAATACAGTGGCTAAAGGTGGTGGTGTATAATAAGAAGCCGTAATTCAAAGGACAGAGAATGCAGTGGCTAAAGGTGGTGGTGTATAATAAGAAGCCGTAACTCAAAGGACAGAGAATACAGTTGCTAAAGGTGGTGGTGTATAATGATAAGCCGTAATTCAAAGGACAGAGAATACAGTGGCTAAAGGTGGTGGTGTATAATGATAAACCGTAATTCAAAGGACAGAGAATACAGTGGCTAAAGGTGGTGGTGTATAATAAGAAGCCGTAATTCAAAGGACAGAGAATGCAGTGGCTAAAGGTGGTGGTGTATAATAAGAAGCCGTAATTCAAAGGACAGAGAATACAGTGGCTAAAGGTGGTGGTGTATAATAAGAAGCCGTAATTCAAAGGACAGAGAATACAGTGGCTAAAGGTGGTGGTGTATAATGATAAGCCGTAATTCAAAGGACAGAGAATACAGTGGCTAAAGGTGGTGGTGTATAATAAGAAGCCGTAATTCAAAGGACAGAGCATACAGTGGCTAAAGGTGGTGGTGTATAATAAGAAGCCGTAATTCAAAGGACAGAGAATACAGTGGCTAAAGGTGGTGGTGTATAATAAGAAGCCGTAATTCAAAGGACAGAGAATACAGTGGCTAAAGGTGGTGGTGTATAATAAGAAGCCGTAATTCAAAGGACAGAGAATACAGTGGTTAAATGTGGTGGTGTATAATGATAAGCCGTAATTCAAAGGACAGAGAATACAGTGGCTAAAGGTGGTGGTGTATAATAAGAAGCCGTAATTCAAATGACAGAGAATACAGTGGCTAAAGGTGGTGGTGTATAATAAGAAGCGGTAATTCAAAGGACAGAGAATACAGTGGCTAAAGGTGGTGGTGTATAATAAGAAGCCGTAATTCAAAAGACAGAGAATACAGTGGCTAAAGGTGGTGGTGTATAATAAGAAGCCGTAATTCAAAGGACAGAGAATACAGTGGCTAAAGGTGGTGGTGTATAATAAGAAGTCGTAATTCAAAGGACAGAGAATACAGTGGCTAAAGGTGGTGGTGTATAATAAGAAGCCGTAATTCAAAGGACAGAGAATACAGTGGCTAAAGGTGGTGGTGTATAATAAGAAGCCGTAATTCATAGGACAGAGAATACAGTGGCTAAAGGTGGTGGTGTATAATAAGAAGCCGTAATTCAAAGGACAGAGAATACAGTGGTTAAATGTGGTGGTGTATAATGATAAGCCGTAATTCAAAGGACAGAGAATACAGTGGCTAAAGGTGGTGGTGTATAATAAGAAGCGTAATTCAAAGGACAGAGAATACAGTGACTAAAGGTGATGGTGTATAATAAGAAGCCGTAATTCAAAGGACAGAGAATACAGTGGCTAAAGGTGGTGGTGTATAATAAGAAGCCGTAATTCAAAAGACAGAGAATACAGTGGCTAAAGGTGGTGGTGTATAATAAGAAGCCGTAATTCAAAGGACAGAGAATACAGTGGCTAAAGGTGGTGGTGTATAATAAGAAGCCGTAATTCAAAGGACAGAGAATACAGTGGCTAAAGGTGGTGGTGTATAATAAGAAGCCGTAATTCAAAGGACAGAGAATACAGTGGCTAAAGGTGGTGGTGTATAATAAGAAGCGGTAATTCAAAGGACAGAGAATACAGTGGCTAAAGGTGGTGGTGTATAATAAGAAGCCGTAATTCAAAGGACAGAGAATACAGTGGCTAAAGGTGGTGGTGTATAATAAGAAGCCGTAATTCAAAGGACAGAGAATACAGTGGCTAAAAGTGGTGGTGTATAATAAGAAGCCGTAATTCAAAGGACAGAGAATACAGTGGCTAAAGGTGGTGGTGTATAATAAGAAGCCGTAATTCAAAGGACAGAAAATATAGTGGCTAAAAGTGGTGGTGTATAATAAGAAGACGTAATTCAAAGGACAGAGAATACAGTGGCTAAAGGTGGTGGTGTATAATAAGAAGCCGTAATTCAAAGGACAGAGAATACAGTGGCTAAAGGTGGTGGTGTATAATAAGAAGCCGTAATTCAAAGGATAGAGAATACAGTGGCTAAAGGTGGTGGTGTATAATAAGAAATCGTAATTCAAAGGACAGAGAATACAGTGGCTAAAGGTGGTGGTGTATAATAAGAAGCCGTAATTCAAAGGACAGAGAATACAGTGGCTAAAGGTGGTGGTGTATAATAAGAAGCCGTAATTCAAAGGACAGAGAATACAGTGGCTAATGGCTAAAGGTGGTGGTGTATAATAAGAAGCCGTAATTCAAAGGACAGAGAATACAGTGGTTAAAGGTGGTGGTGTATAATAAGAAGCCGTAATTCAAAGGACAGAGAATACAGTGGCTAAAGGTGGTGGTGTATAATAAGAAGTCGTAATTCAAAGGACAGAGAATACAGTGGTTAAAGGTGGTGGTGTATAATAAGAAGCCGTAATTCAAAGGACAGAGAATACAGTGGCTAAAGGTGGTGGTGTATAATAAGAAGTCGTAATTCAAAGGACAGAGAATACAGTGGCTAAAGGTGGTGGTGTATAATAAGAAGCCGTAATTCAAAGGACAGAGAATACAGTGGCTAAAGGTGGTGGTGTATAATAAGAAGCCGTAATTCAAAGGACAGAGAATACAGTGGCTAAAGGTGGTGGTGTATAATAAGAAGCCGTAATTCAAAGGACAGAGAAGACAGTGGCTAAAGGTGGTGGTGTATAATAAGAAGCCGTAATTCAAAGGACAGAGAAGACAGTGGCTAAAGGTGGTGGTGTATAATAAGAAGCCGTAATTCAAAGGACAGAGAATAGTGGCTAAACAAAAAGGATAAGTCAAGCAATGGTGGATAAAATACTACACAGAAAACTAAAAATTGAGGAACCTCTACTTCTAGCTCTATTATTTGTACATATAATCCGATTCTTTTATAGACAAATATGTTTTATTTTTAAGGGTCTTGAAAGTGTTAAGGTTAATAATAAAATTTGTTCAAGCCACGATATAGCTAAAATACTACTAAAGTTGGCGCTAAATACCAATCAATCAATCTACTTCTATCTCCTTCTACTCACAAGTCTAGTACATTGTAGTTGTGATATAGCATCAAAATTGTTGAAAGTGGTGATAACATTTGAATTACCCATATTATCAAATAGTTAAACAAACTAGAAAGACAATATGGTTACTGTCTATTGCAATTTGTATGTTTGTTAGAACATTTAGATATCATTGTGTAAATCAAGTTTATCTATACATTGTAATGTTATAAGAAATATCAGAGAAGTGATTTTCGCATCTTGCTCCACAAATGGTGTACCTATATGTATTTAAGTCCATTATATGAAATCAGAAAAATATTTAATATAATTTATTTTACAAATAAAATATCGTACATTCACGTATTGATGTATATAAGGGTAACAACAAAATTACCGAACTCCGAACAATCTTACAAAGGGAAAGTCAAAACTCATAAGTATATACACAGACAAAATCAGTCAACAACCGGAAAACTGTGAAAACCGTAATGACCCTGACTTGGTACAGGCATTTCTAAAGAAATGGTGGGTTGAATCAGATTTTAAAGCACCAAACCTCCCGCTAAACTACCATATTGTGTTGTGTTTTTTTGTTTTTGTTTTGCTTGTCTTAGTCTTGTGTACCCAATGTTGCCAGTGTTTCGGGATTGTCCATTCGTGATTGCCCCTTCGGTTTACTCTAACGTTTATTTAAAAATATGAGAATAACGTTTACTATCTATTTAATAGATTATTGTTTTCATTAATTTGTTCCCTCAGATATAAACTTAATTCAAAGTGCAATTTCATAAAAAATATATTGGGCAATTATATATATATAAAGAAAATTTATTATTGACGCGGAGAGTTTTTAAATTGATTTATTTTTACACATTATGACCTTGTTACTGTGGAGTATTTCAATTTCCATTTGAAGTTTTCCAATTGGATATATGGATTCAAATATTGAAAACAAAATTCATTTTTATACAATCTGTTAGGTTGCCGAATGCTATGAACAAATCTGTATAAAATATATTATCCTGATTTTAGGTTAAATCTCGCAATATGGTTAGTTGATATTGTCCTAATAAATTTCAGTGCAATATTTTATTAAGTCAATTCGAATTATCTCCCTTACACCGTTGACTTAATACGAAAAAAATAGAGTCAGAGGTGAAATATGGAGACAAAGCCATGACAAATTCCATATCCCATGGAAAACTGAAACATGAGATACATGGTTGTATGGATTCAAAATCATGATAAATTCATTGTCCTAATATGGAAAACATTAGATATGAGGTTTGGTTGCAAAATCAGGATAAATTCGTTATACAGTGTACAATTGTCCTAATACGGAAAAAATCGGGTCAATAAAATTCATATGAATTTTATTGACTCGATATTTTTTCCGTGTTAGGACAATTGTACACTGTGTAACTAATAATATTGATATGTCCATCATTTTCCCTTTAACATCGTTTATTCCTGAAAATGCACTCCAAAGCCCTCGATCAATTTTTTCCTATCAATATGACCAATAGCATTGTTAGAACCATACGGTTAAACTTCACAAATATGCTGATGATTTTGCTTTGCTTAATTTGGTAGAATTTGTTGGTAACTCCATGGCTAAGGTCGCAGTTTGATTTTAGCGTTTTATTTTCCTTAATTTGGTCGAACCGAGTACATTTAGTCACAATGGACTTGAAAATATATAAACTGTAAAATCAAAATGCGACCATAGCCATGGAGTCACCAACAAATTCTACCAACATAAATAAATCAAAAACATCTGCATGTTGGTATTATGTTGAATAACACGGTGGGTGCCTTATAGGAAGCAGGAACTGCTTACTCTTCACAACCATCTGGATCCGCCCCCGGGTTTTGGTGTGGTCCGTGTTGCTCATCCCTTTAGTTTTCTGTTTTTGTGTTTTGCTTTGTCTTCCTCCTGTGTCTTGTGTGCACAATGTTGCCAGTTTCTCTGGATTATCAATTTTTGATTGCTCCTTCATTTTTCTCTAACGTTTATTTCTAAATTTATTATCAGACAGACGTTTTCTACAATATTTTCTTGAAAAAAAAAGTTATTACGATGAGTTAGCTTCAACGTGCATTTCAGTGATTTGTCATCCTAAAAGAATTTATATTTTTGTAGAGAATTCCTGCATTCTACTAACATCCTTTGTTCATAGAAAAAATAAGGGAAGCAATGCATTTATTTTGCCAATGAAATATGAAAAGGTAAATAATAGAAAGAAAGAAAAAACTTCGAAATCTAAGAAGGGTTAAGACATATAAACGTATATCTGGATCGATTGCAATCTGCATATGCTATCAAAGTTGTGTTTCCTCTTTTAAAATAGCTTCAAAACATGATAATCTGAATAATGTAAGCCATTTCCAACAGTATGTGTGTCATTTTCTATTAATAGACACAGGCAGAAAGAAAAGTACTTGTACCGGTCAAGGTCATTAAGCTAAGTGCAGATAGGTAATGATGACCGAGTAACGTAAACAGCGCCTGTATTATAAAAAAATATATATATTTACTCAATTAAGAAAGTATTTATACATTGTAGTCTATTTTTGACTGTTAATCACGATAACTTATTTCTGTTTCAACTCTGCAGAATTGGTCATTTCACAAAGATATGACCTGTAATCTAAAAACATGCAAATTTATTTATAATATCACTCATATGTTGCAACGTTAAACAAAATGCTCAAAATATATTCAAATGTATTGCTGGTTAATATTTTAGGAAAAATGTGTTTTTATTAAAAACGGTTCCTTCAAGATATAGGTAAAATACTAAAAGGAACGGCAATTTACCTTGGGAGGTTTGTTTTTTGAGAGAACAAAATCTACCGCCAAATTGTATACAAAAACATATCTTGACCTGCAAATGTTTTCGCCTGAAAAAGTTTTCTTGTTCCGATGAAAAAAAGATCCCCATATAAAAAAAACTTGATCCTCAATAAAGGTTGGTGGTATCGTAAGGAATGCTGGTGGTTTTCACATGGTTTTTCCAAATTGACAAACGACATAAGTGAATATAGCTTAAAGTTTTGAGATCCATCACCCTAAGTTCCGCACAAAAAGCACAATCCAGGACAGTCGGGTACGTGTTGCACACTCCATATTGTGATGATATATAAACAAATTGACTTCACCACACACACAACTCCCAGTGAAGCAGTACAAAAGAGAGGGGAGCCGCACACGATAGACCGCACATTAGAGTATAGTAACGAACCTCAAAAGTCCTGGAAGATAGTAATAGTGGTATTGAAGCACATTCGAACCATAACTAATATGCTACAAAATTGTTAATCAAGATGAGACGGCGCAATAATCAGAGGCTTCGACCGAGACGACCTTACACTATTGCACATCCATCTAACTGACAGAACATATATATACCTTGAAGACCGATCTACCAACGCCAAATTGAACAACAAGATTAATTGAAAAGAAAAGCTAGATGAAAGCAGACGGAACATTAGTCTGCAAGTATAACCATTAGTCCGTAATACCTAGCAATGGTAACCGGACGTCAAAACCAATCATTCAACTGACTGCCTTACTTGATAATTGCATGTTTCTAAGCCTTTGGTTAGTATTTTGAATTTACATGTGCACCTACACCTATATACTTCGAGGTGTACTCAATACAACATTATGTGGTAACGTTTTATTGTCAATGACGTGCGGCAGGTGGATAGTTTTCTCCGGGTACTCCGGTTTCCTCCACCAATATAAATGACCACCACGGTATAACTTAACTACACACCATAACTTTCAGAGTTTGTTTTCAACCAAAGGGTGTTATTTACCTGTCACTTGGTTACGGACTCTCGACTTCAATCTTTCACATGTCCCACAACAGATTTGTTGAACGGTTGGCATATAACAGTTGATACGAAGCTGATTTTGTTGATCAAATGGTGTACACAGCTCAGGATTCTGATCTCCCCATCTGCACCCTGGAAAGGTAATAATGGGTTAGACATTTCGAACCTTTTTTCGTATTCCCAAAAACACTGCATAATGCATTGAATGGTATTAAAACGGTAGAACCTACTCTATACCTGGAAATGTTCACAGCCATTTTATTTTCGCTATTTTCGCGGTTGAATGCCATATTTCCTAGCTCATAGAAAAACACGGGTAGCCTTGTAAAGCAAACCCAATTTTTCTGTTATTGATTATGATTGGCTCCACATAAGGATAATGTCACAAAGTAAAGCAACATATTTAAGTGGGGACTTATTTCAGTGCACTGTAAAATCGAAGTCAGCGTGTTGATCTAAAGCAAAGCATGCATCATTATCATCTTATCAACATCTTGTTCATTTCCACCATCTTATAGCTAAATACATTTGTGCATGTAAAATGGTCATTTGATGCTTAACAAGCATTCAATAATTCACTGACATAATATGACCATGTTCTACAAATAGATGGTTTGGAAACAGCTGTTTGTTAAACAGTTGAATTGTGTGCATTACAAATGATAATCGTATCAGTGGACTTCGTATTTAAGTACATCTGTGACTTTACAAATATATGCAGTCGAACATCACAAGCGCGAACTCGGATGGTTCAAACACTATGGATATCTTGAACTGCTTTTTCAGTCCGTCCATTTTGCCGTTAATTCCTTGCTAAATAAACCCCGTGTATGTACAGATGAAATTTCCGTTAGATATATACACAAAACATACAATAAAACCACCATGTAAACGTCAACATTAGAAGGTTTGATACAGTACATACCAGTGTCGTTTCCGTCAGCCAACGATGGGCACGTCAGACAACACAGCCTTTGGTTTTCTGGAAGGTAACAAAGGTGTCGCTTTTCTCGTATTATTTGACATCGAGGGGTCAGATCTCCATATTCACATCTAGGTATAACTAGAGAAAAAAAAGTTGTTATTAAGTAAATATGTACCTTTCTAAGACCAGTAAAATATCAAAACATCGTCAACATACATATACATTATTTTTATTAAACATTTAACAATAAGTTTATTAAGTGATAACAAAAGCTGCTCAAACACAAAGTCTACGTTGCTCCTAGGTTGAAGGCATCGCTACAAAAATTATACGGTCATCATCACGATCTGGTTGACAATTACGAAATACACATAGTTCAAATGACAGTGGATCTTTTATTTTTTTCGTATTTTTGTTCTTTCCTCTATCACTGTCAATAATTTTACCGGACTTGACAATATATATGAGTAACACGGCGACTGTCTTGAAGGAAGCAGGAACTGTTTACCATTCGCGAGCACCTGGACTCACCCCAGGTTTTTGGTGTGGTCCGTGTTGCTCATCCTTTTAGTTTTCTGTGTTGTTGTTGTTATGTTTGTCTTTGTCCTGTGGCTTGTGTACCCAATGTTGCCAGTGTCTCTGGTTTATCCATTCATGATTGTCCCTTCGACTTTCACTAATGTTTATTGAAACATATGATAGAATGAAATTTCAAAGTTGTAGCCGCATCCAAATTCCCTAAGCTGTTGGAAACCCATATATAGATTTAGAAAAACAAACCGTTTAAGCTCACACCGACGGAACAAATATGTTGTAATTTCTTTAATTTTGGTAACAATGAATTGGATATATACCCAACTTGCTTAGTATATTTTCAATAATTGAAGCTCTCTCGTATATTCGCTGCTATGCATACATCTCACATACAGGGACAAGCCACAAGGCGTAACAACTACGGAGAGCTTCCACATATTAACAAACCCTAGCACACAATTGGCCCTCTGAGCCCAATTCAAAACATGGAAGGATTGAGATGAGATGACAATGTATTTACAAAGAGGTCTCTGAAATAAGGATATGGAAGAGATAAATACACGTTAGAGAATACCGAAGGAGCAATCACAAAAGGATAATCCAGAGAAACTGGCAACATGGGGTACACAAGACGATGAAAAACAAAGCAAGACACAACACAATATGTATTGGACACCACTATACGCAAACAACCACAAATAACGCACACAAGACATGCACCCTCCCATAATACATGCATAATAGATTAAAACGTTCATTATGTTGACTAATACTGCTCAACAAGTAAATTGTATGGATATATATACATTGTAGGAATACTACATTTGTGATGACGTGAACACACCTTCAGCCTGACGTTCCTTGTGTATACGACATGTCTCACAACATATATCTCTATTTCTATCATTATAGCAATCAAATGGCTCCATATTTCTACACTGGTATGACCAATCACCATATTCACATCCTACAAAGATAAAACGTTGTAACTATCAAACATAGGGAAAATGTCATTTAAATGACAATATATAGAATCTGCTGAAATTTAAACATGAACACAGAATATGTGCAGTAAAACAAGAGTTTTTGCTTTTTTATCCTTCATATTTAAGGAAAAATAACTGGGGTTTTGTTTGCTTTTAAGTTTTGAAAGGTTATCGTTTCCCTCATGGAGCTTGCCCCCACTAGTCGGTACATTCTAAAGCTTGTTCCCTAACTTCCAGGTTCCCTAAAAGGCCCCCTTCACTTCCCGGTCCACTCCTATTCCTCCGTTTAACATTGTTGCAAGACAACTATGCATTACATTTGTATTTTCTCTGACATGAGTGTAATTTGAATGTTAATATGACTGTCTGATTTATTGTTACAACATGGAAGTATTGTCTAATAATGTTAAAATACAGATGTAAAGTGCAGCATACAGAGACTAAGACGGTATTTGACAGATTAATTTGAAAAAATAATATACTGTCAGTTTGGCATTTTCTTAAGTGTTCTTGTTGTATAAATAATTTGATTCCCAATAACCTATTTCCTTCATATTTTCCCCTTGACTACAATATAGGGGTTATGTGTGTCGTAATACTGATTTCGAAGTGTAATTGTCATTTTTTAATGAATAATAGATAATGAAAATGAAAAGATACATTCCCAAATTCGAATAGAAAAATTGAGAAATAGGCAAAATCCATACAAATACATGAACGCCCACTTTCTTGTCTTGGTATATGCACTTCATAAAAGGGTGAGGGGATGAACTAGCTTAATGGGCCAAAGCCTCCCCGCATACTTTCCACGTGTGTGTAATATGATATCCTACACACATATCTGGGCGAACAGAGCTATTATGAATAACGAATAACACAGTAGATATATAGCTCCTTCATCACACATGCTCATAGTCAAAAGATTGGATATCCAAATCTTTATAAAAGTCTTTAAGAGCAAGGAACCCATAGGGTCTAAGCAGGATAGCCAAAATCGCCTACTACTATCTATGACTGATGGAGATTTACCATAACTTTTATAATAATTACATTTGCATATTATTTAGGAATGGTAAATTTCAAATAAATACAAATAAATATATTTTGGAACTCTGCAGACAGTGTGTTATTTTAAGTTTTTCTTCAGTTTATTAGATATAAGAATCCATGTGAGCGGCGATGTACTGATTACTGGGCAGATGATACTCTCGAATGAATTTTACTTCAAATATCAAAGTTAATTTTTCCATAGATGTGAATATACATTAGTTTCTGTTTCATTACTTCAACATTTTTATGGGACCGAAGCATGGTATATGTTTATTTCCAATTCAGTATAAAAACAGAAAATTCCCCCAAAAGCATTCATCTGCCATTTTCATCATTTGTTCTTTAGACATATATTAATATCAATTTATTGTTTGCTCTATAGAAAATATATCTGAGGACTCATTTGAATAAAAGTAATTTGGCATTTTAACCTATAAATAAGCACAAATATATCATTTTTTAATTGTATGATTTATATGCACACTAACAAGACAAAGCAAACAAACTTTTGGGGTATTTCCTAAGCACGTGTATCATTAGTGACGAAATGAATCTGACTGACTAAAATATAAATTACAAAATGAAACAATGTACTTTTCAAGTGGAACATATTTTGGGACAGAACATGCTATATACAACCATATCTTATAATAGCTATACTTTTGCCCTTTGGCTTACTAGCTTACAATTAATTTTTTTATTATTTGACTTTCCAAAGATTCGACTTTGAGGGTACCTGATGAATATTATTCCAGAAACGTCATGAGCACTAAATTAGATATCTACGTTTTAATTTACTCAAAATGTCTAACATGAATAAGTACTTCGCCCGAATAACTCGAAACATTAAACTGAGGCAATTACTAGGTTATAAACTATATATAATGATAAAAAAAATGAAGTTATGAAAGTACGAGACATAAGTATGGATGATAAAACTGACATGATGGCGGTAAACAGAAGAAATACCCCCCCCCTTTTCCCCCACAACTAAAAAGTATATAGAGTAGGGGAAGCAACTCTGATGTAAATCTACTTGATAATAATACAAATGCAACAACACAGGATCATTTTAAGAGATAATTAGTATGAAAGCATCATAACATGGTTTAATTAACACTTTTTTCATATTGGGTTATTACCGTTACATAAATTAATCTCGATAGCCATTAAGTATATCATTAACATGTGAAAATACTCAATGCACCATTTCACTGTATTTCTATACTTATATCAGCCGTACTTGCTCTAAATGTTACTGATACATATTCATGTCATAACGGCCACGTGTAACTATTCGCGTTTGTTCAGATAATATACGTTAGAGAATACCGAAGGTCCCATCAAAAATGGACAATCCAGAGAAACTGTCTATATAGGGTACACCAGACGAAGGAAAACACAACACAATGTGTGTTGGACACTACTGTACGCAAACAAACACCAATAACGTCAATAAGACAACTGGAGGGAGAGACAAACTGAAACACGCTGCTTACAATACTCTATTATTATTTTTTTTGTAGTTTGGTTTGTCAAAGTAGAAATGAATAAAGAGACAAAGTTATTCCTTTAAGAAAGCTTGAAGATACCAAAAGGTAATTAGAGGCCATCATGTTAAGGACTTTAGGCTTGCATTCTCTCAAAGACCTTTAAATTATTTGGCTTTCCAATCTTTTGAATACTTAAGGAATATTTGAAATTATTGAACAGGTTATACGATATAACCTTGTTTGGGTCAGTTTACGCTTTTCATAAACCGCTTCGCGGTTTATTAAGCGTAAACTGACCCAAACCAGGTTATGCAAGTATAACCTGTTCAACAATTTCAATTATTCCTTATAATTTGATTTTTACAACAAAATTTAATGATTCCTCGATTTTAATTACGATTATTTCATGTGACTATTTGAATTTGTTGTTGGCGGATGAACACGTTGGTGACGTCACAATGACCAACCCAGGTTATCGAGTATAACCAAAATTTTCTCCAGGCGGATTAGCCAATCAGATTGAAATATTCAAATCAAATTAAATTATATGTGTATACCTGAGGAAGGTTATTTCAGAAATGAACGCGTCGTGCGCATCAAATTATATATCTATGTTTTTTATTATTATATTGCCTAGCAATATGTCGCAGAGAATTCCCATCTGTTATCATGACTATAGTCAAATTACCTGGATAGATCAGTGGTGGGAGCCATTTTGACAACTCTATTCTCTTGACACGTGTGGTTATGACCTTAAGTAGGGCGGGTCTTAAGCCAATTGAACCAATTGCTCCCAATTGGGTCCCGCGCTGCAGTTATCTAATCTCGGCTGTTCAAGCGCACACAACAACACACTGCATGTTTTACAGAGAACAATTGAGCCCCGCATCCCGTTAGGCCTGCCCTGACCTACAGACTGACATGTTCAATAAAATTACCATGGGTTGCACATGGGAAAGATGAGTGACCAGAGATACGGTTGATTGAGAAAAAAATGGAAAACAAAAATTGCTAGTGTTTTGTATGGTGTGTCATTGGAGTAGCTTACAATAATACATGTAATACCATTTGTGTTTTTTTTTACTAATTCATAAAACCTTTTAAATATTATTTACGTATGGTACGTTGTTGATGCCACTCAGTATATAGTATTGGAAATATAGGTACATATTGGATTTCGTGATGGCCGTAACATAAACGACTATGTTATACTACTGCATGTTTAAATATGATTAAATCACACACATTTAAAAGAAAGTCTTATTGGTTTCAAATATACGTAGTCGTGACAATAACTGATTCAGTCTTAAATAATATTTTACATTCATCCTAAGGAATTCTGAAGTATTTGAATCAAACTTCTGTGTATATTCTTAGAAGAATTATAAGCAAAACTCATTATATCATACCAGATCTGCCATATTCAATTTTGTATTGGAACGCAATTGGGACTCATTGTAGTACAATATGTACGTCATTCCTACGAAGGTACAATTCTTAAATGGTGTCAGAGAAGGGAATGTTATTAATTTGCAAATCAACTATGCAATGATCAATCAAACAGACCCTTCGTGCTGATAAAACATTAAATGACGATAAGACCCGCTGGGTGTATCAATTGCGATTAAATATTCCATATATTTTCATTCTGGTCACTCGATAAGATATATTGATTGATTGTATGAGGTTTAAGGTCATTCAGCTATATTACAAACAAGAAATAAATTGGTTAGAGAGGCCAAAGCCGCTTATGGCATTAAAATACCCCTTTTTTTTAACTTTGTGTTTGCATATTCATTTTTAACAAAAACAATCTTATTCTATACACAAAGAACAAAGTTAAGCACCGCCTGATATATTAAAACATAATAAGTTATATTAAGTTTAGATTCTAATATTTATAATGATTATAGCAAAACAATGTTCCATTAAAAAGATGTGCTCACACAGGTGTGACCATTCTGTCTAATATCGACTAGTCATGCACGTGAACCATGCCTCTCACGCATTACTCAAAATTCAGTATGTTCACGCTTCGAATTTGGATATTTAAGTCCAGCGTTTTAATTTTTTTTATTCATTCTCAGTAAGCATGATACGAAGGCGAATATCAGAAGCACAAAGATCGCAAATAATCGGTACGTATACAACAGGGATGTCCTTCAAAGCTATTGGACGTCAGATGGGCTACCACTATACTGTAGTTAGCCAACTGATGAGAAAACACACACAAACCAACAATGTGAAAGACTTGCCAAGATCCAGCATACCACGGGTAACATCTGATCGTGACGACAGGGCATTGCAGCGTTTGGTTAGACGCAGGGTTGAGGCCGTCATCCAAGCACGCGGGTGTTACACCCAGTACTGAACTTTGAACAATAGATGTCGTCAAGTGATTCACAAGTGACGTTTTGAAAGTGAAATGACAATCTTATCGTGCTTTTTGAACTGTGAAGGTCAATACTTAAAATGGACATGTTTTACTGCAAAAACAGGCCTTGTGATATTGTGATTAAATATTCATTAAATTAACATTTTTCTTGATTTTTTTTGTGTGGTTTCTTACAGCCAATGTAATGTCCTAACAGGTCACCATTGCGTTCTTTAGATTATCTGGTCAGTAATCTCGTGATACTTGTCGTATCATTTGTCATTTCAAAAAAACATGGGGGTGCTTAACTTTTTTCTTTGTGTATATATTATTTCATTTCTTTTTCCTATATTTAACATGTTCGGATCCATATATCCACACAATCTTCTAATAATAGCTTGAATGTACCGGCCCTCTATTGTCGATAACAAGAGTAGAGGGTCTGCATATTCAAGCTGTTGTTAGAAAATGTTATGGTTATATGGACACGATCACATTAAATAAGCAGGGTCGGATCCAGGGCGCGAACCCGGCGCGCGCCCCCCTAAAATTGGAAAAAAATATGATTTTTTGGCGTAAAATCGTGATTTTTCACACGAAATACCCCAAAATTGTTCGCGCCTCCCTCCGCAATTGGAAAGAATATGATTTTTTGGCTTAAAATTGTCTTTTTTAACACGAAATACCCCAAAATTTTTCGCGACTCGCTCAGCGCAATTTTTTTAAGTGCGCCCCCCCTAACTTGAAATCCTGGATCCGCCCCTGATAAGGGAAAAGAGGTGAAATAATAAAGAAATTTTGTAAAGCAAATGTAAACAGGTTGATTAAAAAAGGGAGTTAATTCTTTGCAACACGCGCCTGTGAGAGAGGTGGCATTATATATTATCTCAACTAGTGTTCGACAAGAAATATATGAAATGGGTCAAATAATATAATAATAATTGCCCATACGCTGTGTCACCGTTTGAAAGGTCTCTTACAATGTGTGTGAAATTGTCAATGCTCGCCCCTGTTAAAATGTTCCTTCCTATCCGAGTGCTGACGAAAAGCGAGTCAATGGCATCGTTAATATTCATTATTTTACCCTTTGCCGTAGTCAAGTAATTAAAGGGAGTCGTTATTGTAGGATAATTCCTGTAAATATCCGTTAACCAACCATAGACCACTTTTTGCATTGCAATGCATTCAGCGATATTTTGTAATACGAACCAATCAAAACACGTTTTTCTGACAATATTTTTGATAAGTCACATGCACTGCGACTACATTATCACTTACATATCTGTATAAACAAGTCAGTCAGTCAGGAAATCGGGAAAATTGGTAAGGATGACAATAAGTATTGTGGTTTCCAACACATATTGTGTTGTGTTTTTTCTTCTTCTTCGTCTTGTGTACCCTAGATGTTGCCAGTTTCTCTGGATTATCCATTGTTGATTGCCTCTTTGGTGTTCTCTAACGTTAATAGACAAATTGGTTGCTCCATATGTGCCTATTGTTGATCAATATGTCATATATCTTACCAACATCCGTCGCCGTTATTTCAATTCATGAACTTCAGTTGTGTATTTATTAGTGTATTTTTCGCCTCCAGTGCGGTATATAATGTGTTCGATCCCAGCCAACAAATATACGAGCAAGGTTCCGCATAATTTGTTTATGTCCATTTTGCGACCTCTAATTCTTGCTTGGAGGTTGATATCCTTCTTCGATTTACGGATTATGATTACCCCTTTGGCATCTTCAAACTCTTCTTATTACGAAATATATTAATATTATTAGCTTACATACATATACTAAAGTAATTTATTACCTGTATTTATGGGTTTTTTCAAAGACAAACATCTTTCGCAACATTCCTGTGACACACGTTCATAATTATAACAAATGAAAGATCCAAGAGTATTGATGGCCTGTGTGCATCCCATATTATTAATATACACTTGAGTTGAGTCTGTGGGACAGGTCTAAAATGGAAATATGAGATATGACTTCAAATATAAGAGTAACTGAAAGAGATAACAAACTAAAGCCATATTACATAGGCAAACTATCTCAGAATTTGAACCCTACATGGAAGTTTGAAGGCAAATGTGAAAACAGTCAATGGCATTAAACAACATTCAATCACTCGCCCTTAAGACGCGACGTACACCAGTGCCTCATAAAGGTGGGTTTATACTCCGGGTGCGACAGTGATGCGACAGATTTGCGATGTCGCTTTCAGTAATGCTACCCCATCGCACGTCATCGCTAGCTGTCGCAGCACAGTTGATATTATTTCAACTTTCTAGCGATATCGCTACCGTCGCTGAGTAATTGCCATCTAAAATCATAAAAAAATATTATCAAAATCACTAGGCAACACGAACTAAAAACGATAGTAGCGACGCGACAAAAAAGCAATGATTTCGCAATAGTATCCCTTCTCCATCGCAACAATTTTATTGCGCATCGCTGTCGCACCCGAAGTATAAATCCACCTTAAATGGGAAAATGCCACTCTTTGCGAGTAACACGGCGGGTGCCACTAGGGTAGCAGGAACTGCTTATACTTCCGGAGCACCACCAGCGTTCACCCCAATATTTAGGGGGGTGGGGGGGGGGGTCGTGTTGCTCGATCTTTAGTTTTCTGTGTAGCGTTTTAGGGCGTCGTTGTCGTAATCGTATGGTAGTTGGAATTACAACTGTATGTACCTATGTAATTAGTGCCTATCACTACTAAAGTTGTGAGTTCGAATCCCGCTCATGGCGAGGTGTACTCGATACAATATTATGTGATAAAATTTGTCAGTGACTTGCGACAGGTCTGCGATTTTCGTCTGGTTCTACGGTTTCTTCAACCAATAAAACTAACCGTCACGATATAACTGAAATATTATTGAAAGTGACGTTAACTACCATAACCCTAACCCTTCTTCTAATTACCCTTTAAGTATCTTCAAACTTTACTTGCACTCATTTACGTTCAGTCCTAAGAGACTCGTAGATCTGTGCAACTATAGTGATTGGTTTTTGTTTAACATCAAGGAAGCAATATTTTTTCATCGACAAAAACTTGTTCACAAACAATACATCATTCAGATGAATAATAAGGACCGGTGTAATCCTATAGGAAAAAGTTTAGATTGCCGAAGAAAAGAGCACATACTTGATAGAGTGAGACAATTGCACCTTGAAATAGTCCATAAAGAATCACTCCTAACAAAATGCTGATCATTGGGAGCTATAACAAGTTTTCTGTCTTTTACGTGTAAGGGACCTTGCATTTCCCAATACATGAGGCTGGCTCATTTATGTCACGTACTAATGACAACTGTTATGTATTTGATTCGTTTCACAGCACGGACGTCACCCTTGCAATTGTGGTAGTATTTATTGCTAAGCGCCATATTTATGTATATTGTTGCTACATCCTGGTACAATTTTAATGTGATTGTCTTAGGGTGAAGGATTTCCAAGTACTTATATAATAATTAAACTGTTTCATCTAGGTAAATCCCCGAGCACAGATGTAACTAATCATTTATCTGAAAGTTCTCTTATTATTGTATGTACTCTATGATAACGTATCTTGATTCTAACAGCTATCGTGTTTATATACATTATATAAATTACGTAATAACTTCGTGTGAATCATAAATAAGTAAACAAATAATTGGCACAACTTTGACAACATCGAACGTATATCAGTCTGAGAAAATATTAAAAAATATATATACAATGTATATAAAGGCCACTCAAGGGAATCCGAAAAGGTTGCCTTTGTGAGCATTTGCCCTATATATATATATAGGTTAATATTATTTGCACTATTCATTAATGGGTAAAATGAGTCTGCCCTTTATAGAGAGTAATTTGCGATATAGAGGTGTCCTTTAAGGCAGGTTTGACTGTATATCAGATTTTTGTATCATGTAACCCCTGCTTCAGGAAATCACTTCTTGGTAAGGACGGAAATATATATCCGATTCTGGTAAAATTCGGTATTATCTAAACCCTGCCCCAGGATTGGTAAGCATACACAGGATTATCATGGTCAAGATTTATTTAGGACAAAACTATACATGTAGATATCTAATCTAACGCGCTTGGGGTGTTTCTGTAATAACCTTCATTAAGTAGGCCCATAGTCAAAATATTGGAAAGCCAAATGCATTTAAGTTAACGCGCTTGAGGTGTTTCTGTAATGACCTTCATTAAGTAGGCCCATAGTCAAAATATTGGAAAGCCAAATGCATTTAAGTTAACGCGCTTGAGGTGTTTCTGTAATTACCTTTATTTAGTAGTCGAAATATTGGAAAGCCAAATACATTTAACTTAACGCACTTGAGGTGTTTCTGTAATGACCTTTATTAAGTAGGCCCATAGTCAAAATATTGGAAAGCCAAATACATTTAGGTTAACGCACTTGAGGTGTTTCTGTAATGACCTTTATTTAGTAGGCCCATAGTCAAAATATTGGAAAGCCAAATACATCTAACTTAACGCACTTGAGGTGTTTCTGTAATAACCTTCATTAAGTAGGCCCATAGTCAAAATATTGGAAAGCCAAATACATTTAGGTTAACGCACTTGAGGTGTTTCTGTAATGACCTTTATTTAGTAGGCCCATAGTCAAAATATTGGAAAGCCAAATACATCTAACTTAACGCACTTGAGGTGTTTCTGTAATGACCTTCATTAAGTAGGGCCATAGTCAAAATATTGGAAAACCAAATACATTTAGGTTAACGTGCTTGAGGTGTTTCTGTAATAACCTTCAATAAGTAGGCCCATAGTCAAAATATTTGAAAGCCAAATACATTTAGGTTAATGCGCTTGAGGTGTTTCTGTAATGACCTTTATTAAGTAGGCCCATAGTCAAAATATTGGAAAACCAAATACATTTAGGTTAACGCGCTTCAGGTGTTTCTGTAATAACCTTCATTAAGTAGGCCCATAGTCAAAATATTGGAAAGCCAAATACATTTAAGTTAACGCGCTTGAGGTGTTTCTGTAATGACCTTTATTAAGTAGGCCCATAGTCAAAATATTGGAAAGCCAAATACATTTAGATTAACGCGCTTGAGGTGTTTCTGTAATGACCTTTATTAAGTAGGCCCATTGTCAAAATATTGGAAAGCCAAATACATCTACGTTAACACGCTTGAGGTGTTTCTGTAATGACCTTCATTAAGTAGGCCCATAGTCAAAATATTGGAAAACCAAATACATTTAGGTTAACGCACTTGAGGTGTTTCTGTAATAACCTTCATTACGTAGGCCCATAGTCAAAATATTGGAAAGCCAAATACATTTAAGTTAACACGCTTGAGGTGTTTCTGTAATGGCCTTTATTAAGTAGGCCCATAGTCAAAATATTGGAAAACCAAATACATTTAGGTTAACACGCTTGAGGTGTTTCTGTAATAACCTTTATTTAGTAGGCCCATAGTCAAAATATTGGAAAGCCAAATACATTTAGGTTAACGCGCTTGGGGTGTTTCTGTAATGACCTTTATTAAGTAGGCCCATAGTCAAAATATTGGAAAGCCAAATACATGTAGCTTAAAGTCTTTGGGAGCAAAACAATCGGAGGGACCGAAACAGGGTATAGTAAATCAGCTAAGGCCACCTATGCCTGAGAGAGATTCACCTTAGTTTTCACAATCACATTATTTAAACCTATATGATAGCTGTATTTCCTTGTTCGACAAAAAGATCATCGTTCTTATACATATATGCATTATTCAAACATCTTTTTATTAGCAGGAAGGTGAGGTTGACTTGCGATTTAATACTGTTTCCCCTGAGCATGGTCCTCGTAGAGTTTAACCAAAGTTACTTCCCCTTCTGATGTTAGTAAAATATTCATATCAATCTGGTTTTATGATAAGGAACAATGTATTCGAACCCCCTTTTTAGGCCCATAAAACTAGCTTAACCCCGTCACTTTTTAAAGAAATGCCTGTACCAAATCAGGAAAGTGACGGATCATGTATTTGTGTGTTATGGGTATAAATTTGGCCCGTGAAGGTAGTTTAACCCCGTCATGCTTTATTGAAGTGTCTGTACCAAATCAGCAAAATGACCGGTCATGTAGAGATTTTGATTTTGTCTCTTTCTACAATTTTTCTATTGGATTAAGAAACTGTTCCGACAGTGTGATATTGTTTTGTTTTCATTGTATTCAAAATTTTAAATTATATAAACATCATTTCGTTTAATGAATCACACTGTGTCTGACCTCTGTAATAACCGTTAAGAAACCTGTTATATGTTAAATTGTTGTACCATATTATTACTTTATTACATACTAATTATATAATAATGTTGTGTTAGCAATGACTATGCCAATACTATGTCTTCAACCCTGATCACTATATGGCATAGTCATTGCTAACACAACATTATTATTATTATTATGCTGACTGTTATATGTAGACAAAATATATTGAGAACTATTACAATAAAGGAGGTCCTGATATTGGTGACTAATAGATTGAATCAGATAGTCTTGAAAGTGTGAGAATATTCTTTGTTTCATTTAAGGCTTTAAAAATATAAAGATTTTTGAAGTCTGAAATTTAATTAACAACAATAACAAGTATTAAAAAAACAGTAACATGAATAATAGACGACTATGATAGATTGACAGATTGGATCCTCCTCCTTGCACGTGGATTATCTATATATAACTTGACAGACAGCCGAAAACCCAACCTTCCCCGGGTGAAACTGGCATAGTATATCAACGCTATATAATTCTTTGTGATATATGCCAAAATATCGTTTGAACTTATATGACAGAAGAAATTTACAGAAAGCATAATAATGATGAATAATCAATTAATTGATAATACTAGTAATAGCACAGTGCCCGTTTTACTGATGGGATGTTACCATGTGAAATTACATTTCACGGCATAATGAGTTGAAAAACTAGTTAAGACACGTGTTGTAGCATATCCTTACTTACATCATATGATTAGCTTTACACAAATAAAGTTAGACTATTACAATGATAACAATACAGGATTGGCTTGTTGGAAGAAAACAAGTATGATAAATTGAAAAACGAAAAATATTATGCTATAACAATTGGCAGGGTTAAACTAGTTTTATTGGCCAACACGTCCCCTCTGTTTTCCACTTAGGAGTGACTCAGACAATAACGTTCCATCAGTTGTATTATACTGTTTAAATAAACGTTAGAGAGAACCAAAGGGCAATCAATAATGTTCAATCCAGGGACAAAGGTAACATTGGGTACTGGTAGAGAGAACCAAAGGGCAATCAAGAATGTTCAATCCAAGGACATAGGTAACATTGTGCACTGGTAGAGAGAACCAAAGGGCAATCAAGAATGTTCAATCCAGGGACATAGGTAGCATTGGGCACTGGTAGAGAGAACCAAAGGGCAATCAAGAATGTTCAATCCAGGGACATAGGTAGCATTGGGCACTGGTAGAGAGAACCAAAGGGCAATCAAGAATGTTCAATCCAGGGACATAGGTAACAATGGGCACTGGTAGAGAGAACCAAAGAGCAATCACGAATATTCAATCCAGGGACATACATGTAGGTAATATTGGGCACTGGTAGAGAGAACCAAAGGGCAATCAAGAATGTTCAATCCAGGGACATAGGTAACATTGGGCACTGGTGGGGAGAACCAAAGGGCAATCAAGAATGTTCAATCCAGGGACATAGCTAGCATTGGGCACTGGTAGAGAGAACAAAAGGGCAATCAAGAATGTTCAATCCAGGGACATAGATAACATTGGGCACTGGTATAGAGAACCAAAGGGCAATCAAGAATATTCAATCCAGTGAAATAGGTAACATTGGGCACTGGTAGAGAGAACCAAAGGGCAATCAAGAATGTTCAATCCAGGGACATAGGTAACATTGGGCACTAGTAGAGAGTACCAAAGAGCAATCAAGAATGTTCAATCCAGGGACATAGGTAGCATTGGGCACTGGTAGAGAGAACCAAAGGGCAATCAAGAATATTCAATCCAGGGACATAGGTAATATTGGGCACTGGTAGAGAGAACCAAAGGGCAATCAAGAATGTTCAATCCAGGGACACAGGTAACATTGGGCACTGGTAGAGAGAACCAAAGGGCAATCAAGAATATTCAATCAAGGGACATAGGTAACATTGGGCACTGGTAGAGAGAACCAAAGGGCAATCTAGAATATTCAATCCAGGGACATAGGTAACATTGGGCACTGGTAGAGAGAACCAAAGGGCAATCACGAATGTTCAATCCAGGGACATAGATAACATTGGGCACTGGTATAGAGAACCAAAGGGTAATCAAGAATATTCAATCCAGGGACAGAGGTAACATTGGGCACTGGTAGAGAGAACCAAAGAGCAATCAAGAATATTCAATCCAGGGACATAGGTATTATTGGGCACTGGTAGAGAGCACCAAAGGGCAATCAAGAATATTCAATCCAGGGACATAGGTAACATTGGGCACTGGTAGAGAGAACCAAGGGGCAATCTAGAATATTCAATCCAGGAACATAGGTAACACTGGGCACTGGTAGAGAGAACCAAAGGGCAATCAAGAATGTTCAATACAGGGATATAGGTAACATTGGGCACTGGTAGAGAGAACCAAAGGGCAATCAAGAATGTTCAATCCAGGGACATAGGTAGCATTGGGCACTGGTATAGAGAACCAAAGGGCAATCAAGAATGTTCAATCCAGGGACATAGATAACATTGGGCACTGGTATAGAGAACCAAAGGGCAATCAAGAATGTTCAATCCAGGGACATAGATAACATTGGGCACTGGTAGAGAGAACCAAAGGGCAATCAAGAATGTTCAATCCAGGGACATAGGTAGCATTGGGCACTGGTAGAGAGAACCAAAGGGCAATCAAGAATGTTCAATCCAGGGACATAGGTAACATAGGGCACTGGTAGAGAGAACCAAAGGGCAATCAAGAATGTTCAATCCAGGGACATAGGTAACAATGGGCACTGGTAGAGAGAACCAAAGAGCAATCACGAATATTCAATCCAGGGACATACATGTAGGTAATATTGGGCACTGGTAGAGAGAACCAAAGGGCAATCAAGAATGTTCAATCCAGGGACATAGGTAACATTGGGCACTGGTGGGGAGAACCAAAGGGCAATCAAGAATGTTCAATCCAGGGACATAGGTAGCATTGGGCACTGGTAGAGAGAACAAAAGGGCAATCAAGAATATTCAATCCAGTGAAATAGGTAACATTGGGCACTGGTAGAGAGAACCAAAGGGCAATCAAGGATGTTCAATCCAGGGACATAGGTAACATTGGGCACTGGTAGAGAGTACCAAAGAGCATTCAAGAATGTTCAATCCAGGGACATAGGTAGCATTGGGCACTGGTAGAGAGAACCAAAGGGCAATCAAGAATATTCAATCCAGGGACATAGGTAATATTGGGCACTGGTAGAGAGAACCAAAGGGCAATCAAGAATGTTCAATCCAGGGACACAGGTAACATTGGGCACTGGTAGAGAGAACCAAAGGGCAATCAAGAATATTCAATCAAGGGACATAGGTAACATTGGGCACTGGTAGAGAGAACCAAAGGGCAATCTAGAATATTCAATCCAGGGACATAGGTAACATTGGGCACTGGTAGAGAGAACCAAAGGGCAATCACGAATGTTCAATCCAGGGACATAGATAACATTGGGCACTGGTATAGAGAACCAAAGGGTAATCAAGAATATTCAATCCAGGGACAGAGGTAACATTGGGCACTGGTAGAGAGAACCAAAGAGCAATCAAGAATATTCAATCCAGGGACATAGGTATTATTGGGCACTGGTAGAGAGCACCAAAGGGCAATCAAGAATATTCAATCCAGGGACATAGGTAACATTGGGCACTGGTAGAGAGAACCAAGGGGCAATCTAGAATATTCAATCCAGGGACATAGGTAACACTGGGCACTGGTAGAGAGAACCAAAGGGCAATCAAAAATATTCAATCCAGGGACATAGGTAATATTGGGCACTGGTAGAGAGAACCAAAGGGCAATCAAGAATGTTCAATACAGGGACATAGGTAACATTGGGCACTGGTAGAGAGAACCAAAGGGCAATCATGAATGTTCAATCCAGGGACATAGGTAACATTGGGCACTGGTAGAGAGAACCAAAGAGCAATCAAGAATATTCAATCCAAGGACATAGATAATTTTGGGCACTGGTAGAGATAACCAAAGGGCAATCAAGAATGTTCAATACAGGGACATAGGTAACATTGGGCACTGGTAGAGAGAACCAAAGGGCAATCAAGAATGTTCAATCCAGGGACATAGGTAGCATTGGGCACTGGTATAGAGAACCAAAGGGCAATCAAGAATGTTCAATCCAGGGACATAGATAACATTGGGCACTGGTATAGAGAACCAAAGGGCAATCAAGAATATTCAATCCAGGGAAATAGGTAACATTGGGCACTGGTAGAGAGAACCAAAGGGCAATCAAGAATGTTCAATCCAGGGACATACGTAACATTGGGCACTGGTAGAGAGAACCAAAGAGCAATCAAGAATATTCAATCCAGGGACATAGGTAGCATTGGGCACTGGTAGAGAGAACCAACGGGCAATCAAGAATGTTCAATCCAGGGACATAGGTAACATTGGGCACTGGTAGAGAGAACCAAAGGGCAATCAAGAATATTCAATCCAGGGACATAGGTAACATTGGGCACTGGTAGAGAGAACCAAAGGGCAATCTAGAATATTCAATCCAGGGATATAGGTAACATTGGGCACTGGTAGAGAGAACCAAAGGGCAATCAAGAATATTCAATCCAGGGACATAGGTAACATTGGACGCTGGTAGAGAGAACCAAAGGGCAATCAAGAATATTCAATCCAGGGACATAGGTAACATTGGGCACTGGTAGAGAGAACCAAAGGGCAATCAAGAATATTCAATCCAGGGACATAGGTAACATTGGGCACTGGTAGAGAGAACCAAAGGGCAATCAAGAATATTCAATCAAGGGACATAGGTAACATTGGGCACTGGTAGAGAGAACCAAAGGGCAATCTAGAATATTCAATCCAGGGACATAGGTAACATTGGGCACTGGTAGAGAGAACCAAAGGGCAATCACGAATGTTCAATCCAGGGACATAGATAACATTGGGCACTGGTATAGAGAACCAAAGGGTAATCAAGAATATTCAATCCAGGGACAGAGGTAACATTGGGCACTGGTAGAGAGAACCAAAGAGCAATCAAGAATATTCAATCCAGGGACATAGGTATTATTGGGCACTGGTAGAGAGCACCAAAGGGCAATCAAGAATATTCAATCCAGGGACATAGGTAACATTGGGCACTGGTAGAGAGAACCAAGGGGCAATCTAGAATATTCAATCCAGGGACATAGGTAACACTGGGCACTGGTAGAGAGAACCAAAGGGCAATCAAGAATGTTCAATACAGGGACATAGGTAACATTGGGCACTGGTAGAGAGAACCAAAGGGCAATCAAGAATGTTCAATCCAGGGACATAGGTAACATTGGGCACTGGTAGAGAGAACCAAAGAGCAATCAAGAATATTCAATCCAAGGACATAGATAATTTTGGGCACTGGTAGAGATAACCAAAGGGCAATCAAGAATGTTCAATACAGGGATATAGGTAACATTGGGCACTGGTAGAGAGAACCAAAGGGCAATCAAGAATGTTCAATCCAGGGACATAGGTAGCATTGGGCACTGGTATAGAGAACCAAAGGGCAATCAAGAATGTTCAATCCAGGGACATAGATAACATTGGGCACTGGTATAGAGAACCAAAGGGCAATCAAGAATGTTCAATCCAGGGACATAGATAACATTGGGCACTGGTAGAGAGAACCAAAGGGCAATCAAGAATGTTCAATCCAGGGACATATGTAGCATTGGGCACTGGTATAGAGAACCAAAGGGCAATCAAGAATGTTCAATCCAGGGACATAGGTAACATAGGGCACTGGTAGAGAGAACCAAAGGGCAATCAAGAATGTTCAATCCAGGGACATAGGTAACAATGGGCACTGGTAGAGAGAACCAAAGAGCAATCAGGAATATTCAATCCAGGGACATACATGTAGGTAATATTGGGCAATGGTAGAGAGAACCAAAGGGCAATCAAGAATGTTCAATCCAGGGACATAGGTAACATTGGGCACTGGTGAGGAGAACCAAAGGGCAATCAAGAATGTTCAATCCAGGGACATAGGTAGCATTGGGCACTGGTAGAGAGAACAAAAGGGCAATCAAGAATATTCAATCCAGTGAAATAGGTAACATTGGGCACTGGTAGAGAGAACCAAAGGGCAATCAAGGATGTTCAATCCAGGGACATAGGTAACATTGGGCACTGGTAGAGAGTACCAAAGGGCAATCAAGAATGTTCAATCCAGGGACACAGGTAACATTGGGCACTGGTAGAGAGAACCAAAGGGCAATCAAGAATATTCAATCAAGGGACATAGGTAACATTGGGCACTGGTAGAGAGAACCAAAGGGCAATCTAGAATATTCAATCCAGGGACATAGGTAACATTGGGCACTGGTAGAGAGAACCAAAGGGCAATCACGAATGTTCAATCCAGGGACATAGATAACATTGGGCACTGGTATAGAGAACCAAAGGGTAATCAAGAATATTCAATCCAGGGACAGAGGTAACATTGGGCACTGGTAGAGAGAACCAAAGAGCAATCAAGAATATTCAATCCAGGGACATAGGTATTATTGGGCACTGGTAGAGAGCACCAAAGGGCAATCAAGAATATTCAATCCAGGGACATAGGTAATATTGGGCACTGGTAGAGAGAACCAAAGGGCAATCAAGAATGTTCAATACAGGGACATAGGTAACATTGGGCACTGGTAGAGAGAACCAAAGGGCAATCATGAATGTTCAATCCAGGGACATAGGTAACATTGGGCACTGGTAGAGAGAACCAAAGAGCAATCAAGAATATTCAATCCAAGGACATAGATAATTTTGGGCACTGGTAGAGATAACCAAAGGGCAATCAAGAATGTTCAATACAGGGACATAGGTAACATTGGGCACTGGTAGAGAGAACCAAAGGGCAATCAAGAATGTTCAATCCAGGGACATAGGTAGCATTGGGTACTGGTATAGAGAACCAAAGGGCAATCAAGAATGTTCAATCCAGGGACATAGATAACATTGGGCACTGGTATAGAGAACCAAAGGGCAATCAAGAATATTCAATCCAGGGAAATAGGTAACATTGGGTACTGGTAGAGAGAACCAAAGGGCAATCAAGAATGTTCAATCCAGGGACATACGTAACATTGGGCACTGGTAGAGAGAACCAAAGAGCAATCAAGAATATTCAATCCAGGGACATAGGTAGCATTGGGCACTGGTAGAGAGAACCAACGGGCAATCAAGAATGTTCAATCCAGGGACATAGGTAACATTGGGCACTGGTAGAGAGAACCAAAGGGCAATCAAGAATATTCAATCCAGGGACATAGGTAACATTGGGCACTGGTAGAGAGAACCAAAGGGCAATCTAGAATATTCAATCCAGGGATATAGGTAACATTGGGCACTGGTAGAGAGAACCAAAGGGCAATCAAGAATATTCAATCCAGGGACATAGGTAACATTGGACGCTGGTAGAGAGAACCAAAGGGCAATCAAGAATATTCAATCCAGGGACATAGGTAACATTGGGCACTGGTAGAGAGAACCAAAGGGCAATCAAGAATGTTCAATCCAGGGACATAGGTAACATTGGACACTGGTAGAGAGAACCAAAGGGCAATCAAGAATATTCAATACAGGGACATAGGTAATATTGGGCACTGGTAGAGAGAACCAAGGGGCAATCTAGAATATTCAATCCAGGGACATAGGTAACACTGGGCACTGGTAGAGAGAACCAAAGGGCAATCAAAAATATTCAATCCAGGGACATAGGTAACATTGGGCAGTGGTAGAGAGAACCAAAGAGCAATCAAGAATATTCAATCCAGGGACATAGGTAATATTGGGCACTGGTAGAGAGAACTAAAGGGCAATCAAGAATGTTCAATACAGGGACATAGGTAACATTGGGCACTGGTAGAGAGAACCAAAGGGCAATCAAGAATGTTCAATCCAGGGACATAGGTAACATTGGGCACTGGTAGAGAGAACCAAAGGGCAATCAAGAATATTCAATCCAGGGACATAGGTAACAATGGGCACTGGTAGAGAGAACCAAAGGGCAATCTAGAATATTCAATCCAGGGACATAGGTAACATTGGGCACTGGTAGAGAGAACCAAAGGGCAATCAAGAATATTCAATCCAGGGACATAGGTAACATTGGGCACTGGTAGAGAGAACCAACGGGCAATCAAGAATATTCAATCAAGGGACATAGCTAACATGGGGCACTGGTAGAGAGAACCAAAGGGCAATCAAGAATATTCAATCCAGGGACATAGGCAACATTTGGGCACTGGTAGAGAGAACCAAAGGGCAATCAAGAATGTTCAATCCAGGGACATAGGTAACATTGGGAACTGGTAGAGAGAACCAAAGGTCAATCAAGAATATTCAATACAGGGACATAGGTAACATTGGGCACTGGTAGAGAACCAAAGGGCAATCAAGAATGTTCAATCCAGGGACATAGGTAACATTGGGCACTGGTAGAGAGAACCAAAGGGCAATCAAGAATGTTCAATCCAGGGACATAGGTAGCATTGGGCACTGGTAGAGAGAACCAAAGGGCAATCAAGAATGTTCAATCCAGGAACATAGATAACATTAGGCACTGGTAGACAGAACCAAAGGGCAATCAAGAATATTCAATCCAGGGACATAGGTAACATTGGACACTGGTAGAGAGAACCAAAGGGCAATCAAGAATGTTCAATCCAGGGACATAGGTAATATTAGGCACTGGTAGAGAGAACCAAAGAGCAATCAAGAATATTCAATCCAGGGACATAGGTAACATTGGGCTATGGTAGAGGGAACCAAAGGGCAATCAAGAATGTTCAATACAGGGACATAGGTAACATTGGGCACTGGTAGAGAGAACCAAGGGGCAATCTAGAATATTCAATCCAGGGACATAGGTAACATTGGGCACTGGTAGAGAGAACCAAAGGGCAATCAAGAATATTCAATCCAGGGACATAGGTAACATTGGGCACTGGTAGAGAGAACCAAAGAGCAATCAAGAATATTCAATCCAGGGACATAGGTAACACTGGGCACTGGTAGAGAGAACCAAAGGGCAATCAAGAATATTCAATCCAGGGACATAGGTAATATTGGGCACTGGTAGAGAGAACCAAAGGGCAATCAAGAATGTTCAATACAGGGACATAGGTAACATTGGGCACTGGTAGAGAGAACCAAAGGGCAATCAAGAATGTTCAATCCAGGGACATAGGTAGCATTGGACACTGGTAGAGAGAACCAAAGGGCAATCAAGAATGTTCAATCCAGGGACATAGGTAGCATTGGGCACTGGTAGAGAGAACCAAAGAGCAATCAAGAATATTCAATCCAGGGACATAGGTAGCATTGGGCACTGGTAGAGAGAACCAACGGGCAATCAAGAATGTTCAATCCAGGGACATAGGTAACATTGGGCACTGGTAGAGAGAACCAAAGGGCAATCAAGAATATTCAATCCAGGGACATAGGTAACACTGGGCACTGGTAGAGAGAACCAAAGAGCAATCAAGAATATTCAATCCAGGGACATAGGTAATATTGGGCACTGGTAGAGAGAACCAAAGGGCAATCAAGAATGTTCAATACAGGGACATAGGTAACATTGGGCACTGGTAGAGAGAACCAAAGGGCAATCAAGAATGTTCAATCCAGGGACATAGGTAACATTGGACACTGGTAGAGAGAACCAAAGGGCAATCAAGAATGTTCAATACAGGGACATAGGTAACATTGGGCACTGGTAGAGAGAACCAAAGGGCAATCAAGAATGTTCAATCCAGGGATATAGGTAACATTGGACACTGGTAGAGAGAACCAAAGGGCAATCAAGAATGTTCAATCCAGGGACATAGATAACATTGGGCACTGGTATAGAGAACCAAAGGGCAATCAAGAATATTCAATCCAGGGAAATAGGTAACATTGGGCACTGGTAGAGAGAACCAAAGGGCAATCAAGAATGTTCAATCCAGGGACATAGGTAACATTGGGCACTGGTAGAGAGAACCAAAGAGCAATCAAGAATATTCAATCCAGGGACATAGGTAGCATTGGGCACTGGTAGAGAGAACCAACGGGCAATCAAGAATGTTCAATCCAGGGACATAGGTAAAATTGGGCACTGGTAGAGAGAACCAAAGGGCAATCAAGAATATTCAATCCAGGGACACAGGTAACATTGGGCACTGGTAGAGAGAACCAAAGGGCAATCAAGAATATTCAATCCAGGGAAATAGGTAACATTGGGCACTGGTAGAGAGAACCAAAGGGCAATCAAGAATATTCAATCCAGGGACATAGGTAACATTGGACACTGGTAGAGAGAACCAAAGGGCAATCAAGAATATTCAATCAAGGGACATAGGTAACATTGGACACTGGTAGAGAGAACCAAAGGGCAATCAAGAATATTCAATCCAGGGACATAGGTAACATTGGCCACTGGTAGAGAGAACCAAGTGGCAATCTAGAATGTTCAATCCAGGGACATAGGTAACATTGGGCACTGGTAGAGAGAACCAAAGAGCAATCAAGAATATTCAATCCAGGGACATAGGTAGCATTGGGCACTGGTAGAGAGAACCAACGGGCAATCAAGAATGTTCAATCTAGGGACATAGGTAACATTGGGCACTGGTAGAGAGAACCAAAGGGCAATCAAGAATATTCAATCAAGGGACATAGGTAACATTGGGCACTGGTAGAGAGAACCAAAGGGCAATCTAGAATATTCAATCCAGGGACATAGTTAACATTGGGCACTGGTAGAGAGAACCAAAGGGCAAACAAGAATATTCAATCCAGGGACATAGGTAACATTGGGCACTGCTAGAGTGAACCAAAGGGCAACCAAGAATATTCAATCAAGGGACATAGGTAACATTGGGCACTGGTAGAGAGAACCAAAGGGCAATCAAGAATATTCAATCCAGGGACATAGGTAACATTGGGCACTGGTAGAGAACCAAAGGGCAATCAAGAATGTTCAATCCAGGGACACAGGTAACATTGGGCACTGGTAGAGAGAACCAAAGGGCAATCAAGAATGTTCAATCCAGGGACATAGGTAGCATTGGGCACTGGTAGAGAGAACCAAAGGGCAATCAAGAATGTTCAATCCAGGGACATAGATAACATTGGGCACTGGTATAGAGAACCAAAGGGCAATCACGAATATTCAATCCAGGGACATAGGTAACATTGGACACTGGTAGAGAGAACCAAAGGGCAATCAAGAATGTTCAATCCAGGGATATAGGTAACATTGGGCACTGGTAGAGAGAACCAAAGAGCAATCAAGAATATTCAATCCAGGGACATAGGTAATATTGGGCACTGGTAGAGGGAACCAAAGGGCAATCAAGAATGTTCAATACAGGGACATAGGTAACATTGGGCACTGGTAGAGAGAACCAAGGGGCAATCTAGAATATTCAATCCAGGGACATAGGTAACATTGGGCACTGGTAGAGAGAACCAAAGGGCAATCAAGAATATTCAATCCAGGGACATAGGTAACATTGGGCACTGGTAGAGAGAACCAAAGAGCAATCAAGAATATTCAATCCAGGGACATAGGTAATATTGGGCACTGGTAGAGAGAACCAAAGGGCAATCAAGAATGTTCAATACAGGGGCATAGGTAACATTGGGCACTGGTAGAGAGAACCAAAGGGCAATCAAGAATGTTCAATCCAGGGACATAGGTAACATTGGACACTGGTAAAGAGAACCAAAAGGCAATCAAGAATATTCAATCCAGAGACATAGGTAACATTGGCCACTGGTAGAGAGAACCAAGGGGCAATCTAGAATATTCAATCCAGGGACATAGGTAACACTGGGCACTGGTAGAGAGAACCAAAGGGCAATCAAAAATATTCAATCCAGGGACATAGGTAACATTGGGCACTGGTAGAGAGAACCAAAGAGCAATCAAGAATATTCAATCCAGGAACATAGGTAATATTGGGCACTGGTAGAGAGAACCAAAAGGCAATCAAGAATGTTCAATACAGGGACAAAGGTAACATTAGGCACTGGTAGAGAGAACCAAAGGGAAATCAGGAATGTTCAATCCAGGGACATAGGTAGCATTGGGCACTGGTAGAGAGAACCAAAGGGCAATGAAGAATGTTCAATCCAGGGACATAGATAACATCGGGCACTGGTATAGAGAACCAAAGGGCAATCAGGAATATTCAATCCAGGGAAATAGGTAACATTGGGCACTGGTAGAGAGAACCAAAGGGCAATCAAGAATGTTCAATCCAGGGACATAGGTAACATTGGGCACTGGTAGAGAGAACCAAAGAGCAATCAAGAATATTCAATCCAGGGACATAGGTAGCATTGGGCACTGGTAGAGAGAACCAAAGGGCAATCAAGAATATTCAATCAAGGGACATAGGTAACATTGGGCACTGGTAGAGAGAACCAAAGGGGAATCTAGAATATTCAATCCAGGGACATAGTTAACATTGGGCACTGGTAGAGAGAACCAAAGGGCAATCAAGAATATTCAATCCAGGGACATAGGTAACATTGGGCACTGGTAGAGAGAACCAAAGGGCATCAAGAATATTCAATCAAGGGACATAGGTAACATTGGGCACTGGTAGAGAGAACCAAAGGGCAATCAAGAATATTCAATCCAGGGACATAGGTAACATTTGGGCACTGGTAGAGAGAACCAAAGAGCAATCAAGAATGTTCATTCTAGGGACATAGGTAACATTGGGAACTAGTAGAGAGAACCAAAGGGCAATCAAGAATATTCAATCCAGGGACATAGGTAACATTGGGCACTGGTAGAGAACCAAAGGGCAATCAAGAATGTTCAATCCAGGGACATAGGTAACATTGGGCACTGGTAGAGAGAACCAAAGGGCAATCAAGAATGTTCAATCCAGGGACATAGGTAGCATTGGGCACTGGTAGAGAGAACCAAAGGGCAATCAAGAATGTTCAATCCAGGGACATAGATAACATTGGGCACTGGTATAGAGAACCAAAGGGCAATCACGAATATTCAATCCAGGGACATAGGTAACATTGGGCACTGGTAGAGAGAACCAAAGGGCAATCCAGAATGTTCAATCCAGGGACATAGGTAATATTGGACACTGGTAGAGGGAACCAAAGGGCAATCAAGAATGTTCAATACAGGGACATAGGTAACATTGGGCACTTGTAGAGAGAACCAAAGGGCAATCAAACATATTCAATCCAGGGACATAGGTAACATTGGGCACTGGTAGAGAGAACCAAAGAGCAATCAAGAATATTCAATCCAGGGACATAGGTAATATTGGGCACTGGTAGAGAGAACCAAAGGGCAATCAAGAATGTTCAATACAGGGACAAAGGTAACATTGGGCACTGGTAGAGAGAACCAAAGGGCAATCAAGAATGTTCAATCCAGGGACATAGATAACATTGGGCACTGGTATACAGAACCAAAGGGCAATCAGGAATATTCAATCCAGGGGAAATAGGTAACATTGGGCACTGGTAGAGAGAACCAAAGGGCAATCAAGAATGTTCAATCCAGGGACATAGGTAACATTGGGCACTGGTAGAGAGAACCAAAGAACAATCAAGAATATTCAATCCAGGGACATAGGTAGCATTGGGCACTGGTAGAGAGAACCAACGGGCAATGAAGAATGTTCAATCCAGGGACATAGGTAACATTGGGCACTGGTAGAGAGAACCAAAGGGCAATCAAGAATATTCAATCAAGGGACATAGGTAACATTGGGCACTGGTAGAGAGAACCAAAGGGCAATCTAGAATATTCAATCCAGGGACATAGTTAACATTGGGCACTGGTAGAGAGAACCAAAGGGCAAACAAGAATATTCAATCCAGGGACATAGGTAACATTGGGCATTGCTAGAGTGAACCAAAGGGCAATCAAGAATATTCAATCAAGGGACATAGGTAACATTGGGCACTGGTAGAGAGAACCAAAGGGCAATCAAGAATATTCTATCCAGGGACATAGGTAACATTGGGCACTGGTAGAGAACCAAAGGGCAATCAAGAATGTTCAATCCAGGGACACAGGTAACATTGGGCACTGGTAGAGAGAACCAAAGGGCAATCAAGAATGTTCAATCCAGGGACATAGGTAGCATTTAGCACTGGTAGAGAGAACCAAAGGGCAATCAAGAATGTTCAATCCAGGGACATAGATAACATTGGGCACTGGTATAGAGAACCAAAGGGCAATCACGAATATTCAATCCAGGGACATAGGTAACATTGGACACTGGTAGAGAGAACCAAAGGGCAATCAAGAATGTTCAATCCAGGGACATAGGTAACATTGGGCACTGGTAGAGAGAACCAAAGAGCAATCAAGAATATTCAATCCAGGGACATAGGTAATATTGGGCACTGGTAGAGGGAACCAAAGGGCAATCAAGAATGTTCAATCCAGGGACATAGGTAACATTGGGCACTGGTAGAGAGAACCAAGGGGCAATCTAGAATATTCAATCCAGGGACATAGGTAACATTGGGCACTGGTAGAGAGAACCAAAGGGCAATCAAGAATATTCAATCCAGGGACATAGGTAACATTGGGCACTGGTAGAGAGAACCAAAGAGCAATCAAGAATATTCAATCCAGGGACATAGGTAATATTGGGCACTGGTAGAGAGAACCAAAGGGCAATCAAGAATGTTCAATACAGGGACATAGGTAACATTGGGCACTGGTAGAGAGAACCAAAGGGCAATCAAGAATTTTCAATCCAGGGACATAGGTAACATTGGACACTGGTAAAGAGAACCAAAAGGCAATCAAGAATATTCAATCCAGAGACATAGGTAACATTGGCCACTGGTAGAGAGAACCAAGGGGCAATCTATAATATTCAATCCAGGGACATAGGTAACACTGGGCACTGGTAGAGAGAACCAAAGGGCAATCAAAAATATTCAATCCAGGGACATAGGTAACATTGGGCACTGGTAGAGAGAACCAAAGAGCAATCAAGAATATTCAATCCAGGAACATAGGTAATATTGGGCACTGGTAGAGAGAACGAAAGGGCAATCAAGAATGTTCAATACAGGGACAAAGGTAACATTGGGCACTGGTAGAGAGAACCAAAGGGAAATCAGGAATGTTCAATCCAGGGACATAGGTAGCATTGGGCACTGGTAGAGAGAACCAAAGGGCAATCAAGAATGTTCAATCCAGGGACATAGATAACATCGGGCACTGGTATAGAGAACCAAAGGGCAATCAGGAATATTCAATCCAGGGAAATAGGTAACATTGGGCACTGGTAGAGAGAACCAAAGGGCAATCAAGAATGTCAATCCAGGGACATAGGTAACATTGGGCACTGGTAGAGAGAACCAAAGAGCAATCAAGAATATTCAATCCAGGGACATAGGTAGCATTGGGCACTGGTAGAGAGAACCAACGGGCAATCAAGAATGTTCAATCCAGGGACATAGGTAACATTGGGCATTGGTAGAGAGAACCAAAGGGCAATCACGAATATTCAATCAAGGGACATAGGTAACATTGGGCACTGGTAGAGAGAACCAAAGGGCAATCTAGAATATTCAATCCAGGGACATAGTTAACATTGGGCACTGGTAGAGAGAACCAAAGGGCAATCAAGAATATTCAATCCAGGGACATAGGTAACATTGAGCACTGGTAGAGAGAACCAAAGGGCATCAAGAATATTCAATCCAGGGACATAGGTAACATTGGGCACTGGTAGAGAGAACCAAAGGGCAATCAAGAATATTCAATCCAGGGACATAGGTAACATTTGGGCACTGGTAGAGAGAACCAAAGAGCAATCAAGAATGTTCATTCTAGGGACATAGGTAACATTGGGAACTGGTAGAGAGAACCAAAGGGCAATCAAGAATATTCAATCCAGGGACATAGGTAACATTGGGCACTGGTAGAGAACCAAAGGGCAATCAAGAATGTTCAATCAAGGGACATAGGTAACATTGGGCACTGGTAGAGAGAACCAAAGGGCAATCAAGAATGTTCAATCCAGGGACATAGGTAGCATTGGGCACTGGTAGAGAGAACCAAAGGGCAATCAAGAATGTTCAATCCAGGGACATAGATAACATTGGGCACTGGTATAGAGAACCAAAGGGCAATCACGAATATTCAATCCAGGGACATAGGTAACATTGGACACTGGTAGAGAGAACCAAAGGGCAATCAAGAATGTTCAATCCAGGGACATAGGTAACATTGGGTACTGGTAGAGAGAACCAAAGAGCAATCAAGAATATTCAATCCAGGGACATAGGTAATATTGGGCACTGGTAGAGGGAACCAAAGGGCAATCAAGAATGTTCAATACAGGGACATAGGTAACATTGGGCACTGGTATAGAGAACCAAAGGGCAATCAAACATATTCAATCCAGGGACATAGGTAACATTGGGCACTGGTAGAGAGAACCAAAGAGCAAACAAGAATATTCAATCCAGGGACATAGGTAATATTGGGCACTGGTAGAGAGAACCAAAGGGCAATCAAGAATGTTCAATACAGGGACAAAGGTAACATTGGGCACTGGTAGAGAGAACCAAAGGGAAATCAGGAATGTTCAATCCAGGGACATAGGTAGCATTGGGCACTGGTAGAGAGAACCAAAGGGCAATCAAGAATGTTCAATCCAGGGACATAGATAACATTGGGCACTGGTATACAGAACCAAAGGGCAATCAGGAATATTCAATCCAGGGGAAATAGGTAACATTGGGCACTGGTAGAGAGAACCAAAGGGCAATCAAGAATGTTCAATCCAGGGACATAGGTAACATTGGGCACTGGTAGAGAGAACCAAAGAGCAATCAAGAATATTCAATCCAGGGACATAGGTAGCATTGGGCACTGGTAGAGAGAACCAACGGGCAATCAAGAATGTTCAATCTAGGGACATAGGTAACATTGGGCACTGGTAGAGAGAACCAAAGGGCAATCAAGAATATTCAATCAAGGGACATAGGTAACATTGGGCACTGGTAGAGAGAACCAAAGGGCAATCTAGAATATTCAATCCAGGGACATAGTTAACATTGGGCACTGGTAGAGAGAACCAAAGGGCAAACAAGAATATTCAATCCAGGGACATAGGTAACATTGGGCACTGCTAGAGTGAACCAAAGGGCAATCAAGAATATTCAATCAAGGGACATAGGTAACATTGGGCACTGGTAGAGAGAACCAAAGGGCAATCAAGAATATTCAATCCAGGGACATAGGTAACATTGGGCACTGGTAGAGAACCAAAGGGCAATCAAGAATGTTCAATCCAGGGACACAGGTAACATTGGGCACTGGTAGAGAGAACCAAAGGGCAATCAAGAATGTTCAATCCAGGGACATAGGTAGCATTGGGCACTGGTAGAGAGAACCAAAGGGCAATCAAGAATGTTCAATCCAGGGACATAGATAACATTGGGCACTGGTATAGAGAACCAAAGGGCAATCACGAATATTCAATCGAGGGACATAGGTAACATTGGACACTGGTAGAGAGAACCAAAGGGCAATCAAGAATGTTCAATCCCGGGACATAGGTAACATTGGGCACTGGTAGAGAGAACCAAAGAGCAATCAAGAATATTCAATCCAGGGACATAGGTAATATTGGGCGCTGGTAGAGGGAACCAAAGGGCAATCAAGAATGTTCAGTACAGGGACATAGGTAACATTGGGCACTGGTAGAGAGAACCAAAGGGCAATCAAGAATATTCAATCAAGGGACATAGGTAACATTGGGCACTGGTAGAGAGAACCAAGGGGCAATCTAGAATATTCAATCCAGGGACATAGGTAACATTGGGCACTGGTAGAGAGAACCAAAGGGCAATCAAGAATATTCAATCCAGGGACATAGGTAACATTGGGCACTGGTAGAGAGAACCAAAGAGCAATCAAGAATATTCAATCCAGAGACATAGGTAATATTGGGCACTGGTAGAGAGAACCAAAGGGCAATCAAGAATGTTCAATACAGGGACATAGGTAACATTGGGCACTGGTAGAGAGAACCAAAGGGCAATCAAGAATGTTCAATCCAGGGACATAGGTAACATTGGACACTGGTAAAGAGAACCAAAAGGCAATCAAGAATATTCAATCCAGAGACATAGGTAACATTGGCCACTGGTAGAGAGAACCAAGGGGCAATCTAGAATATTCAATCCAGGGACATAGGTAACACTGGGCACTGGTAGAGAGAACCAAAGGGCAATCAAAAATATTCAATCCAGGGACATAGGTAACATTGGGCAATGGTAGAGAGAACCAAAGAGCAATCAAGAATATTCAATCTAGGAACATAGGTAATATTGGGCACTGGTAGAGAGAACCAAAGGGCAATCAAGAATGTTCAATACAGGGACAAAGGTAACATTGGGCACTGGTAGAGAGAACCAAAGGGAAATCAGGAATGTTCAATCCAGGGACATAGGTAGCATTGGGCACTGGTAGAGAGAACCAAAGGGCAATCAAGTATGTTCAATCCAGGGACATAGATAACATCGGGCACTGATATAGAGAACCAAAGGGCAATCAGGAATATTCAATCCAGGGAAATAGGTAACATTGGGCACTGGTAGAGAGAACCAAAGGGCAATCAAGAATGTTCAATCCAGGGACATAGGTAACATTGGGCACTGGTAGAGAACCAAAGGGCAATCAAGAATGTTCAATCCAGGGACATAGGTAACATTGGGCACTGGTAGAGAGAACCAAAGGGCAATCAAGAATGTTCAATCCAGGGACATAGGTAGCATTGGGCACTGGTAGAGAGAACCAAAGGGCAATCAAGAATGTTCAATCCAGGGACATAGATAACATTGGGCACTGGTATAGAGAACCAAAGGGCAATCACGAATATTCAATCCAGGGACATAGGTAACATTGGACACTGGTAGAGAGAACCAAAGGGCAATCAAGAATGTTCAATCCAGGGACATAGGTAACATTGGGTACTGGTAGAGAGAACCAAAGAGCAATCAAGAATATTCAATCCAGGGACATAGGTAATATTGGGCACTGGTAGAGGGAACCAAAGGGCAATCAAGAATGTTCAATACAGGGACATAGGTAACATTGGGCACTGGTAGAGAGAACCAAAGGGCAATCAAACATATTCAATCCAGGGACATAGGTAACATTGGGCACTGGTAGAGAGAACCAAAGAGCAATCAAGAATATTCAATCCAGGGACATAGGTAATATTGGGCACTGGTAGAGAGAACCAAAGGGCAATCAAGAATGTTCAATACAGGGACAAAGGTAACATTGGGCACTGGTAGAGAGAACCAAAGGGAAATCAGGAATGTTCAATCCAGGGACATAGGTAGCATTGGGCACTGGTAGAGAGAACCAAAGGGCAATCAAGAATGTTCAATCCAGGGACATAGATAACATTGGGCACTGGTATACAGAACCAAAGGGCAATCAGGAATATTCAATCCAGGGGAAATAGGTAACATTGGGCACTGGTAGAGAGAACCAAAGGGCAATCAAGAATGTTCAATCCAGGGACATAGGTAACATTGGGCACTGGTATAGAGAACCAAAGAGCAATCAAGAATATTCAATCCAGGGACATAGGTAGCATTGGGCACTGGTAGAGAGAACCAACGGGCAATCAAGAATGTTCATTCTAGGGACATAGGTAACATTGAGCACTGGTAGAGAGAACCAAAGGGCAATCAAGAATATTCAATCAAGGGACATAGGTAACATTGGGCACTGGTAGAGAGAACCAAAGGGCAATCTAGAATATTCAATCCAGGGACATAGTTAACATTGGGCACTGGTAGAGAGAACCAAAGGGCAAACAAGAATATTCAATCCAGGGACATAGGTAACATTGGGCACTGCTAGAGTGAACCAAAGGGCAATCAAGAATATTCAATCCAGGGACATAGGTAACATTGGGCACTGGTAGAGAGAACCAAAGGGCAATCAAGAATATTCAATCCAGGGACATAGGTAACATTGAGCACTGGTAGAGAGAACCAAAGGGCATCAAGTATATTCAATCAAGGGACATAGGTAACATTGGGCACTGGTAGAGAGAACCAAAGGGCAATCAAGAATATTCAATCCAGGGACATAGGTAACATTTGGGCACTGGTAGAGAGAACCAAAGAGCAATCAAGAATGTTCATTCTAGGGACATAGGTAACATTGGGAACTGGTAGAGAGAACCAAAGGGCAATCAAGAATATTCAATCCAGGGACATAGGTAACATTGGGCACTGGTAGAGAACCAAAGGGCAATCAAGAATGTTCAATCCAGGGACATAGGTAACATTGGGCACTGGTAGAGAGAACCAAAGGGCAATCAAGAATGTTCAATCCAGGGACATAGGTAGCATTGGGCACTGGTAGAGAGAACCAAAGGGCAATCAAGAATGTTCAATCCAGGGACATAGATAACATTGGGCACTGGTATAGAGAACCAAAGGGCAATCACGAATATTCAATCCAGGGACATAGGTAACATTGGACACTGGTAGAGAGAACCAAAGGGCAATCAAGAATGTTCAATCCAGGGACATAGGTAACATTGGGTACTGGTAGAGAGAACCAAAGAGCAATCAAGAATATTCAATCCAGGGACATAGGTAATATTGGGCACTGGTAGAGGGAACCAAAGGGCAATCAAGAATGTTCAATACAGGGACATAGGTAACATTGGGCACTGGTAGAGAGAACCAAAGGGCAATCAAACATATTCAATCCAGGGACATAGGTAACATTGGGCACTGGTAGAGAGAACCAAAGAGCAAACAAGAATATTCAATCCAGGGACATAGGTAATATTGGGCACTGGTAGAGAGAACCAAAGGGCAATCAAGAATGTTCAATACAGGGACAAAGGTAACATTGGGCACTGGTAGAGAGAACCAAAGGGAAATCAGGAATGTTCAATCCAGGGACATAGGTAGCATTGGGCACTGGTAGAGAGAACCAAAGGGCAATCAAGAATGTTCAATCCAGGGACATAGATAACATTGGGCACTGGTATACAGAACCAAAGGGCAATCAGGAATATTCAATCCAGGGGAAATAGGTAACATTGGGCACTGGTAGAGAGAACCAAAGGGCAATCAAGAATGTTCAATCCAGGGACAGAGGTAACATTGGGCACTGGTAGAGAGAACCAAAGAGCAATCAAGAATATTCAATCCAGGGACATAGGTAGCATTGGGCACTGGTAGAGAGAACCAACGGGCAATCAAGAATGTTCAATCTAGGGACATAGGTAACATTGGGCACTGGTAGAGAGAACCAAAGGGCAATCAAGAATATTCAATCAAGGGACATAGGTAACATTGGGCACTGGTAGAGAGAACCAAAGGGCAATCTAGAATATTCAATCCAGGGACATAGTTAACATTGGGCACTGGTAGAGAGAACCAAAGGGCAAACAAGAATATTCAATCCAGGGACATAGGTAACATTGGGCACTGCTAGAGTGAACCAAAGGGCATACAAGAATATTCAATCAAGGGACATAGGTAACATTGGGCACTGGTAGAGAGAACCAAAGGGCAATCAAGAATATTCAATCCAGGGACATAGGTAACATTGGGCACTGGTAGAGAACCAAAGGGCAATAAAGAATGTTCAATCCAGGGACACAGGTAACATTGGGCACTGGTAGAGAGAACCAAAGGGCAATCAAGAATGTTCAATCCAGGGACATAGGTAGCATTGGGCACTGGTAGAGAGAACCAAAGGGCAATCAAGAATGTTCAATCCAGGGACATAGATAACATTGGGCACTGGTATAGAGAACCAAAGGGCAATCACGAATATTCAATCCAGGGACATAGGTAACATTGGACACTGGTAGAGAGAACCAAAGGGCAATCAAGAATGTTCAATCCCGGGACATAGGTAACATTGGGCACTGGTAGAGAGAACCAAAGAGCAATCAAGAATATTCAATCCAGGGACATAGGTAATATTGGGCACTGGTAGAGGGAACCAAAGGGCAATCAAGAATGTTCAGTACAGGGACATAGGTAACATTGGGCACTGGTAGAGAGAACCAAGGGGCAATCTAGAATATTCAATCCAGGGACATAGGTAACATTGGGCACTGGTAGAGAGAACCAAAGGGCAATCAAGAATATTCAATCCAGGGACATAGGTAACATTGGGCACTGGTAGAGAGAACCAAAGAGCAATCAAGAATATTCAATCCAGGGACATAGGTAATATTGGGCACTGGTAGAGAGAACCAAAGGGCAATCAAGAATGTTCAATACAGGGACATAGGTAACATTGGGCACTGGTAGAGAGAACCAAAGGGCAATCAAGAATGTTCAATCCAGGGACATAGGTAACATTGGACACTGGTAAAGAGAACCAAAAGGCAATCAAGAATATTCAATCCAGAGACATAGGTAACATTGGCCACTGGTAGAGAGAACCAAGGGGCAATCTAGAATATTCAATCCAGGGACATAGGTAACACTGGGCACTGGTAGAGAGAACCAAAGGGCAATCAAAAATATTCAATCCAGGGACATAGGTAACATTGGGCAATGGTAGAGAGAACCAAAGAGCAATCAAGAATATTCAATCCAGGAACATAGGTAATATTGGGCACTGGTAGAGAGAACCAAAGGGCAATCAAGAATGTTCAATACAGGGACAAAGGTAACATTGGGCACTGGTAGAGAGAACCAAAGGGAAATCAGGAATGTTCAATCCAGGGACATAGGTAGCATTGGGCACTGGTAGAGAGAACCAAAGGGCAATCAAGTATGTTCAATCCAGGGACATAGATAACATCGGGCACTGATATAGAGAACCAAAGGGCAATCAGGAATATTCAATCCAGGGAAATAGGTAACATTGGGCACTGGTAGAGAGAACCAAAGGGCAATCAAGAATGTTCAATCCAGGGACATAGGTAACATTGGGCACTGGTAGAGAACCAAAGGGCAATCAAGAATGTTCAATCCAGGGACATAGGTAACATTGGGCACTGGTAGAGAGAACCAAAGGGCAATCAAGAATGTTCAATCCAGGGACATAGGTAGCATTGGGCACTGGTAGAGAGAACCAAAGGGCAATCAAGAATGTTCAATCCAGGGACATAGATAACATTGGGCACTGGTATAGAGAACCAAAGGGCAATCACGAATATTCAATCCAGGGACATAGGTAACATTGGACACTGGTAGAGAGAACCAAAGGGCAATCAAGAATGTTCAATCCAGGGACATAGGTAACATTGGGTACTGGTAGAGAGAACCAAAGAGCAATCAAGAATATTCAATCCAGGGACATAGGTAATATTGGGCACTGGTAGAGGGAACCAAAGGGCAATCAAGAATGTTCAATACAGGGACATAGGTAACATTGGGCACTGGTAGAGAGAACCAAAGGGCAATCAAACATATTCAATCCAGGGACATAGGTAACATTGGGCACTGGTAGAGAGAACCAAAGAGCAATCAAGAATATTCAATCCAGGGACATAGGTAATATTGGGCACTGGTAGAGAGAACCAAAGGGCAATCAAGAATGTTCAATACAGGGACAAAGGTAACATTGGGCACTGGTAGAGAGAACCAAAGGGAAATCAGGAATGTTCAATCCAGGGACATAGGTAGCATTGGGCACTGGTAGAGAGAACCAAAGGGCAATCAAGAATGTTCAATCCAGGGACATAGATAACATTGGGCACTGGTATACAGAACCAAAGGGCAATCAGGAATATTCAATCCAGGGGAAATAGGTAACATTGGGCACTGGTAGAGAGAACCAAAGGGCAATCAAGAATGTTCAATCCAGGGACATAGGTAACATTGGGCACTGGTAGAGAGAACCAAAGAGCAATCAAGAATATTCAATCCAGGGACATAGGTAGCATTGGGCACTGGTAGAGAGAACCAACGGGCAATCAAGAATGTTCATTCTAGGGACATAGGTAACATTGGGCACTGGTAGAGAGAACCAAAGGGCAATCAAGAATATTCAATCAAGGGACATAGGTAACATTGGGCACTGGTAGAGAGAACCAAAGGGCAATCTAGAATATTCAATCCAGGGACATAGTTAACATTGGGCACTGGTAGAGAGAACCAAAGGGCAAACAAGAATATTCAATCCAGGGACATAGGTAACATTGGGCACTGCTAGAGTGAACCAAAGGGCAATCAAGAATATTCAATCCAGGGACATAGGTAACATTGGGCACTGGTAGAGAGAACCAAAGGTCAATCAAGAATATTCAATCCAGGGACATAGGTAACATTGAGCACTGGTAGAGAGAACCAAAGGGCATCAAGTATATTCAATCAAGGGACATAGGTAACATTGGGCACTGGTAGAGAGAACCAAAGGGCAATCAAGAATATTCAATCCAGGGACATAGGTAACATTTGGGCACTGGTAGAGAGAACCAAAGAGCAATCAAGAATGTTCATTCTAGGGACATAGGTAACATTGGGAACTGGTAGAGAGAACCAAAGGGCAATCAAGAATATTCAATCCAGGGACATAGGTAACATTGGGCACTGGAAGAGAACCAAAGGGCAATCAAGAATGTTCAATCCAGGGACATAGGTAACATTGGGCACTGGTAGAGAGAACCAAAGGGCAATCAAGAATGTTCAATCCAGGGACATAGGTAGCATTGGGCACTGGTAGAGAGAACCAAAGGGCAATCAAGAATGTTCAATCCAGGGACATAGATAACATTGGGCACTGGTATAGAGAACCAAAGGGCAATCACGAATATTCAATCCAGGGACATAGGTAACATTGGACACTGGTAGAGAGAACCAAAGGGCAATCAAGAATGTTCAATCCAGGGACATAGGTAACATTGGGTACTGGTAGAGAGAACCAAAGAGCAATCAAGAATATTCAATCCAGGGACATAGGTAATATTGGGCACTGGTAGAGGGAACCAAAGGGCAATCAAGAATGTTCAATACAGGGACATAGGTAACATTGGGCACTGGTAGAGAGAACCAAAGGGCAATCAAACATATTCAATCCAGGGACATAGGTAACATTGGGCACTGGTAGAGAGAACCAAAGAGCAAACAAGAATATTCAATCCAGGGACATAGGTAATATTGGGCACTGGTAGAGAGAACCAAAGGGCAATCAAGAATGTTCAATACAGGGACAAAGGTAACATTGGGCACTGGTAGAGAGAACCAAAGGGAAATCAGGAATGTTCAATCCAGGGACATAGGTAGCATTGGGCACTGGTAGAGAGAACCAAAGGGCAATCAAGAATGTTCAATCCAGGGACATAGATAACATTGGGCACTGGTATACAGAACCAAAGGGCAATCAGGAATATTCAATCCAGGGGAAATAGGTAACATTGGGCACTGGTAGAGAGAACCAAAGGGCAATCAAGAATGTTCAATCCAGGGACAGAGGTAACATTGGGCACTGGTAGAGAGAACCAAAGAGCAATCAAGAATATTCAATCCAGGGACATAGGTAGCATTGGGCACTGGTAGAGAGAACCAACGGGCAATCAAGAATGTTCAATCTAGGGACATAGGTAACATTGGGCACTGGTAGAGAGAACCAAAGGGCAATCAAGAATATTCAATCAAGGGACATAGGTAACATTGGGCACTGGTAGAGAGAACCAAAGGGCAATCTAGAATATTCAATCCAGGGACATAGTTAACATTGGGCACTGGTAGAGAGAACCAAAGGGCAAACAAGAATATTCAATCCAGGGACATAGGTAACATTGGGCACTGCTAGAGTGAACCAAAGGGCATACAAGAATATTCAATCAAGGGACATAGGTAACATTGGGCACTGGTAGAGAGAACCAAAGGGCAATCAAGAATATTCAATCCAGGGACATAGGTAACATTGGGCACTGGTAGAGAACCAAAGGGCAATAAAGAATGTTCAATCCAGGGACACAGGTAACATTGGGCACTGGTAGAGAGAACCAAAGGGCAATCAAGAATGTTCAATCCAGGGACATAGGTAGCATTGGGCACTGGTAGAGAGAACCAAAGGGCAATCAAGAATGTTCAATCCAGGGACATAGATAACATTGGGCACTGGTATAGAGAACCAAAGGGCAATCACGAATATTCAATCCAGGGACATAGGTAACATTGGACACTGGTAGAGAGAACCAAAGGGCAATCAAGAATGTTCAATCCCGGGACATAGGTAACATTGGGCACTGGTAGAGAGAACCAAAGAGCAATCAAGAATATTCAATCCAGGGACATAGGTAATATTGGGCACTGGTAGAGGGAACCAAAGGGCAATCAAGAATGTTCAGTACAGGGACATAGGTAACATTGGGCACTGGTAGAGAGAACCAAGGGGCAATCTAGAATATTCAATCCAGGGACATAGGTAACATTGGGCACTGGTAGAGAGAACCAAAGGGCAATCAAGAATATTCAATCCAGGGACATAGGTAACATTGGGCACTGGTAGAGAGAACCAAAGAGCAATCAAGAATATTCAATCCAGGGACATAGGTAATATTGGGCACTGGTAGAGAGAACCAAAGGGCAATCAAGAATGTTCAATACAGGGACATAGGTAACATTGGGCACTGGTAGAGAGAACCAAAGGGCAATCAAAAATGTTCAATCCAGGGACATAGGTAACATTGGACACTGGTAAAGAGAACCAAAAGGCAATCAAGAATATTCAATCCAGAGACATAGGTAACATTGGCCACTGGTAGAGAGAACCAAGGGGCAATCTAGAATATTCAATCCAGGGACATAGGTAACACTGGGCACTGGTAGAGAGAACCAAAGGGCAATCAAAAATATTCAATCCAGGGACATAGGTAACATTGGGCAATGGTAGAGAGAACCAAAGAGCAATCAAGAATATTCAATCCAGGAACATAGGTAATATTGGGCACTGGTAGAGAGAACCAAAGGGCAATCAAGAATGTTCAATACAGGGACAAAGGTAACATTGGGCACTGGTAGAGAGAACCAAAGGGAAATCAGGAATGTTCAATCCAGGGACATAGGTAGCATTGGGCACTGGTAGAGAGAACCAAAGGGCAATCAAGAATGTTCAATCCAGGGACATAGATAACATCGGGCACTGATATAGAGAACCAAAGGGCAATCAGGAATATTCAATCCAGGGAAATAGGTAACATTGGGCACTGGTAGAGAGATCCAAAGGGCAATCAAGTATGTTCAATCCAGGGACATAGGTAACATTGGGCACTGGTAGAGAACCAAAGGGCAATCAAGAATGTTCAATCCAGGGACATAGGTAACATTGGGCACTGGTAGAGAGAACCAAAGGGCAATCAAGAATGTTCAATCCAGGGACATAGGTAGCATTGGGCACTGGTAGAGAGAACCAAAGGGCAATCAAGAATGTTCAATCCAGGGACATAGATAACATTGGGCACTGGTATAGAGAACCAAAGGGCAATCACGAATATTCAATCCAGGGACATAGGTAACATTGGACACTGGTAGAGAGAACCAAAGGGCAATCAAGAATGTTCAATCCAGGGACATAGGTAACATTGGGTACTGGTAGAGAGAACCAAAGAGCAATCAAGAATATTCAATCCAGGGACATAGGTAATATTGGGCACTGGTAGAGGGAACCAAAGGGCAATCAAGAATGTTCAATACAGGGACATAGGTAACATTGGGCACTGGTAGAGAGAACCAAAGGGCAATCAAACATATTCAATCCAGGGACATAGGTAACATTGGGCACTGGTAGAGAGAACCAAAGAGCAATCAAGAATATTCAATCCAGGGACATAGGTAATATTGGGCACTGGTAGAGAGAACCAAAGGGCAATCAAGAATGTTCAATACAGGGACAAAGGTAACATTGGGCACTGGTAGAGAGAACCAAAGGGAAATCAGGAATGTTCAATCCAGGGACATAGGTAGCATTGGGCACTGGTAGAGAGAACCAAAGGGCAATCAAGAATGTTCAATCCAGGGACATAGATAACATTGGGCACTGGTATACAGAACCAAAGGGCAATCACGAATATTCAATCCAGGGACATAGGTAACATTGGGCACTGGTAGAGAGAACCAAAGGGCAATCAAGAATATTCAATCAAGGGACATAGGTAACATTGGGCACTGGTAGAGAGAACCAAAGGGCAATCTAGAATATTCAATCCAGGGACATAGTTAACATTGGGCACTGGTAGAGAGAACCAAAGGGCAAACAAGAATATTCAATCCAGGGACATAGGTAACATTGGGCACTGCTAGAGTGAACCAAAGGGCAATCAAGAATATTCAATCAAGGGACATAGGTAACATTGGGCACTGGTAGAGAGAACCAAAGGGCAATCAAGAATATTCAATCCAGGGACATAGGTAACATTGGGCACTGGTAGAGAACCAAAGGGCAATCAAGAATGTTCAATCCAGGGACACAGGTAACATTGGGCACTGGTAGAGAGAACCAAAGGGCAATCAAGAATGTTCAATCCAGGGACATAGGTAACATTGGACACTGGTAGAGAGAACCAAAGGGCAATCAAGAATGTTCAATCCAGAGACATAGGTAACATTGGGCACTGGTAGAGAGAACCAAAGAGCAATCAAGAATATTCAATCCAGGGACATAGGTAATATTGGGCACTGGTAGAGGGAACCAAAGGGCAATCAAGAATGTTCAGTACAGGGACATAGGTAACATTGGGCACTGGTAGAGAGAACCAAGGGGCAATCTAGAATATTCAATCCAGGGACATAGGTAACATTGGGCACTGGTAGAGAGAACCAACGGGCAATCAAGAATATTCAATCCAGGGACATAGGTAACATTGGGCACTGGTAGAGAGAACCAAAGAGCAATCAAGAATATTCAATCCAGGGACATAGGTAATATTGGGCACTGGTAGAGAGAACCAAAGGGCAATCAAGAATGTTCAATACAGGGACATAGGTAACATTGGGCACTGGTAGAGAGAACCAAAGGGCAATCAAGAATGTTCAATCCAGGGACATAGGTAACATTGGACACTGGTAAAGAGAACCAAAAGGCAATCAAGAATATTCAATCCAGAGACATAGGTAACATTGGCCACTGGTAGAGAGAACCAAGGGGCAATCTAGAATATTCAATCCAGGGACATAGGTAACACTGGGCACTGGTAGAGAGAACCAAAGGGCAATCAAAAATATTCATTCCAGGGACATAGGTAACATTGGGCAATGGTAGAGAGAACCAAAGAGCAATCAAGAATATTCAATCCAGGAACATAGGTAATATTGGGCACTGGTAGAGAGAACCAAAGGGCAATCAAGAATGTTCAATACAGGGACAAAGGTAACATTGGGCACTGGTAGAGAGAACCAAAGGGAAATCAGGAATGTTCAATCCAGGGACATAGGTAGCATTGGGCACTGGTAGAGAGAACCAAAGGGCAATCAAGAATGTTCAATCCAGGGACATAGATAACATCGGGCACTGATATAGAGAACCAAAGGGCAATCAGGAATATTCAATCCAGGGAAATAGGTAACATTGGGCACTGGTAGAGAGAACCAAAGGGCAATCAAGAATGTTCAATCCAGGGACATAGGTAACATTGGGCACTGGTAGAGAGAACCAAAGAGCAATCAAGAATATTCAATCCAGGGACATAGGTAGCATTGGGCACTGGTAGAGAGAACCAACGGGCAATCAAGAATGTTCAATCCAGGGACATAGGTAACATTGGGCACTGGTAGAGAGAACCAAAGGGCAATCAAGAATATTCAATCAAGGGACATAGGTAACATTGGGCACTGGTAGAGAGAACCAAGGGGCAATCTAGAATATTCAATCCAGGGACATAGGTAACATTGGGCACTGGTAGAGAGAACCAAAGGGCAATCAAGAATATTCAATCCAGGGACATAGGTAACATTGGGCACTGGTAGAGAGAACCAAAGAGCAATCAAGAATATTCAATCCAGGGACATAGGTAATATTGGGCACTGGTAGAGAGAACCAAAGGGCAATCAAGAATGTTCAATACAGGGACATAGGTAAGATTGGGCACTGGTAGAGAGAACCAAAGGGCAATCAAGAATGTTCAATCCAGGGACATAGGTAACATTGGACACTGGTAAAGAGAACCAAAAGGCAATCAAGAATATTCAATCCAGAGACATAGGTAACATTGGCCACTGGTAGAGAAAACCAAGGGGCAATCTAGAATATTCAATCCAGGGACATAGGTAACACTGGGCACTGGTAGAGAGAACCAAAGGGCAATCAAAAATATTCAATCCAGGGACATAGGTAACATTGGGCAATGGTAGAGAGAACCAAAGAGCAATCAAGAATATTCAATCCAGGAACATAGGTAATATTGGGCACTGGTAGAGAGAACCAAAGGGCAATCAAGAATGTTCAATACAGGGACAAAGGTAACATTGGGCACTGGTAGAGAGAACCAAAGGGAAATCAGGAATGTTCAATCCAGGGACATAGGTAGCATTGGGCACTGGTAGAGAGAACCAAAGGGCAATCAAGAATGTTCAATCCAGGGACATAGATAACATCGGGCACTGATATAGAGAACCAAAGGGCAATCAGGAATATTCAATCCAGGGAAATAGGTAACATTGGGCACTGGTAGAGAGAACCAAAGGGCAATCAAGAATGTTCAATCCAGGGACATAGGTAACATTGGGCACTGGTAGAGAACCAAAGGGCAATCAAGAATGTTCAATCCAGGGACATAGGTAACATTGGGCACTGGTAGAGAGAACCAAAGGGCAATCAAGAATGTGCAATCCAGGGACATAGGTAGCATTGGGCACTGGTAGAGAGAACCAAAGGGCAATCAAGAATGTTCAATCCAGGGACATAGATAACATTGGGCACTGGTATAGAGAACCAAAGGGCAATCACGAATATTCAATCCAGGGACATAGGTAACATTGGACACTGGTAGAGAGAACCAAAGGGCAATCAAGAATGTTCAATCCAGGGACATAGGTAACATTGGGTACTGGTAGAGAGAACCAAAGAGCAATCAAGAATATTCAATCCAGGGACATAGGTAGCATTGGGCACTGGTAGAGAGAACCAACGGGCAATCAAGAATGTTCAATCTAGGGACATAGGTAACATTGGGCACTGGTAGAGAGAACCAAAGGGCAATCAAGAATATTCAATCAAGGGACATAGGTAACATTGGGCACTGGTAGAGAGAACCAAAGGGCAATCTAGAATATTCAATCCAGGGACATAGTTAACATTGGGCACTGGTAGAGAGAACCAAAGGGAAAACAAGAATATTCAATCCAGGGACATAGGTAACATTGGGCACTGCTAGAGTGAACCAAAGGGCAATCAAGAATATTCAATCAAGGGACATAGGTAACATTGGGCACTGGTAGAGAGAACCAAAGGGCAATCAAGAATATTCAATCCAGGGACATAGGTAACATTGGGCACTGGTAGAGAACCAAAGGGCAATCAAGAATGTTCAATCCAGGGACACAGGTAACATTGGGCACTGGTAGAGAGAACCAAAGGGCAATCAAGAATGTTCAATCCAGGGACATAGGTAACATTGGACACTGGTAGAGAGAACCAAAGGGCAATCAAGAATGTTCAATCCAGAGACATAGGTAACATTGGGCACTGGTAGAGAGAACCAAAGAGCAATCAAGAATATTCAATCCAGGGACATAGGTAATATTGGGCACTGGTAGAGGGAACCAAAGGGCAATCAAGAATGTTCAGTACAGGGACATAGGTAACATTGGGCACTGGTAGAGAGAACCAAGGGGCAATCTAGAATATTCAATCCAGGGACATAGGTAACATTGGGCACTGGTAGAGAGAACCAAAGGGCAATCAAGAATATTCAATCCAGGGACATAGGTAACATTGGGCACTGGTAGAGAGAACCAAAGAGCAATCAAGAATATTCAATCCAGGGACATAGGTAATATTGGGCACTGGTAGAGAGAACCAAAGGGCAATCAAGAATGTTCAATACAGGGACATAGGTAACATTGGGCACTGGTAGAGAGAACCAAAGGGCAATCAAGAATGTTCAATCCAGGGACATAGGTAACATTGGACACTGGTAAAGAGAACCAAAAGGCAATCAAGAATATTCAATCCAGAGACATAGGTAACATTGGCCACTGGTAGAGAGAACCAAGGGGCAATCTAGAATATTCAATCCAGGGACATAGGTAACACTGGGCACTGGTAGAGAGAACCAAAGGGCAATCAAAAATATTCATTCCAGGGACATAGGTAACATTGGGCAATGGTAGAGAGAACCAAAGAGCAATCAAGAATATTCAATCCAGGAACATAGGTAATATTGGGCACTGGTAGAGAGAACCAAAGGGCAATCAAGAATGTTCAATACAGGGACAAAGGTAACATTGGGCACTGGTAGAGAGAACCAAAGGGAAATCAGGAATGTTCAATCCAGGGACATAGGTAGCATTGGGCACTGGTAGAGAGAACCAAAGGGCAATCAAGAATGTTCAATCCAGGGACATAGATAACATCGGGCACTGATATAGAGAACCAAAGGGCAATCAGGAATATTCAAACCAGGGAAATAGGTAACATTGGGCACTGGTAGAGAGAACCAAAGGGCAATCAAGAATGTTCAATCCAGGGACATAGGTAACATTGGGCACTGGTAGAGAGAACCAAAGAGCAATCAAGAATATTCAATCCAGGGACATAGGTAGCATTGGGCACTGGTAGAGAGAACCAACGGGCAATCAAGAATGTTCAATCCAGGGACATAGGTAACATTGGGCACTGGTAGAGAGAACCAAAGGGCAATCAAGAATATTCAATCAAGGGACATAGGTAACATTGGGCACTGGTAGAGAGAACCAAGGGGCAATCTAGAATATTCAATCCAGGGACATAGGTAACATTGGGCACTGGTAGAGAGAACCAAAGGGCAATCAAGAATATTCAATCCAGGGACATAGGTAACATTGGGCACTGGTAGAGAGAACCAAAGAGCAATCAAGAATATTCAATCCAGGGACATAGGTAATATTGGGCACTGGTAGAGAGAACCAAAGGGCAATCAAGAATGTTCAATACAGGGACATAGGTAAGATTGGGCACTGGTAGAGAGAACCAAAGGGCAATCAAGAATGTTCAATCCAGGGACATAGGTAACATTGGACACTGGTAAAGAGAACCAAAAGGCAATCAAGAATATTCAATCCAGAGACATAGGTAACATTGGCCACTGGTAGAGAAAACCAAGGGGCAATCTAGAATATTCAATCCAGGGACATAGGTAACACTGGGCACTGGTAGAGAGAACCAAAGGGCAATCAAAAATATTCAATCCAGGGACATAGGTAACATTGGGCAATGGTAGAGAGAACCAAAGAGCAATCAAGAATATTCAATCCAGGAACATAGGTAATATTGGGCACTGGTAGAGAGAACCAAAGGGCAATCAAGAATGTTCAATACAGGGACAAAGGTAACATTGGGCACTGGTAGAGAGAACCAAAGGGAAATCAGGAATGTTCAATCCAGGGACATAGGTAGCATTGGGCACTGGTAGAGAGAACCAAAGGGCAATCAAGAATGTTCAATCCAGGGACATAGATAACATCGGGCACTGATATAGAGAACCAAAGGGCAATCAGGAATATTCAATCCAGGGAAATAGGTAACATTGGGCACTGGTAGAGAGAACCAAAGGGCAATCAAGAATGTTCAATCCAGGGACATAGGTAACATTGGGCACTGGTAGAGAACCAAAGGGCAATCAAGAATGTTCAATCCAGGGACATAGGTAACATTGGGCACTGGTAGAGAGAACCAAAGGGCAATCAAGAATGTGCAATCCAGGGACATAGGTAGCATTGGGCACTGGTAGAGAGAACCAAAGGGCAATCAAGAATGTTCAATCCAGGGACATAGATAACATTGGGCACTGGTATAGAGAACCAAAGGGCAATCACGAATATTCAATCCAGGGACATAGGTAACATTGGACACTGGTAGAGAGAACCAAAGGGCAATCAAGAATGTTCAATCCAGGGACATAGGTAACATTGGGTACTGGTAGAGAGAACCAAAGAGCAATCAAGAATATTCAATCCAGGGACATAGGTAATATTGGGCACTGGTAGAGGGAAACAAAGGGCAATCAAGAATGTTCAATACAGGGACATAGGTAACATTGGGCACTGGTAGAGAGAACCAAAGGGCAATCAAACATATTCAATCCAGGGACATAGGTAACATTGGGCACTGGTAGAGAGAACCAAAGAGCAATCAAGAATATTCAATCCAGGGACATAGGTAATATTGGGCACTGGTAGAGAGAACCAAAGGGCAATCAAGAATGTTCAATACAGGGACATAGGTAGCATTGGGCACTGGTAGAGAGAACCAAAGGGAAATCAGGAATGTTCAATCCAGGGACATAGGTAGCATTGGGCACTGGTAGAGAGAACCAAAGGGCAATCAAGAATGTTCAATCCAGGGACATAGATAACATTGGGCACTGGTATACAGAACCAAAGGGCAATCAGGAATATTCAATCCAGGGGAAATAGGTAACATTGGGCACTGGTAGAGAGAACCAAAGGGCAATCAAGAATGTTCAATCCAGGGACATAGGTAACATTGGGCACTGGTAGAGAGAACCAAAGAGCAATCAAGAATATTCAATCCAGGGACATAGGTAGCATTGGGCACTGGTAGAGAGAACCAACGGGCAATCAAGAATGTTCAATCCAGGGACATAGGTAACATTGGGCACTGGTAGAGAGAACCAAAGGGCAATCAAGAATATTCAATCAAGGGACATATGTAACATTGGGCACTGGTAGAGAGAACCAAAGGGCAATCTAGAATATTCAATCCAGGGACATAGTTAACATTGGGCACTGGTAGAGAGAACCAAAGGGCAAACAAGAATATTCAATCCAGGGACATAGGTAACATTGGGCACTGCTAGAGTGAACCAAAGGGCAATCAAGAATATTCAATCAAGGGACATAGGTAACATTGGGCACTGGTAGAGAGAACTAAAGGGCAATCAAGAATATTCAATCCAGGGACATAGGTAACATTGGGCACTGGTAGAGAACCAAAGGGCAATCAAGAATGTTCAATCCAGGGACACAGGTAACATTGGGCACTGGTAGAGAGAACCAAAGGGCAATCAAGAATGTTCAATCCAGGGACATAGGTAACATTGGACACTGGTAGAGAGAACCAAAGGGCAATCAAGAATGTTCAATCCAGGGACATAGGTAACATTGGACACTGGTAGAGAGAACCAAAGAGCAATCAAGAATATTCAATCCAGGGACATAGGTAATATTGGGCACTGGTAGAGGGAACCAAAGGGCAATCAAGAATGTTCAGTACAGGGACATAGGTAACATTGGGCACTGGTAGAGAGAACCAAGGGGCAATCTAGAATATTCAATCCAGGGACATAGGTAACATTGGGCACTGGTAGAGAGAACCAAAGGGCAATCAAGAATATTCAATCCAGGGACATAGGTAACATTGGGCACTGGTAGAGAGAACCAAAGAGCAATCAAGAATATTCAATCCAGGGACATAGGTAATATTGGGCACTGGTAGAGAGAACCAAAGGGCAATCAAGAATGTTCAATACAGGGACATAGGTAACATTGGGCACTGGTAGAGAGAACCAAAGGGCAATCAAGAATGTTCAATCCAGGGACATAGGTAACATTGGACACTGGTAAAGAGAACCAAAAGGCAATCAAGAATATTCAATCCAGAGACATAGGTAACATAGGCCACTGGTAGAGAGAACCAAGGGGCAATCTAGAATATTCAATCCAGGGACATAGGTAACACTGGGCACTGGTAGAGAGAACCAAAGGGCAATCAAAAATATTCATTCCAGGGACATAGGTAACATTGGGCAATGGTAGAGAGAACCAAAGAGCAATCAAGAATATTCAATCCAGGAACATAGGTAATATTGGGCACTGGTAGAGAGAACCAAAGGGCAATCAAGAATGTTCAATACAGGGACAAAGGTAACATTGGGCACTGGTAGAGAGAACCAAAGGGAAATCAGGAATGTTCAATCCAGGGACATAGGTAGCATTGGGCACTGGTAGAGAGAACCAAAGGGCAATCAAGAATGTTCAATCCAGGGACATAGATAACATCGGGCACTGATATAGAGAACCAAAGGGCAATCAGGAATATTCAATCCAGGGAAATAGGTAACATTGGGCACTGGTAGAGAGAACCAAAGGGCAATCAAGAATGTTCAATCCAGGGACATAGGTAACATTGGGCACTGGTAGAGAGAACCAAAGAGCAATCAAGAATATTCAATCCAGGGACATAGGTAGCATTGGGCACTGGTAGAGAGAACCAACGGGCAATCAAGAATGTTCAATCCAGGGACATAGGTAACATTGGGCACTGGTAGAGAGAACCAAAGGGCAATCAAGAATATTCAATCAAGGGACATAGGTAACATTGGGCACTGGTAGAGAGAACCAAAGGGCAATCTAGAATATTCAATCCAGGGACATAGTTAACATTGGGCACTGGTAGAGAGAACCAAAGGGCAATCAAGAATATTCAATCCAGGGACATAGGTAACATTGGGCACTGGTAGAGAGAACCAAAGGGCATCAAGAATATTCAATCAAGGGACATAGGTAACATTGGGCACTGGTAGAGAGAACCAAAGGGCAATCAAGAATATTCAATCCAGGGACATAGGTAACATTTGGGCACTGGTAGAGAGAACCAAAGAGCAATCAAGAATGTTCATTCTAGGGACATAGGTAACATTGGGAACTGGTAGAGAGAACCAAAGGGCAATCAAGAATATTCAATCCAGGGACATAGGTAACATTGGGCACTGGTAGAGAACCAAAGGGCAATCAAGAATGTTCAATCCAGGGACATAGGTAACATTGGGCACTGGTAGAGAGAACCAAAGGGCAATCAAGAATGTTCAATCCAGGGACATAGGTAGCATTGGGCACTGGTAGAGAGAACCAAAGGGCAATCAAGAATGTTCAATCCAGGGACATAGATAACATTGGGCACTGGTATAGAGAACCAAAGGGCAATCACGAATATTCAATCCAGGGACATAGGTAACATTGGACACTGGTAGAGAGAACCAAAGGGCAATCAAGAATGTTCAATCCAAGGACATAGGTAACATTGGGCACTGGTAGAGAGAACCAAAGAGCAATCAAGAATATTCAATCCAGGGACATAGGTAATATTGGGCACTGGTAGAGGGAACCAAAGGGCAATCAAGAATGTTCAATACAGGGACATAGGTAACATTGGGCACTGGTAGAGAGAACCAAAGGGCAATCAAGAATATTCAATCCAGGGACATAGGTAACATTGGGTACTGGTAGAGAGAACCAAAGAGCAATCAAGAATATTCAATCCAGGGACATAGGTAATATTGGGCACTGGTAGAGAGAACCAAAGGGCAATCAAGAATGTTCAATACAGGGACATAGGTAACATTGGGCACTGGTAGAGGGAACCAAAGGGCAATCAAGAATGTTCGATACAGGGACATAGGTAACATTGGGCACTGGTAGAGAGAACCAAGGGGCAATCTAGAATATTCAATCCAGGGACATAGGTAACATTGGGCACTGGTAGAGAGAACCAAAGGGCAATCAAGAATATTCAATCCAGGGACATAGGTAACATTGGGCACTGGTAGAGAGAACCAAAGAGCAATCAAGAATATTCAATCCAGGGACATAGGTAATATTGGGCACTGGTAGAGAGAACCAAAGGGCAATCAAGAATGTTCAATACAGGGACATAGGTAACATTGGGCACTGGTAGAGAGAACCAAAGGGCAATCAAGAATGTTCAATCCAGGGACATAGGTAACATTGGACACTGGTAAAGAGAACCAAAAGGCAATCAAGAATATTCAATCCAGAGACATAGGTAACATTGGCCACTGGTAGAGAGAACCAAGGGGCAATCTAGAATATTCAATCCAGGGACATAGGTAACACTGGGCACTGGTAGAGAGAACCAAAGGGCAATCAAAAATATTCATTCCAGGGACATAGGTAACATTGGGCAATGGTAGAGAGAACCAAAGAGCAATCAAGAATATTCAATCCAGGAACATAGGTAATATTGGGCACTGGTAGAGAGAACCAAAGGGCAATCAAGAATGTTCAATACAGGGACAAAGGTAACATTGGGCACTGGTAGAGAGAACCAAAGGGAAATCAGGAATGTTCAATCCAGGGACATAGGTAGCATTGGGCACTGGTAGAGAGAACCAAAGGGCAATCAAGAATGTTCAATCCAGGGACATAGATAACATCGGGCACTGATATAGAGAACCAAAGGGCAATCAGGAATATTCAATCCAGGGAAATAGGTAACATTGGGCACTGGTAGAGAGAACCAAAGGGCAATCAAGAATGTTCAATCCAGGGACATAGGTAACATTGGGCACTGGTAGAGAGAACCAAAGAGCAATCAAGAATATTCAATCCAGGGACATAGGTAGCATTGGGCACTGGTAGAGAGAACCAACGGGCAATCAAGAATGTTCAATCCAGGGACATAGGTAACATTGGGCACTGGTAGAGAGAACCAAAGGGCAATCAAGAATATTCAATCAAGGGACATAGGTAACATTGGGCACTGGTAGAGAGAACCAAAGGGCAATCTAGAATATTCAATCCAGGGACATAGTTAACATTGGGCACTGGTAGAGAGAACCAAAGGGCAATCAAGAATATTCAATCCAGGGACATAGGTAACATTGGGCACTGGTAGAGAGAACCAAAGGGCAATCAAGAATATTCAATCCAGGGACATAGGTAACATTGGGCACTGGTAGAGAACCAAAGGGCAATCAAGAATGTTCAATCCAGGGACATAGGTAACATTGGGCACTGGTAGAGAGAACCAAAGGGCAATCAAGAATGTTCAATCCAGGGACATAGGTAGCATTGGGCACTGGTAGAGAGAACCAAAGGGCAATCAAGAATGTTCAATCCAGGGACATAGATAACATTGGGCACTGGTATAGAGAACCAAAGGGCAATCACGAATATTCAATCCAGGGACATAGGTAACATTGGACACTGGTAGAGAGAACCAAAGGGCAATCAAGAATGTTCAATCCAAGGACATAGGTAACATTGGGCACTGGTAGAGAGAACCAAAGAGCAATCAAGAATATTCAATCCAGGGACATAGGTAATATTGGGCACTGGTAGAGGGAACCAAAGGGCAATCAAGAATGTTCAATACAGGGACATAGGTAACATTGGGCACTGGTAGAGAGAACCAAAGGGCAATCAAGAATATTCAATCCAGGGACATAGGTAACATTGGGCACTGGTAGAGAGAACCAAAGAGCAATCAAGAATATTCAATCCAGGGACATAGGTAATATTGGGCACTGGTAGAGAGAACCAAAGGGCAATCAAGAATGTTCAATACAGGGACATAGGTAACATTGGGCACTGGTAGAGAGAACCAAAGGGCAATCAAGAATATTCAATCCAGGGACATAGGTAACATTGGGCACTGGTAGAGAGAACCAAAGGGCAATCAAGAATGTTCAATCCAGGGACATAGATAACATTGGGCACTGGTATACAGAACCAAAGGGCAATCAGGAATATTCAATCCAGGGGAAATAGGTAACATTGGGCACTGGTAGAGAGAACCAAAGGGCAATCAAGAATGTTCAATCCAGGGACATAGGTAACATTGGGCACTGGTAGAGAGAACCAAAGAGCAATCAAGAATATTCAATCCAGGGACATAGGTAGCATTGGGCACTGGTAGAGAGAACCAACGGGCAATCAAGAATGTTCAATCCAGGGACATAGGTAACATTGGGCACTGGTAGAGAGAACCAAAGGGCAATCAAGAATATTCAATCAAGGGACATAGGTAACATTGGGCACTGGTAGAGAGAACCAAAGGGCAATCTAGAATATTCAATCCAGGGACATAGTTAACATTGGGCACTGGTAGAGAGAACCAAAGGGCAAACAAGAATATTCAATCCAGGGACATAGGTAACATTGGGCACTGCTAGAGTGAACCAAAGGGCAATCAAGAATATTCAATCAAGGGACATAGGTAACATTGGGCACTGGTAGAGAGAACTAAAGGGCAATCAAGAATATTCAATCCAGGGACATAGGTAACATTGGGCACTGGTAGAGAACCAAAGGGCAATCAAGAATGTTCAATCCAGGGACACAGGTAACATTGGGCACTGGTAGAGAGAACCAAAGGGCAATCAAGAATGTTCAATCCAGGGACATAGGTAACATTGGACACTGGTAGAGAGAACCAAAGGGCAATCAAGAATGTTCAATCCAGGGACATAGGTAACATTGGGCACTGGTAGAGAGAACCAAAGAGCAATCAAGAATATTCAATCCAGGGACATAGGTAATATTGGGCACTGGTAGAGGGAACCAAAGGGCAATCAAGAATGTTCAGTACAGGGACATAGGTAACATTGGGCACTGGTAGAGAGAACCAAGGGGCAATCTAGAATATTCAATCCAGGGACATAGGTAACATTGGGCACTGGTAGAGAGAACCAAAGGGCAATCAAGAATATTCAATCCAGGGACATAGGTAACATTGGGCACTGGTAGAGAGAACCAAAGAGCAATCAAGAATATTCAATCCAGGGACATAGGTAATATTGGGCACTGGTAGAGAGAACCAAAGGGCAATCAAGAATGTTCAATACAGGGACATAGGTAACATTGGGCACTGGTAGAGAGAACCAAAGGGCAATCAAGAATGTTCAATCCAGGGACATAGGTAACATTGGACACTGGTAAAGAGAACCAAAAGGCAATCAAGAATATTCAATCCAGAGACATAGGTAACATTGGCCACTGGTAGAGAGAACCAAGGGGCAATCTAGAATATTCAATCCAGGGACATAGGTAACACTGGGCACTGGTAGAGAGAACCAAAGGGCAATCAAAAATATTCATTCCAGGGACATAGGTAACATTGGGCAATGGTAGAGAGAACCAAAGAGCAATCAAGAATATTCAATCCAGGAACATAGGTAATATTGGGCACTGGTAGAGAGAACCAAAGGGCAATCAAGAATGTTCAATACAGGGACAAAGGTAACATTGGGCACTGGTAGAGAGAACCAAAGGGAAATCAGGAATGTTCAATCCAGGGACATAGGTAGCATTGGGCACTGGTAGAGAGAACCAAAGGGCAATCAAGAATGTTCAATCCAGGGACATAGATAACATCGGGCACTGATATAGAGAACCAAAGGGCAATCAGGAATATTCAATCCAGGGAAATAGGTAACATTGGGCACTGGTAGAGAGAACCAAAGGGCAATCAAGAATGTTCAATCCAGGGACATAGGTAACATTGGGCACTGGTAGAGAGAACCAAAGAGCAATCAAGAATATTCAATCCAGGGACATAGGTAGCATTGGGCACTGGTAGAGAGAACCAACGGGCAATCAAGAATGTTCAATCCAGGGACATAGGTAACATTGGGCACTGGTAGAGAGAACCAAAGGGCAATCAAGAATATTCAATCAAGGGACATAGGTAACATTGGGCACTGGTAGAGAGAACCAAAGGGCAATCTAGAATATTCAATCCAGGGACATAGTTAACATTGGGCACTGGTAGAGAGAACCAAAGGGCAATCAAGAATATTCAATCCAGGGACATAGGTAACATTGGGCACTGGTAGAGAGAACCAAAGGGCATCAAGAATATTCAATCAAGGGACATAGGTAACATTGGGCACTGGTAGAGAGAACCAAAGGGCAATCAAGAATATTCAATCCAGGGACATAGGTAACATTTGGGCACTGGTAGAGAGAACCAAAGAGCAATCAAGAATGTTCATTCTAGGGACATAGGTAACATTGGGCACTGGTAGAGAGAACCAAAGGGCAATCAAGAATATTCAATCCAGGGACATAGGTAACATTGGGCACTGGTAGAGAACCAAAGGGCAATCAAGAATGTTCAATCCAGGGACATAGGTAGCATTGGGCACTGGTAGAGAGAACCAAAGGGCAATCAAGAATGTTCAATCCAGGGACATAGGTAGCATTGGGCACTGGTAGAGAGAACCAAAGGGCAATCAAGAATGTTCAATCCAGGGACATAGATAACATTGGGCACTGGTATAGAGAACCAAAGGGCAATCACGAATATTCAATCCAGGGACATAGGTAACATTGGACACTGGTAGAGAGAACCAAAGGGCAATCAAGAATGTTCAATCCAAGGACATAGGTAACATTGGGCACTGGTAGAGAGAACCAAAGAGCAATCAAGAATATTCAATCCAGGGACATAGGTAATATTGGGCACTGGTAGAGGGAACCAAAGGGCAATCAAAAATGTTCAATACAGGGACATAGGTAACATTGGGCACTGGTAGAGAGAACCAAAGGGCAATCAAGAATATTCAATCCAGGGACATAGGTAACATTGGGCACTGGTAGAGAGAACCAAAGAGCAATCAAGAATATTCAATCCAGGGACATAGGTAATATTGGGCACTGGTAGAGAGAACCAAAGGGCAATCAAGAATGTTCAATACAGGGACATAGGTAACATTGGGCACTGGTAGAGAGAACCAAAGGGCAATCAAGAATATTCAATCCAGGGACATAGGTAACATTGGGCACTGGTAGAGAGAACCAAAGGGCAATCAAGAATGTTCAATCCAGGGACATAGATAACATTGGGCACTGGTATACAGAACCAAAGGGCAATCAGGAATATTCAATCCAGGGGAAATAGGTAACATTGGGCACTGGTAGAGAGAACCAAAGGGCAATCAAGAATGTTCAATCCAGGGACATAGGTAACATTGGGCACTGGTAGAGAGAACCAAAGAGCAATCAAGAATATTCAATCCAGGGACATAGGTAGCATTGGGCACTGGTAGAGAGAACCAACGGGCAATCAAGAATGTTCAATCTAGGGACATAGGTAACATTGGGCACTGGTAGAGAGAACCAAAGGGCAATCAAGAATATTCAATCAAGGGACATAGGTAACATTGGGCACTGGTAGAGAGAACCAAAGGGCAATCTAGAATATTCAATCCAGGGACATAGTTAACATTGGGCACTGGTAGAGAGAACCAAAGGGCAAACAAGAATATTCAATCCAGGGACATAGGTAACATTGGGCACTGCTAGAGTGAACCAAAGGGCAATCAAGAATATTCAATCAAGGGACTTAGGTAACATTGGGCACTGGTAGAGAGAACCAAAGGGCAATCAAGAATATTCAATCCAGGGACATAGGTAACATTGGGCACTGGTAGAGAACCAAAGGGCAATCAAGAATGTTCAATCCAGGGACACAGGTAACATTGGGCACTGGTAGAGAGAACCAAAGGGCAATCAAGAATGTTCAATCCAGGGACATAGGTAACATTGGACACTGGTAGAGAGAACCAAAGGGCAATCAAGAATGTTCAATCCAGGGACATAGGTAACATTGGGCACTGGTAGAGAGAACCAAAGAGCAATCAAGAATATTCAATCCAGGGACATAGGTAATATTGGGCACTGGTAGAGGGAACCAAAGGGTAATCAAGAATGTTCAGTACAGGGACATAGGTAACATTGAGCACTGGTAGAGAGAACCAAGGGGCAATCTAGAATATTCAATCCAGGGACATAGGTAACATTGGGCACTGGTAGAGAGAACCAAAGGGCAATCAAGAATATTCAATCCAGGGACATAGGTAACATTGGGCACTGGTAGAGAGAACCAAAGAGCAATCAAGAATATTCAATCCAGGGACATAGGTAATATTGGGCACTGGTAGAGAGAACCAAAGGGCAATCAAGAATGTTCAATACAGGGACATAGGTAACATTGGGCACTGGTAGAGAGAACCAAAGGGCAATCAAGAATGTTCAATCCAGGGACATAGGTAACATTGGACACTGGTAAAGAGAACCAAAAGGCAATCAAGAATATTCAATCCAGAGACATAGGTAACATTGGCCACTGGTAGAGAGAACCAAGGGGCAATCTAGAATATTCAATCCAGGGACATAGGTAACACTGGGCACTGGTAGAGAGAACCAAAGGGCAATCAAAAATATTCAATCCAGGGACATAGGTAACATTGGGCAATGGTAGAGAGAACCAAAGAGCAATCAAGAATATTCAATCCAGGAACATAGGTAATATTGGGCACTGGTAGAGAGAACTAAAGGGCAATCAAGAATGTTCAATACAGGGACAAAGGTAACATTGGTCACTGGTAGAGAGAACCAAAGGGAAATCAGGAATGTTCAATCCAGGGACATAGGTAGCATTGGGCACTGGTAGAGAGAACCAAAGGGCAATCAAGAATGTTCAATCCAGGGACATAGATAACATCGGGCACTGATATAGAGAACCAAAGGGCAATCAGGAATATTCAATCCAGGGAAATAGGTAACATTGGGCACTGGTAGAGAGAACCAAAGGGCAATCAAGAATGTTCAATCCAGGGACATAGGTAACATTGGGCACTGGTAGAGAGAACCAAAGAGCAATCAAGAATATTCAATCCAGGGACATAGGTAGCATTGGGCACTGGTAGAGAGAACCAACGGGCAATCAAGAATGTTCAATCCAGGGACATAGGTAACATTGGGCACTGGTAGAGAGAACCAAAGGGCAATCAAGAATATTCAATCAAGGGACATAGGTAACATTGGGCACTGGTAGAGAGAACCAAAGGGCAATCTAGAATATTCAATCCAGGGACATAGTTAACATTGGGCACTGGTAGAGAGAACCAAAGGGCAATCAAGAATATTCAATCCAGGGACATAGGTAACATTGGGCACTGGTAGAGAGAACCAAAGGGCATCAAGAATATTCAATCAAGGGACATAGGTAACATTGGGCACTGGTAGAGAGAACCAAAGGGCAATCAAGAATATTCAATCCAGGGACATAGGTAACATTTGGGCACTGGTAGAGAGAACCAAAGAGCAATCAAGAATGTTCATTCTAGGGACATAGGTAACATTGGGAACTGGTAGAGAGAACCAAAGGGCAATCAAGAATATTCAATCCAGGGACATAGGTAACATTGGGCACTGGTAGAGAGAACCAAAGAGCAATCAAGAATATTCAATCCAGGGACATAGGTAGCATTGGGCACTGGTAGAGAGAACCAACGGGCAATCAAGAATGTTCAATCTAGGGACATAGGTAACATTGGGCACTGGTAGAGAGAACCAAAGGGCAATCAAGAATATTCAATCAAGGGACATAGGTAACATTGGGCACTGGTAGAGAGAACCAAAGGGCAATCTAGAATATTCAATCCAGGGACATAGTTAACATTGGGCACTGGTAGAGAGAACCAAAGGGCAAACAAGAATATTCAATCCAGGGACATAGGTAACATTGGGCACTGCTAGAGTGAACCAAAGGGCAATCAAGAATATTCAATCAAGGGACTTAGGTAACATTGGGCACTGGTAGAGAGAACCAAAGGGCAATCAAGAATATTCAATCCAGGGACATAGGTAACATTGGGCACTGGTAGAGAACCAAAGGGCAATCAAGAATGTTCAATCCAGGGACACAGGTAACATTGGGCACTGGTAGAGAGAACCAAAGGGCAATCAAGAATGTTCAATCCAGGGACATAGGTAACATTGGACACTGGTAGAGAGAACCAAAGGGCAATCAAGAATGTTCAATCCAGGGACATAGGTAACATTGGGCACTGGTAGAGAGAACCAAAGAGCAATCAAGAATATTCAATCCAGGGACATAGGTAATATTGGGCACTGGTAGAGGGAACCAAAGGGTAATCAAGAATGTTCAGTACAGGGACATAGGTAACATTGAGCACTGGTAGAGAGAACCAAGGGGCAATCTAGAATATTCAATCCAGGGACATAGGTAACATTGGGCACTGGTAGAGAGAACCAAAGGGCAATCAAGAATATTCAATCCAGGGACATAGGTAACATTGGGCACTGGTAGAGAGAACCAAAGAGCAATCAAGAATATTCAATCCAGGGACATAGGTAATATTGGGCACTGGTAGAGAGAACCAAAGGGCAATCAAGAATGTTCAATACAGGGACATAGGTAACATTGGGCACTGGTAGAGAGAACCAAAGGGCAATCAAGAATGTTCAATCCAGGGACATAGGTAACATTGGACACTGGTAAAGAGAACCAAAAGGCAATCAAGAATATTCAATCCAGAGACATAGGTAACATTGGCCACTGGTAGAGAGAACCAAGGGGCAATCTAGAATATTCAATCCAGGGACATAGGTAACACTGGGCACTGGTAGAGAGAACCAAAGGGCAATCAAAAATATTCAATCCAGGGACATAGGTAACATTGGGCAATGGTAGAGAGAACCAAAGAGCAATCAAGAATATTCAATCCAGGAACATAGGTAATATTGGGCACTGGTAGAGAGAACTAAAGGGCAATCAAGAATGTTCAATACAGGGACAAAGGTAACATTGGTCACTGGTAGAGAGAACCAAAGGGAAATCAGGAATGTTCAATCCAGGGACATAGGTAGCATTGGGCACTGGTAGAGAGAACCAAAGGGCAATCAAGAATGTTCAATCCAGGGACATAGATAACATCGGGCACTGATATAGAGAACCAAAGGGCAATCAGGAATATTCAATCCAGGGAAATAGGTAACATTGGGCACTGGTAGAGAGAACCAAAGGGCAATCAAGAATGTTCAATCCAGGGACATAGGTAACATTGGGCACTGGTAGAGAGAACCAAAGAGCAATCAAGAATATTCAATCCAGGGACATAGGTAGCATTGGGCACTGGTAGAGAGAACCAACGGGCAATCAAGAATGTTCAATCCAGGGACATAGGTAACATTGGGCACTGGTAGAGAGAACCAAAGGGCAATCAAGAATATTCAATCAAGGGACATAGGTAACATTGGGCACTGGTAGAGAGAACCAAAGGGCAATCTAGAATATTCAATCCAGGGACATAGTTAACATTGGGCACTGGTAGAGAGAACCAAAGGGCAATCAAGAATATTCAATCCAGGGACATAGGTAACATTGGGCACTGGTAGAGAGAACCAAAGGGCATCAAGAATATTCAATCAAGGGACATAGGTAACATTGGGCACTGGTAGAGAGAACCAAAGGGCAATCAAGAATATTCAATCCAGGGACATAGGTAACATTTGGGCACTGGTAGAGAGAACCAAAGAGCAATCAAGAATGTTCATTCTAGGGACATAGGTAACATTGGGAACTGGTAGAGAGAACCAAAGGGCAATCAAGAATATTCAATCCAGGGACATAGGTAACATTGGGCACTGGTAGAGAACCAAAGGGCAATCAAGAATGTTCAATCCAGGGACATAGGTAACATTGGGCACTGGTAGAGAGAACCAAAGGGCAATCAAGAATGTTCAATCCAGGGACATAGGTAGCATTGGGCACTGGTAGAGAGAACCAAAGGGCAATCAAGAATGTTCAATCCAGGGACATAGATAACATTGGGCACTGGTATAGAGAACCAAAGGGCAATCACGAATATTCAATCCAGGGACATAGGTAACATTGGACACTGGTAGAGAGAACCAAAGGGCAATCAAGAATGTTCAATCCAAGGACATAGGTAACATTGGGCACTGGTAGAGAGAACCAAAGAGCAATCAAGAATATTCAATCCAGGGATATAGGTAATATTGGGCACTGGTAGAGGGAACCAAAGGGCAATCAAGAATGTTCAATACAGGGACATAGGTAACATTGGGCACTGGTAGAGAGAACCAAAGGGCAATCAAGAATATTCAATCCAGGGACATAGGTAACATTGGGCACTGGTAGAGAGAACCAAAGAGCAATCAAGAATATTCAATCCAGGGACATAGGTAATATTGGGCACTGGTAGAGAGAACCAAAGGGCAATCAAGAATGTTCAATACAGGGACATAGGTAACATTGGGCACTGGTAGAGAGAACCAAAGGGCAATCAAGAATATTCAATCCAGGGACATAGGTAACATTGGGCACTGGTAGAGAGAACCAAAGGGCAATCAAGAATATTCAATCAAGGGACATAGGTAACATTGGGCACTGGTAGAGAGAACCAAAGGGCAATCAAGAATGTTCAATCCAGGGTCATAGGTAACATTGGACACTGGTAGAGAGAACCAAAGGGCAATCAAGAACATTCAATTCAGGGACATAGGTAACATTGGGCACTGGTAGAGAACCAAAGGGCAATCAAGAATGTTCAATCCAGGGACATAGGTAACATTGGGCACTGGTAGAGAGAACCAAAGGACAATCAAGAATATTCAATCCAGGTACATAGGTAACATTGGACACTGGTAGAGAGAACCAAAGGACAATCAAGAATATTCAATCAAGGGACATAGGTAACATTGGGCACTGGTAGAGAGAACCAAAGGGCAATCAAGAATGTTCAATCCAGGGACATAGGTAACATTGGGCACTGGTAGAGAGAACCAAAGGACAATCAAGAACATTCAATCAAGGGACATAGGTAACATTGGGCACTGGTAGAGAGAACCAAAGGGCAATCAAGAATGTTCAATCCAGGGACATAGGTAACATTGGACACTGGTAGAGAGAACCAAAGGGCAATCAAGAACATTCAATTCAGGGACATAGGTAACATTGGGCACTGGTAGAGAACCAAAGGGCAATCAAGAATGTTCAATCCAGGGACATAGGTAACATTGGGCACTGGTAGAGAGAACCAAAGAGCAATCAAGAATATTAAATCCAGGGACATAGGTAATATTGGGCACTGGTAGAGAGAACCAAAGGACAATCAAGAATATTCAATCCAGGTACATAGGTAACATTGGGCACTGGTAGAGAGAACCAAAGAGCAATCAAGAATATTCAATCCAGGTACATAGGTAATATTGGGCACTGGTAGAGAGAACCAAAGGGCAATCAAGAATGTTCAATACAGGGACAAAGGTAACATTGGGCACTGGTAGAGAGAACCAAAGGGAAATCAGGAATGTTCAATCCAGGGACATAGGTAGCATTGGGCACTGGTAGAGAGAACCAAAGGGCAATCAAGAATGTTCAATCCAGGGACATAGATAACATCGGGCACTGGTATAGAGAACCAAAGGGCAATCAGGAATATTCAATCCAGGGAAATAGGTAACATTGGGCACTGGTAGAGAGAACCAAAGGGCAATCAAGAATGTTCAATCCAGGGACATAGGTAACATTGGGCACTGGTAGAGAGAACCAAAGAGCAATCAAGGATATTCAATCCAGGGACATAGGTAGCATTGGGCACTGGTAGAGAGAACCAACGGGCAATCAAGAATGTTCAATCCAGGGACATAGGTAACATTGGGCACTGGTAGAGAGAACCAAAGGGCAATCAAGAATATTCAATAAAGGGACATAGGTAACATTGGGCACTGGTAGAGAGAACCAAAGGGCAATCTAGAATATTCAATCCAGGGACATAGTTAACATTGGGCACTGGTAGAGAGAACCAAAGGGCAATCAAGAATATTCAATCCAGGGACATAGGTAACATTGAGCACTGGTAGAGAGAACCAAAGGGCATCAAGAATATTCAATCAAGGGACATAGGTAACATTGGGCACTGGTAGAGAGAACCAAAGGGCAATCAAGAATATTCAATCCAGGGACATAGGTAACATTTGGGCACTGGTAGAGAGAACCAAAGAGCAATCAAGAATGTTCATTCTAGGGACATAGGTAACATTGGGAACTGGTAGAGAGAACCAAAGGGCAATCAAGAATATTCAATCCAGGGACATAGATAACATTGGGCACTGGTAGAGAACCAAAGGGCAATCAAGAATGTTCAATCCAGGGGCATAGGTAACATTGGGCACTGGTAGAGAGAACCAAAGGGCAATCAAGAATGTTCAATCCAGGGACATAGGTAGCATTGGGCACTGGTAGAGAGAACCAAAGGGCAATCAAGAATGTTCAATCCAGGGACATAGATAACATTGGGCACTGGTATAGAGAACCAAAGGGCAATCACGAATATTCAATCCAGGGACATAGGTAACATTGGACACTGGTAGAGAGAACCAAAGGGCAATCAAGAATGTTCAATCCAGGGACATAGGTAACATTGGGTACTGGTAGAGAGAACCAAAGAGCAATCAAGAATATTCAATCCAGGGACATAGGTTATATTGGGCACTGGTAGAGGGAACCAAAGGGCAATCAAGAATGTTCAATACAGGGACATAGGTAACATTGGGCACTGGTAGAGAGAACCAAAGGGCAATCAAACATATTCAATCCAGGGACATAGGTAACATTGGGCACTGGTAGAGAGAACCAAAGAGCAAACAAGAATATTCAATCCAGGGACATAGGTAATATTGGGCACTGGTAGAGAGAACCAAAGGGCAATCAAGAATGTTCAATACAGGGACAAAGGTAACATTGGGCACTGGTAGAGAGAACCAAAGGGAAATCAGGAATGTTCAATCCAGGGACATAGGTAGCATTGGGCACTGGTAGAGAGAACCAAAGGGCAATCAAGAATGTTCAATCCAGGGACATAGATAACATTGGGCACTGGTATACAGAACCAAAGGGCAATCAGGAATATTCAATCCAGGGGAAATAGGTAACATTGGGCACTGGTAGAGAGAACCAAAGGGCAATCAAGAATGTTCAATCCAGGGACATAGGTAACATTGGGCACTGGTAGAGAGAACCAAAGAGCAATCAAGAATATTCAATCCAGGGACATAGGTAGCATTGGGCACTGGTAGAGAGAACCAACGGGCAATCAAGAATGTTCAATCTAGGGACATAGGTAACATTGGGCACTGGTAGAGAGAACCAAAGGGCAATCAAGAATATTCAATCAAGGGACATAGGTAACATTGGGCACTGGTAGAGAGAACCAAAGGGCAATCTAGAATATTCAATCCAGGGACATAGTTAACATTGGGCACTGGTAGAGAGAACCAAAGGGCAAACAAGAATATTCAATCCAGGCACATAGGTAACATTGGGCACTGCTAGAGTGAACCAAAGGGCAATCAAGAATATTCAATCAAGGGACATAGGTAACATTGGGCACTGGTAGAGAGAACCAAAGGGCAATCAAGAATATTCAATCCAGGGACATAGGTAACATTGGGCACTGGTAGAGAACCAAAGGGCAATCAAGAATGTTCAATCCAGGCACACAGGTAACATTGGGCACTGCTAGAGAGAACCAAAGGGCAATCAAGAATGTTCAATCCAGGGACATAGGTAGCATTGGGCACTGGTAGAGAGAACCAAAGGGCAATCAAGAATGTTCAATCCAGGGACATAGATAACATTGGGCACTGGTATAGAGAACCAAAGGGCAATCACGAATATTCAATCCAGGGACATAGGTAACATTGGACACTGGTAGAGAGAACCAAAGGGCAATCAAGAATGTTCAATCCCGGGACATAGGTAACATTGGGCACTGGTAGAGAGAACCAAAGAGCAATCAAGAATATTCAATCCAGGGACATAGGTAATATTGGGCACTGGTAGAGGGAACCAAAGGGCAATCAAGAATGTTCAGTACAGGGACATAGGTAACATTGGGCACTGGTAGAGAGAACCAAGGGGCAATCTAGAATATTCAATCCAGGGACATAGGTAGCATTGGGCACTGGTAGAGAGAACCAAAGGGCAATCAAGAATATTCAATCCAGGGACATAGGTAACATTGGGCACTGGTAGAGAGAACCAAAGAGCAATCAAGAATATTCAATCCAGGGACATAGGTAATATTGGGCACTGGTAGAGAGAACCAAAGGGCAATCAAGAATGTTCAATACAGGGACATAGGTAACATTGGGCACTGGTAGAGAGAACCAAAGGGCAATCAAGAATGTTCAATCCAGGGACATAGGTAACATTGGACACTGGTAAAGAGAACCAAAAGGCAATCAAGAATATTCAATCCAGAGACATAGGTAACATTGGGCACTGGTAGAGAGAACCAAGGGGCAATCTAGAATATTCAATCCAGGGACATAGGTAACACTGGGCACTGGTAGAGAGAACCAAAGGGCAATCAAAAATATTCAATCCAGGGACATAGGTAACATTGGGCAATGGTAGAGAGAACCAAAGAGCAATCAAGAATATTCAATCCAGGAACATAGGTAATATTGAGCACTGGTAGAGAGAACCAAAGGGCAATCAAGAATGTTCAATACAGGGACAAAGGTAACATTGGGCACTGGTAGAGAGAACCAAAGGGAAATCAGGAATGTTCAATCCAGGGACATAGGTAGCATTGGGCACTGGTAGAGAGAACCAAAGGGCAATCAAGAATGTTCAATCCAGGGACATAGATAACATCGGGCACTGATATAGAGAACCAAAGGGCAATCGGGAATATTCAATCCAGGGAAATAGGTAACATTGGGCACTGGTAGAGAGAACCAAAGGGCAATCAAGAATGTTCAATCCAGGGACATAGGTAACATTGGGCACTGGTAGAGAACCAAAGGGCAATCAAGAATGTTCAATCCAGGGACATAGGTAACATTGGGCACTGGTAGAGAGAACCAAAGGGCAATCAAGAATGTTCAATCCAGGGACATAGGTAGCATTGGGCACTGGTAGAGAGAACCAAAGGGCAATCAAGAATGTTCAATCCAGGGACATAGATAACATTGGGCACTGGTAGAGAGAACCAAAGGGCAATCACGAATATTCAATCCAGGGATATAGGTAACATTGGACACTGGTAGAGAGAACCAAAGGGCAATCAAGAATGTTCAATCCAGGGACATAGGTAACATTGGGTACTGGTAGAGAGAACCAAAGAGCAATCAAGAATATTCAATCCAGGGACATAGGTAATATTGGGCACTGGTAGAGGGAACCAAAGGGCAATCAAGAATGTTCAATACAGGGACATAGGTAACATTGGGCACTGGTAGAGAGAACCAAAGGGCAATCAAACATATTCAATCCAGGGACATAGGTAACATTGGGCACTGGTAGAGAGAACCAAAGAGCAATCAAGAATATTCAATCCAGGGACATAGGTGATATTGGGCACTGGTAGAGAGAACCAAAGGGCAATCAAGAATGTTCAATACAGGGACAAAGGTAACATTGGGCACTGGTAGAGAGAACCAAAGGGAAATCAGGAATGTTCAATCCAGGGACATAGGTAGCATTGGGCACTGGTAGAGAGAACCAAAGGGCAATCAAGAATGTTCAATCCAGGGACATAGATAACATTGGGCACTGGTATACAGAACCAAAGGGCAATCAGGAATATTCAATCCAGGGGAAATAGGTAACATTGGGCACTGGTAGAGAGAACCAAAGGGCAATCAAGAATGTTCAATCCAGGGACATAGGTAACATTGGGCATTGGTAGAGAGAACCAAAGAGCAATCAAGAATATTCAATCCAGGGACATAGGTAGCATTGGGCACTGGTAGAGAGAACCAACGGGCAATCAAGAATGTTCAATCTAGGGACATAGGTAACATTGGGCACTGGTAGAGAGAACCAAAGGGCAATCAAGAATATTCAATCAAGGGACATAGGTAACATTGGGCACTGGTAGAGAGAACCAAAGGGCAATCAAGAATATTCAATCCAGGGACATAGGTAACATTGGGCACTGGTAGAGAACCAAAGGGCAATCAAGAATGTTCAATCCAGGGACACAGGTAACATTGGGCACTGGTAGAGAGAACCAAAGGGCAATCAAGAATGTTCAATCCAGGGACATAGGTAGCATTGGGCACTGGTAGAGAGAACCAAAGGGCAATCAAGAATGTTCAATCCAGGGACATAGATAACATTGGGCACTGGTATAGAGAACCAAAGGGCAATCACGAATATTCAATCCAGGGACATAGGTAACATTGGACACTGGTAGAGAGAACCAAAGGGCAATCAAGAATGTTCAATCCAGGGACATAGGTAACATTGGGCACTGGTAGAGAGAACCAAAGAGCAATCAAGAATATTCAATCCAGGGACATAGGTAATATTGGGCACTGGTAGAGGGAACCAAAGGGCAATCAAGAATGTTCAGTACAGGGACATAGGTAACATTGGGCACTGGTAGAGAGAACCAAGGGGCAATCTAGAATATTCAATCCAGGGACATAGGTAACATTGGGCACTGGTAGAGAGAACCAAAGGGCAATCAAGAATATTCAATCCAGGGACATAGGTAACATTGGGCACTGGTAGAGAGAACCAAAGAGCAATCAAGAATATTCAATCCAGGGACATAGGTAATATTGGGCACTGGTAGAGAGAACCAAAGGGCAATCAAGAATGTTCAATACAGGGACATAGGTAACATTGGGCACTGGTAGAGAGAACCAAAGGGCAATCAAGAATGTTCAATCCAGGGACATAGGTAACATTGGACACTGGTAAAGAGAACCAAAAGGCAATCAAGAATATTCAATCCAGAGACATAGGTAACATTGGCCACTGGTAGAGAGAACCAAGGGGCAATCTAGAATATTCAATCCAGGGACATAGGTAACACTGGGCACTGGTAGAGAGAACCAAAGGGCAATCAAAAATATTCAATCCAGGGACATAGGTAACATTGGGCAATGGTAGAGAGAACCAAAGAGCAATCAAGAATATTCAATCCAGGAACATAGGTAATATTGGGCACTGGTAGAGAGAACCAAAGGGCAATCAAGAATGTTCAATACAGGGACAAAGGTAACATTGGGCACTGGTAGAGAGAACCAAAGGGAAATCAGGAATGTTCAATCCAGTGACATAGGTAGCATTGGGCACTGGTAGAGAGAACCAAAGGGCAATCAAGAATGTTCAATCCAGGGACATAGATAACATCGGGCACTGATATAGAGAACCAAAGGGCAATCAGGAATATTCAATCCAGGGAAATAGGTAACATTGGGCACTGGTAGAGAGAACCAAAGGGCAATCAAGAATGTTCAATCCAGGGACATAGGTAACATTGGGCACTGGTAGAGAGAACCAAAGAGCAATCAAGAATATTCAATCCAGGGACATAGGAAGCATTGGGCACTGGTAGAGAGAACCAACGGGCAATCAAGAATGTTCAATCCAGGGACATAGGTAACATTGGGCACTGGTAGAGAGAACCAAAGGGCAATCAAGAATATTCAATCAAGGGACATAGGTAACATTGGGCACTGGTAGAGAGAACCAAAGGGCAATCTAGAATATTCAATCCAGGGACATAGTTAACATTGGGCACTGGTAGAGAGAACCAAAGGGCAATCAAGAATATTCAATCCAGGGACATAGGTAACATTGGGCACTGGTAGAGAGAACCAAAGGGCATCAAGAATATTCAATCAAGGGACATAGGTAACATTGGGCACTGGTAGAGAGAACCAAAGGGCAATCAAGAATATTCAATCCAGGGACATAGGTAACATTTGGGCACTGGTAGAGAGAACCAAAGAGCAATCAAGAATGTTCATTCTAGGGACATAGGTAACATTGGGAACTGGTAGAGAGAACCAAAGGGCAATCAAGAATATTCAATCCAGGGACATAGGTAACATTGGGCACTGGTAGAGAACCAAAGGGCAATCAAGAATGTTCAATCCAGGGACATAGGTAACATTGGGCACTGGTAGAGAGAACCAAAGGGCAATCAAGAATGTTCAATCCAGGGACATAGGTAGCATTGGGCACTGGTAGAGAGAACCAAAGGGCAATCAAGAATGTTCAATCCAGGGACATAGATAACATTGGGCACTGGTATAGAGAACCAAAGGGCAATCACGAATATTCAATCCAGGGACATAGGTAACATTGGACACTGGTAGAAAGAACCAAAGGGCAATCAAGAATGTTCAATCCAAGGACATAGGTAACATTGGGCACTGGTAGAGAGAACCAAAGAGCAATCAAGAATATGCAATCCAGGGACATAGGTAATATTGGGCACTGGTAGAGGGAACCAAAGGGCAATCAAGAATGTTCAATACAGGGACATAGGTAACATTGGGCACTGGTAGAGAGAACCAAGGGGCAATCAAGAATATTCAATCCAGGGACATAGGTAACATTGGGCACTGGTAGAGAGAACCAAAGAGCAATCAAGAATATTCAATCCAGGGACATAGGTAATATTGGGCACTGGTAGAGAGAACCAAAGGGCAATCAAGAATGTTCAATACAGGGACATAGGTAACATTGGGCACTGGTAGAGAGAACCAAAGGGCAATCAAGAATATTCAATCCAGGGACATAGGTAACATTGGGCACTGGTAGAGAGAACCAAAGGGCAATCAAGAATATTCAATCAAGGGACATAGGTAACATTGGGCACTGGTAGAGAGAACCAAAGGGCAATCAAGAATGTTCAATCCAGGGACATAGGTAACATTGGAAACTGGTAGAGAGAACCAAAGGGCAATCAAGAACATTCAATTCAGGGACATAGGTAACATTGGGCACTGGTAGAGAACCAAAGGGCAATCAAGAATGTTCAATCCAGGGACATAGGTAACATTGGGCACTGGTAGAGAGAACCAAAGGACAATCAAGAATATTCAATCAAGGGACATAGGTAACATTGGGCACTGGTAGAGAGAACCAAAGGGCAATCAAGAATGTTCAATCCAGGGACATAGGTAACATTGGGCACTGGTAGAGAGAACCAAAGGACAATCAAGAATATTCAATCAAGGGACATAGGTAACATTGGGCACTGGTAGAGTGAACCAAAGGGCAATCAAGAATGTTCAATCCAGGGACATAGGTAACATTGGACACTGGTAGAGAGAACCAAAGGGCAATCAAGAACATTCAATTCAGGGACATAGGTAACATTGGGCACTGGTAGAGAACCAAAGGGCAATCAAGAATGTTCAATCCAGGGACATAGGTAACATTGGGCACTGGTAGAGAGAACCAAAGAGCAATCAAGAATATTCAATCCAGGGACATAGGTAATATTGGGCACTGGTAGAGAGAACCAAAGGGCAATCAAGAATATTCAATCCAGGTACATAGGTAACATTGGGCACTGGTAGAGAGAACCAAAGAGCAATCAAGAATATTCAATACAGGGACATAGGTAACATTGGGCACTGGTAGAGAGAACCAAGGGGCAATCTAGAATATTCAATCTAGGGACATAGGTAACATTGGGCACTGGTAGAGAGAACCATAGGGCAATCAAGAATATTCAATCACGGGACATAGGTAACATTGGGCACTGGTAGAGAGAACCAAAGGGCAGTCAAGAATGTTCAATCCAGGGACATAGGTAACATTGGACACTGGTAGAGAGAACCAAAGGGCAATCAAGAACATTCAATTCAGGGACATAGGTAACATTGGGCACTGGTAGAGAACCAAAGGGCAATCAAGAATGTTCAATCCAGGGACATAGGTAACATTGGGCACTGGTAGAGAGAACCAAAGGACAATCAAGAATATTCAATCCAGGTACATAGGTAACATTGGGCACTGGTAGAGAGAACCAAAGAGCAATCAAGAATATTCAATCCAGGGACATAGGTAATATTGGGCACTGGTAGAGAGAACCAAAGGGCAATCAAGAATGTTCAATACAGGGACATAGGTAACATTGGGCACTGGTAGAGAGAACCAAAGGGCAATCAAGAATGTTCAATCCAGGGACATAGGTAACATTGGACACTGGTAGAGAGAACCAAAGGGCAATCAAGAATATTCAATCCAGGGACATAGGTAACATTGGCCACTGGTAGAGAGAACCCAGGGGCAATCTAGAATATTCAATCCAGGGACATAGGTAACACTGGGCACTGGTAGAGAGAACCAAAGGGCAATCAAAAATATTCAATCCAGGGACATAGGTAACATTGGGCACTGGTAGAGAGAACCAAAGAGCAATCAAAAATATTCAATCCAGGGACATAGGTAATATTGGGCACTGGTAGAGAGAACCAAAGGGCAATCAAGAATGTTCAATACAGGGACAAAGGTAACATTGGGCACTGGTAGAGAGAACCAAAGGGAAATCAGGAATGTTCAATCCAGGGACATAGGTAGCATTGGGCACTGGTAGAGGGAACCAAAGGGCAATCAAGAATGTTCAATCCAGGGACATAGATAACATCGGGCAATGGTATAGAGAACCAAAGGGCAATCAGGAATATTCAATCCAGGGAAATAGGTAACATTGGGCACTGGTAGAGAGAACCAAAGGGCAATCAAGAATGTTCAATCCAGGGACATAGGTAACATTGGGCACTGGTAGAGAGAACCAAAGAGCAATCAAGAATATTCAATCCAGGGACATAGGTAGCAATGGGCACTGGTAGAGAGAACCAACGGGCAATCAAGAATGTTCAATCCAGGGACATAGGTAACATTGGGCACTGGTAGAGAGAACCAAAGGGCAATCAAGAATATTCAATCAAGGGACATAGGTAACATTGGGCACTGGTAGAGAGAACCAAAGGGCAATCTAGAATATTCAATCCAGGGACATAGTTAACATTGGGCACTGGTAGAGAGAACCAAAGGGCAATCAAGAATATTCAATCCAGGGACATAGGTAACATTGGGCACTGGTAGAGAGAACCAAAGGGCAATCAAGAATATTCAATCCAGGAACATAGGTAACATTGGGTACTGGTAGAGAGAACCAAAGGGCAATCAAGAATATTCAATCCAGGGACATAGGTAACATTTGGGCACTGGTAGAGAGAACCAAAGAGCAATCAAGAATGTTCAATTTAGGGACATAGGTAACATTGGGAACTGGTAGAGAGAACCAAAGGGCAATCAAGAATTTCAATCCAGGGACATAGGTAACATTGGGCACTGGTAGAGAACCAAAGGGCAATCAAGAATGTTCAATACAGGGACATAGGTAACATTGGGCACTGGTAGAGAGAACCAAAGGGCAATCAAGAATGTTCAATCCAGGGACATAGGTAGCATTAGGCACTGGTAGAGAGAACCAAAGGGCAATCAAGAATGTTCAATCCAGGGACATAGATAACATTGGGCACTGGTATAGAGAACCAAAGGGCAATCACGAATATTCAATCCAGGGACATAGGTAACATTGGACACTGGTAGAGAGAACCAAAGGGCAATCAAGAATGTTCAATCCAGGGACATAGGTAACATTGGGCACTGGTAGAGAGAACCAAAGAGCAATCAAGAATATTCAATCCAGGGACATAGGTAATATTGGGCACTGGTAGAGGGAACCAAAGGGCAATCAAGAATATTCAATCAAGGGACATAGGTAACATTGGGCACTGGTAGAGAGAACCAAAGGGCAATCTAGAATATTCAATCCAGGGACATAGGTAACATTGGGCACTGGTAGAGAGAACCAAAGGGCAATCAAGAATATTCAATCCAGGGACATGGGTAACATTGGGCACTGGTAGAGAGAACCAAAGGGCAATCAAGAATATTCAATCAAGGGACATAGGTAACATTGGGGACTGGTAGAGAGAACCAAAGGGCAATCAAGAATATTCAATCCAGGGACATAGGTAACATTTGGGCACTGGTAGAGAGAACCAAAGAGCAATCAAGAATGTTCAATCTAGGGACATAGGTAACATTGGGAACTGGTAGAGAGAACCAAATGGCAATCAAGAATATTCAATCCAGGGACATAGGTAACATTGGGCACTGGTAGAGAACCAAAGGGCAATCAAGAATGTTCAATCCAGGGACATAGGTAACATTGGGCACTGGTAGAGAGAACCAAAGGGCAATCAAGAATGTTCAATCCAGGGACATAGGTAGCATTGGGCACTGGTAGAGAGAACCAAAGGGCAATCAAGAATGTTCAATCCAGGGACATAGATAACATTGGGCACTGGTATAGAGAACCAAAGGGCAATCACGAATATTCAATCAAGGGACATAGGTAACATTGGGCACTGGTAGAGAGAACCAAAGGGCAATCTAGAATATTCAATCCAGGGACATAGGTAACATTGGGCACTGGTAGAGAGAACCAAAGGGCAATCAAGAATATTCAATCCAGGGACATAGGTAACATTGGGCACTGGTAGAGAGAACCAAAGGGCAATCAAGAATATTCAATCCAGGGACATAGGTAACATTGGGGACTGGTAGAGAGAACCAAAGGGCAATCAAGAATATTCAATCCAGGGACATAGGTAACATTTGGGCACTGGTAGAGAGAACCAAAGAGCAATCAAGAATGTTCAATCTAGGGACATAGGTAACATTGGGAACTGGTAGAGAGAACCAAAGGGCAATCAAGAATATTCAATCCAGGGACATAGGTAACATTGGGCACTGGTAGAGAACCAAAGGGCAATCAAGAATGTTCAATCCAGGGACATAGGTAACATTGGGCACTGGTAGAGAGAACCAAAGGGCAATCAAGAATGTTCAATCCAGGGACATAGGTAGCATTGGGCACTGGTAGAGAGAACCAAAGGGCAATCAAGAATGTTCAATCCAGGGACATAGATAACATTGGGCACTGGTATAGAGAACCAAAGGGCAATCACGAATATTCAATCCAGGGACATAGGTAACATTGGACACTGGTAGAGAGAACCAAAGGGCAATCAAGAATGTTCAATCCAGGGACATAGGTAACATTGGGCACTGGTAGAGAGAACCAAAGAGCAATCAAGAATATTCAATCCAGGGACATAGGTAATATTGGGCACTGGTAGAGAGAACCAAAGGGCAATCAATAATGTTCAATACAGGGACATAGGTAACATTGGGCACTGGTAGAGAGAACCAAAGGGCAATCAAGAATGTTCAATCGAGGGACATAGGTAACAATGGGCACTGGTAGAGAGAACCAAAGTGCAATCGAGAATATTCAATCCAAGGACATAGGTAACATTGGGCACTGGTAGAGAGAACCAAGGGGCAATCTAGAATATTCAATCCAGGGACATAGGTAACACTGGGCACTGGTAGAGAGAACCAAAGGGCAATCAAAAATATTCAATCCAGGGACATAGGTAACATTGGGCACTGGTAGAGAGAACCAAAGAGCAATCAAGAATATTCAATCCAGGGACATAGGTAATATTGGGCACTGGTAGAGAGAACCAAAGGGCAATCAAGAATGTTCAATACAGGGACAAAGATAACATTGGGCACTGGTAGAGAGAACCAAAGGGAAATCAGGAATGTTCAATCCAGGGACATATGTAGCATTGGGCACTGGTAGAGAGAACCAAAGGGCAATCAAGAATGTTCAATCCAGGGACATAGATAACATCGGGCACTGGTATAGAGAACCAAAGGGCAATCAGGAATATTCAATCCAGGGAAATAGGTAACATTGGGCACTGGTAGAGAGAACCAAAGGGCAATCAAGAATATTCAATCCAGAGACATAGGTAACATTGGGCACTGGTAGAGAGAACCAAAGAGCAATCAAGAATATTCAATCCAGGGACATAGGTAGCATTGGGCACTGGTAGAGAGAACCAACGGGCAATCAAGAATGTTCAATCCAGGGACATAGGTAACATTGGGCACTGGTAGAGAGAACCAAAGGGCAATCAAGAATATTCAATCAAGGGACATAGGTAACATTGGGCACTGGTAGAGAGAACCAAAGGGCAATTTAGAATATTCAATCCAGGGACATAGTTAACATTGGGCACTGGTAGAGAGAACCAAAGGGCAATCAAGAATATTCAATCCAGGGACATAGGTAACATTGGGCACTGGTAGAGAGAACCAAAGGGCAATCAAGAATATTCAATCAAGGGACATAGGTAACATTGGGCACTGGTAGAGAGAACCAAAGGGCAATCACGAATATTCAATCCAGGGACATAGGTAACATTTGGGCACTGGTAGAGAGAACCAAAGAGCAATCAAGAATGTTCAATCTAGGGACATAGGTAACATTGGGAACTGGTAGAGAGAACCAAAGGGCAATCAAGAATATTCAATCCAGGGACATAGGTAACATTGGGCACTGGTAGAGAACCAAAGGGCAATCAAGAATGTTCAATCCAGGGACATAGGTAACATTGGGCACTGGTAGAGAGAACCAAAGGGCAATCAAGAATGTTCAATCCAGGGACATAGGTAGCATTGGGCACTGGTAGAGAGAACCAAAGGGCAATCAAGAATGTTCAATACAGGGACATAGGTAACATTGGGCACTGGTAGAGAGAACCAAAGAGCAATCAAGAATGTTCAATCCAGGGACATAGGTAATATTGGGCACTGGTAGAGGGAACCAAAGGGCAATCAAGAATGTTCAATACAGGGACATAGGTAACATTGGGCACTGGTAGAGAGAACCAAGGGGCAATCTAGAATATTCAATCCAGGGACATAGGTAACATTGGGCACTGGTAGAGAGAACCAAAGGGCAATCAAGAATATTCAATCCAGGGACATAGGTAACATTGGGCACTGGTAGAGAGAACCAAAGAGCAATCAAGAATATTCAATCCAGGGACATAGGTAATATTGGGCACTGGTAGAGAGAACCAAAGGGCAATCAAGAATGTTCAATACAGGGACATAGGTAACATTGGGCACTGGTAGAGAGAACCAAAGGGCAATCAAGACTGTTCAATCGAGGGACATAGGTAACATTGGGCACTGGTAGAGAGAACCAAAGTGCAATCGAGAATATTCAATCCAAGGACATAGGTAACATTGGGCACTGGTAGAGAGAACCAAGGGGCAATCTAGAATATTCAATCTAGGGACATAGGTAACATTGGGCACTGGTAGAGAGAACCAAAGGGCAATCAAGAATATTCAATCAAGGGACATAGGTAACATTGGGCACTGGTAGAGAGAACCAAAGGGCAATCAAGAATGTTCAATCCAGGGACATAGGTAACATTGGACACTGGTAGAGAGAACCAAAGGGCAATCAAGAACATTCAATTCAGGGACATAGGTAACATTGGGCACTGGTAGAGAACCAAAGGGCAATCAAGAATGTTCAATCCAGGGACATAGGTAACATTGGGCACTGGTAGAGAGAACCAAAGGGCAATCAAGAATGTTCAATCCAGGGACATAGATAACATTGGGCACTGGTAGAGAGAACCAAAGGGCAATCAAGAATATTCAATCCAGGTACATAGGTAACATTGGGCACTGGTAGAGAGAACCAAAGGGCAATCAAGAATGTTCAATCCAGGAACATAGGTAACATTGAGCACTGGTAGAGAGAACCAAAGGGCAATCAGGAATGTTCAATCCAGGGACATAGATAACATTGAGCACTGGTAGAGAGAACCAAAGGGCAATCAAGAATGTTCAATCCAGGAACATAGGTAACATTGGCCACTGGTAGAGAGAACCAAGGGGCAATCTAGAATATTCAATCCAGGGACATAGGTAACACTGGGCACTGGTAGAGAGAACCAAAGGGCAATCAAAAATATTCAATCCAGGGACATAGGTAACATTGGGCACTGGTAGAGAGAACCAAAGAGCAATCAAGAATATTCAATCCAGGGACATAGGTAATATTGGGCACTGGTAGAGAGAACCAAAGGGCAATCAAGAATGTTCAATACAGGGACAAAGGTAACATTGGGCACTGGTAGAGAGAACCAAAGGGAAATCAGGAATGTTCAATCCAGGGACATAGGTAGCTTTGGGCACTGGTAGAGGGAACCAAAGGGCAATCAAGAATGTTCAATCCAGGGACATAGATAACATCGGGCACTGGTATAGAGAACCAAAGGGCAATCAGGAATATTCAATCCAGGGAAATAGGTAACATTGGGCACTGGTAGAGAGAACCAAAGGGCAATCAAGAATGTTCAATCCAGGGACATAGGTAACATTGGGCACTGGTAGAGAGAACCAAAGAGCAATCAAGAATATTCAATCCAGGGACATAGGTAGCATTGGGCACTGGTAGAGAGAACCAACGGGCAATCAAGAATGTTCAATCCAGGGACATAGGTAACATTGGGCACTGGTAGAGAGAACCAAAGGGCAATCAAGAATATTCAATCAAGGGACATAGGTAACATTGGGCACTGGTAGAGAGAACCAAAGGGCAATCTAGAATATTCAATCCAGGGACATAGTTAACATTGGGCACTGGTAGAGAGAACCAAAGGGCAATCAAGAATATTCAATCCAGGGACATAGGTAACATTGGGCACTGGTAGAGAGAACCAAAGGGCAATCAAGAATATTCAATCCAGGAACATAGGTAACATTGGGCACTGGTAGAGAGAACCAAAGGGCAATCAAGAATATTCAATCCAGGGACATAGGTAACATTTGGGCACTGGAAGAGAGAACCAAAGAGCAATCAAGAATGTTCAATTTAGGGACATAGGTAACATTGGGAACTGGTAGAGAGAACCAAAGGGCAATCAAGAATATTCAATCCAGGGACATAGGTAACATTGGAAACTGGTAGAGAACCAAAGGGCAATCAAGAATGTTCAATACAGGGACATAGGTAACATTGGGCACTGGTAGAGAGAACCAAAGGGCAATCAAGAATGTTCAATCCAGAGACATAGGTAGCATTAGGCACTGGTAGAGAGAACCAAAGGGCAATCAAGAATGTTCAATCCAGGGACATAGATAACATTGGGCACTGGTATAGAGAACCAAAGGGCAATCACGAATATTCAATCCAGGGACATAGGTAACATTGGACACTGGTAGAGAGAACCAAAGGGCAATCAAGAATGTTCAATCCAGGGACATAGGTAACATTGGGCACTGGTAGAGAGAACCAAAGAGCAATCAAGAATATTCAATCCAGGGACATAGGTAATATTGGGCACTGGTAGAGGGAACCAAAGGGCAATCAAGAATATTCAATCAAAGGACATAGGTAACATTGGGCACTGGTAGAGAGAACCAAAGGGCAATCTAGAATATTCAATCCAGGGACATAGGTAACATTGGGCACTGGTAGAGAGAACCAAAGGGCAATCAAGAATATTCAATCCAGGGACATAGGTAACATTGGGCACTGGTAGAGAGAACCAAAGGGCAATCAAGAATATTCAATCCAGGGACATAGGTAACATTGGGAACTGGTAGAGAGAACCAAAGGGCAATCAAGAATATTAAATCCAGGGACATAGGTAACATTTGGGCACTGGTAGAGAGAACCAAAGAGCAATCAAGAATGTTCAATCCAGGGACATAGGTAACATTGGGAACTGGTAGAGAGAACCAAATGGCAATCAAGAATATTCAATCCAGGGACATAGGTAACATTGGGCACTGGTAGAGAACCAAAGGGCAATCAAGAATGTTCAATCCAGGGACATAGGTAACATTGGGCACTGGTAGAGAGAACCAAAGGGCAATCAAGAATGTTCAATCCAGGGACATAGGTAGCATTGGGCACTGGTAGAGAGAGCCAAAGGGCAATCAAGAATGTTCAATCCAGGGACATAGAGAACATTGGGCACTGGTATAGAGAACCAAAGGGCAATCACGAATATTCAATCCAGGGACATAGGTAACATTGGACACTGGTAGAGAGAACCAAAGGGCAATCAAGAATGTTCAATCCAGGGACATAGGTAACATTGGGCACTGGTAGAGAGAACCAAAGAGCAATCAAGAATATTCAATCCAGGGACATAGGTAATATTGGGCACTGGTAGAGGGAACCAAAGGGCAATCAAGAATGTTCAATACAGGGACATAGGTAACATTGGGCATTGGTAGAGAGAACCAAGGGGCAATCTAGAATATTCAATCCAGGGACATAGGTAACATTGGGCACTGGTAGAGAGAACCAAAGGGCAATCAAGAATATTCAATCCAGGGACATAGGTAACATTGGGCACTGGTAGAGAGTACCAAAGAGCAATCAAGAATATTCAATCCAGGGACATAGGTAATATTGGGCACTGGTAGAGAGAACCAAAGGGCAATCAAGAATGTTCAATACAGGGACATAGGTAACATTGGGCACTGGTGGAGAGAACCAAAGGGAAATCAAGAATGTTCAATCGAGGGACATAGGTAACATTGGGCACTGGTAGAGAGAACCAAAGTGCAATCGAGAATATTCAATCCAAGGACATAGGTAGCATTGGGCACTGGTAGAGAGAACCAAGGGGCAATCTAGAATATTCAATCCAGGGACATAGGTAACACTGGGCACTGGTAGAGAGAACCAAAGGGCAATCAAAAATATTCAATCCAGGGACATAGGTAACATTGGGCACTGGTAGAGAGAACCAAAGAGCAATCAAGAATATTCAATCCAGGGACATAGGTAATATTGGGCACTGGTAGAGAGAACCAAAGGGCAATCAAGAATGTTCAATACAGGGACAAAGGTAACATTGGGCACTGGTAGAGAGAACCAAAGGGAAATCAGGAATGTTCAATCCAGGGACATAGGTAGCATTGGGCACTGGTAGAGAGAACCAAAGGGCAATCAAGAATGTTCAATCCAGGGACATAGATAACATCGGGCACTGGTATAGAGAACCAAAGGGCAATCAGGAATATTCAATCCAGGGAAATAGGTAACATTGGGCACTGGTAGAGAGAACCAAAGGGCAATCAAGAATATTCAATCCAGGGACATAGGTAACATTGGGCACTGGTAGAGAGAACCAAAGAGCAATCAAGAATATTCAATCCAGGGACATAGGTAGCATTGGGCACTGGTAGAGAGAACCAACGGGCAATCAAGAATGTTCAATCCAGGGACATAGGTAACATTGGGCACTGGTAGAGAGAACCAAAGGGCAATCAAGAATATTCAATCAAGGGACATAGGTAACATTGGGCACTGGTAGAGAGAACCAAAGAGCAATTTAGAATATTCAATCCAGGGACATAGTTAACATTGGGCACTGGTAGAGAGAACCAAAGGGCAATCAAGAATATTCAATCCAGGGACATAGGTAACATTGGGCACTGGTAGAGAGAACCAAAGGGCAATCAAGAATATTCAATCAAGGGACATAGGTAACATTGGGCACTGGTAGAGAGAACCAAAGGGCAATCAAGAATATTCAATCCAGGGACATAGGTAACATTTGGGCACTGGTAGAGAGAACCAAAGAGCAATCAAGAATGTTCAATCTAGGGACATAGGTAACATTGGGAACTGGTAGAGAGAACCAAAGGGCAATCAAGAATATTCAATCCAGGGACATAGGTAACATTGGGCACTGGTAGAGAACCAAAGGGCAATCTAGAATGTTCAATCCAGGGACATAGGTAACATTGGGCACTGGTAGAGAGAACCAAAGGGCAATCAAGAATGTTCAATCCAGGGACATAGGTAGCATTGGGCACTGGTAGAGAGAACCAAAGGGCAATCAAGAATGTTCAATACAGGGACATAGGTAACATTGGGCACTGGTAGAGAGAACCAAAGAGCAATCAAGAATATTCAATCCAGGGACATAGGTAATATTGGGCACTGGTAGAGGGAACCAAAGGGCAATCAAGAATGTTCGATACAGGGACATAGGTAACATTGGGCACTGGTAGAGAGAACCAAGGGGCAATCTAGAATATTCAATCCAGGGACATAGGTAACATTGGGCACTGGTAGAGAGAACCAAAGGGCAATCAAGAATATTCAATCCAGGGACATAGGTAACATTGGGCACTGGTAGAGAGAACCAAAGAGCAATCAAGAATATTCAATCCAGGGACATAGGTAATATTGGGCACTGGTAGAGAGAACCAAAGGGCAATCAAGAATGTTCAATACAGGGACATAGGTAACATTGGGCACTGGTAGAGAGAACCAAAGGGCAATCAAGACTGTTCAATCGAGGGACATAGGTAACATTGGGCACTGGTAGAGAGAACCAAAGTGCAATCGAGAATATTCAATCCAAGGACATAGGTAGCATTGGGCACTGGTAGAGAGAACCAAGGGGCAATCTAGAATATTCAATCTAGGGACATAGGTAACATTGGGCACTGGTAGAGAGAACCAAAGGGCAATCAAGAATATTCAATCAAGGGACATAGGTAACATTGGGCACTGGTAGAGAGAACCAAAGGGCAATCTAGAATGTTCAATCCAGGGACATAGGTAACATTGGACACTGGTAGAGAGAACCAAAGGGCAATCAAGAACATTCAATTCAGGGACATAGGTAACATTGGGCACTGGTAGAGAACCAAAGGGCAATCAAGAATGTTCAATCCAGGGACATAGGTAACATTGGGCACTGGTAGAGAGAACCAAAGGGCAATCAAGAATGTTCAATCCAGGGACATAGGTAACATTGGGCACTGGTAGAGAGAACCAAAGAGCAATCAAGAATATTCAATCCAGGGACATAGGTAATATTGGGCACTGGTAGAGGGAACCAAAGGGCAATCAAGAATGTTCAATACAGGGACATAGGTAACATTGGGCACTGGTAGAGAGAACCAAGGGGCAATCTAGAATATTCAATCCAGGGACATAGGTAACATTGGGCACTGGTAGAGAGAACCAAAGGGCAATCAAGAATATTCAATCCAGGGACATAGGTAACATTGGGCACTGGTAGAGAGAACCAAAGAGCAATCAAGAATATTCAATCCAGGGACATAGGTAATATTGGGCACTGGTAGAGAGAACCAAAGGGCAATCAAGAATGTTCAATACAGGGACATAGGTAACATTGGGCACTGGTAGAGAGAACCAAGGGGCAATCTAGAATATTCAATCTAGGGACATAGGTAACATTGGGCACTGGTAGAGAGAACCAAAGGGCAATCAAGAATATTCAATCAAGGGACATAGGTAACATTGGGCACTGGTAGAGAGAACCAAAGGGCAATCAAGAATGTTCAATCCAGGGACATAGGTAACATTGGACACTGGTAGAGAGAACCAAAGGGCAATCAAGAACATTCAATTCAGGGACATAGGTAACATTGGGCACTGGTAGAGAACCAAAGGGCAATCAAGAATGTTCAATCCAGGGACATAGGTAACATTGGGCACTGGTAGAGAGAACCAAAGGGCAATCAAGAATGTTCAATCCAGGGACATAGATAACATTGGGCACTGGTAGAGAGAACCAAAGGGCAATCAAGAATATTCAATCCAGGTACATAGGTAACATTGGGCACTGGTAGAGAGAACCAAAGGGCAATCAAGAATGTTCAATCCAGGAACATAGGTAACATTGAGCACTGGTAGAGAGAACCAAGGGGCAATCAGGAATGTTCAATCCAGGGACATAGGTAACATTGAGCACTGGTAGAGAGAACCAAAGGGCAATCAGGAATGTTCAATGCAGGAACATAGGTAACATTGAGCACTGGTAGAGAGAACCAAAGGGCAATCAGGAATGTTCAATCCAGGAACATAGGTAACATTGAGCACTGGTAGAGAGAACCAAAGGGCAATCAAGAATGTTCAATCCAGGAACATAGGTAACATTGAGCACTGGTAGAGAGAACCAAAGGGCAATCAGGAATGTTCAATCCAGGAACATAGGTAACATTGAGCACTGGTAGAGAGAACCAAAGGGCAATTAAGAATGTTCAATCCAGGAACATAGGTAACATTGAGCACTGGTAGAGAGAACCAAAGGGCAATCAGGAATGTTCAATCCAGGAACATAGGTAACATTGAGCACTGGTAGAGAGAACCAAAGGGCAATCAAGAATGTTCAATCCAGGAACATAGGTAACATTGAGCACTGGTAGAGAGAACCAAAGGGCAATCAGGAATGTTCAATCCAGGAACATAGGTAACATTGAGCACTGGCAGAGAGAACCAAAGGGCAATCAAGAATGTTCAATCCAGGAACATAGGTAACATTGAGCACTGGTAGAGAGAACCAAAGGGCAATCAAGAATGTTCAATCCAGGAACATAGGTAACATTGAGCACTGGTAGAGAGAACCAAAGGGCAATCAGGAATGTTCAATCCAGGAACATAGATAACATTGAGCACTGGTAGAGAGAACCAAAGGGCAATCAAGAATGTTCAATCCAGGAACATAGGTAACATTGAGCACTGGTCACAGAACGAATACAAACAAAACAAAAAACACAACACAGGAAACCTAAATAGAAGACCAACATTGACCCGCCCAAAAAACCGAGGATGAAATAAGTTTCTCCTACATGGTAAGCAGTTTCTGTTTCTTATAAGACACCCATCGCGTTACTCATAGCCATGTTTGGAAAAAGTATTGTCGGTGATAGAGAAAATCTACATAAAAGAGAAAGGGACCATTACTATTTTAGATATGAAAATGTCGTAGCTATCTATCAGGTTGTGATGACAACGGTGGAATGTTTGTAGCTTTGACTTCAACATATAAGTAGGTGCTTTTAAGTTAACAGCTGATCTATAGAAAATCACTGCACTGGGCACACGTCCTATAATGTTGTAGGCCTTTTTGGCTTTGTTTTAATGGTCATTAATCTCGGAAAAGGACACATCTTACAACATTTATCAATATAACTTCCTCGACAAGTAAAAATTGACATGAAAAAGAGGAGCAAATCCAGGTAACTAGAAGGTTTCCATATTGTTTTTTATTATTGTGGAGTATTAACTCTGACGCCATTCTAACAAAAATCAGATATTACATTTTCCATTAAAACCTGACACCTTTGTTCAATCACATATCAATATTAACCAATGAAAACATTACCGGCAAAATCTAGTCAGTGGGTTTGGCAGTAAAAGAAAAAAGTTCTAGAGTATTGAATGGATATGAAGAACAAAGGTTAATTAAGAGATAGTTAACTGTTTATACCTATGCAGCCCCTGAATTCATCCCCTCTTTTATTGAGGTTCGCGTTGCCTAATCGTTAGTTTTCTGTGTAGTGTTCTGTAGATCTTTGTTTGTCCTTTTGTTCTTTCTCTTATGGCCGTTGTATTGTCTGTCCTTCGATTTACGGCTTCTGATTACCCTTTGGTATCTTCAAACCTTTCGTATCCATTTTTGTGTTCTACGTACCTTTTATATATTGTAGATATAGATTAAACTTCTACGGCTAGTAAAGTTTAATCCCTCGTCACACTATAGTCCACTTTTTTCTACTTTTACGTTATCAATTAAAATAATATCTAGTTCACTTACCACAGGGGCTTGTTACGATTTTTATTTTTTTTCCGAGTACTCTAAAAACCACAAGGGAGGAATCTAAAATGTCAAATTTTCATACAACACTTTTTCAAAATAGTTTTGTATTGGTGTCTTGACCTCATTCGCCATAATATTGGTACTAAATTGAAGCTTAATAAATATATTTTTGATATTTCGATTCCTTTTTGTCATCATCTTTACCTATCTGCAACTTTAAAGCAATACTTCACAGAATTTGCACTGGCCTAATCCTCCCTCAATCATGTTTACATGTCAATACGGGCTGAATTCATACGTGTGATTTGATTGGTCGGTTATTTTTAGGTAAGGATTGCAAAGAATGTGTTGATTGGTCAGTGATTTTGCATTTTTTACTTAGCTAGAACACTGTTGTGACTGTGAAATGAATACGATCACAAGGAGTCAATGATATGTCCAGAAAAATAAACAGGAAGTTCGAACCCCCCCCCCCCCCTTATTTTTTGGCTTGCAATACCGGTACCAGATTTCAAGTTGTTTGCATAGAACGGGATTTAAAACGATATATATTGTATTTATTACTTTCATCAGATCAAAATCTATCTAAAATAAACAATCATTTACACATGTATTAACTATATGAGAGGAAAAAAATGAGAATTTCAGACTTTCAACTCATGTGCGACTCTTACGATAGTAAACTGGGGTAAACAAATTACCTAAAAATAACCGACCAATCAAATCGCACGTATGAATTCACCCGTATTGACATGTAAACATGATTGAGGGAGGATTAGGCCAGTGCAAATTCTGTGAAGTATTGCTTTAAAGTTGCAGATAGGTAAAGATGATGACAAAAAGGAATCGAAATATCAAAAATATATTTATTAAGCTTCAATTTAGTACCAATATTATGGCGAATGAGGTCAAGACACCAATACAAAACTATTTTGAAAAAGTGTTGTATGAAAATTTGACATTTTAGATTCCTCCCTTGTGGTTTTTAGAGTACTCGGAAAAAAAATAAAAATCGTAACAAGCCCCTGTGCACTTACCGGATCACTTGATAAAACACCTCTGTTAGGAATATAATTAGAACTTCCACCATATACTCTTTCATTCCTATTATAAAGAGGATACCTCCCACTACCTCCAATGTACTGCACCCTAGAACCACTAGGATTATAATTAACACCACTCCCAACATAAGGTGAATACTGGGTTTGTGTTCTGGTTCCCTGTTGACCTCTATATGGATATTGTTGGGTACCAGTTCTTGTGTTATATTGTGTTTGGCTGTAACCACCACCTTGGTTGTTTCTGTTACCTAGTTGATCATACGGTGGTCTATAACGATATGCTGTTCGGGAACCAGGTCCCGAGTATACAGTACTTGTGTAACGATATCCACCACCACTGGTACCTGTGCGAGAATTATCTTGTGCATTAGAAGCAGTTCTCGCGGAATCTTGTCCACTTGCGGAACCAATATGGATTCTGAATTCCATTTGTGGGTCACTTCCTACATTTATCATTCCAGATGAAGTGGTAGTCACTTGAGTATTGTCATTTTCAGTCCTTGAGGAACCAGATTGAGTATTGCTAGAAACGTATCTATAGCCATAATTTCTTGTTCCTGTTCCAGTGTTGTCATTCCTACCATCTTGTTGTGCACTATCGGCACCACCTTCTTCTACTGCATAAGTTAACGGCACATCATCATCATTCGACGAACTCGTTAAAGGTAGAGGCTGAATTTAAAAAAATGCATACGGCTAAATTAAACTCGAGTGGAAAACTAGAGTGAGTGGTTGTTCTTAAATGGTGGCATTATTTCGAGAGTATTTATATGGGTAGGGATATGGTGTTTAACGACGCTTTCAACGGTATTTCATTTATATCGTGGCGGTCAGTTCTATTGGTGGAGGAAATGGGAATACATGGAAAAAACCACCGACCTGCCGCAAGTATTTTTTTTATGAGATGATCATCATGATGATGTATGTCATGTACTAGACCATTGTTTCCGTAGTGTTATCTCACTGAAACGGCAGTCCGCAAGTAGATATGTACCTCGGACACATTATCCTGACTACGAGCCGACCAGTCTGCGTTTTACTTCTTCATGATGATCGCTTAGAGGAGAAGAAACAATAACTAATTGTATAGCCTTTGATTTAACCCAATATGGGATTGAAACCACGATCCATCACACTCAAGGTGAGCACGCCACAGTTAAAATGAAAATGAAAGTACACATGTAATCTAGTAGTAAAACAACATTACATAAATGGCAAAACAGTCAGTTGTCGATTGGTTAATGATCCGTGTGTACAAGTTCGTGCTCAGGATTGCAGTTACGTCACGTCAAATTGGGGTTTAAATATTGCTACATGAATGCTTTAGGGTGGTGCAATCTTAATGCATATATGTAGACACGTATAGATAACTGATCATGTCACCTTCAATGACCACGAATGTCCGAGAACCAGACAGTAACAGGATGACGGAAAACTTTATGATTTATACTAAAGTAGTTTACTTTAAACATATTTTATTGTCACACAATACAAGACAAATGGATAAGACACAAGTTGTAAGCTTATGAAGTCTTTTCCTGTATATATAAACACTAGCAAAGACAATGTATTACAAATACAGATAATATGAAAAATAATATTATAAATATTGAAGGACAAAAACGGTTCTATTGGCTAGAATATAAAAGTCAGTATTGTATACACTTATCTTTAAGCACAAATACGGGAACGTATATACAAGGCCGTTGTCGTCTGATGTATGATGTATATTCAATATATAAATTTACTAGACAAATCTTTTAAAGTTAAGAATATATTTTGGACGAGCAAGAACAGCTTAGAGTTTTTGTCATTTTCAAAAGATACATTTCCAAATAATATGTTTTCGATATATATTTCAAAACCCAAAAATACTAAAGTAGGTCAAGGCTATCGTCATTTTAAACTGCTGGACATCAAGTCATGGCTATATCATTGCTATATATCAGTTACTTACTCAACAAATGTATTTTATCATTGGTCTCATCATAAATATAGTTGATATTCTTATTATTTACGTTAAACGGGGTAATAGTTACGGTTTCCTTACATTGCTACGTATACCTTGTTACGTGACGATTTGATCATTGTTATCGAGGGAGAAAATATAAGTGAAAATTACAAAATCCGGCAGAGAAAACCCAAGATTTAGCAAAACTAAATCCCAATAACAAACGATGGTGTACTCGGGTGCTCCAGAAAGCTTAGCAAAAAAATTAACAAAAACCAAGTTGGCTATATTCGTCTTACAAACAAAATTCGATCCTACTAGGAGTACTTCTGGTTTATTTCAATATCGTGATCCTCGTGTTACGATTCAGTTCATTAATGTTTTAGCTGGTTTAAATTGTATATAAGTTATTTATTTACTTACAGGTAGGTCATTTCCATCTATATCCCTTTTATGTCTACTCAATTCTATTTTTGATAAAAGCGAATCTGAAATATAACAAAAGTAGACGTTTATAAGTTATATATTATATATTTTTTGTAAGACATAGATTGAAAGAATTAACGTTGTTACCTGAATAAAATTACTGTTCAATTTGTGTATTGTGGGTACTGGTTGTGATTCCCACGGAGCTGCCAAGTGTGTCCACGTATGTCTGGCTGCTGTCATGTCATGTCATAATACAGAAAGCCATACTGTGAACGTGCCGTGTTCGGAGACTAAAACCACTTTTGTATATTTAGAAAAAGTGTATGCTCATTTGTGGCGGCTATACAAAAGAATAAATTCTTTTCAGTCATTTCTCAAAAATTTTCCAGTGACAATCAGAACAATTTGCACCAATTGTCTCATTTCTCCCACATTTCTATGCAATATTTATATATTGTTGAATTTATTCACGTTCTGTATATGCGTGAAATATTTTCCGCCATATAATTTATTAATATATTTGCCACAACATACAGATATTTTATCATGTGAATGTCTGTTAAAATATCGTTGTTGATATGTTTGTCATTTGTAATTTACGACTTCAACAAAACACTCGGTCTTGGTTGCCACAAAACACTCGGTCTTGGTTGCCACAAAACACTCGGTCTTGGTTGCCACAAAACACTCGGTCTTGGTTGCCAAACATGTAATAAAGCTATAACTCAGTGGTCTGTGATGGCTTTGGTGTAGCAAAGGTGCATAGCTTTACATAAAACACAATTGTAAAATATTGGGAATTTCTACGTCCTACGTTTAGCACAATGACGACCCAAAGTGGGAGTTGGGGACGACCTCTAACCAAGGGGAATTTTCAATCCTTCACAACTTGCAGGATCTATGCTTACTGGAAAGCTATTAATCTCTGTACATGTTGGCCACCACTGTGAATCTCTGTAAATTTTCACTACCAAGTCCGAATGTTATTAAGTTGTGAAGTACAAATGGCAACCAAATGAACAACCTTTTCTTAATATACATTCAATTGCATTTAGAAATACAACTACCTAGACTTGCTGCAAGTTCATTTCTTAGTAATAACCCTTTAACAAAATGTATGCTATAAAAGTTGAAATCTTGATTAACAACTATATTTACTATCCACATGTAGCTATGTAATCAATAAAGAATAAGTGGTCCGACAAGATTTAAATTTCATATAGAGACATTTTTAAAGGAAAGGGATTATCATTCAGAAAGGGTCTTGTAACCAGTATAACAACTACCCACAAAGTCAAATATGATTCTATTACAGTTTGTCATTTTCATATAAAACTGGCATGCCGTAGTAGACAGTAGCATTACCAATTATATGTAAAATTGTCAGAAAAATTTTGATAGGATTGATAAAATAAATAGCTACAGTTATTCATTCTTTTTTTTTTAAAGAGGTTATCATTCAGAAAGGGACTTGTAGTATGTTTATCAACTACTCACAAAGTCAAATATGATTCTATTAGAATTTGGCATTTTCATATAAAAAAAACCCTGACATGCTTTAGTATACAGTACTCAGTAGCATTACCAATTATTGTAAAATTGTCAGAAAAATGTTGATAGGGTTGATAAAATAAATAGCTATAGTTATTCATATTTTTTTTTCAAGCATAGTACATATAAACTAAGTATATATACAAATGTATATGATAGTAAATCAATAGCTGGACATCTATACATCATACTGTGTTTGTCTGTTAAAAAAATAAGCTTTAGCTTCATCAAATACACAAGAAAAACTTAATGATCCTGAAAGGACTTCCTTTGTAGTTAAACCGTTAAATTGGTGAAAGATGACGTTTATTGTCAAAAGTAGTATAATTTAACTGCAATGTAATCATATTAGCGTCTGTTAAGCTATATTTTATTGGTGTACCTGCCCATGAACTTCAAAACTTGATTTACAAAACACGCGCTCGTTACTGGGAAAATGGGGTTACTAATTAGTATATCATGTAGTTTTTCAAAAAGGTGAAGATGACTTCTAAAACGATTTTAACCGAGACGACGCCAAAATATATCATCATCAATTTAGAGATTTGAAAGTGATGAAGTACGATTGCCTTATTGCCATAGTTTTGTGTTTATTATTCACAGCAATACATTCTACTTTGTAGTGAAATTTCTATTCACATAATATCTTTTTCTGCGGAGGGTTATGATATACATATATATGTTACAGTAAATGTGTGTAATTAGGAATTTCGTGAAATTACTGATTTTTGTAGGGATTTCATGTAATTACTAAGCCATTTAGTAATTTCTTGAAATTCCTAAAAAATCTAGTGTTTTCACGTAATTACTGAAAAAAATCATGAATTTTACATACATTTACTAATTTCTTATAAAATTGAACACGAGTAAAGAAAATAAATGTGTAATTTCAGCAAACAAAACATATTTACAGATACTGAAAAAATCATGAATTGTACATACATTTACTAATTTCTTATAAAATTGAACACAAGTAAAGAAAATAAATGTGTAATTTCAGCAAACAAAACATATTTACAGATACTTTGATTTACGGCTTAAATGAAACATTTAGAGATCTCTGTTAATGTCTTATTTATTGTTACACGTGTTACTGTTGTGACACCTATATATATTGTGTTAAACGCCACATTTTAACAATATTTGAGTTTTACGGTGACGGTCAGTTTTATTAGTGGAGGAAACCGGAGAAAACAACCGACCTGTCGCAAGTCATTGACAAACTTTATCACATAATGTTTTATAGAGTTCATCATGCCTGAACGGGATTCGAACTCACAAGTTCAGTGGTGATGGGAACTAAATCCAACTACCATACGATCACGACTACAATGGCCCCGCTTTTCTGAGGAAGGTGTGAACTCATCTGGTTCATTATATAATATCAAATACGTATTTTGAAATATTTATTCGGATCCCAATTCCTGCAACATATAAATGATCCGTTAGCATATCTGGTTTATTAGTAAATTACATCTTTTTGACTAGTCTTGTCCCGTCTTTCCAAATGTCTAACTTTCAGCTTTGTTTCTTAACCAGTCAGAACATAATTACAAAAGAAAATAAGCACTACAAAACTGTTACGAATTTCTCCAGATTATAAACATATTCTTTCTTCTCTATTTCAAACCTATTTACAATTCGATGGTGGTAATGTTTGTCGATTCGCAGGAGCTTGTAGCCACGATCTTTTATTGTTAATGAAATGACACAGAAAAAATGTTGCTGTATTATGGAACGACGCGGTTCCCAGTGGTTAAGTTGAAGTCGTCTCTTTGTTGACCGTTTCGGAATGTATGTGTCACAAATGACCACGGACATGTTCATTTTATCGTAATCACAATCCTGTCCTTTCCTCGGTCGTGACTTACGTCTGGATTTATAGCAAGAGAAACACAACGGTGACACATGTGGAGCGGGAACTACTTTCCTTTCCAAAGCACATGAATTTCCCCCATGTTTTGTAGTTAGGTTCGTGTTGCTAAATTTTTGTTTTCTGTGTACTGTTTTGTAAATCATTGTTTGTCCTTTTGTGCTATTTTCTTTTGGCCATTATTCTGTCTGTCCGTCTTCGACTTCCGGCTCTTTTGGTATCTTTACAATTTTCTTATCATGTATAATATTAACGTTAAACACCAATCAATCAATCAATGTATAATATTTAGAGAGATCTCTTATTAATTAGAGATTTATCTAATTGAATTGAATAGGTTTTTAAATCTTGTTTATTCAGTGTTCAGATAATTCAGGATTCAGATTTATTCAGGGGTCACTTCAGACATTATATAGACAAGATTCTGGTTAAAACAGGGTTCTATTAATACATTGTTTTGAGTAATTAAGCATCGGTTTAAAAGAGGATTTGTAGTTCATTCAGGGTTTGACTTAAATGGGCATTAATGTATTAAAAAAAGAAAACAAATACTTATTTTTCGTGATTAGGTTTGAACATCTGTAGAGAAAAACAAATTAGTTTTTATTTCTAAGGATTGTCATCGCCAATTAAAGCGAAAATTGTTTTTCAACGCATGATAGTATTGTTTAAATGTCGGTTTTAATTATCCTCACATTTTTGACCTTGAGAACTGAAGACAGATCAAATACGAGCATCTTTGTCTTTAGAATGGGTGTAACTATGTTATTCGGTTTATTTTACGTCAATCTGTACATTATCACCAACGTCACTGATAAAAGAAACGATTGCTAGGCAATAAAAGTAATGCGATAATATATGCATGTATAAAAAAAACTATATATACCGAGAAAAATGAATCAATCCTACTAATTACAAAACACGTATTTTTTTCGGATAAGTCTGTTAAAGACAAAAGTTGTTCAATTTAAAAAAAGAAGAAGTTTATATTGATATTGAATACTGTCAAACCTGTCCATGTGGTCACCTCTATTAAGTAGTCATCTGAATTAAAAGGTCACATGTTTCTTGTCCTGTCATAGAAAATTTCATATGAATTGAACCTCTTTTAAGATGTCATCTGTTTTAAAAGACTATTTATTCTTTGTCCCAAAGGTGACCTCTTAAAAATTACTAAATCATAATCAATTCCGTTTAGACAGAACCTTCTCACATACATGCGTTGTTGTTTTCGTTCCCATTTCATCATAAGATAACTTTTAAAAAGATACTGCTTCTATCTTAGTTTAACCAGAAGTTAAACGAACAATCGAATTGATAATGAAATCAGTCGGGTGCGTAGCTCCTCTCTTTCATTTTTAGCCACATGAAATATTGTTCTGATTATTTGAGGTATTAATAGTGTTGAAGTATCACATATATCCAATTAATGTCAAAGAATAATATCTATTTAGAAACTGGTAACGTAGGGTACACAAGACACAAGACGAAGACCAACAAAACCACAAAAAAAAAACCAACACAATATATGTTGTTAATTGTGAATGTATATTTCTTCCACATAATATTCATTCTTACCAGAAAGAATATTATAATAATAAACATTCCACAGTCAAAATATTATGTAATTATTCTTCCTTATCCATAATATTTTTTCCTTATTAGCAGAAGAAATTTTATGGAACATTCAACACATTCAAACATGGCCTGGATGAAATATTATGAGTAGTCGTATAATATATTTTCCGGTAATTATATCATTTTCATCTGTTATAATATTATTTCCACATGCTATGATAATATTTCCAATGGTAATATAGTTTTGGTCTAGAATATTTTTGTCATTAATGAAATATTTCTTCCGCTATAATATTTATTCCAAGAAAATTTTATTATGTATTAATTTTTCTGTATGGAATCTATTTTATGGAATATTTTTTCCGTTGTAATGGTAATTTTATTATACACATGGAAAAAATATTACATGAAATTGATTCCATATGGAAAAATTATTACATAATAAAATTTCTTTGGAAAAAATATTATGCTGGAACACATATTTCGTCACATGCATCACTATATATACACAAAAAAGCATAAATAACGTAAATAAGACATGAGCCCCCATACGAACAACTGGAGGTAAAGACATTGTCGCAATTTAAAGTGCAGATTACAAGATGTTATCTGAGATATGCTGACATGGCTTGGAATTGTTTATTTCGCCTTAGTCTTGATACTTCTGTGGTAAGTTCTTATGTAGGTGCCGATTTATACATGTGTATGAAACCACAGACACATTAATAACAACTTTATGATAGAAGAAAACAAAAGCCAAATAATAGTAACTATCAATATTAAATTTAACCACAGCACGCTAAGGTTAAAATAATAGAAATAATTTTTGCTGGATATATTATATTGTCATAACAGTTTTTCAGACGTGAAAAGATATGGGAAACTAATACATGTATAACAACCTGAGGTTGAACAGGGGTTGTGTGGTACAACTGTGAAGTGTCTAGACGAAAATAAAGTGCAGGGTTGAAATTAAGTGCATTAATAATCATTTTGAACTCATATTCATTTCTGTCAATATATATTTTCGAGGAGTGTGATATCACGGGTTTTCTTACTAAACAGTATGAATAAAAATAATCACGTAAATTACAACTGGTTAATTACACGTTTAATTCCATTTTATAAACCGCCTCGATGGTGTATATACAATGATTAGCGTTCAATATTCGGTGGAAATCGTGAGTTCATTCGGACCAAAATCAAAGACTATGAAATTGGTATTTGCAATGCTTCTCTGCTGAGTACGCAACATTAAGGAGTAAGAGCAAAGATGTAATTGCTCGAAGTCAAAGACAAAGTAGAAAAGTAGAGCGATATGTCTAAGGGTAGACTGTAGTGATCTGGTACTGAAATTATCCAGTGTGTGGTGTTTGTCTGCTACATTAGAGGAATTATCATCATCTCATCAAAAAGCAATTTGTTCTTCATATGATAAAACTGAAAAATGTCTCCGTTGGCGTTTAGCAACAACCATCGATTCATTTAATATAAGAAAACTTTGAAGATACCAAAGGGGTAATCAGAATCCGTAAATCGAAGAAGGACATACAACACAATGGCCAAATGAAAAAGGACAAACAATGAACTACAAAACATTACACATAAAACTACAGATCGAGAGTTACTCGAATCCCATTAAAAACCAGTGGTGAACACAAGTACTCCTAAAGGGTAAGCAGTACCTGCTTCACTAGTGGCACCCGTCGTGTTACTCTAGGTACAAACCCGGTGATAAAAATGACAAAGTAAATACTAATTATGTCTACATTTTAGATAATTCCAAATACTAGTAAACTTCATCTTCGCCAGCCAAGGGTTACCAAGGGTTACCATTAGGATGACTACACGTCCCTTTCTTAGTAATACGTTAACAAATGCTCCTATGAAGGTTCAACTCTTGATTGACCACTTATATTTAACAACAACATGTCTTTACTGATAACATGCGAAGAAAGGTATGCAGTCAAGATTTCAACTTTCATAGCAACAATTTATTTAAAGAGGTAATTAATCAGAAATGGGATTGTAGCAAGTCTATGTTAATATCCACCCCTTCCCTTGATAATGGATCGTTATCCGTGGCTAGCAAAGATATATATATTCCAAACAGGTGAGATATTCTGGTTCAGTGTTTACCCGCTCAATATATGTCATTTCTTACTTAAAAACGATACAAAAATAGGGACCATCGTGATCGTGATCGTATGGTAGTTGGATTTACACCTACCTGCGTAATCGGTGCCTATTACCATTAAAGTTGTCAGTTCGAGTCCCGCTCATGGGGAGGTGTACTCGATACAACATTATGTTATAAAGTTGCTCAGTTACTTGCGACAGGTCGGTGGTTTTCTCTGGTTACTCCGGTTTTCTCCACCGCTACGATATGAACGGAAACATGATTGAAAGTGCCGTTAAACACCAATGACCCCTAACCCAATACAAAAATGATAACACGTTAAAGAAAAACCAATAATGACCTGAATGAAGGTGTCTTGAAGCTTTGTTAAGGGTCTGACTATTCAAGACCTCCCATTTAAATTGTAAAAATGAAGTAAATGTGGGGTCCATGGGTGGTTTGGTCTTCAAATGAAAAATATGTACTTACTTACCTTTTAATTTTGCGGCTTTGCAGTTATATTCAATCAAAACTACGGAAATTAAGAAACAAAAGTACAATTTTTCACAGCAAATAAACATTTTGTAATTCTCACAAAACACAGTTTTAAAATCTCTCAATCAACTTTCCATGAACCATTTTTAATCCTCTCTAAAGAATTATCATTACATTACAGGTTCATTTAGATAAAAGGTTATCACACACTTGACCCTTCATTAATAATGCTTTTAGTTAACCTATAAAAACATGTGCTAGTGTTTATTTGAATCATGTTAACTTTGTATGTTGAGTAGGAGGTATACTGCCTCTAACATAGCGGTGTGTGTGTATTAATCAGGATATATCGTATGTATTGCTGTCATATCATATTGAAACAATTAACAGAACTACTTACAACAGATTACGTTGTAATTCCGTGCAGCATTGCTGGTGGTCATTTTTGGGGTTTGATGGTTCCTCGCAGTATCATATGTTGCAAGGGAGTAGATTGTCTTAGCTACATGTACTCAAGAAAAAAAAGTGAACAATCTTAAATCGAATAGGTAATAATTCATTAATAGAAGCTCAAATCAACTTATTATCAATTAACCCATTTCTGGTGACACAATTATGGGTTAGGGTTATGATGTTGAACTCTACTTTAAACAATATTTAAGTTATATCGTGGCGGTCAGTTTTATTGGTGGAGGAAACCGGAGTACCCGGAGAAAACCACCGGCCTGCCGCAAGTCACTGACAAACCATATTTTTTGGTATCATATATTAAATGTTTTATAGTTATAAATATATTAAAGACAATGTAATTGTATATAAAAAAAACCTAAGAAATCTGAAATTGAATAGGTTTGATTGTTTGTTTGTTTGATGGTGCTTAACGCCAATTTCAACAATATTTCAGTCATATCGTGGCTGTCAGTTTTATTGGTGGAGGAAACCGGAGTACACGGAGAAATCCACCGACATGTCGGAAGTCACTGACAAACTATATCACATACTGTTGTACACCTCGGCCTGATCGAGATTCGAACTCCCAACAGTGGTGATAGGCATTGATTACATAGGTAGCTGTTAATCTAACTACCATACGATCACAGCCACGATGGCCCCGAAATTGAATAGGTAAATAATTCATTAAGATAAGTCCAAAGCAGACATTATTGTGTGACATCGGATTATTGCTTTATGTTCTGATTATCCCTTTTGTTATTTGATTATCCCTACTCTCACAACACAGTAATAGTAATAAAAACGTAGATATCTACTTTAGTGCGCACGACGCGTTTCTGGAATAACCTTCATCAGATACACTCAAGTAAATTGATTGGAAAGCCACCATCAAAGCCAAATAATTTTTACCGTTTTGGTAACAATAAAACTTTAAGAAATGTTTGAAGATCCCACAGGGTTTATCAGACGTCATAAATCTAAGATACCACAGGGATAATCAGACGTCGTAAATCTAAGATACCACAGGGATAATCAGACGTCGTAAATCTAAGATACCACAGGGATGATCAGACGTCGTAAATCTAAGATACCACAGGGATAATCAGACGTCGTAAATCTAAGATACCACAGGGATGATCAGACGTCGTAAATCTAAGATACCACAGGGATAATCAGACGTCGTAAATCTAAGATACCACAGGGATAATCAGACGTCGTAAATCTAAAATACCACAGGGATAATCAGACGTCGTCAATCTAAGATACCACAGGGATAATCAGACGTTGTAAATCTAAGATACCACAGGGATAATCAGACTTCGTAAATCTAAGATACCACAGGGATGATCAGACGTCGTAAATCTAAGATACCACAGGGATAATCAGACGTCGTAAATCTAAGATACCACAGGGATAATCAGAAGTCGTAAATCTAAGATACCACAGGGATGATCAGACGTCGTAAATCTAAGATACCACAGGGATAATCAGACGTCGTAAATCTAAAATACCACAGGGATGATCAGACGTCGTAAATCTAAGATACCACAGGGATAATCAGACTTCGTAAATCTAAGATACCACAGGTATAATCAGACTTCGTAAATCTAAGATACCACAGGGATAATCAGACTTCGTAAATCTAAGATACCACAGGGATGATCAGACGTCGTAAATCTAAAATACCACAGGGATGATCAGACGTCGTAAATCTAAGATACCACAGGGATAATCAGACGTCGTAAATCTAAGATACCACAGGTATAATCAGACGTCGTAAATCTAAGATACCACAGGTATAATCAGACGTCGTAAATCTAAGATACCACAGGGATAATCAGACTTCGTAAATCTAAGATACCACAGGTATAATCAGACGTCGTAAATCTAAGATACCACAGGGATAATCAGACGTCGTAAATCTAAGATACCACAGGTATAATCAGACGTCGTAAATCTAAGATACCACAGGTATAATCAGACGTCGTAAATCTAAGATACCACAGGGATAATCAGACTTCGTAAATCTAAGATACCACAGGTATAATCAGACGTCGTAAATCTAAGATACCACAGGGATAATCAGACGTCGTAAATCTAAGATACCACAGGTATAATCAGACGTCGTAAATCTAAGATACCACAGGTATAATCAGACGTCGTAAATCTAAGATACCACAGGGATAATCAGACTTCGTAAATCTAAGATACCACAGGTATAATCAGACGTCGTAAATCTAAGATACCACAGGTATAATCAGACGTCGTAAATCTAAGATACCACAGGTATAATCAGACGTCGTAAATCTAAGATACCACAGGTATAATCAGACGTCGTAAATCTAAGATACCACAGGGATAATCAGACGTCGTAAATCTAAGATACCACAGGGATAATCAGACGTCGTAAATCGAAAAAAAAAGGACAAACAATGAAATCGGCAAAAAAAAAAGGACAAAACACAAACAACGATTAACAAAACACTACACAGAAAACTCAGGAATAGTTAAAGTCAACAATACGGCAATGATGAACCATATCTTAACATTGAAATAAAGACCAAAATAATGATTTGTATCATAAGTTAACAGTGAAACTGACCATTGTCCTTTAGACGACAAGCTAGTAATGTACCATCTGTCCCAATAATAAACACATCTACAGGACTGGAAATAAAACCTGTTGTATATGTGACAAAGGAATGAAAGTGGCTCATCGGACTTCACATCCTTTGATGGGCACAGGTATACAAGGATATAATAGATGATGGAGCAAAACCGAAAGTTATTACCGTATTAAAATCTGGAACACGTATGTTCCACCTTGCCTTGCACTCATTCTCGACTGTATTGTACTGAGCAAAAACGATTACCTTAAGGTGAAAATGTATCAATATGCAGCCTTAAAAACCACATAAAATCTACCCGCATGTACTTCAGTTGTTGCCATCTATCTCCTTTATTATCTATTGAATCTTTCGTTCATTTTCAGATATTGGGAAAACTAGATTTCTAAATTTTATATTTATGTTTTTATTGAATATATGCTCCGAAATATTGGAGTAAAATAAGAAATATACATAAGACAACTAGTAATGAAGAACTGTTACACAAAATAGTTGGTTGATGTATGCAAAATCAAGTCTCGAATGTTATGAATCAAATCAAATCATCTATTGGATTTTGGAACTGGCTCGACAGTGTGTTATTTTTTGTTTCATTTTTTATAATAAAATCGAACAACAGTGGTTGTATAAAAGAAATTGTACGATGTATAATGGATTCTCTACTAGTGGAATATAGTATTTATACATTTAAATCCCAAAATTAGGAAAATTTGGGAAATGTAGGATTTGATAAATCTGCTATAACGAAAACAAATATCAACTGTTAAGCTATTTGCTGGTGTTTACATATAGCAAACAAGCAGAAGTAAATGTACAGCCAATGATTAATAGGTGAAAATTCAGGCAAGCTTTTTTTGGCAAACAACCTGATTTATCGTGTGTTAACGTGTTCTCGTTTTAAATCGTTGAAATACAAACTACTTTCGGTTTATCGGCATATATCTCATTTTAATTAGATTGGTAAATATAAGAATAAATGTGTGAAAATAAAAAAAAAAATAAATGTTATTTATATTCATATACATCAACTTGCGAAAAACTAGAAACCTTGCCTAATCGCCACGATTTACCTGAAATATTGTTGAAAATGGCGTTAAACACCATTACCCTAACACCTTAATCCTAACAAATCGTGTTTGTATCCCAAGAACTTTGAAAATCAACAGAACGCCAATGACGAACGATATCTTATCATTGAAACACATACCAAAATAATGGCTTTAGTCATAACCTAGCAAAGAAACAGGCCAATGCCTTTTACAAGACAAGTTAGTAATTGAGATAGTCCTATCATATATACATACATTGGACTGGAAAACAAACTTGTTCCCAGGATATATACTAGGTTGACAATATAATTAAAGTAAAATAAATTTACGCTGCACACATATGATGTTCAACAGCTCCACCAATATCAACAAAAAAAGAACAACCACTTCGCAACTCAAACAATTGAACACAAAAAAGGCACGACATATGGCGTTTGAAATCCAAGTCATGGCGGGGTTAAACCATTTAATGGAATCTAAACCTTACCTCTCTGATAACTGGATCTCCAATGACAATACAGATTTAAACAAATAATAGAAAAAAAGAAAAAAAAACCTGCACATATTCGCTTCCACTCAAAATCGTCCTGAATATAGCTGAAAAATTGCTCGCTGGACATTAAACAACAATCAATCAATCAATCAATCAATCAATCAATCAATCAATCAATCAATCAATCAATCAATCAATAAAAATGACAACACATTATCACAAAATGTATGACAACATAATGCACGGATATAATAGAGAATGGGTTAGGGTTAGTGTTATGGTGTTTAACACCACTTTCAACAATATTTCAGTTTTATTGGTGGAGGAAACCGGAGAAACCACCGGCCTGCCGCAAGTCACTGACAAACTTGATCACATAATGTTGTAGCGAGTACACCTCGCCATGAGTGGGATTCGAATTCACAACTTTAGTGGTGATAGGCACTTTCAACAATTTTTCATTCACTGGAATTTACTACCTCAAACTATAGTTCTATGCCCAACAGTCAACACGTTTAGAGAACAGCTAACACCAACTGTTCTCAGCCATCTACAATCACAAATTTAAATAAAAATGAAATTGTAAATAGTTTTAACCACAAAATTTATTTCTGTTGGCACCACTTGTAAATATGTTATAAACTGACTGAATTTATTATTATTTCTTATTCCCACGCATGCGCAACAGCTAGTGGTCATCCAGTGGATGGATAGCTGTATACCGAAAGAAGAAGAAGAAATCGTGGCGTTCAGTTTTCTTGGTGGAATAAACCGGAGTACCCGGAGAAAACCACCGACCTGCCGCAAGTCACCGACAAACTTTATCACATAATATTGCACACCTTGCCCTAGGCGCGGTTGGAACTCACAACATCAGTTGCATAGGTAGTTGTAAATCAAACTACCATACGATCACGGCCACGACGGCCCCATATAATATACTCATTTAAAACACAGTGTAGTAGTAATAACTAATATTAGCGATGATAAATTGAATTTTGTGACTTTTAAATACGATTTATATATGAATTTATCGATTTGTAAACACATATTTTCATTTCAGACTTTATTCAGCTTTTGAGTTTAGTTTAAACATATTTTATTTGCTCAAATGTGCAAAAAGGATAAGACACAAGTTAAACAAACTTATGAAGTCTTCTCCTATATACAATAAGTTACAACATTATTTGATAGAGCATGCATGTATATAAATATTTCTTACATTAATATGTGTAGATTGAACTAAAACAGAGAATGAAGAAAGGAATGAGAGAGAGGGTTAGTGGTGGTGATGTGTGCGATTGTTGTTTTGGTGAACAACTAGACAATAAGAAACCTTTCAGACCTCTTTATATATTCAAACACATGCTTAAAAATAATTTCGTTCTGTTCATACGGGAGTGTAGGATTACCACAGGTCAAAAGTGTAAGGTCTAAAGCACAATAATTAGGTAGCCAGTTGAGATTTTGAAACAATGTATGTCTTATATTTGAATAATGGGAACAATCGAAGAAGAAATGATAGGAGTCTTCGCGATTGGCACCACAACGACAAGACGGATCTGAGACTATATTTACTTGGAACAAATCGTAATTCAAAAAAGAAGCAAAACATCGAAGCTGGGTTAAAATAATATTCAGTTTTCGTGGTCCAATTTCGTAATGTTTAGGAACTTGGCTAATATCTTTCCGCTTTCTTAATTCAGCTTTAAATTTTGCAATAGAATCCACATTTCGAAGAGATGGATCTAAGCTATTCCATTGACGTATAGTTGAAGGAATAAATGAATCATAAGTATTCGATAGTCTACAAAATGGCATTATAATATCACTTCCATTACGCAATGGATAAACGGTTGTACTTTGAATTGATGGTGGAATTAAGTCACAAAGATACATGGGTGCATTATTATTTTGTATGTTATAAAACATTTGTAATTTTCTCCTTTTTCTTCTTTCTGCCAATGATTCCCAGCCTAATTCTTTATAAATTAAAATTGAACTAGCAAATATTGGAAGACCAGTAACGATTCTAGCAGCCTCAAGTTGCAAATGGTCAAGCTTATTAGAATTCCCTACCCCACAATTATCCCATACTTCACAAGCATATTCAAAAATTGGTCTGATATAAACTAAATATAATTTCTCTAGATTTTTCCGAGAAAGTTTATATTTTAACTTTCGAAGAACATTCAGGTGTTTGTAAATACCTAACAATATATTTTCGACATGTATATTCCATTTAGCATCGCTGCTAAATGTAACTCCCAAATGTTTGTGAGAATTTGTAATAGGAATAGTTCTTTCATTAAATGTAAAATTGAATTCTGGAATATCCGTATTTGAAAATAGCATAATTTCTGTTTTATCTGAGTTAAAAGTTTTTGAGTGATTCCTCCGAATTCACGCATCGATTTAAAACTCCTGTTCAAAATCTTATTTAATCCTATAGGGGTTCTCCTGGTAAGGAGGAATGAAATTATAAAAATTATTGAAAAATATAGGTGGCGCTTCCGTTGTTATTTACATTTTCCAGATATGGCGACGACAACACCAGGAACTCCAGATCAATCTGAAGAGAAAGACAAAAACAGGAAGCCCAAGGGTAGAAACGAGTTATTAGTCGAATAATATAAGAAACGAAGATTTCACCTGTGTACAAACTAGTTCAAACTAATAAAAAAAACTGTCGTATGACCGACCACCTGTCAGATGATGTCCTTGATGATATCGGTGATGAATACAAGAAGGATCACTTGACGCTTGTACTTGGCGACAACAATACTCGTATACCAGTATTGTCAATACATAATCAAATTGTATTTAAGTATTGTGAATTATATCTCCTGATCCTGATCATAAAGGTCGCAATTGACGCTACTGGTCCCCGAGTACTGAACTTTTTCTCTCTGCTGGTGCTTTACTGTCTCACTGTAATTTCTCTTTGTACTAGAGTATTGAGTTGCTTAGGTTCAGGATCAGGGTACAGGGCTTGCTAGTTCTGGGAAGTGCCCTGTACTTTTGATGAATTCCTCCAAGAATGTTAATTTCTTTTGATGTTTCTCTTTAATACTTTATTGGTTGGAGTCTCTAGTCAGGAGATGAAGTAGCTGCAGAACCGTAGCCCTTATGGTTCTTGGCCAGTTTTCTGATGTTTGCGAACCCTAACCCTAAGGGTTACAGTTCCTCAGCTAGAGATGATGTAGGTCAAAACTTTCATCTATGGTCTTTAATTGCACTGCGAGTTTAGCTCTTTCATGATCGTAAATGGGGCAGTGCAATATGTAGTGTTCAGTGGTGTCTTCTTCTCCATAGTGGCGTGAGGGACTGACCTATGTATTATTTAGTCTGCTGTATCCTGTTCTCATCTCTGTCAAAACTCTGCCTATCTGTGGGTTTGGCCTATCTAAATTGCTGGCATTTCCAACCATTGGTATCAGTTCATAAAGTTGTCTCCCTGATTCGCTGATGGTCCATCTATTCTGCCATTTTATTTGAAGTCTTCACTGCTTGTTTGACATCTGACATGGTGATGACATTATACTGTTCATTTAGGGACATTGACTCTTTTGCTACTTCCTTTGCCAGTTGGTCAGCTATCTCCTTCCCGGCTATATTAGCATGGCCTGGGATCCAAGATAGGGTTGTTCGCATTCCGTATCTCATCAATGTCCCTATATTTTCCTTAATGTCAGAGATCTCAGGTAATTATGATTGTAAATGGACAATTTTGTAAAAAGGTTTTGATGTGTTTTGTTGATTATATATGAATATTAATCAAATGAAGAGAGCTAAATCTAGGCTATTTTGAGACATAACACAAATTTAGTTTCTTTTTGTACGATTTGTTAGCCCTGTCTTTACACAGGATACTGTTGTGATCATGATATAAACACACCCTAAATATCATCTTCATGATCTTGTTTCAAAATACACGTACAGTACACATGTTAAAATAATGTTGTTTATATTTGAATTCTGAAGAAATTTTCTGCTCTGTATCTCCAGTCTATTCTCGCCACAAGTACTAACAAAGGAATTGTTGAAATTTGAAATCTTACTGTATAACAAAATTGTCCATGGCCTGTATAATTTGGGTAGGTTGAAGTGAAGACTGACTTCCCAATCACGGCGATTTGCAGGTTGACATGAAGAAAAGAAGCCATAACCTACGATTTACGTAGTTTTAAGTGTTATTTATATGAAAATCTGGATTTAATATTCATTTTCTGTACTTTGTTACAATTTTTTTTATTTAAAGCGATATATTTTAGCAAATATTATCTCTTTTCTTCTTTTTCTGAATGCGATTTTAGCAAATATTATCTCTTTTCTCCTTTTTGGTTGGGAAAAGAAGCAATGAGATAATATTTGTTAAAGTATATCGTTTTAGACAATTTTGTTCGTAATAAAGTACAGAAAATGATTATCAAATCTAGATTTTCATATAAATAACACTTAAAACTATGTAAATCGTAGGTTATGACTTCTTTTCATATCGACCTGCCAATCACAGCGATTGGGAAAAGAAGAAAAGATATAATATTAGCTAAACTATATCAATTTTTTTTTATTTATGTAGTCAAAATGATGATTAAATGCATAATTCTACTATAAGTAGCATTTAAAACGACATAAATAGCAGAACCAGGTCATCACCGTGATGTCTGGCAACAATAGTTATCCCCGGAATGCTGGAATAATGTTCATACATTTACCTATTTCACTTTGTTACTTATATACACCAGAAAAGCAAAAATATGAGAAAAAAATGAAAGAAGAAATAATAGCTAAAATAAATACATCGTTTTTTAAGATTCTTTTTGCATTTACATTTGTAAGTACATAAAAGGATTATTAATTCCTTATTTTCAAAAAAATAGCATTTAAAACTATGTAAATGATCTTTAGTTATGACTTCTGTTCTTCGTAGGGACTTACGAATCGTGGCGATCCGGATCGGAAAAAGAAAAATTTGCTAAAATATATCGTATTGAATTAAACAAAATTCTAATAGTAGTACAGAAAATGATTATTAAATCCAGATTTTCATATAAATAACACTTAAAACTATGTAAATCGTAGGTTATGGCTTCTTTTCTTCATGTCGACCTGCAAATCGCCGCGATTGGTAAAGAAGAAAAGTGATAATATTAACTAAACTATATCGTTTTTCCTAAAAAAAAAATAATTATGTAGTCAGAATGATTATTAAATGCATAATATTGTTATAAATAACACATAAAACAACACAAATAATAGCTTTGGGGTTCTTTACTTCACTATTCTTCAATGTACTTCTAAATTCGACCCATCGGTATAATTTGGGCATCGAAGGCCGATATTGGAAATTTGCATTCTTAAATTTGTTTGAAATTGGAAGCGATTTGACAACGGAAATATATTCTTGTACCAGTCGTACTGTGTCAGGTTTTGTCGGACTTTTTTCTGCTCCTTATCTATTAGTACAAAGAATATCGGATATAATTTGGCAATCTACGTTCCACCCAAGAAAAAATTGCACAAATGGTACAATTTGGTCGGAACTAGATAGCATTAGTTCAGCACAAAAAAAATGTTGACATGAAGTTCTTGTATGTAAGACTTGAAATGCAAGCAGACATTTTTAAGAAAAGGTAAAATTTAGGTGCTTTAAATTGATCCTTAGGGGTTGTGAAATACTTGGCCCATCACCATTGAAATCCAGGGAGATCTCTGCATTACCACTTACACTATACACGTTAATTTGGTGATGTTGAAAGTTTTAAGTACATACTGTACCTATGGATGGACAAACACTTTCTTACATTGTATATTGATGTTTACTTTTTCACAAAACCATGACCATTCATAAAAAAAAATTCAATGGGTATGCATGAATTGATTTAAAATTTTCTCTTGCAGACACAAAGTTTAAGCAACAGAAACTTCCATCTTGGCAGCCTATATTAACAGCAGGAACAGTCCTACCAGCATTCTTTGCCATAGGCATTGCCTTCATTCCCTTGGGTGTAGCTCTATACATTACATCAGAAGGCGTGAGTATTCATATTATTTCTTATACTCTTAGCGTGTTTCACCATTGGTTAAATTTTCATAATATTTTTATCACCACTGTGGTGAAGATACTAATTAATTTAATTAACAACTTAAATAAAAAAAAATTGAATGTTTTGATCATTGGAGAAACAGATTCTTTTTCTGCTACCATGGCCAGTGGATTATAATAATATTTCTCCACTTGTTAATTAAATTTTCAGATTGTTAAGCTCTTGTTAAAGCTCAAGAGGAGAAATGTGGTAATCCACTGGCATAAAGCAGGAGTTTGTCAGTGACTAAATGCGACATGTCGGTGATTTTCTCCGGTTAATCTGGTTTCTTCCACCTATAAAACTGACCACCACGATATAGCTAAAATATTGTTGAGGGTGGCATTAAACACCATAAATAAACCAAACCATTTCTGGATTTCTTTGTGCTTTTGTCGACTTGTGAACCCCTGACAGACACATAGTTTATAAATCACAGGACTATTTGAATACTGTCAGTTAATAATTATACTGAATTGCTTGTAAAGTGAATAAGAAACAAATGAAATAAGAACTAGTAATTATAAGACTCCATTGCAGGCTAAGAGTCATTTCACACTTATTTAGGGTATGAGTTATTTCACACTTATTTTAGGGTATGAGTTATTTCACACTTATTTTAGGGTATGAGTTATTTCACACTTATTTTAGGGTATGAGTTATTTCACACTTATTTTAGGGTATGAGTTATTTCACACTTATTTTAGGGTATGAGTTATTTCACACTTATTTTAGGGTATGAGTTATTTCACACTTATTTTAGGATATGAGTTATTTCCATTGTTGAAGACTCTACTGTAACTGAAATGTAGAACAGCAATAAAAGTGTCTTAATCTGTAATGGGGTATTTTCAATGAATCTCCTATGCCATGGCATATCAGTAAAGGAAAGGAAGTGAGAGATTTGATTTTACTCAGATTGTATTTTAATGTATTGTTTTACATTATTTTTACATTTAACAGAAACAATCTTGTTTTTATTTTCCAGATTAATGAGTTTACCTATGATTATACTTTTTGTATAAGTACAACCAATCCTCCCAATAGTTCCATTACATGTGCTGCTGAGTTAGAGAGTATAGGTACCAACAATACCGGTCATGTGTGTAGCTGTAAAGTCACCTTTACTCTAGATAAAGATTTTGAGGTAAATTTATATGTATACTAATGGAAAAAAGAAACTGCATTCTAAAAATTTATATATATTTTTTTATGACCGGGTATTTAATATTTTATTAGTCATGACTAGTTGAAATATTGATTTTTATGCTATCGACCAGTCGCGGGAAACTTGCACGGACTTTGACACGCTCTATGAGTACATCTCGTGTATTTGGCCTTCTTCTCTTTATCATTCTCGTTTAACGATTTGTGACTGTTTGAGGTTTACTAAGGTTTGTTTTTGCCCCTACACATCAGAAAAATGGTTTTGTTTGAATGACATTAATTCCAGTGTTATGCCACGTCTCGATGAAAATCAGCATCTTCGTGCTATTAGTATGCTCCAAGCTGGACTGGCACAGAACGTTGTTGCTAGACATTTTGGCTGTCATCGCAACACGATACTGTCATTATGAAGACGATTTAGACAATCTGGCAACACTAGAGACCGCATACGTTCAGGTCATCCACATGTAACGTCACGTCGTCAAGATAACCACATAAGACTGGTGCATCTGCGAAATTGATTCCAGACGTCAAGTCTCACTGCAAGAAGCATTACGGATTACGACCGATCAGCTCTAGAACAGTCCGCAATAGCCTTCGTGAACATAACATCAGGTCAAGAATATAGGATTGGGCCAACATCCTGTTTACAGATGAATCCCAATTTCACCTAGACAGCAGTGATGGCCGTTCTCGTGTTTACCGCCGTGTAGGAGAACGATATGCAGACGATTGCGTCATTCAACGTCAATCGTTTGGTGGGGGCAGTGTTATAGTGTGGGGAGGCATAATAGCCCATGGCAGAACACCATTGGTTGTTGTCACCGGAAATCTGACCGGTATACGCTAGCGGGATGAAATTGTTCAGCCTTATGTCATTCCGATCATCCAAGCTCAGGCCAACAACGTCACATTTCAGCAGGACAACGCTCGACCACATGTGCGAGTAGTGCATGACTATCTGACACAGCAAAATGTTGATTTGTTACCATGGCCAGCAGTTTCACCCGGTCTTTCACCCATTGAGCATGTTTGGGATGAAATGGAACGACGGTAATCAGCCAGTGAATTTAGCGGTAATGGGTCCGGCATTGATCCGCATTTGGAACAATATCCCACAAGCATTTTTCAACAAATTGGTTGGATCAATGCGTTGCCGTTGCCAAGCATACATTAATGCAAATGTAGCAGGGCGACTTGACTTCTCTCTCTCTTGACTTAAGGGCAAAATGAGGGAAAATCTGGGAGACTTCCGAAAATCGATCCAAATTTTAACATTTCTTTTCCTGCTACCTTTCACAAAAACGAACATTGATCTTAAAAGGATGCAATTAACGAGTTTGGAATAAAATATTGAACATCAAGCCCTGTATGGGTCACATTTCAGGAACATGGGAGCTCTTTTTATGTGAATATTGAAGAAAAAGTATGATTATTGGTGAACAAAATACGGATTTGAAAAGACTGACAGGGCGACTGAAACTTCGCTTTTTGACAGAAATTGGGCGACTTCATTGAAACCAAGGCGAAGAAGTCGCCCACTTCATCTGGTTTGGTGAGCCCTGATGTAGAACACACACGCTACTGACTTTGTTAATGTCTAAAGAGCCTTATGTTGTTTAAAACGTTTACCAAATGAATTTAAATGTTATTAAGAGATCACATTTGGCCTTTTTGGGACTGTCATGTTTGTAACTAGTCTATGTGTGAAGTCACCTTTACACTAGATAAAGATTTTGAGGTAAATGTATATGTATATACAGTCAACCTGTATTAAGAGGTCACCTTTGGCCTTTTGGACAAAGTCATGTTTGTAACTATGTGTGAAGTCACCTTTACACTAGATAAAGATGTTGAGGTAAATTTATATGTATATACAGTCAACCTGTATTAAGAGTTCACTGTTGGGACAAAGAAAATGCGATCTTCTAAGACAGGTGACCTCTTAAAAGAAGTTCAATTCATGTGCAATTTTCTATAGCATGATAAGAAAAAGGTGAGCTTTTAATCCAGGTGACCACATGGGAAGGTTGATCAAACACAAATGTATGTCGTATATTGTGTAATAAGAAATTGTTTTGTGTGATTGATTTTTAGCTCACCTTGCCAAAGGCAAAGTGAGCTTTTGCCATCACTTGACGTCCGTCGTTAACTCACCTTGCCAAAGGCAACATGAGCTTTTGCTATCACTTGGCGTCCGTCGTCTGTTAACTTTTCACATTTTAATCTTCTCCTCTGAAACCCCCTCAGCCAAATGAAGTGAAGCATGGAAGGTCCTCTCTAAAGATTGCTCATTTTGTCCCGATCCATTAACAAACATGGCCGCCATAGGCAATTCTTGTTTCTGATTAGCCGATTTAAAAAATCTTTTCCTCTGAAACCGCCAGCCCAAATGAACCGAAACTTGGTAGGAAGCATCTATGGCAGGTCCTCTATAAAGATTGCTCATTTCATTCTGATATGTTAACAATCATGGCCACCACAGGCAATTCTTGTTTCTGATTGGTTAATTTAAAAAAAAAATCTTCTCCTCTGAAACCGCTTTGCTAAATGAATTGAAACTTGGTACATGTAGGAAGCATCCTTGGAAAGTCCTCTATAAAGATTGCTCATTTAGTTCCAATCCGTTAACAAACATGGCCGCCACAGACAATTCTTGTTCTTGATTGGTTGTTTTTTTTTAAAAATCGTCTCCTCTAAAACTGCTTTGCCAAATGAATCGACACTTGGAAGGTCCTCTATGAAGATTGCTCATTTCGTTCCGATCCGTTGACAAACATGGCCACCATTGGCAATTCTTGTTTCTGATTGGCCGATTTTCACAAATCTTCTCCTCTGAAACCGCTTTGCCAAATGAACCAAGACTTGGTAGGAAGCATCTATGGCAGGTCCTCTATAAAGATTGCTCATTTCATCCCGATCCGTCTGCATGCCCATTCACATACAGCAGTACGTGTTTCATGTAGAATAAAAATCATGCACGTATAATTGAAAGAACCCTACATGCGTGCACGTAAAGAACCCGTTGTGAGCACTATGAAAATTACCTTTTGTTTACAATTCACCTCAAAGTACGTAATAGAGTTGTTCTGAATAGTTAAATAACCATTGTCACCACTGAGCGTCTGTCGTCCGGCCGTCCGTCCGTTAACTTTTCACATTTTAATCAACTCCTCTGAAGCCACTGGGCCAATTTGAACCAAACTTTGGTGGAATGGTCCTTGGATGGCCCCCTTCCAAAATTGTGTCCGGTGATCCCGACTTCCAACCAAGATGGCCGCCAAGCTAAAAATAGAAAAAAGGGGGGATGAATTTTTAATTGTTCATTGCTGCTTTAGTATAAGTCAAAATGAGCTAAAATTTTAACTGCAGCTACATGGCAAGGAGTAGTTCAACATAAATTCCGGGATTTTCTGTGAAATTTTTCTTTCAGCCGATATACCGATTATGCAAATTAGCCATATTTTGATAAAAGATCACATTTAAATCTTCTCCTCTGAAACCGCTGAACCAAATTAAACCAAACCTGGCAGGGATGGTCCCTGGGTGGGTCCCTTTCAAAATTGTGTCCGACAGCCCCGCCCTCCATTCAAGATGGCTGCTGTTACTAAAAATAGAAATTTCTTCAATTGTCCATTGCTGCTTTAGCATAAGTCAAAATGAAGTTAAATTTTAACTGCAGCTATATGGTAAGGAGTAGTTTCACATATATTCCACGTTTTTCTGTGAAATTTTTATTTCAGCCGATTTATACCAATTATGCAAATTAGGCATATTTTGATAAAAAATCACATTTAAATCTTCTCCTCTGAAACCGCTGAACCAAGTTACACTAAACCTGGCAGGGATGGTCCTTGGGCGGGTCCCTTTCAAAATTGTGTCCGACAGCCCCGCCCTCCATTCAAGATGGCTGCTATTACTAAAAATAGAAATTTCTTCAATTGTCCATTGCTGCTTTAGTATAAGTCAAAATGAGCTCAAATTTTAACTGCAGCTACATGGCAAGAAGTAGTTTAACATATATTCCGGGTTTTTCTGTGAATTTTTTCTTTCAACCGATTTATACTGATTATACAAATTAGACATATTTTGATAAAAGATCACATTTAGATCTTCTCCACTGAAACCGCTGAATCAAATTAAAGCAAATATGGCTGGGATGGTCCTTGGGTGGCCCCCTTTCAATATTGTGTCCGACAGCCCCGCCCTCCATTCAAAATGGCTGCTGTTACTAAAAATAGACATTTCTTTAGTTGTCAATTTCTGCTTTATTACAAATCAAAATGAACTCAAATTTTAACTGCAGCTATATGGCAATGAGTAATTTAACATATATTCTGGGTTTTTCTGTGAGATTTTTTCAGCCAATTTATTCCGTTTAGGAATATTATGAGATAAAAATCACATCAAAATATTTTGCTCAGAAATTTGAGTTGAAATGATCTTTGGGTGGCCCACTTTCAAAATTATGTGTAACACCCCCATTTTCTATCAACTTTAGATGTCAAATTGAAAACCAGGTGAGCGATTACAGGCTCCTGGGAGCCTCTAGTTGTTGTTTAACCAGCAGCAATGTTTTATTTATTCAAACTGCTAGCTTTTTGTCGAAATTGAGAGCAAAGAAGGTAGAAAAACTGCATAATTCGTCATTTTACCGAAAATTTTGAAAATGAAATACCGGGAACGACTATTTCCGGTTTTGCCGATAATAATAAAAAAAAAATTAATCCCGACTGACCGACCCTAGATTTTTTTGACATGTGACAGTAAACACACATATATATTTTTTTTTGGGGCTAATATTTACAAAAAACAGCATGGTGCACGACCTTGTGTGGAGAAAATGCAGTTCATTTTCTTTGTACCCCCAAATGAAGAGTTAGAGGGTACATTGCACCCCCAAAAATTAAGGTAAAAGGGTACATGTACCCCCAGATGAAAAAACCGGTGGGCATACTGTCCGTTAACTAACATGGCCATCACAGGCAATTCTTGTTTCTGATTGGTTGATTTCTAAAGAATCTTCTCCTCTGTAACCGCTTGGCCAAATGAATCGTAATTTGGTAGGAAGCATCCTTGGAAGGTCCTCTATAAAGACTGCTAATTTTGTCCCGATTCATTATCAAATATGGCCGCCATAGGCAAGTCTTGTTTCTGATTGGCCGATTTTTTTTAATCTTCTCCTCTGAAACTGCTTGCCCAAATAAAACGAAACTTGGTAGGAAGCATCTATGGCAGGTCCTCTATAAATAGTGCTCATTTCGTTCTGATCCATTAACAAACATGGCCATCACAGGCAATTCTTGTTTCTGATTGGTCGATTTCTAAAAAATCTTCTTCTCTGAAACTGCTTTTCCAAATGAATCAAAACTTGGTAGGAAGCATCCTTGAAAGGTCATCTATAAAGATTGTGCATTTGGTTCCCATCCGTTAATAAACATGGCCACCACAGGCCATTCTTGTTTCTGATTGGTCAATTTCAAAAAATCTTCTTCTCTGTAACTGCTTAGTCAAATGAACCGAAACTTGGTGGGAAGCACCTATGGAAGGTTCTGTATTAAGTTTCCTCAAAGCAGAATGAAAGGTGAGCGACACAGGCTCAGCCCACTGAGCCTCTAGTTAAAAAATATTTTTGGTGTTTTAACACTACTTTCAGCAATATTTCAGCTATGTCATGGCGACCAGTTTTAGTGGTGGAAGAAGCCGGAGAGAACCACCGACCATGGGCAGGCAACTGGTAAACTTTATCACTTGCGGCTGTGAGTCGAGTGCACCCTTTCTGTAATTTACAAAGCCGGGCGTGAACCGTATTGGTGATTGGCTTGTATAATCCAACTACAATGTACCTAACTCATTGGGCCACCCGGACCCTGAAATTGTTTTGTGAATTCACTGCTTAAATAATTGTGTTGAATATGGAAATTGTGATTGCTCTCAAAACTAAAATGATCACATGATAATCTTTACAACATTCTTACACAATAATTATATACGGTGAAACCTGTCTAATCAACATTCCCCAAGGGACAATTTTTATGAACAGAATAGACATATCTTCAGTATATTCAAGTTCAATTAAAAAAAAGTCTACATTGGACTTTTATTTATAGTACGGTTTATACAGGATTCTGTTTTATTCAGACTTCGATATGAACAGCAAATTTTCAGCTATATCATGGCGAGAACAAGTTGATTTTCAATGAAATGATGATGAGGTCCTTTGCGCTTGACCTACATGCTTAGTTGGATTTTTATAGTGGTAGCTCACTGAAACTACAGTCCGCAGATAGATATGTCGCCCCACACGGACACATTATCTTGATTTCGAGCCAACCAGTCTTTCCTCCTACTCCTTAATGCTGCCTGTGGAGCGGAAAAGCAACAAATACCAATTTTGTAGTCTTTGGTTTGACCAGATCAGGGCTTGAACCCACAACCTACCACACTCGAGGCAAGCATGCTAACCATTATGCCACTGATGCGGTTTGTAGATACTGGTAGTAGATATAAATACATAATACATGGTAATATTTTGATGTTTTTCTTTACAGTCTGATGTATATATATATTACGGACTTACAAATTACTTTCAAAACCATCGTCGATATGTAAGATCTCGAGACGATAATCAACTTCATGGAGAAACTGTCAGCACAGACAGTCTCAACACAGACTGCAAGCCATACCTGGAAAAAGACATCAACTCCAGTTATTCACTACCGATTGCTCCTTGTGGTGCAATTGCCAACAGCTTGTTTAATGGTAGTATATTATAAGTTATTTACATTCCTATCGGTAGATATGGAGCTTTTAACACCCTGAAATAGCCATGTACATCCTGAGGCGCAGCTGGGATAAATATTTATAATAGTTCAGTAACTACCCTCTTGTAAAGCAACCACAACCAAAGGGCACCCCTCTTTTCAGGGCAGATTTCAGATAAACTGAGATACTAAGAATACTACTAAATTGTCCTGCTCAGGAGAAGTCACCCCTCTTATAAGACTACCTTTTCTTTGAAGTAGGGGTGGTCTTATAAGAAGGGGAACTACTGTATATATGTTTTATTATTGCAGAACTAAATCAAAAGCTTTTGAAACTCTTTTATGAAATTCACAATTCAGTTTTTACATGTATCTGCCGTGGTAAAGGTAAAATACATGTAGTGTGTAATTAGAAATGTCAAAATTTTTATATTTAACAGATTACTGTACATGTACATGTATACACTACGGCTTGGTAATGATATGTAAGACATACAATGCAATCTTTCTAAAATCACTGTTTTAAAATTAGAGTGAGTGAGTGATTGTTGTTTAAGGCCAACTCAGCAATTTTTCAGCTATATCATGGTGAGAACAAGTTAATTTTCAATGAGTTTGTCAGTGTTTTTCTCCCTTGTACTTTTGATTTCCTCCACCAATAAAACTGATTTCCATTATATGGTTAAGTTTATGGTGTTTAATGCCACTTTCAACAATATTTCAGTTATATCGTGCCCGTCAATTCTATTTGTGAAGGAAACCGGAGAAACCACTAACTTGCCGCAAGTTGAAGTCACTGACAAACTTTATTATATAATGTTGTATCGCTTACACCTCGCCATGAGCGATATTCGAACTCACAATTTTAGTGATGATAGGCACTGATTGCACATGTACAACTATCATACGATCATGATCACGATGACCCTATTTTCATGATACATCTGACATATCGTTGAATATGTATTAGTTATACCACAGTTTTCCGAGTTAAACAAAAAGGTTAAACAATCCAACGTGAACCATAAAAAGATCAAATGAAAAGAATGCATTCATGTTACAAGATATTAAACATCTATAATCATCATGATAATCTTTGTTCAATATAATTTTGTTTTAGATACATTTAATCTGAAGTATGGTGCCTCTGAAACTGTTATCCTGTTAAGAACTGGAATAGCATGGGTATCAGATAAAAAAGAAAAATTCAACAATCCATCAAGTGAGTTGTCATAGCAACCTTTATTGATATATTAAACACTATGTAACAGAGATACATGTACTTGTAACTCGTCTAAGTCTGTCATGGACTCGTCATTTGTGTTTGGGACTCACCATTTTGTTTACAAATAAAATAACAAAGAAGACACTAGTGGGACTCGCCAAATTGTTTTCCTACAAGGATCTCTGTGTAACAGTATATCTCTTAACGATTGTTCTTTCCTACAAGGATCTCTGTGTAACAGTATATCTCTTAAAGATTGTTCTATCAGAGCTCCAGATAATTTTCAAGTCCAAAGGGTAATTACCCCCTACTTTTGAAAATGATGTGTATTTGCATATTTCCTTTGCACTGTTGTACTCTCTACTTCAGAAAAGATTGCATACATGTACACTTTTAAAATTATGTTGACACAAGTGTTATTCAATAAACGCAGGATGCAAGTGAAATGTATATCTCTGTTTAATTTGACACGATTGTGTCATGTTTATTAATAAAAAGTTTAAAAATATTTAGTTTTTTGCTCGTCGACTTCGGCAGTTTTCACAGCCGTGTTGATAATGTCATCAATGATTCCTTTAACTATACTGTCACTAGACACAGATGAAACTGTCAGGAACTTAAGTATATAATTTTCCGTAGCACGCTTATTCATGTTCTTGCTCATTTTCAACGAACAGCGTGTTCCCAAATTCACTTTCGTTTTAGTTCTTAACTAAACCGCATTTATTTGTAATATTGACCGCGATTGGATGATATATCCTAAGCATCCAATCAGATCTCTTTTAACATCGATTCTTAGAAAGGCAAGCATTCTGTACCCCTCGGATGTATACGCTCTCTCCTTCGAAAATTATAAAGGGAAGTAATTACGGGGAATTTCTCAAAGACAAAAATGTATTATGTACACAGCAATATGTATGCGTAAATGTACACTCTGATCTGATAATACATGCGTTTTTACTCGTTTTCATTGCGTAAAAAACGCAAATACGCAGCTTATCTGGAGCTCTGTTCTATGATCTGTTTGTACATACTAAGCTTTAATTTTAGCTCCTTAAACACAGAGAATCATGTCACACTTGCCATCACTCCTGTCTCCATCATTGCTACGGATTCATCATTCAATTATTGCTTAAACCACTGGACCAGTTGAAAAAAAACTGTATGAACATTCATTACTGGTGTTTTATTTTTGGTACCAATCGAAAATTCAGCTTTGACATCAGGACCAAACATGGATTCTTTTCAGATAAAATGTAAAAATAAATCTCCTCAAATTCCACACATGTATTACCAAATGAGCACTCAGGCAAACTTTGATTGTATTGCCAGGAAGAAATCCAAAAAAAAGAACAGTGATTATACAAATAACAAAAATATACAGTCAAATGTGTCTCAAGAGGTCACCTGTCGGACAAAGAAATAGTCGTTATAAGACAGGTGATCTCTAAAAAGAGGTTCAATTCAAATGAAATTTTCTGTGACAGGAAATGAAAAAGGTGACCTTTTAATACAAGTGAGTGGTTAATAGAGGTGACCACATGGGCAGGTTTGACTGTATGCCTTTAATATTTAACAAGTTGTCAGATTATCATCCAGCCAATTAATATGTATTGATACACCTGATATTACTTTTGTAGGCTGGACTGGTTTCACAAATCCAAAGAACTGGAACGACAAATTTGTCCAGAACTTAGACTCAGACCCTGGTAATACTGGATATGAGAATGAAGATTTGATTGTTTGGATGAGAACCGCTGCACTGCCTACATTCAGAAAGCTACACAGGAGGGTATATCACAATGGGACATTTTCTAATGGTCTGCCTAAAGGAACATATATCATGGAAATTGATTATTGTACGTTTTAAGTACTGTTTGGTTAACAATTAGGAGATAACTGTATTGTATTTGAAAATTTCACGGCATCAATTGGAGATTTGATGGTACATGTAGCAAATTGAGTTTACTGGCGACGCGTTAGCGGAGCCAGTAAGTGGATATTTGCGACCATTAAATCGACAATTGATGCCGTGAAATTTTCAAACATAATATAGTTATCTTCATTCTAATGTAAACATGTGTAGGATAGATGTATATTGACATATTATTGAGAAGATGACGTAAGCGGTAATCAACTAAAATTCTAAAAATATCTCATGCTATTTCAACCGTGGAATTGATACCGTCAAAATTACAGCATTGTCCAATCACAAACCAGGGATATTAAACAACTACATTAGAATTAGCATTCACCTTTATAGTTTATATTGAGGGGCTGTCGTGGTGGTGATCGTATGGTAGTTGGATTTACAACTACCTGTACAATCAGTGCCTATCACCAACAAAGTTGAGAGTTTGAATCTCACTCATGGCGAGGTGTACTGATCTACTTGAAACAACATTATGTGATAAAGTTTTTCAGTGACAGTGGGTTTCTCTTGGGACTCCGGTTTCCTCCACCAATAAAACTGACCGACACGATATAACTATAATATTGTTTAAAGTGGTGTTAAACATCATAATCCTAACCCTTTATAGTTTATTAATGAATATCAATGAAAACACGAACAAATAACTACAATTGCATACATATCCAAATTGACAACACTGATCTTATTTTCAGTTTATGTACTGTAACAAACTTCCTTACTTCAACAAGCAGGCACTATTTACGTTTGAAGAACACAAAATGTGACAATAAAAAGCATTTAGTTGACTGGAATTAGTTGAGATATTCAAAATATTAAATATTTTACTTTGTATTTTGACTATTCAAGCAGCATGTTTATTGTAATTATAATATAACACACCTGAACAAGACTTTTCCCCAGATTTGTATGAACAGAAAAGGGGTTCATACAGTACATCAATGCATGTTATGCCCACCAAAAAACGGCCACTATATAACTGAAATATTGTTGCACTAAGCACACATAGCTATGCATAAACCTGTAATAGGAATTTTAGCGGTTCTATATTTTATGTTTGTGAACACAATGTTTTATTGATAGCATACCCAGTGACATCGTTTGATGGTAAGAAGACCTTCATCTTGTCTACGACATCATGGTTAGGAGGGAAGAATCCATTTCTTGGAATAGCCTATATGGTTGTTGGCAGTATTTGTATAGTACTTGGTATAATCTTCCTAGTTATACACATTAAATATGGCAAAAAGTAAGTCAATCTAATTATAATTGGATGTTTGTTGTATCTTTTTTCTTTAATTTGTATTGTCTGTACCTTACATCTATTGACATGTTGTATGGGGTCACGTTAGGTGACTTTCTTTCATTTTTGGCCATCCAATCGTATGCAAGACAGTTAATATATTGACCAATGAGTGTGTGCTCAGTTTTTAATTGGTAGGCTTGTCACTGATTGGTCGGTTTAAATTATGAACCTTGATATGACCCCTTACTTGATGTTGTTAGTTGTTATTGTATCACTAAAAAAAGAAATGGAAAAGGATACAACAAACATCTTATTTTAATTAAATTGGAAATAAGTTGGTAAATAAAAATATTTTTATGTTTTCTTCTCTATAATATTGATAATTTTTATAATATACCTCACAGAAGAATTTGATATATTGTGAATTATCTGCCCTTCACTCTTATTTTTAATTACTTGGTAAACAATTATTTGATTTTTAACGGGCTGTACCACAATTGAAAGGCTCCTCTTATTTTTATTCGTCTGTCTGTCCGTCCGTCCGTCACACTTTCTTGTTTACGCGATAACTTGAATAAACATGGATGGATTTGAATAATTTTTTGCCTGTGGCTTGTAATTATCATTATCTTGGATGGGTTCTTACATGGAAATATTTGAAGCAAAGGTTTTGGGGAAAAATCTTAGTTTTTGGTTGAAAAATCACTGATTTTGAGAATTGTGTCTTGTTTACGCGATAACTTTAGTAAACATGGATAGTTTGAATAATTTTTGGCATGTGGCTTCTAATTATCATTATCATGGATGGGTTCTTACATGGAAATATTAGAAGGAAGGGTTTTGGGAGAAAATCTTAGTTTTTGGTTGAAAAATCACCAATTTTGAGAATTGTGTCTTGTTTATGCAAACTTCATTGCTTTAACAGAGACTCGTCTAAATAAAAATGGCAACAATGTTGATATACCTGGTTTTGACCACATTACTAAATGCACCAGACATAGACTTTCAGTGTACATAAAGGAATCTTTTCCTTATAGTCTCCTGCAGCTCGACACATCCATTCAGTATTTAGCTATCAAACTGTTAGATAGGATTCCATGTGTCATTGTCTACAACCCTCCAAGACACCAACAGAACTTTATTCAGAACATGAAGGACACTATTATTCCATTTATGTCAGAATCATGCTTAGTAATGGGTGATTTCAATATTCAGAATACTAAAACACGATTATAAGATGTGATGACAGAACACAATTTCATCCAACTTATAAATTCTGCAACACACAGATGGAGGCATTATAGACCATATTTACATCAGAGGTTTACACAGTGTTCAAAGTGGAGTACCTGTGTTAACGGTAGACAATCGCCACATCGCATTTTGCGAATATAACGGTAGTGTGAGGAGGATAATTTGTGTAGCAGTAGCCACACTGGCGAACGAAAAACTTTTAGAGCGTGCATCTGACAACAATCTTTTATTATGTAGAAAGTCAACTTCGAATAAAACGTGTTATAGACAATGATTTGATCGATGTATAATATCCAAAATGATTTTAAAAAGCGGGTCAAATTGATTATTTCCGGTAGTTTTTTTCAGTTGAAATAACATTATCCGGGTCCCATTCCGGAAATAGCTTCGAATTTAGTCGCCGATGGACTGGTTTCCTAAATTACGCTTTATTCTGTCTGTCCTTCTGTCTATGCTTGAATCTAAAACCAGTAAATTATTTGACAACGAGAAGGTCAAGCATGGCCAAGCGCCAAGGATCTATTTTATCCTTTTTTGGCAACGCCAACGGCCCCACACAGCAAAAAACAACAAAATCATACGAATATTGAATGTTCTGTTTATCTAATGTTCAAAGTTTGTTGTTTATCATGATAATATATGAATTATTATTGTTAGTTAGCTAAAAGAAATTATTACCCATTAGCCACAGTGGCTAATAAAAAGAAATGTCTACCGCTAACACAGAGTACTTCCTGTATGTTATTCAGATCATGCTGCAATATACTCCATCCTTCAATAAAGTATGTTATACATTAAGACTGCAAGGCTGCTTTCTATAAATATATAAAACTAAATATTATGCAAGTTTGGGGGGATAGGTCACACATTTATGCACTAGGTGGTTCTTTTTATTAAATTTGCTTCGCTACACTTTAACCAATTTAACCTGTTTAATCAGAACACATGTGTATCCCAGAAAATAAATATTCCAATGGTGTCCTGTTTAGACTGGTTTCTTACAGACAGGATGTATTATGATATACCAATGTCCGACTGTCCATCCGTCCGTTTCACATGTCACGCTCTAACTTAAGAACCCCTTGGCCAATTCACTTCAAACTTCGCATAGTTATTGGAATTGATAATCTTATGGTCTCTATACTTTTAGGTGAAATTTGAATTTTTCATTCCAGAGTTATGGGACTTTATTCATCAAATTGTAGACGATTTTTCGTATGTCGCGCTGTAAATTGAGAACCCCTTGGCCAATTCACTTCAATCTTCGCACAGTTATTGTAATTTATAGTCTTACGGTCTGTATACTTTTTGGTGAAATTTCGATTTTTCATTCCAGAGTTATGGAACGTTATTCATCAAATTGTAGGCGATTTTTTGTATGTCACGCTGTAAATTGAGAACCCCTTCACCAATTCACTTCAAACGTCGTACTGTTATTGGAATTGATAATCTTTACTGATTTCTCAAAAAATGTGTCGTATGTATAAATGTTCCAATTGATGTTTATGGTGCAGCTGTTGGTGAAATTTAGATTTTTCATTCAAGGGTTATGGGAAAGAAAGTCTTTACAAATATTGTATGAATGTTGATGACAGGCGTATCATGCGCTCTTGGTGCAGCTGTTTATTCTGTAGTGTAATGGTACTAAGTCATCCCTTCATGAGAGGTCACCCATTTTATTAGGTCATGTTATCAAGTACAGAAGGGACAAGCTTTTAATACAAACAATATTGTATAATTAATATATAGCAGGGTGTCCAGTGATCCTATATTTGCCTAAAATTTCCTATATTACATCCCAAAATCCTACATTTTTTCAAAACTATGAGGAAAAAAAGTTGACTAATTTTGAGTGGAAATTTCATATAAACATGAAAAATAATAGCTTTACAATTAATGCTGATCTTGTATAGCAACAGATGCTTTCATGTGACTTTTTTTTATTGTTGAATTTTCTGAGGGTTTAAATTCACATGATTATGTATTTATTTCAGTATTGTAGTTTTTTGTGGTACATGTCCATTTTTATGGTGGTCTGCTACTCGGTTTAGGATAATACAGCTTGAATACAATATTTAATGGTCTATAACATAAAAAATACAATGTTAACTCTCAGGGCTTTTGGACTAGGCCAGTTTATTACTACATGTATCTTTTGAAAGAGTTATTGAAAAAATCTAAACCTTAAGTCTTGCTACAGAGCATTTGTTCCAAAAAAACTTTGTAAAGTTTAATACATAATAATGTAGATACATTTTTCTTTGCAAAAAATATTATATATAATTTAGAAGTCATGATTTTGAAGACATTATATCAAAATTTGTCCTTTAAAGTTTTAAATGAGTTGTCATGCTCTTGTAATTTAAATCCTTTGACATTATATTGATTTTTTTCACTGTTGGATTGTAAAGTTAGTTTATGATCTTTACTAAATACCATTATGAGAAATCCATCATTTTTTTCCCTGAAATTTGCATTTTAAAAACATATTTGAAATAACAATATTTAATTTGATTTCATTATTTTCTTTATAATATGTTTTATTCTTTATGTCACAATATTTATTTTGTAAAGATCGATAGGAGAACTAGAGTTTAATGACACTGGTTTTTTTTCATTTGTCAGTAAAAAGGAGGTTAGGCATGGCTACATGGGAGATGGAGGCCATGTATTTTTTGCTAAACATACCTTAAATTTGCCCTATATTTTCATCCAAAAAATTCCTATTTTCCTATATAAATTTGGTCAAAAGTGGCTTGACACTCTGATATAACCAATATACATACATTGTTGGAAAATATAAAGTTTATTTGTACGAACCATAGAAACACGTAGAAAAGCCAGCCTTTCACGAGTTTTTTTGACATTGCAGGATAAACACAATGTATGTAAATTGTCGGAATTTTCCGACAATTTACATACATTGTGTTTATCCTGCAATGTCAAAAAAACCTAAAACAACTGCCAAATTGTCTAAAAAGTGTCGTTCTAATCGTTTTTGAAAGTGTCCTCTGTGAAGTCTGAGCTTATACTGTTGCCGTTCCTTACAGTCGGGCAACAAGAATCAGATACCAGAAAAACTATACACTGTATCTTGATCAGTGGTCATATTAAACAACAATTTATTTCGCAACAATTTCACTGCTCAAATAGAATCAGTGCAGGATAAAAAATATTATAATACAGGATGTTGCCCTGTAATGATTGAATTTGTTTTCTTCATGTTTTGACATATTGATTATGATAAACCATAAACAGTAGTTGAACTTGAACTACTTGCCAAATAGTTTAGGGGCCGTCATGGTCCTGATCGTATAGTAGTTGGTTCTACAACTACCTATGCAATCATTGCCTACCACCACTAATGTTGTAAGTTCGAATCTCTGACAGATGAGGTGTACTCGATACAACATTATGTGATAAAGTTTCTCAGTGACTTGCATCAGGTCAGTGGTTTTCGTCGGTTACTCCGGTTTCCTCCACCAATAAAACTGACCCCCCACGATATAACTGAAATATTTTTGAAAGCGGTATTAAAGAAAATAACCCTAACCCTGATGAAATAGTTTATCACACTACTGGTTACTGGAATTAAGGTATTATTGTGTACAATGGTGGCGGTAGTTATAATATCAATACTCACACATTTCTCTTTTCTGTGTATATAGCCAGTCACTTAGTCTACATAGTGAGTCGAGCATGGACAAGGCAAGTTAATCTTCATGCAAAATTATGCTTCAATCCTAATGATAATTTACAAATATAATATGCATTTGGGATTGCTTTTTAACCTGTGTTATTATGGTGTATGGTTATAATGTATATGTTTTATGCAATTTAATTATGATTTGCATTTTATTTTTTTCCTAAAAGCATGAAAGAGTGGTTAAATTTGTGCTCACTTGACCAAAGGCCATGTGAGCTTTTGTCATCATTTGAGGTCCGTCGTCTGTCCATCGTCCTTTAACTTTTCACATTTTAATGTTCCTCTGCAAAATTGCTCAACTCAATGGATATAAACTTGGCAGGAGTGGTCCTTGAAAAGAGGAGATTCAGCTTTGTACAAATGAATTTGATGCTCCCTGGGTAGAGGCTATTTGGAGACCTAGTTTGGTACAAATGAAAACTGCATGGTCTATGTGGTCAGGGCTCTAGGGATCAAATATTGACATGTGAAAATGTCAAAAATGACAAGTGAGTGATTCCGGCTCGTGTGGGCCTCTAGTTTTGATAACACCCATTCCACTACTTTATTAATCTTCAAGTGATAAAAACTTAGAAGACAACAAATTTTTTTTTTTCATTATTTGACAGTAAAGTGCATAATATACTCTATTCCAGAAAGCTGCATTTTGTAAAAAAAAAAAAATTCTGAAAATGATGATAGACATATTATGTAAAAGCTTGAAGAAAGTTATATAAGCAGTGGATGGATGTTGTATATAGTGAAACCTTTCTCAACTGAATCCTGAATAAAACAAAACCCTGTATAATCTGAACTTTAAATAAAGTCCCAATGTGAGAAATCTTTGTTAATTTAACCTACACAGAACACCTAGCCTGTGTATTCTGAACACAAAAATTGGTCCAAAGAAGGTTTGGTTTAGACTGGTTTCACTGTACGTGGGAAATGCTTGGTCAGATCAGTGCTGTATTTAGTACATATATCTTCACATTGAAATAAGATATATAGAATCTTAACACTGGGGAGAGTACAAGATAGGGAAATCTCTTGACACCCAAGGGTAAGATTTCAATCGTTCTCTTTACGAGGCTTGCCAAGTTAGAGAACGATTGTAATCTTACCCAAGGGTGTCGGAAATTTCCCTATCTTGTACTTTTTCCGGTGTCTGATTTTATTTCTCACTAAACACCTAATTGTTTTTGTTTACATTCTATCGAGCGTTTTCCCGCAATTTATTTTTCCATTGCTGAAGTAAATATTCTTTTATCCATATGCAACCGTATCTCGGCAGTATTTCAAATGTATTTCATCATAAGGTACAATGTATTTAATAAATATATTATAAATGTTACTACAACAGAGATAAATACCTGTAAAAAAATATTTGAATTTGGTCAAAGGGAGGTAATTTCTTTCTTTACATTAGTTACTAACAAGGGAGAACACTCTATTATTTACTCAAAGTAAACAAACATTGACTGGAAGAGAGCCTGAAAAAAAAATCAAACACCGTGAAAGGTGCACGCTAGCTAGCAGAATATAATACATAAATGAATTTAAAAATACTTATGTAGTAGAATCGTGGTTAATTGTTTATTTTAAAAAGGAAAAGCATGGAGAATTGGGGGGCAGTTGACATAAACTGTACAGCATGCATTTGCCGGTAAAACGCACATGATTTTTTTGTCTTGCAATAGTGCAAGGTAAGAAAATCTCGCATCGCTAAAAATAAGAACTGGCCTGTCTCAAAAGTGAGAAATACAGATGAATCTCGTTATCTCGAAGTTCACGGGACCGTTGCAAAATTTCGAGTCATCCGAAATTCGACTTAAAGGGAGTAAGGGATTAAGTAAGATAGGGAACTCTGTCAGGTAAGTATGACAAAAGTTGATGGAAACTATTGTTTTTTGTCATTTACAATATCGACCATCATTTGTACGTATTTTTAACACGTGCATAAATATTGATTTTTTTAATTTATGAATAAATAATTAACTGATGAGGCGTTATTATCTGAATTTTTCCAACCATAGAATCAATAAATGTCAGGAAACTTTGAGAGAGAAAAAAAGGAACACACATTTGATTACATCATGTACATACATAATATGGCAATGCACAATCGTGTATTTAAAAAATATGAAGCTATCAACAAAGGAAATACGAAACTGTTAACAAAACAAATTTTCAAAGAAATCTATAAATACCACGACATTGAACACTAATAAATATATTTCATTATTCTGTTGTAAAAGCTGATCGGCAACCTGACAAAATGTCTGAACAGAGCATTCAGCATTTTTAAATGAAGATTGCTTCATAATTTTTTTTTAGTGATATCGCTATGCACACAGCCAGCTGTTTAATGGCTTCGAAGTTTTCACTACACCACTCGTGGTGTCACGACATCAAACGCTTTGAAATTTATCATTAAATGATTTTAAAAAAATGTATTTCATTCATATAATTATGACTTCAAGGCTTCAATTAAGAAATCTAATTGTTTTCTTTACAAATGATAATTAACAGTTATCAAAATAAATGTCACCTGACGCGGTCAACACAGGAGGCCATGCTGTTGACACCATGACAGGTTTGTTTATTGATTTATTTGATAGTTTCGACATAGCGAACATAATTTGAATGGTTAGGGACTGAAAAGCAACTTCGAGATACCCAAAATTTCGACCCATCGGAATTTGAGATAAGAGGAATAAATTAAGTTGAAAAACAATAAGTTTAAAACTGGACTTCAGAAAATTTTCGACTTAACCGAAATTTCAAGTAAACAGAGTTTGACATAACGAGATTCAACTGTATACATATTTTTATGTCTTAGATGTGAAGTTACTTATGATGGGTCGCTGATTTTCTATATGGGTGCAACGATTTTTTCCAACAATAAAGCTGAATGTTACAACATAACAAATACTGTTGAAAGTGCCATTAAACACGCATAATCCTTTAGTCCTGGTGGCCATATTTGATATGAAAATAGAAGCTTTACACATTGTGTGTGACAAGGAAAATCAAATTAAAATTTCATCGTACATGTTCAGTTATATACAGTGTTTATACTTGTGACAAGCTTAAGCAATGTATTTGCAGTTATGTTTTTTTTCCATGTTTGCAATTGTAGAATTCCAAATTATTTTTTTTTATTAGAAAGTAACCCTAAAGTTTCATCAAGTTTACTGGAACAAGTTTAACTAAAATTATCTGGAATTGTTCTTAGACGGTATCCCTTTGAAAATTCTATCGGACAAGATCACCTTCAATCCAAAATGGCAACAGTTACAAAAATATTCTTCAAATGACCAAATTGTGTACATGTCACTCTTGAATAAGCTGGTCGTAGCTATTCTGTTTTGAAATTTATGAGGTATAATTTTAGGATTTTGTGTAAAGTCGATTATTTACAACTATCGGTAAGAAAAATCAGGCAAATCAGACTATTTAAAAGAAATTTAAGATATTGCCACAGATGTTTCAAAATCAGGCCAATCAGGCTCTTTAATGCCACCCATGTTTATAATTGCTATTGCAAAACTATAACCTTATCGGTGGTGTAATGGTCAGTGTGTTCGCCTTAGGTCTGATAAATTGTGGGTTGTAGTCCAGGGCGGGTCAACCCATGGACTATAAAATTGGTGTTTGCTGCTTCTCTGCTAATCACGCAGCATTATGGTGTAAGACTGGTTGGTTCAGAATCGTGATAATGTGTTCTAGAGGAGCGACATGTCTAATCCACAAACTGTTGTTTGAGTGAGATACATGTAACACTATTAAAAACCAACCAAGGATGTTGGTCTAATACAGCGGTAGTGAAATACATGTAACACTATTAAAAACCAACCAAGGATGTTGGTCTAATACAGCGGTAGTGAAATACATGTAACACTATTAAAAACCAACCAAGGATGTTGGTCTAATACAGCGGTAGTGAAATACATGTAACACTATTAAAAACCAACCAAGGATGTTGGTCTAATACAGCGGTCATCATCTCATTGAATTGTATCTTGTTCTTACCATGATATAGCTGAACAATTATAACTTGTTCTTACCATGATATAGCTGAACAATTATAACTTGTTCTTACCATGATATAGCTGAACAATTATAACTTGTTCTTACCATGATATAGCTGAACAATTATAACTTGTTCTTACCATGATATAGCTGAACAATTATAACTTGTTCTTACTATGATATAGCTGAACAATTATAACTTGTCTTACCATGATATAGCTGAACAATTATAACTTGTTCTTACCATGATATAGCTGAACAATTATAACTTGTTCTTACCATGATATAGCTGAACAATTATAACTTGTTCTTACCATGATATAGCTGAACAATTATAACTTGTTCTTACCATGATATAGCTGAACAATTGAACAATTATAACTTATTCTTACCATGATATAGCTGAACAATTATAACTTGTTCTTACCTTGATATAGCTGAACAATTATAACTTGTTCTTACCATGATATAGCTGAACAATTATAACTTGTTCTTACCATGATATAGCTGAACAATTATAACTTGTTCTTACCTTGATATAGCTGAACAATTATAACTTGTGCTTACCATGATATAGCTGAACAATTATAACTTGTTCTTACCATGATATAGCTGAACAATTATAACTTGTTCTTACCATGATATAGCTGAAAAATTATAACTTGTTCTTACCATGATATAGCTGAACAATTATAACTTGTTCTTACCATGATATAGCTGAAAAATTATAACTTGTTCTTACCATGATATAGCTGAACAATTATAACTTGTTCTTACCATGATATAGCTGAACAATTATAACTTGTTCTTACCATGATATAGCTGAACAATTATATCTTGTTCTTACCTTGATATAGCTGAAAAATTGTGACTTGTTCTTACCATGACATAGCTGAAAAATTATAACTTGTTCTTACCATGATATAGCTGAACAATTATAACTTGTTCTTACCATGATATAGCTGAACAATTATAACTTGTTCTTACCATGATATAGCTGAACAATTATAACTTGTTCTTACCATGATATAGCTGAACAATTATAACTTGTTCTTACCATGATATAGCTGAACAATTATAACTTGTTCTTACCATGATATAGCTGAACAATTATAACTTGTTCTTACCATGATATAGCTGAACAATTATAACTTGTTCTTACCATGATATAGCTGAACAATTATAACTTGTTCTTACCATGATATAGCTGAACAATTATAACTTGTTCTTACCATGATATAGCTGAACAATTATAACTTGTTCTTACCATGATATAGCTGAACAATTATAACTTGTTCTTACCATGATATAGCTGAACAATTATAACTTGTTCTTACCATGATATAGCTGAACAATTATAACTTGTTCTTACCATGATATAGCTGAACAATTACAACTTGTTCTTACCTTGATATAGCTGAACAATTACAACTTGTTCTTACCATGATATAGCTGAACAATTATAACTTGTTCTTACCATGATATAGCTGAACAATTATAACTTGTTCTTACCATGATATAGCTGAACAATTATAACTTGTTCTTACCATGATATAGCTGAACAATTATAACTTGTTCTTACCATGATATAGCTGAACAATTATAACTTGTTCTTACCATGATATAGCTGAACAATTATAACTTGTTCTTACCATGATATAGCTGAACAATTATAACTTGTCTTACCATGATATAGCTGAACAATTATAACTTGTTCTTACCATGATATAGCTGAACAATTATAACTTGTTCTTACCATGATATAGCTGAACAATTATAACTTGTTCTTACCATGATATAGCTGAACAATTATAACTTGTTCTTACCATGATATAGCTGAACAATTATAACTTGTTCTTACCATGATATAGCTGAACAATTATAACTTGTTCTTACCATGATATAGCTGAACAATTATAACTTGTTCTTACCATGATATAGCTGAACAATTATAACTTGTTCTTACCATGATATAGCTGAACAATTATAACTTGTTCTTACCTTGATATAGCTGAACAATTATAACTTGTGCTTACCATGATATAGCTGAACAATTATAACTTGTTCTTACCATGATATAGCTGAACAATTATAACTTGTTCTTACCATGATATAGCTGAACAATTATAACTTGTTCTTACCATGATATAGCTGAACAATTATAACTTGTTCTTACCATGATATAGCTGAACAATTATAACTTGTTCTTACCATGATATAGCTGAACAATTATAACTTGTTCTTACCATGATATAGCTGAACAATTATAACTTGTTCTTACCATGATATAGCTGAACAATTATAACTTGTTCTTACCATGATATAGCTGAACAATTATAACTTGTTCTTACCTTGATATAGCTGAACAATTATAACTTGTGCTTACCATGATATAGCTGAACAATTATAACTTGTTCTTACCATGATATAGCTGAACAATTATAACTTGTTCTTACCATGATATAGCTGAACAATTATAACTTGTTCTTACCATGATATAGCTGAACAATTATATCTTGTTCTTACCTTGATATAGCTGAAAAATTGTGACTTGTTCTTACCATGACATAGCTGAAAAATTATAACTTGTTCTTACCATGACATAGCTGAACAATTATAACTTGTTCTTACCATGATATAGCTGAACAATTATAACTTGTTCTTACCATGATATAGCTGAACAATTATAACTTGTTTTTACCATGATATAGCTGAACAATTATAACTTGTTCTTACCATGATATAGCTGAACAATTATAACTTGTTCTTACCATGATATAGCTGAACAATTATAACTTGTTCTTACCATGATATAGCTGAACAATTATAACTTGTTCTTACCATGATATAGCTGAACAATTATAACTTGTTCTTACCATGATATAGCTGAACAATTATAACTTGTTCTTACCATGATATAGCTGAACAATTATAACTTGTTCTTACCATGATATAGCTGAACAACAATTATATGCTTATTCACTAAAATATGAATATAATTATCTTCGCTTTCTTACTAAAAATATATAAATACAATTATGTTCGCTTACTCACTAAAAATATAAACACAATTATTTTCGCTTATAGCTGTAAGATAAATTGATACATATTTGAAATTTGAGCTTTGAGAGGCTATATTATTGGGTACTTTTTTTTGGATAAATATAGTTTTAGTTTTACAAGAATCTTGTAAAAGTTGAGAGATTGACAGAGGTATATTGAAGTGTAAGTAAATCTGTGTTTAAGAGATTGTAAATATTGATTGATTCACAATGATTAAATATGTGTAGATTTAATTTGTTAATTCATTTTATGTATTAAATGTCTTTTTTTCTTGTAGGCCCTCTGAGATGATCAATGTGAGCAGCAGAACACCATTTTGATGATTTTGTTAAATTAATTAATTCCATATTTTAAAACATAAATGAAGAAGAGCTGGACTCATTCTTTTGCAATCTAGAAATTGAAAGTAGTATAATCTGCACAGAATAGCAACATTTTTTTGTACTGTTATGGTTTTATATCAAAGTTTTTAAACAGTCTGTGTGTGTGAATATGGTAGGGTATCATGCAGGCTTATGTTAAATTTGAGGTAACACTAAACTAAATGATAAATAAATGTTGTCTTAAAAAGAAATGAAATGGGAGGATTAATGATCCAGTTTTCCTATCATGAATTTTTGTATTATTCAGAAGATATAGTCTGAATAGAAAGTGAAATATAATAATGATACATGTAATTCTTTTGATTTTATCTAGAGCTGACACCAATGTGAAATTGTTATAAATTAGCTATAAACATATCTTTTTGTGCCTGTCCCAAGCCAGGACCTGGATTTCTAACATTATATGTCGTGGTCTGTTTATTATGATCAATGATTCGAGGTGAGAGGTGATTGTTCATTTTGTTGATATTGATGGAATTGTTGACCATCACTGTTTAAACTATCTTTTCATAATGTATTTATTGATAATATTACATTTTTTTTCATTTCTTATGTCTTATGGCAATAAAAGCATAAAACCACTCTTTAAAGTGCATTATTTGTATATATTTGTTGTTGTTTACCACTACTGAAATGTTGGTAAATATCATTATAATGTTTGTTTTTCTTTGTTATGTCTGAAATAGCAGTATTTCATGTGCAAATATTTATAGTTCATTAGGAGGCCATTGAAGATTTCACTTTTTGGGTAATATAGAAAGGGACATTTTGTGATGATATATATCAGATTAACGTATAAATCAACTGAAAATGTTAGCTGACAGATACAATACAAATTTTTCATAGTTCGAAGAGAGAAAAAAAAGAGGGGGGTATCCTGTCACCGAATACATGTGCAATTCAGCATCTGCAGTTATTTTATTTTTAATATTGACTCATCAACATATGATATTGGGGGTCAAGGTTTGTTTTAGCCAATTTTATATCACTTCAGAACACATTTCAACATTATACTTTATTGCTGTTTTTGTCACCAAGGTTTAGAAATCAAACACTGATTGTCTAAGTCAGAAAATTACAGTACCTATGGTTAGACAACCAGTTCCTTAATTAAAAATGTTTTCAGGCCTGACTAATGGACTATATGTATTCACTTTGTATGTTATTTGGAACATTCCATTTTACTATTACTTGTGTGTGTGTCTCAATAAAAGTTATATACAGTGTTCCAATTGGACAATTTTAGACCAGGAGTCAGGACACTGTATAAGTTATATACAGTGTTCCAATTGGACAATTTTAGACCAGGAGTCAGGACACTATAAGTTATATACAGTGTTCCGATTGGACAATTTTAGACCAGTAGTCAGGACACTGTATAAGTTATATAGTGTTCCAATTGGACAATTTTAGACCAGTAGTTAGGACACTGTATAAGTTATATACAGTGTTCCGATTGGACAATTTTAGACTAGGAGTACAAAACTAATCACAAGTTTTATTACTGGTAAAGACAAAATAGGTGTTGTGTGTCTTCATATTTTGTTTGTTATATTATATGAAGGGGTTTAAATAAAATGTATCTACATGTACAGCTAAGTGATGTATCGTCTTCAGTGAAAAATGTAGGTGGGATAATTAAATATTGAACATCAAAATGACCAATTAGGGCACTGTAAATTATATGCAGTATTCCAATTGGACAATTTTGGACCAGGAGTGCAAAAGTAATATTCACAAGTTTTATTATGGGAAAGCCGGTAGCTGTCTTACAACATTTTAAATGTTTCTTCATATTGTGTTTTTGTTATATTATATGATAGGATTTATATAAAATGGGAGGCCGTCATGGTCATGATAGTATCGTAGTTGGATTTATAACTTCTATGCAATCAGTACCTATCGCCACTAACATTGTGAGTTCGAATCTCGCTCAGGTCTGCAGTTTTTTCTCTGTTTACTTTGATTTCCTCCATCAATAAAACTGACCGCCATGATATAACTGAATTATTGTTAAAAGTGGCGCTAAGCACCATAAACCTAACCCTTTATATAAAATGTATGTACAGCTAGCTGATGTATCGTCTTTTAATGGAAAATGTAGATGAGATAATTAGATATTAAATTTGAACATCAATATTGATTATTATTCTCATTAAGCATCATTTTTCTGACAATTGATTTGAAATCCAAGTATGAAATTAATTTACATATTTAAAACTAAATGATTTTTTTTTATATATAATTAGATATATGGTTGTTGTTGATTTTTAAGATCTGTGTATTTCTATGTAACATTTTATGGATGTTTTATCTTGACTTTTGACATTATGTGAGTACTTTAGATGTTTCATTGCTGCATAATTATGTCCCCCAAACAAAGTTTGGAGAGACATATTGTGTTTGCTCCGTTTCTTATTATTATTCTTCTTTTTTCTTTCTTTCTTCCGCCAAAAGTGTGTCTAACACATTTCTCAGCGACTACTGAACGGAAATCAATAAAACTTCACAGGAATGTTAAGCACTATGAGTAGATGTGGAGAGTACTTTCGGAATTTTCAAAATGGCCGCCATTGCCATGGAAATGGCCAAAATGCTAAAAAAATTAAAAACACAAAAATGATCATAGCAGGTTACTCGCCAAACAGAAATTGATGAAACTTGTTAGGAACAACATCAACATCTAGTGGAACGAGATAAGCCAAAAAAATCGGAATCGGTTGGACAAACTTTGCCGCAGTTGCCATGGAAACAATAAAGGGGGGATTTAAGAAAATTTTGGATTCCTTTCATCAAACTTCATGAAACATTGTAGGATTATCCACCGTAGTGTGTGGCAGCTTTTGGGGGGGTTGAACAAATTCAAAATGGCGGCCGTTGCCATGGTAACCAAGGTGCAAAAAATGTTAAATTCAAACCGTACAGCGGATCCTTTTGAAACTTGACACAAAAATAGATTATCACTCAAAGTTGTGCTCTTTGTTTTTAAAATTTTCAAAATGGCCGTCACTATAAAAATTTAAAAAATCGTTAAAAATTCAAAAATGAACAGCTTTCAATGGAAATGGATATTTACAGGGAGTAAGACATGCTGCACCATATGGCGACCATTTTGGTTTGCTATGGTGGCCATTTTGAACCAAAAATGGCCGCAAAATACAATAATCATCCGATTTGGGCGAAATTTGGTTTCCAAGTACAATGTAGATTATGATGTTGCGAATTGATATCCATCGTTTGGGAGCCATATTATGATCCTTAAGATCATATCATATCTTGTTATTTCTTGCTATGTTCTCACACTATTCTTCATTCATACCACTAGTACTTGTATTGTTCGTTTGGGAGACATTTGTAACGCTCTGCGTTACAGTAACCAATATTTTATTATATAATGCAACCATTTTTCAACTTCAAAAGTAAGCGAGTGTCAATATATTTTTAGCTCACCTTGCCAAAGGCAATGTGAGCTTTTGCCATCACTTGGCGTCCGTCGTCCGTTAACTTTTCACATTTTAATCTTCTCCTCTGAAACCCCTCATCCAAATGAAGTGAAATGTACATGGTAGGAAGCATCTATGGAAGGTCCTCTCTAAAGATTGCTCATTTTGTCCCGATCCATTAACAAACATGGCGGCCATAGGCAATTCTTGTTTTGATTGGCCAATTTTTTTAAATATTCTCCTCTGAAACCGCTTGGCCAAATGAACCGAAACTTGGTAGGAAGCATCTATATCATGTCCTCTATAAAGATTGCTCATTTCGCACCGATCCATTAACAAACATGGCCGGCCACAGGCAATTCTTGTTTCTGATTGGTTGATTTCTAAAAAAATTGTCTCCTCTGAAACCGCTTGGCCAAATGGACCGAAACTTGGTAGGAAGCCTCCTTGGAAGGTCCTTTATAAAGATTGCTCATTTAGTTCCGATCCGTTAACAAACATGGCCACCAAAGGCAATTCTTGTTTCTGATTGGTTGATTTCTAAAAAATCTTTCTTCTCTGAAACCACTTTGCCAAATGAATCAAAACTTGGTAGGAAGCATCCTTGGAAGGTCATCTATAAAAATTGCTCATTTAGTTCCGATCCGTTGATAAGCATGGCCGCCACAGGCCATTCTTGTTTCTGATTGGTCAACTTCTAAATATCTTTTTCTCTGTAACTGCTTAGCCAAATGACCAAAACTTGGTGGGAAGCAGAAGCACCTATGGGAGGTTCTGTATTAAGTTTCCTCAAAGCAGAATGAAAGGTGAGCGATACAGTTTCAGCCCACTTAGCCTCTTGTTTAATCAAAAAGCATATCTAAAGTTAATAATTTCAAAATTTGTTTTACCATACATTTTTCAGTAGCACCAGTAAAATAAGCAAAGAATTTTGTTGAATAATTTCAAACATGCACTTTCTAAATTATTTAACTTCAGAAGTAAGGTGGTGTCAATATATTTTTTCATCAAATAACATAACTAAAGTTCATCACTAGATTTTTCAAAATTTGTTTTCCCATACATTTAGTAGTACCTGTAAGATGAGTAAAAAAAAATTGTTGAATAATTTCAAACATGCACTTTCTAAATTAAGCAATCTTACACACAGGCGCTCGTGGCACGGACCACCCCCCTTTTTCTAACTTTCTGTTTACAAATTTATTTTCAATAAAATTTCTTTATTTCTTTATTATTTCATCTCTTTTTCCTTATTTTAACTTGTTCGTGTCAATATTCATACAATCTTATGTCAACATCAAATTGCATGTGTCTACCCTATGTATTATTAGTATCTATATAGGGTCGACACGTGCAATTTGGTGTTGACATAAGATTGTATGAATATTGACACGAACAAGTTAAAATAAGGAAAAAGAGATGAAATAATAAAGAAATTTTATTGAAAATAAATTTGTAAACAGAAAGTTAGACAATGGGGGGTGGTCCGTGCCACGAGTGCCTGTGATCTTGCACTGCTTACAGGACTTATCTGAAGTCAGTTGTAAATTTATTTATTGCATACAACATTTTATACGCAATGCACACTGTCAGAAATATGGCGTAGTTAAGTGTAAAACTTTAGGTACATGTATTATATTACATTTTGACTATGCTCAGTTTTCACTTTTCTATGCTTTAAAATGGTCTTCATTATCTCAGTAGTTCCATTTAAGAATACAAGTACGGTCAAACCTGCCTTAAAAGGCACCTCTATATAACAAATCACTGTCTATAAATGACCGTATAATTTTCCCCCCATTAATGAATAGTGCATATTATATTAACCTGTATTAAAAAGGCAACTGCTCATAAAGGCCACTTGTGAATGGTTTCTATATACAGGTTTGACTGTACATGTATATTTGTCTGTTGAATTTTTAAATGTATATTTATTGTATCTTCAAGCTTTTAATTTATTTCGATTCACTAATTAAATCTATAAAAAAAAAATCAATAAAAATATAAACAAATATATGTGTTATGTATAAATTATTATTGTCTTAGGGTTAAAGTTATTGAACTCACTATCAACAATTGCGTTCAATGATTCGAGCCGAGAGGTAGTTGTTCATTTTTATCTCACCTGTGCCAGAGGCTCAAGCTTAATATGGAGTTGTCTGACTTTTATATCTTCAGGAATTATTCCCCATTATAGTTATGTGTAAAATGATCTTTTTCCTTGTTTCTGGGCATTATCTTAAAGATTCTCATTTCCAGTCCTGGTAATTGCACAATTTTAGAATTTTAAAACGAACTTTAAAAATGATAAGATACAGGTTAAATTTGGATTTGGAGTTTCCTTTCCAAAGAAGACATTTTGCTCACAGGACGAAAATCCCAAATCAGGTTGTGTTTCTTTTTTTCTGCTCACCAAAGCCAAAGGCTCACAAGTGAAATTGTGTCAGTCCTTGACCTCTGATCTGTGGTCTGCTGTGATACTCTTTGAATGGATCTCTTCAAAATCTTTGTCTGATGACCTTGTCCTTAATTCAAGATGGCTGATATAGCATCTGATTGGTTGAAAATTTTAAATCTGTAACAATCCTCTTAAAACTAAAGAGCCACTGGATGATAGTCAAAAGTTGTTGGGCTGATTGTCAAATCCCTCTCTCATTTCTTTAGTGTTTCGATTGCTCAAATAAGCTTGAAGACACAGGGTAATCAGAAATCATAATTCCAAGAACAGAAGATACATTTTTTTGTACAATGGCCAAATGAAAAAGGACGAAAACAAGAATAATGGTTGACATTTCACTACATAGTAATATCTTGAACAACACCAACTCTTCAAATTAAACAGGGATGAACTGGTGTCTGAAAGGGCAAGCTGTTCGTGATCCAATAGTGGCACCCGTTAACCAGTTATTGTGCTGATTAACATGAAGTATTAGCAGCTGTATGTTAAACAACAAACAAGCAAACCAAATCTATTTATTTACAAAAATAACTTAGAAGACTAAATATATAGTATCTGTCAAAATTTTGATTTGTGGAATTATTGACCATGGCTGTTTAAACATTCTATGCATAATGTTTCGGGGACTGTCATTTTTGCTAATTTAATTTCCATCTGTCTTAGATAACAATCAGTGCCTGATATCCGTCCATCAATTACAGGTTCAGTGCTCACCACACATAGTAAAAACAGGGCGACTTGACTTCTCTCTCTCTTGACTTAATGGCGAAGTGAGGGAAAATCTGGGAGACTTCCGAAAATCGATCCAAATTTTAACGTTTCTTTTTCCCGCTACCGCATGTTCCCCTACCTTTCACAAAAACGAACATTGATGCAATTAACGAGTTTGGAATAAAATATTGAACATCAAACCCTGTATGGGTCACATTTCAGGAACATGGGAGCTCCTTTTATGTGAATATTGAAGAAAAAGTATGATGAAAAAAATACGGACTTGGAAAAACTGACAGGGCGCTTTTGATAGAAATTGGGCGACTTCATTGAAACCAAGGCGAAGAAGTCAATCGTAACTACTCGGCCATTCTCGCTACCCTGCAAATAACCTCGTACGTACATAGTAGAAATTCTTCTTAAATTGTTTGCCGGAAGTTAAGTTAAGTTAAGCCGCACAAAAATATAGTCCACGAAAATCCAATATGGAAGACATACTAAGTAAAATCTATTCATGCAAAACTAATTAAAACTTTAATTGAAATATAGAAAATTGTTAAAAATATAACTTTATCAAACTTTCATGTAACTGACATGTGAAAAGTAGTGCGATTTATATGCCTAATGCATACGAGCCGACAGGTCATCACATGGTGGAGGAATGCTGCTGTATGTAAGATCTGATCTTGCATGCGACAGGAAGGTAAAACTTGAATGCAAAGAAATAGAATCTATATTTACAGAAATAAATTTCAATGACAAAAAATGGCTTATATGTGGATTATATAGACCCCCATCTATGAAAGATGATAAATTCATAGAGGATTTCACAAACACTTTTGACAAAGCATCCTTAAATTATGAAAATGTTCTTGTGCTTGGTGACCTTAATTACAATATGCAGGACAGAGAAAAATCATCACCACTACAATCAGTATGTGACATATTTGATTATAGTAACTTAGTTAAAAAAGAGACTTGCTTCACTAAAAATGTATCACCTACCTTAATTGATGTTATACTTACCAACAAACCAAGTCACTGCCAAAATACTACAAACTTTAACTGCGGACTCAGTGATGTGCACAATATAGTATCAACCCAAATCAAAGGCAGGATACCAAAAATAAATAGAGACTATATTACTTATAGAAGCTATAAAAACTTTGATCATGAAAAGTATGTTGAAGATCTAGAAAAAATTGATTATGTAAATATAGGAAATGAATCAGATATAAACTCTACATATGAAATTTTTGAAAAATCTTATCTTGAAGTTGTAAATAAACATATCCCATTGAAGAAAAGAAAACCAGTTCAAACTCCAGCACCATTTATGAATAAAACCTTAAGAAAAGAAATTTACAAAAAGAGAATGCTCCACAATAAATTTTTGAAAAATAGATCTAAAGTAAACTGGGAAAATTATAGAAAGCAAAGAAATCATGTTAATAAAGTTAAAAAGAAATCTATCCAAAACTATTTTTTTGAGAGATGTGTTGGAGGACCAAAATCATCTGATTTTTGGCCAACTATAAAGCCATTTTTGTCAAAGAAAGGCAGTAGTAGTAATAATCATATCACATTAAGTGAAAATGGTGAGATTATAAATGATCCAGCAAAGGTATCTGAAGTTTTCAATGACTTTTTCATCAATGTAGCAAAAAATATTGGTAATACAAATGTTATTGTAAATAAAGAGCATCCTAGTGTATGTATGATCAAAGAAAATAAGCTGATTACTGATGATCTAAATTTTAAACCGGTAAGCTCTAATTTTGTTAGTAAGCAAATAAACAAATTGAATATTAAGAAAGCACAGGTTACGATGGGATATCACCAAAAATACTGAAGCTATCTATGCCTTGTATTGTAGAACCAATTACATTTTTTATTAATAAGTGTATTGATGTATCAATTTTTCCAGATAAACTCAAGACAGCACAGGTTAGACCGCTCTTCAAGAAGAATAATATTTTAGAGAAAGGAAATTATCGTCCAGTAAGTGTTTTGCAAACAATATCAAAATTTGTTGAAAGAGCTATTTTTGACCAATTAACAGATTTTTTCAATTTTCATTTTCATCCATCATTATCAGCTTTTAGGAAAGGTTTCGGATGTCAAACTGCCTTACTAAAAATTATTGAAGACTGGAAAAAAGCTTTGGATGAAAACAAATATATAGCAGCTATCTTAATGGATTTATCAAAGGCTTTTGACTGTCTCCCACACGACCTCATTTTATTGAAACTTGAAGCATATGGTCTATCAGAAAAGTCTATAAATTTATTAAACAGCTATTTGTCTGGTAGAAAACAATGTGTAAAGGTAACAAATATTTGTAGCTCTTTTAAAACAGTGTATAAAGGTGTGCCACAGGGCTCAATTTTGGGTCCCATTCTCTTTAATATTTTTATTAATGACATCTTTTATTCTGTTGATTTTAGTACTATATATAATTATGCAGACGATAACACTTTATCTTATGCCGATCATGATCTAAAAAATGTTATTTCAAAATTAGAGAGTGACAGTCAAAAAATGCTGGATTGGTTTGCAAACAATTTAATGCAAGCTAATCCAGACAAATTCCAAGCTTTGGCAATAGGCAAGAAAACCTTTAAAGAACAGATTTGCTTTGATTTAAATGGTAGCAAGATAAAGTGTGAAGAACATGTTAAACTTCTTGGTGTTACAATAGATTATGAATTAAATTTTGATAAGCATATATCAGAAATTTGTAAAAAATCTGCTCGTCAACTTAATGTTTTGAAAAGAATTGGTAGATATTTAAATAAGCTAGGTCGACTAACTATTTACTATTCATTTATATTATCCAACTTCAATTATTGTCCTGTAACATGGCATTTTTGCAGTGAGAAAAATACTAAGAAAATGGAAAAAATTCAAGAAAGGGCACTCAGGTTTATTTATAATGACTATGTTTTAAATTATGAAGAATTACTGGAAAAATCAAAAATGCCATCACTTAAAGTTAGAAGATTAAGAAGTATAGCAATTGAAACGTTTAAAATTATACATAAAGAAAGCCCTATTTATTTACATGATTTAGTAAATATTAAAAAACATAATTATTCCTTTAGATACGAAAACACAGCTGATGTACCATCTGTAAAAACAACAAGGTATGGTCTGAAATCATTCCGTTATTTTTCAACCAAACTATGGAATGAGCTACCAAACCATATTAGATTAGAACAAAACTTAAATCAATTTTCAAAATTATTGAATACCTGGAATGGTGGCTCATGCCATTGTAGTGCTTGCGTGTAAACAGTTTGTCTTGTTATGCTTTGTGTACTTAGTGCTATATAGTTTTAATAGTTTTAATATTACCCTATCCTGATCTGCTATTATGCTCTTAGATTCAGTTCTGATTAATTTTATATGAAACTGTATTTATGTATGAATGAGTTTGCTTTTATGTATGTCTATATATGCATGAGCTTATGTGTTATGCTTTTAGATTCAGTTCTGATAAATTTTATATGTAACTATTTATGTATGCATGAGATTGCTTTTATGTATGTCTATGTATACATGAGCTTATGCTTTTATGCTTTTAGATTCAGTTCTGATTAATTTTATATGTAACTGTGTTTTATGTATGCATAAGTTTGCTTTTATGTATGACTATGTATACATGAGCTTATGTTTTATACAAATGTCTATGCATGCATGTTGTTTTAGTAGTTTTGCTTTGTGATGTCATGTAATATGTGCTTGTAAAGTTATGTTATACTTGTATGTGCTTTTTATGTAATAGTCGATTCAAAAGCTCACTAGAGCTTATGTTATGTGTTATAGATATTTCGACTTTAAATAAAACTTATTTGATTTGATTTGATTTGAGGTTATTTGCAGGATAGCGAGAATGGCCGAGTAGTTACGATTGCGAAGAAGTCGCCCACTTCGCCTGGTTTGGTGAGCCCTGCGAGGTTGTTTGTTTTCTCTGGGTACTCCAGTTTTCTCTACCAATAATAATAACTGCCAAGATATACCTGTAATATTTGCTAAAACTGATGTTAAACATCCAATTAGTAACATTTCTCGTATATTTATTTGAAGACCAGAATATCTTCATTATTTCCCCCAACTTTATTAAAAAAAAATAGGGGATTTAGTCAGTCACCACACAAACTTTTAACTGTCACTTGTCTATAGTGGAGAGGACCCGAGTGGTTCAATGAGTTAGGTAGTTGGATTACCTAATAACTAATACAAGCCTATCACCAATACGGCGTGGTTTTGCGCCCGGCTTTGTAGATTACAAAAAGGGTGCACTCGACTCGCAGCCGCAAGTGATTAAGTTTACCAGTTGCTTGCCCATGGTCGGTGGTTCTCTCCGGGTATCGTACTCCGGTTTCTTCCACCACTAAAACTGGTCGCCATGATATAGCTGAAATATTGCTGAAAGTGGCATTAAACACAATAAATAAATAAATCAATCAATATGTAGTGGATCAGGAGCATTGTTGGACGAGTGATCAAGGTTGTCGATTTCTGTCCACAATCCTAACGACACTAACATAGGTATATTACCTACTTCAAATCTTAAGGTTTACAGACTACTAACCATGGTAAGTGGCATCATGTATCACTAGTCGGTTCCTTGTAGTTATTCTGCTTGCCAGACAAATTGCGGCTTCCGACCATACACTTCAATAACTTGTACCCTTAACCTCTGACTCAAATGAATGGTTTACAGTTGAATTGTGAAATGATATCGAAAATATGGAAGAAAGGTAAGTTGAAATGTGAAATGATATGGAAGAAAGGCAAGTCGAATAGTGAAAAGATTTGGAAAATACAGAAGAAAATTGTGAAAAGATATGAAAAATATGGAACATATGAAAGAAAAGTAATTTTGTTTACAAAACAATTAATACTGCATGTAATTTATTTAAGTTTACATTAAATAGTAAGTTGTAAATTGTTTCATTCCCACATAATTGGCACAATTAAGGAAATTAACTGTCGTTAGGTTGACAAAAATTCGCAAGGCTTAGTAGAACAAATTTAAGTATGAATGTTTGCGTACCCATGCTTCACGGCAATGAATAAACATATATTCACATATTAGTTTGTCTGATATTCAATTTCGAGCTCCAAGAGGTACCGATTTTGGGGCCCAACTTTGATGTCGCTACACACTATTTTCAGTTTAAAGGCGATATTTGATCGGTAAAACACAAACTGTTTGATTTATTTAATTTTTATGGACTCATTTGAAGGTATAGATTAGGAACTGCATACTTGTAGAATCAATAAAGCTCTTATCTTTGACTTGGCACAACTTTTCCTATGTTGCAGAAATACCTCTATCCTACCGTAACGCGGACAATTAAATAATTCCCTCGTGTATTTCTTTTCCTATCCACCCAAAACAGTAGTTAAAAAATAAGATATTGTCCACATACATTAAAATAAATGCTCTTTTATGGCATCAACATTTTTTTCTCAAATATTTGCAGTTACATTGATATTTTTCGTTTGTGACATATAAGAACCTATCCTACTTAACGTTGTTTGTAGTAAAATAACACAAATAAAACCAAAAGACGCAGTCTCTATTCGATGAATGGTACAGTAGGACATAATTAAAAGAGTTCTGAGAATTTTCTTCTTGATATGTTTATAATTAAATAGATAATATCTTTGACCCTAATCTCCGTAACGCTATCCTCCATAACGATATATCGCCTTGGGCAGATATTTTCCGGATTCCGGAATGTGAATTAACAAAAATAGAAGAACTTTCCCTAAATTAAAAGAGTTCTGACTATTTTCTTCTTGATATGTTTATAATTAAATAGATAATATCTGTGACCCTAATCTCCGTAACGCTATTCTCCATAACGATATATCGCCTTGGACAGATATTTTCCGGATTTCGGAATGTGAATTAACAAAAAATAGAAGAACTTTCCCAAAATTAGACTGTTTATTTTGTTTATGTTAGGATGTTCAAGTTATAAATTTTGGCTTCCAAAAAATACATGTGTTTTTTCTGCTAACTTCCGTAACGTAGTTGATTAACTGAATTTTTTATATTATTATTTCCAGTAGCTATACTAGAGTCAAAAGATGTCTTTAACGAACATGTTCTTGCTTATTTCATTGCATGGTATTTCTACCATGCCTTGCAACTGTAGAAATTCAGGATAATCGATAAAAATCGGGCTCATAATGAAAGAATATGCAAAAATATGGAGGTACAGTAAGGGTGAATAACTCTGTATCTGAAGGGATAACCCTGTAAAAGGGGACATAACTCTTTATGTGGGGAATAAGTTACAACTCTGTATGTGCAAGGATAATATTAAAGTAGGGGGAATAACTCTTTATGTGGAGGTTTAACACTGCAGTAGGGGACATAACTATTTATGTGGGGATAACACTGTCGTAGGGGACATAACCTTGTGTGTGGAGGTTTAACACTGCAGTAGGGGACATAACTCTTTATGTGGAGGAATAAGTTACAACTCTGTGCAAGGATAATACTACAGTAGGGGGGAATAACTCTTTATGTGGAGGTTTAACACTGCAGTATGGGACATAACTATTCATGTGGGGAAACACTGCCGTAGGGGACATAACCCTGTGTGTGGAGGAATAACACTGTTGTATGGGACATAGCTATTCATGTGGGGAAAACACTGCAGTATGGGACATAACCCTGTGTGTGGAGGTTTAACACTGCAGTAGGATACATAACTCTGTATGTGCAGGAATAAGTTACAACTCTGTATATGCAAGGATAATTCTACAGTAGGGGACATAACCCTGTATGTGGGGGAATAACACTGTAGTAGGGGCATAACTCTTTATGGGGAGGATAAATAGGGGGGGGGGGGGGTCATCACTCTGTATTTGGACATATACCTGTGCAGAAAGAGAAATACTATATATCACGTATCAAGAAATGGTTATTTGGAAATCGATTGTTACACTTATATACAGAGAGTTACTTGCCGTTCGTAGGAAAATAGATATATTTAAACTTATATACAGATATTTGCTTGCCTTTGGCAGGTAAATATATACTAAAACCCTGTTCAGGAAGTAAGTTTTCTTACTGCTCTAAAAATAGAACACTGTGTTAGGCTGTTATATAAAATAAATTTGATTGTGGAAATTTGAAACTCATCAAGATAGGAAAATAACTAGCAAAAATTGAATAAAATCTATAATTCTGATAAAAATGTAGATAGATAGGTAGGTCGGTATATGTCTTTGTAAATAAAGGGTTAGGTTTATGGTGTTTAATGCCACATTCAACAATATTACAGTTATATCATGGCAGTTTGTACATAAAGGAGATATCATAACTGTTAATGCTTGTTTCTGATAACTGGAAAATATGGAAGAAAGATAAGTTGAATTGTGAAATGATTTGGAAAATATGGAAAATAAGTAAGTCGAATAGTGAAAAGATTTGGAAAATAGAGAAGAAAATAGCGAAAAGATAGGGAAAATATGGAAGAAAATAGTGAAATGTTTTGGAAAATATGGAAGAACATAGTGAAATGTTTTCGAAAATATGGAAGAAAGGCAAGTCGAATAGTGAAAAGATTTGGAAACTACAGAAGAAAATTGTGAAAAGATATGAAAAATATGGAAGAAAAGTAGGTTGAATAGTGAAATGATATGGAAAATATGGAAGAAAAGTAAGTCGAATAGTGATAAGATATGGACAACATGGAAGAAAGGCAAGTTGAAATGTGAAATGATATGGAAAATATGGAAGAAAGATAAGTTGAATAGTGAAATGATTTGGAAAATACAGAAGCAAATTGTGAAATGATAGGGAAAATATGGAAGAAAAGTAAGTTGAATAGTGAAAAGATATGGAAAATGCGGAAGAAAAGTAGGTTGAATTGTGAAATGATATGGAAAATATGGAAGAAAAGTAAGTTGAATAGTGAAAAGATTTGGAAAATACAGAAGAAAAATAAGTTGAATAGTGAAAAAATAGGGAAAATTTGGAAGAAAGGTAAGTTGAATAGTGAAAAGATATGAAAAATATGGAAGAAACCCAAGTTGAATAGTGATAAATCATAAGATTTGGAAAATACAGAAGAAAATTGTGAAATGATATGAAAAATATGGAAGAAACCCAAGTTGAATAGTGAAAAGATTTGGAAAATACAGAAGAAAATTTTGAAAAGATATGAAAAATATGGAAGAAAAGTAGGTTGAATAGTGAAATGATATGGAAAATATGGAAGAAAAGTAAGTTGAATAGTGAAATGATTTGGAAAATACAGAAAAAAATTGTAAAAAGATATGAAAAATATGGAAGAAAAGTAGGTTGAAATGTGAAATGATATGGAAGAAAAGTAAGTTGAAATGTGAAATGATATGGAAAATATGGAAGAAAAGTAAGTTGAAAAGTGAAAAGATGTGGAAAATATGGAAAAAAAGGCAAGTTGAATAGTGAAATGATATTGAAAATATGGAACAAGTAATTACAAATCAGACCGACCATATGTGAATATTTGGGGACAATTGAAAGACTTTGAAATATCTAAATATAAACGAGAATCGAAATGACGTATGCCAATAAGAATTTTCGTTTTATTTTTGTTAATTGTTGTCTTATATGTTTTTCTAAACATTAAAAGTGTAGAAATATAAAAACATTTTTGCAGATGGAAATTTTCAAATGTACTCTTAGTAAAGTAGAAATACTTGGAGTACTACACAACATATATATATATATACACTATAATATATGAAAATAAAAGATAACCAGGGAAAGGGCTAGACGCGGACGTTCTAGAGAGGTGGTGGTGGTGGCAAATTTTTGTAAGAAATGTAATTATTGAAATAAATAATGTAATTATGAAAATAAAATGGCGGGAAAGGGGTAGTTAACCAGGGCTAGAAAACGATAATAGAACACGGACGTCCTAGAGATCACCCCAAGGACAGTAAGTATTAAGATGAGCTCTTCTTCTCAAAATATAACCCCATACCCATCAAATTTTCAAGGTGCACCTGCCATGCCTATGCCTATGGGCTATGAAAAATATCAATCACCATCAAGTAATTTAAATGCCAATAACTCTAAGAAAATAAAGATAGAGAATGACCATTCACAAAATATAACCCCACATCAACAAAATTTACAGCATGTACAGGGTTCACCTATGCCTATGAACAATTTAAACCCCCACAAAATAATTTAAATGCCCTAAACTCTGGAAGAATTAAAATAGAAAGTGAAGATTTTCTTATTTACATGTATGATGTTCCAGGAGATGGCCAGTGCTTCTTTCATGCCCTTAGTTTAGCCATCACTGGCAATTTATCACAAATCTTGGTTTATAGGTCATTGATCTGCTCAAAAATTTACAACAACTTTGATTTTTATGAAGACCAGTTAAAACTTAAGTCGCCATTCCAATATTTCAAGGCATGAATATCGGAATAAAATGGTTCATGGTAACCAATGGGCTACAAGCACTGAGATTTCAGTTGCTACTAGGATTTTGCAAAGCAATATGAATATTTGGTTACAGGGAAGAGATGGACATAACAATATCTGTTTTACTAAGGAAGAATATAAATTCTTCTCTCAGTCGAAATGTGGATTTGCTTCTACACCTGAATCATTTCAAATTGCTTGTAAAAAATTCTAATGAACAAAATGGTTTCCAGTTTCATTCGACAAGCATTGCAATACAGCAGAAAAGCAATGAAGATTCATTTTCAAAACTGAATAAAATATATAAAAACAAATATCAAAAGGAAAAAAAAACATGAAAAGAGAAAACAACCACAGGAAAAATCATCCACATCCGGGAAAAAAATTAAACTGACAAAATCTAACACAAATATTGTACGATGTTGCATTTATTTGACGACCTATGATTGGATAAAATCATTCCTAAAAATAACGATAGAAAGGAGAGCCATATATGGAAATCTAGAGAATAAGATTAATACGCTTTACCTGGCCAGGAGAAAATTCCATTCATAAAAATAATGCGCAGTAGCGAAATGATGCAGACGGAAAATTACAGGTCAGTGGGCGGTGCTTAATTTTGTGTATTGACCATTACGTCTTTAGTCTTAGAACTTCCAAGAAAGTCCGTCAAACATAGTTCGTGGAAAAAACTTAGTTACTGTTTCAAGTTATAGATCAGCAACATCGTACAAAAATGTGATAAGCTCCCGTGACCGACTATGGTTATTTAGACGGTAAGTAAATAGTTGAAGGGTTCGCGCTGGAGCGCTCACCTTTCAACGATTTACTGACCGTCTAAATAACGATAGACGGTCACTAGGGAGCTTATGACATATAATACATTCCCTTCTCATGCCTCCCTCTAAACATTATAGGACTTCGTCCTTCAAACAGGTTGTGCCTGTCTCATATTACCCTTTTCAATGTAAATTTAACACACTACAAAAGAGACGATCTTTCCTTTCGTCGTCAAGTTTCATTTGGATTGTTTTGCACGTTTTTGTCATCATGTTTCTGTCGTCAATGACCCGTAATCTTGCGATGTTGAAAAGGTTTCGTTTTCATATATTATTGAAAACTTTCACGAAATTTTATTACCGCTATAGAGATCTTGTGTATATAAGCACAACTCTACAATCAAAGATTTTCCATTCATGATTTTATGCCGACGTATAATTAACAAACACGAGTAGCTAAAATCTTCTTAAAGATTGTGATTTAACAACTATAGTTGACTCTTTGAGGCATGTGTTACATTGCTGAAATATAGTCATTCTGCTAGTACTACTAGGTCCAACTAGCAATTAAGTAAGTACATTTATCTTTCATTCCAAATCAAATTACTAATCTTTGTTCAATATTTGATTCCAACAAAATGATGGTCTGTTTATTCTGGTCTGCCACGAAGACTTAAATTTTCAAAATGTCCAATTTATATTAAATCTGTTGGAAATATTAGTTATGATTTTGTGTCCTAAAGTTAATTGTCTTTAACCAATATATTCTACCCTCGTAGCTATTAGTCGGTTAACTACGAGCATTTGTTGACCCCTGCTATTGCACAGGCGCTCGTGGCACGGACCACCCCCCTTTTTCTAACTTTCTGTTTACAAATTTATTTTCAATAAAATTTATTTATTTCTTTATTATTTCATCTCTTTTTCCTTATTTTAACTTGTTCGTGTCAATATTCATACAATCTTATGTAAACATCAAATTGCAAACTATTAGATACTAATACTACACTCTACTAGGGTCGACACATGCAATTTGATATTTACATAAGATTGTATGAATATTGACACGAACAAGTTAAAATAAGGAAAAAGAGATGAAATAATGGGGGGGGGGGGGGGGGGGGTCCGTTATCCGGTTTAACCCCACCCCATTTTTGTTCCTGTCCCAAGACATGGATTTTCAACGATATATGTCGCAGTCTTTTTTCGTGTTCAATAATTAGAGGTGGCTGTTCGCTTTGTTGTTAATGATGGAATTGTTAACCATTATTCTTTAAAAATATTACACCCTTAAGTAATAATTAAAATGCGAGATATTCTTAAAAATTTGGTGGTAGTCACTAAAACGTGGACTTTAACCTCGATCATAAGATGATATCAAATGTCACTTCTTTTTCTCAAATTTCCACTCGTTGTATAGAAAACTTTTTTGTTTAATGTTTAAATGATGAATTTTGTTAAATTCAAATATCTAAATTCTAGATAAAATTCGTAAGATAATAAAAGAAAAGAAAGGAACAAATTATCGATGCTGTTTCTCGCTCATGTTACTGTGATATGAAATAAACATAATTTTGTATTGAACGACCGATTTTTTTTTTTTTTTTTTTTAACATGGTAGATTTTGCTACAGCTATTATTTTCCAATATGTATATTTTATACCTCAAAAAAGCTAAAAGTTTTCGCCATAACTTATTTCTGTGTTGCTTGTTATAGCATAAATTGGTGTCTTAATTTACGCCGGCATTTTGTATACAAGATATCTGCTGTAGAACTTGTGTCGTGTTGGTACATTGAATAGCAGTCATTTATTGTAATCAGACACGCGGGTCAATTCTACATGTATTACAGCCAACGGCGGGGGGGCTTCATGATTTGACCCTTAAGAAATCCACTTAATGTTAATATATGTAATAATAATAATAATAATAATTTTATTGATTTAAAGTCCAAACATTGAACAATCATCAAAAGACAAAACAGAACTAAGCTAAATACATACAATACAAGTACAAAGAAGATGTTATCACAGCTGAGGAGTGTATGAATTATCTCCCATTGAAGATTACAATATTTATAAGGATTATCTCCCATTGTACACAACAGTGTCACTCAATGTATATAAAAATATTTAAATAATTCTGTATATACTGTAATAATAATTTTGCATAATAATTTAGTTATAACTTCCCTTTCAGATCTTGATTGATAGAATACAATTTATTCACACCTAAAATACATATTTTACATATATCAAGATCATTACTACTCAATATGAATTTAAATTTTTGGAACTCATCCATATCATTAATTAAAGGTAATGACAAAATTACCGAACTCCGAACAATCTTATAAAGGGAAAGTCAAAACTCATAATTATATAAACAGACAAAATCAGTCAACAACCGGAAAACTGTGAAAACCGTAATGACCCTGACTTGGTACAGGCATTTCTAAAGAAATCAGGGGATATCATAGGGAAAGGGGATGGAATCAGCAAATAATGACGCTAGAAAATGGCCGATTTTACCATTCGATGTATCTCGGGATTTTATAATAAGTAATGAATTTCTCGTCTAGTTTTCGTATATCGAGATACTTTTCATTGGATAATTTTTTGACGTATTTGAAGTGTCTATGCAAATTTAGAATCGACCGAAATAAATCGGAAAATACCGAAGTATAATTGTAATATACGGAAATTATCGAAGGATTTTGGGAATATAATTATAATAAAGTGGGCGTTGATTATATAAATAAATCTAAAGTTCTTCAAGGTAGGTATATTTAATTTAAATAATTGCAACTATAATATTCATATAAATATGAAAAAAAAAAAATTATTGTTTAATATTAATAACAATTTCAAAATATAACAATTAAATGCAAAAAGTTGAATTAACAATATTTATTGGGGAAAATGCTTTTTAAGGAATATAAATAAAGGGAGATAATCATAGTACTGTATAGTATTATAAGATAACGACTGAAGAACTTTTTGTAAAAAAAAATTTGAACCAACAGTGATTAACACAGTTTGTTTATGAGTTTATATTTAAAAAAAAATTAAATAAATATTTTACAATACTGTCTATACTCCTGTAGGAGTGTGAAGCCCATCTATGATCTAAATAGATCCTCTGTTTTTAATAACAATTTATATTCATAAAATAAAATAATCAAAATGCATATGTATGCTAAATAAAACTTGGATTAAGTGTTAACTATGTTAGATACAATGTATCTACGTACCATTAATTGTTTACAAAATACACTTATATATATAATTATTGTTTGTAAACAAACATCTGCTTTGCATATCATCCTCGAATTTACCATATTCTAAGAAAACACGTGTTTCTTTTAATTAATTTATTTCATAAAAATATATAACCTATATTTTCTGTTTTTATATATAATTATAAAGGTAAAAATACCTTACAAAAGAACAAAAAGCCATTCAGAAAAAATTGTCAAACAAAAAATCTTCCTGATTCTGATCCTGATCTTACCAGCAGCTCGCTGGCAACATTTGGCCCAAATTTTGATTGTATTTTACTTCACATCTAAAATTTTACACGAAGACGTATGTTGAATGTAAAATAATACAAACCTCCTTGGGAAATATATATTTCAAACAAATACATCCATATTTTGTCACAATATATCCATTAATAAATGTCTGGCAAACTCATTTACCTAACACGATACACACATTAGCACCCCCCATTTGGTTGTAATGGTTGAGTATATAGCCAAGGGAGATAATCGTTTCCGTAGCCTGATTAAATGAAGGAACCACTGAACTTATATTAGAAAATAATTCTTTACGACATTCATCCAATTTGGGACATTTTAAAATGAAATGTATTTCATCCTCTGGTTCTATATTACAGAGAGGACATATTCTCTTTTCCACTGGAAGTTTGATGTATCTACCCCTTTCAATATTCAGGTTACTGTTGCTTATTCTAATTTTAACAAATATAGATAAAGCAAATTTATCCACATCAGAGTGTAAAAAATTCTCCATTTTGTAACTATTTTTTAATTTCCTATAAGTTCGCAGTTTATTACCACCATTTTTACTATCATCATTAAACAATAATTTGTTCCAATGGTTAATATATCTGTCTTCTAGTTTGATTGATAAAGAGTGTAATAATTTAGACTTGGAAAATGTACCTTGATTCACCCAAACATGAGTAAGCCCAATTTCAGCTAGTAAAAGTTTTATTTTAGAACATAAGCCATCTTTACGCAAGGTGTTTTCTTGGTATGAATGATAAATTAAGCTATTTGCATTTGCGCTCAAAAGATGAAGCCAATAATTAATAGTAGCTTTTATAGTACACAATGAAAGGGGAAATAACCCAAGTTCCGATAATACAGCAATATTTGTTGCTGACTTATGAACTCCTAATACAAATTTGGCAAATTTCATTTGTGTTTTATTTGGAACAAAGGAATCATATTTTGATTCAAAATTTGAATTTCTTTTAATTAGGATATCAAGAGACCATATTTCACTACAATATAAAAGAATGGGTTTGACACAAGCATCAAAGAGTCTTAGATGTAAAAAGGCATTCAGTTTTTTCTGAATATAGTGTTTTACGAATACAGAACATTGCCTTAGAGGTTTTCTTTGACAACTAATTTATAGCAAATGAAAAAGAACCTGAGGGTTTAAATATAATTCCTAAATATTTATATTATGACACAAGTTCTAGAGGCTGCTCTTCAAACGAAAAATTGTAACCCTTCAACACTTTGCCTAATTTATTAAAAATCATAACTTTTGTTTTTTGTATGTTTACTTTAAGGTTCCATTTATCACAAAACAATTTGAGATTATCTAATATTTTTTGTAAACCATTTGCTGACTGTGACATCAGCACAATGTCATCTGCATATAACAAACAAGATATAGATTTCCCATTTACACTAACTGGATCACACTCTAAATTAAAAAATGCTCTACTAAATCATTCATATAGACCGAAAAAAAAGTCGGTCTGAAAACACACCATTGTTTTACTCCAATACTAGTTTGGAATGGTTGAGTAATCCCATTTGCTAACCTAATGGAAAATGAAACATCATTATACATGTCTTCTATATGTTGAACATTTGACATATATACCTTAATCCATTTTATTACATTATTTTTAATCGCCGTTGTTTTACCAAGATCACACCCTCATATTCAACAGAATGAAACGACCTAAGTCAAAACTTGAATGTGACCTTTTCTTTAATCTTATTTTGATTGTTTCGAGAATCAAAAATATTTCTAATCTGAGAATTTTGGCATTAAATCCTTTTGCAAACATAATCCTATATACGAGATCAAAGTGTTCTATTAAATAAAACTTAGCCCACGAAAATTCGGACGTACAATATTTGAAACCCATTTTATTCAGATTTTAGTGAATGTTATCACATTCGATCAAATACCGGTATCTAATTTTTAGCACATTTGTATATTATGTACATGATAAAATGATTTTGCTGTAACAACAAGGTTGGTTGGTTGGTTTTATTGTGTTTAACGCTACTTTCAACAATATTTCAGTTATATCGTGGCGGTCAGTTTTATTGGTGGAGGAAACTGGAGGATCAAGAGAACAACCACCGACCTGTCGCAAGTCACTGACAAACTTTATCACATAATGTTATATCAAGTACACCTCGCCCTGATTGAGATTCGAATTCACAACATCAATGGTGATAGGCACTGATTGCATAGGTAGTTGTTTATTTGGTTGATGGTGTTTAACGCCACTTTCAACAATATTTCAGTTATTATATCGTGGCGGTCAGTTTTATTGGTGGATGAAACCGGAGGACCCGGAGAAAACCACCGACCTGTCGCAAGATACTGACAAACTATATCACATAATGTTGTACACCTCGCCCTGATCTTATAAATCTAACTGCCATACGATCACGGCCACGACGGCCCCATATTTGTATATTGTGTATATGATCAAATGATTTTGCTGTAACAAGGAACTAACTTATGCACTTTGAAGGAGAATGCATAACATTTTAGCACGCAACAAGAATGTAGAACAACAATAAAAGCGCTGTTGCCCAAAACACCCAAAAGTGTAATTTTTGTTATGTTCCGCGTTACATTTTAACTGGTGATGTTTGATAGAAATGGTTGATATGAATTTATTTTTCCGCGAATTCGTCCGATTTTTTTTTTCACAATCAAGAACGTCATAAAACCCGTATGACGTAGTATCCGTTTTTCCTTGAAAATCGAGCAGAGTAGGACAAAATGAGATTCAGATGATGTCTAAGGTATGTCCTGTATCTGTTAATGTAACAAAAATTAACGTTTTATCAAATATAAGGACAAAAATTACTAATAAGAAAAGTGTTAAAAGCATAATGTTGCTATACAAAAATAATTTTCATAACTTGTACTTTTTCATACTATAAAAATTCCAAACGAAAATGGATGTCCATTTCGCGTATTATTTGAATATCGATGTCTAAAGATTTGTCACCTTGATAAAAAGAAAAAAAGTAACGTTGCTGCGTTTCACAAGTGTTTTCGTCGGCAGAAAAATCATATCAAACATTATTTTTAATTAAACATTTTGCAACATATTGTAATGCTGCGGACCTCGTGTAAAGTTGACCTGCGCACCACAAGGCATACAGCGTTATAAAAGTAAGGGTCCGTTGGATGTCGGAGTTTAGATGAAAGTAAATGTAAATGGATTCAACAAATTACAAAGGCTAATAAAAATTCAGATACTTTATTAAATAATAATAATAACGTTGCGCGATCGTCTGTGTCTTTGACCCTCGTGGTTGGACAGGAACACACAACAGACAATTAACTAATTACAAGTATATTCAATTAATTATCCAAATATGCCCTTTAAAGGACATTAACAACCTTCACAACTATTTAATCTTCTATTAACCACAACAACTACAATATTGGACAACAATATGAATACCGAGCGGCCACAACATATATCAATATGTTTAACGTGTTTCCTGCCACCAGCAATTGACACCCGCACCAGGCACAGAGCCCATGTACAAATAACAATAATAATTGTCTACAATAAACGACACCGACGTCGCTTACATGAAATATTTACCACAATTTAGCTAAATAATATCAAATTACTTTCCTTATGTTACAAAGAACTAGGGTACAACTTAATATTGATAGTAAAACGTAACCTCACTTACGCAACCCGCTCCAAGCTCGGTTGAGAGAAGATATAATGGCGACTACGTACAATCTGAATTAAAAGTTTATATGGACCGTCTGCAAAAGCGGACTTGCAACCACTTTCTTAAAACAATTATTTATATTACAAGAAATGTAAGACTTCAGAATTTTCAAGGAGGTGGAAACCCGCACCTTTTACAACCTGCCACCTGCTCCAAGAAGCAACCTTCACCCAAAACAACCCGCACCTTGAAATAACCGACAACCAGAACAACTACACTACTTAGCTGTACTAACAACTTTTAAAGTAAACTTTTATAAGTTTCGCACCTCCTCCCTTGTTCTGTAATCTGACATCTTTCAATATGTAACTTCTGACTTCTATTTCTACGCTCTTAGCTTGTTTGCTGTTCAACTACTAGGCAAAACCCCTTTCAAACTAGCCGCGTCTAATACTTATAGGTAATTTAGATGGCGCTTCGATCGCTTTGCAAGAATTGACCAATCAGCAAGCAATAAACAGATGGGGAATTCCCCTTTGACATTCCAAAAAATGTAAACAGACGACATGATTTGTAAATAATCACGATGTGGATTTAATCTTCTCATAGTAACTTTAACTCATTAAAATACATATATGCATCAGTAAATCCAGACATTCATCTCTGAAAACATGATAATTTTACTTTACAGTAGGTATGATGAACTGAAATTGCATAATACCGGCATTTTATCAACCTTCCACGAAACAGCTGATCATTGCATCTCATACACAGCAACTAGGCTGACGCAAACTTTCAGATATTTGAATCAACCGTGTTGCTTTAGGATGAATTTCGCCAATTTCTTTAAGAACCTTTCAATTCTTTAACGGATATTTTCTACGAGTTAACCCACAAGTTAAACAATTTTTTCCGAATTCGTAGTGTTTGGTGAGCGTTACAATATAAAAAGTACAAATATTTATCTCCATTTCGGTAGATCTATATGTATATTGGTGATGCGCTATTGAATAAAAATTATATAGAGAAAACATAATGTCTAATCCGATGTCCCTCTTGCCCATTTTTTACGTTATGACATTTCGAAATTGAAAAGAATATGTTCTTGACGTTCCTTCAAAAACGTCTTAAACGAGTAACGTTAAGCAGTATCTTGCGACGTCTCTTTACATATGTTTTTCAATATTATTATTTAAATAATATGACACAGGCAACCTGTTTGAAGGACGAAGTCCTAAAATTTCAATAATACGATGATCCGTACACGTTAGCCTCACCGCCACCGAATGCAATTTTTACGAACAATTTCGATGATATTGACCGTGGCATTTGTCGATTTGATAATAATTTATAAATTTGACCAAATTGATGAAGCTGATTGCATGTTCATATTTCAGATTAAACACCAATATTCCTTTTGAATCATAGCCCATATATTATTCAATGCATTGTTACGGGTTTTAACTTGGAACAGATTTTCATGACCCCGTTCTAGTCACTCTGTGACCTAGATCCGGACACAATTTCGAACGACATCATAATAACCTTTCTAGTGTAAATTATTTAATGACAACTGTTAAAATTGAATGAGCATTCATTCATTTACGTTCACATATCTATTTGTATATAATACACATGACATAAAAACCTTTCCTTTATTCATACCATAAATGTGTGTCAGTTTGCATTCGGAATTCCTTGGACTCTTCAATGAATAAGGTACATCACGGATTTTGACATTTTGGGATAGATCAAGGTAAGGAAAATGTATTATATTGACTGTTTTTGTTTTAATTTCAATGTGTTCTACATATGCATAGAACCAGGAGATATTATTCTTTCCAATTACAGGCATAAGATAACAAAATATGCGAACCTCAATGAATTTTAGCGATATATTCCAAGTGCAATTGTCGATCGTTTTCTGTTTACAAATTTATATGAAAACCCGTCGTCTGCAACATTCATTAACTGCGCATGAATATGTTTTTCCCAAAACACGAGTAATTTAGCGGGCTATCTATTTATAAAAGCATTTTTTTAATTCATGTTTTGAAGGAACAATTAGGGGACATACTTTTTATTTCGTTCGTAATTGCGTCCGGTGAGGCTATTATCTTTTATTTTGAATGAATTGTGTACAGTCGGAAAGCAAACTCATTAATGGCGTCGCTGGTAAAACCACGGGTCACGTGATTCTCATTTGAAAATGTTGACATTTTCGTCGGTCATGAAAATCATGGAAAATTGTAGAACAAAGACCTCGTTTATTTATACCGTAGAAATTATCGAAACGTCTTATATTGTTTTCTTTTCAGCAATAATTACTTCCACGATTTGAGTTAAAACGGGAGATTATTATTAAAATTTTGATGATAAAGGTGTACCTCAAGGTTCTATTTTAGGCCCTGTACTTTTTAATATATTTATAAATGATATATTTTATTTTATACAAGAAAGTTCCCTCTATAATTATGCAGATGATAACACTTTGTCATATGAAGGCCACAATCTGGATCAATTAATCACAGTACTTGAAAGAGACAGCCTAACTTTAATAGACTGGTTTACTGAAAACCAAATGAAAGCAAATCCAGACAAATTTCAAGCGATAGCAATTGGAAAAAAATCTAAAAATGAAAATATCTCTTTTAATCTTAATGGTAATATAATAAAATGCGAAGATGAGGTAAAACTTTTGGGAGTCACAATAGATTTTGAACTAAATTTTAATACTCATATAGCAAATATCTGTAAAAAAGCCTCAAGACAACTGAACATTTTAAAAAGAATTGGTAAATACTTAACAAAACTTGGTAGACTTACAATATACTACTCTTATATTTTCTCGAACTTTAATTATTGCCCTGTAACATGGCACTTTTGCAGTGAACAAAATACAAATAAAATGGAAAAAATACAATTTAGAGCTCTGAAATTTATCTATGATGATACTGACAGCACATATGAAGAACTTTTAACAAAATCCAAATTACCCACTTTAAAAATCAGGCGAATTAGAACTATAGCCATTGAAACATTCAAAATTGTCAATAAAACCAGTCCTTTGTACTTACATGATTTAATTACAATTAAACAAAGTAAATATTCTTTCAGATACCAAAATACTGCTAGTATACCATCGACCAGAACAACTAGGTATGGTATTAAAACTTTTAAATATTTTGCTGCCAAAACATGGAATGAGCTACCAAACCACTTTAGACTGGAAAATTCTTTTAAACAATTCAAAAACTTGATTAATTCATGGAATGGTAGCTCATGCCACTGTAATGCTTGTAGATAGCTTTAAAGCATAATTGTATTTATTTATTTGTTTTGCTTATCTGTGATGCTTTTGAAATCTGTGCTTTGTCTTTAATTATAGTTACTTTTTAGGCTGCTTATTTTAATTTATTTACTTAGTGCTTGAAATTTTAAATTAATTAGTTTAAATTATTTTTTAATATAGATGTTTTAATTTTTGCTAGTATTTTTATGTACCTTGTATGTATGCATGTATGTTGTTTTTGTTATATGTATAGTCGATTTTAAAAGCTCTGTAGAGCTTGTGTTTTATGTATGTTGTGATATGTATCGACTCTAAATAAAACTTTATTTATTTATTTATTATGATTTAGAGGGTGACCCCCTCGATGGAATGTCGCCATCGCATTGGAATAAAATGCAAATATATTAAGTTTGCAGTATAGTGACATTCCCAAACTTCACACTGCGCTAGGTTATATATTTATTTAACGAAATGTTTCTCTGGTACACGTTTTTATTCATTAATAAAAAATTGTGTCAGCTTTTAGTGCCGAAAAATTGTCAGCCAAGAAAGATAACTCCGTACCGTCGCATTGAAATAAAATGCAAATATATTAAGTTTGCAATAGAATAACATTCCCAAACTTCACACTGCGCTAGGTTATATATGTATTTAACGAAATGTTTCTCTGGTACACCTTTTTATTCATTAATTTAATTAACAAATTTTACACCAAAACATTCAGAATTGTCAATGTTTTGATTTTTTATTTACTCATTATGTTATTATGAGTTATTTTTATTTGTACATAATTTAAACACGACAAATAAAAATTGATTTTGATTTTCCTATACATTTCAACTAAAAATAAATCCTAAAAATTAACAATCATGGAAAAATTATGTACAAATAAAAACCACTCGTATAAAGATTTGAGCAAATAAACAAACAAAATATAGACAATTCCGAATGTCTTGGTGTAAAATTTGTTACAATCTATCCATTCCAGAAATGATTTCACAATATTTTTTTGAAAAAAATATGGTTTTGGTTGATTATATAGGGATATTTTTTACATTTCCCAATACTTTTGACAGATGACTGTACATATTAGTTTTCAAGTGTATTTCTTTTCCATAAACTATTAACAGAGTAAAAAGTCCATATTTTTTTTATGAAAGTTGAACAAATCCTAAGTACAATGAATTATTAATTTAATAGAAAATGAGATTAAAAAAAGTATGTGCCAGTCTCCATGATATGGCAAAACCCAGCTTAATGAACCTCCATATTCTGATTTTAATTTTATTAAATGGTCATAAGATTCCTGTCCCCAACAACAACTTGATACTGAAGCTTTATCCCAATCTGTCTTCTGGTTCTTTCAGTGATTTAATTAAAGCTGTTTTGTCAACTAAATCTTCAAATTTTTTGTACAAATCTGGCAACAATAAAGCTTTGTGGGATAAAAAGTCACTGACTACAAATTCTAAAACAGTAACGGTCAAGATTGTCAGAGTCTACATTGCAATATTCCACCTGATCAAACTGTGAAAACATTTAGTTAACTGGTAGTCATCAGTTTTTGAAAGTTCATTTAGAGAATCATCAGACCTCACAAATTTGTTAAAATTTTTATAACATGTAAGGCATAAAATGGCTTTGCCTGCAGACAATGAACACAGGGCCGAGGGTCCCTGCCACTTTGGGCTTCAGAACAGTTAAGTTTTTTTTGGGCATTACTACTACTAGTCAACTATGGTAAAATCACAGTCTTGCAAAATACAGTTGTTTCATCAATTAAATATCATATATGCAGTTACATACAGATAACAAATTTAGCCTACTTTCTATTTATAACACACACACTGGCTGGTTTTTGTTTTTAGAGTCACATTCATTCAATCATTGTATACCTGTTACACATAAATTCATAATTCATTTGCAGAAGGAAATCAGGTAAAACTTAAGTCAGCATTCCTAAATATATTTGATAAACTAATTGCCTTTGAAATAATCGCCACATTAGATATGTACAAGATTAACTGACAGCAAACGGGAAAGGAGTCTAAACAAAGTGTATTGATGAGACGGGGGGGCATAATCTAATGTAAACAATGCAGTTTTCTTGTAAACTTTCGGTTAAAATATAAAGATATTAATAAATCTAATAAAAGGCAGACATATACAGACTACATGGGTGTTTTGGGGGAGAAATGTTCACCAAAATGGGCAAATATTACACTAAAACAAGGCGAAAATTTAAAAAAATATGCCTCGTCGAATTTTCTTTCAGGAATGATTTCCATTCAGGGTGACGGAATTTCCAGTTGAGAGAGCATTTACTATTGGTTGATGATGCTATGTCACTCCTGTATCATCAATTCCATGTCCTAATATAGAATTGTGTCAGCTTTTTCATTGGCCGAAAAATGTAAACAAACCGAATCTCGTGTTTTTACACATTCTAGAATGCACGATTCGAAACACGTTTTTGACTAATATAAACCTCGGTCGCTTGTCTGATATAGCCAGTCATTGCAAAAAAAATATATTTATTTTATAGAAATCACGTTTCTATCACAATTTTGTCTATTTAATACTTTATTTCACGTTTATCCTACAACGGCGCGAATGAAAAATTTTGCGGGACTTGTAAAGCGGCACCTAGCGGGAATTTTTTGCGGTTATCGCCCCCTGACTTGCGTGGTTAACGGTCAAATCATGGGTTTGCTTTCCGACTGGTAGCCGATTTGTTATGGCGTTCATTTTACCTACGCCGCTCTTCCATCGGTAAACTGACGAGTTATGTCCCCTGGCTCGTACCTCGGCTAGATTGAGACAGATTGAGTCAGTCTATTCCATCAGCAGTTTCGTAGAAAGAGATTTTTTTATTAGAATTTTATTAAAAGTTTATTTCGATTTTGCAGAGAGTAAATAATCAAAGAATTGGGAATTTTTCATTGAAATAGATTTCTTTTGCGTTTCTAAATTATCAATTGATCTATTTTTTAAACTTCCGGTGAGCAGATTTTTAGCTATCAATATAGAAGGAAAAATCGGACAGCTTACCGTTAGAAGGACATCGTCCTTTATTAAAATATGATGGTTTGGTTTATGGTGTTTAACGACACTTTCAACAATATTTCAGTTATATCGTGGCGGTCAGTTTTATTGGTGGAGGAAACCGGAGTACCCGGAAAAAACCACCGACCTGTCGCAAGTCACTGACAAATTGTATCACATAATGTTGTATCGATTACACCCTGTCATCAGCGGGATTCGAACTCACAACGGTAGTGGTGATAGACACTGAATAAATATGTAGTTGTAAATTCAACTACCATGTGATCACGACCACGACGGCCTCTCGATTAAATTTTGACCAATTTGGTAGATACTACTTTTTTCAACACAGTTAAAATAACAGAGAACAAGAGACCTTTGATTATATATACCCATTAGATGTAATCATTATTTATGTAGGATTTACTATATTACTTATTTGTCCCAAATTGTAAAACAGGTTAGAAGACAATAAAATATCTGAGTTGAGTATGGTCCGCCAAAAAAAAAAGAAAAAAAAAAGGACCATAAAGGGTTACAGTTCCGCAGCTAGGGTGGACGTGGATATACTGTATAGTAAACAAATGAGACAAGTGCCTATGGAGACAGACCATAATTAACACTGCAAAAATGTTGCAATCGTAAAAAGTCCTGAATTGTGACAGATAGTACAGGTCCGTTACGCTTGAAGGAGAATCTATCAAATGTTTTAATATACACTATATATTTAACTCATGCAACACGATCCAAATAAACATTGTAGAACAGTCCGTGACTCCATACTATATATAAACCCCTCATTTTACAGATATGGCGACGACAACAAAAGGAATTCCAGATCAATCTGAAGAGAAATACAAAAGCAGGAAGCCCAAGGGTAAAAACGAGTTAATAGTCGAATAATAAAGAAACGTAGATTTCACCTGTGTACAAACTAGTTCAAACGCATAAAAAATGTTGTATGACCGACCACTTGTCAGATGATGATCGGTGATGAATACGACTACGAACACCTGTCATTGCTTGATATTTGTCATGCCATGGCTGTGGTCACAGGTCCCAGCACTTGAAAACTCGACGGTCCAGTATACCAGTCCAGTAGACATCTCCTCATTTTCAGTACTACACCTATCTTTTTTCAAAACATCAACACACCCTAAATATCATCCTGTTTCAAAATACACGTGCACATGTTAAAATAAATTTTTTTTATATTTGAATTCTGAAGAAATTTTCTGCTCTGTATCTCCAATCTATTCTCGCCACAACTACTAACAAAGGTATTGTTGAAATTTAAAATCTTACCACAACAAAATAGTCCATGGCCTGTAATAATTTGGGTAGGTCGAATTGAAGTACATTGAAAAATAGTGAAGTAAAGAACCCCAAACTATTATTTGTGTTGTTTTATGTGTTATTTATAACAATATTATGCATTTAATAATCATTTCGACCCACTGGTATAATTTGGGCATCGAGGGCCGATATTGGAAATTTGCATGCTTAAATTTGTCTGAAATTGGAAGTGATTCGACAACGGAAATATATTCTTGTACCAGTCGTACAGTCGTACCGTGTCAGGTTTTGTCAGACTTTTTCCTGCTCCTTATCTATTAGTACAGAGAATATCGGATATAATTTGGCAACCGCCATGCCACCCAAGAAGAAATTGCACAAACGGTACAATTTTGGTCGGAACTAGATAGCATTAGTCCAGCACAAAAAAAATGTTGACATGAAGTTCTTGTATTTAAGACTTGAAATCCAAGCAGAAATTTTTGAGAAAGGGTCAAATTTAGATGCTTTAAATTGATCCTTAGGGGTTGTGAAATACTTGGTACATCATAATTAAAATCCAGGGGGGTCCCTGTATTACCACTTGCACTATACACGTTAATTTGGTTATGTTGAACGTTTTAAGTACGTACTGTACCTGTGGATGGACAAGCACTTGCAAGTACATTGTATGTTGATGTTTATTCATTCACTAACACGTATTGTACCTGTGGATGGACAAGCACTTGCAAGTACATTGTATGTTGATGTTTATTCATTCACTAACACGTACTGTACCTGTGGATGGACAAGCACTTGCAAGTACATTGTATGTTGATGTTTATTCATTCACTAAAGACACTAATCCAGGACCATTCATAAAAATTATCAGTTTGTTTTTGTTTTTTGGCTCGACACCCCAAAAAGAATTGGTTTTGAAAGAAAAACGTTACCATTAATGATTTTTCTCATGTGTTTACTTCAACATGTGTCTTATAGATAAATAAATACAACTGATCATTTCTCAAATTAAGTGAATGAGTGATTGTTGTTTAACACCAATTCTGCAATTTTTCAGCTATATCATGTCGAGAACAAGTTAATATTCAAGGAGATGATGATGAGATCAGCTTTGTACTAGATCAACATGCTTAGTTGGATTTTAATAGTGGTAGCTCACTGAAACAACAGTCGCCTTACTCGGAATCATTATATATATATCCTGATTCTGACCCAACCAGTCTTTGCTATTTCTCCTTAATACTGTATGCTAAGCGGAGAATCAACAAATACTACTTTTATAGTCTTTGGTTTAACCCGATCGACACTCGAACCTATGATCTACCACACTTGAGGCGAGCACGCTAACCATTACACCACCGATGCGGTTTTCTCAAATTGAAGAGAAACAAAAAACAACTATTTTTTAAACATGGTCAAAGTTAAGTGGGTATACATGAACTGATTAAAAAAATTCTCTTACAGACACAAAGTTTAGGCAACAGAAACTTCCATCTTGGCGGCCTATATTAACAGCAGGAACAGTCCTATTAGCATTCTTTGCCATAGGCATTGTTTTCATTCCCTTGGGTGTAGCTCTATATAATACATCAGAAGGCGTGAGTATTCATATTGTTTCTCATACTCTTAGCGTGTTTCACCATTGGTTAAATTTTCATAATATTTTTATCACCACAGTGGTGAAGATACTAATTAATTTAATTAACAACGTAAAAAATAAAAAAATTGGATGGTTTGATCATTGGAGAAACAGATTCTCTTTTTGCTACCACGGCCAGTGGATTATAATAATATTTCTCCACTCCTTATTTAAATTTTCAAATTGTTAAGCTCTTGTTAAAGCTCAAGAGGAGAAATGTGATAATCCACTGGCATAAGCAGGAGTTTGTCAGTGACTTGTGACAGGTCGGTGGTTTTCTCCGGTTACTCCAGTTTCTTCCAGCTATAAAACTGACCACCACGATATAGCTGAATTATTGTTGAAAGTGGCATTAAACACCATAAATAAACCAAACCATCTCAGGATTTCTATGTGCTTTTGTCGACTTGTGAACCCCTGACAAACACATAAATCACAGAACTATTGGAATACTGTCAGTTAAAAATTATACTGAATTGCTTGTAAAGTGAATAAGAAACAAATAAAATAAGGACTAGTAACACTCCATTGCAGGCTAAGAGCCATTTCACACTTATTTTAGGGTATGAGTTATTTCACACTTATTTTAGGGTATGAGTTATTTCACACTTATTTTAGGGTATGAGTTATTTTACACTTATTTTAGGGTATGAGTTATTTCACACTTATTTTAGGGTATGAGTTATTTTACACTTATTTTAGGGTATGAGTTATTTCACACTTATTTTAGGGTATGAGTTATTTTACACTTATTTTAGGGTATGAGTTATTTCACACTTATTTTAGGGTATGAGTTATTTCACACTTATTTTAGGGTATGAGTTATTTCACACTTATTTTAGGGTATGAGTTATTTCACACTTATTTTAGGGTATGAGTTATTTTACACTTATTTTAGGGTATGAGTTATTTCACACTTATTTTAGGGTATGAGTTATTTCACACTTATTTTAGGGTATGAGTTATTTTACACTTATTTTAGGGTATGAGTTATTTCACACTTATTTTAGGGTATGAGTTATTTCACACTTATTTTAGGGTATGAGTTATTTCACACTTATTTTAGGGTATGAGTTATTTCACACTTATTTTAGGGTATGAGTTATTTTACACTTATTTTAGGGTATGAGTTATTTTACACTTATTTTAGGGTATGAGTTATTTTACACTTATTTTAGGGTATGAGTTATTTTACACTTATTTTAGGGTATGAGTTATTTTACACTTATTTTAGGGTATGAGTTATTTCACACTTATTTTAGGGTATGAGTTATTTCACACTTATTTTAGGGTATGAGTTATTTCACACTTATTTTAGGGTATGAGTTATTTCACACTTATTTTAGGGTATGAGTTATTTCACACTTATTTTAGGGTATGAGTTATTTTACACTTATTTTAGGGTATGAGTTATTTTACACTTATTTTAGGGTATGAGTTATTTCACACTTATTTTAGGGTATGAGTTATTTCACACTTATTTTAGGGTATGAGTTATTTCACACTTATTTTAGGGTATGAGTTATTTCACACTTATTTTAGGGTATGAGTTATTTCACACTTATTTTAGGGTATGAGTTATTTTACACTTATGGGTATGAGTTATTTTCATTGTTGAAAACTCTACTGTAACTGAAATGTAGAACAGCAATAAAAGTGTCTTAATCTGTAATGGGGTATTCTCTGTAGAACAGTAATAAAAGTGTCTTAATCTGTAATGGGGTATTCTCTGTAGAACAGCAATAAAAGTGTCTTAATCTGTAATGGGGTATTCTCTGTAGAACAGTAATAAAAGTGTCTTAATCTGTAATGGGGTATTCTCTGTAGAACAGCAATAAAAGTGTCTTAATCTGTAATGGGGTATTCTCTGTAGAACAGCAATAAAAGTGTCTTAATCTGTAATGGGGTATTCTCTGTAGAACAGTAATAAAAGTGTCTTAATCTGTAATGGGGTATTCTGTGTAGAACAGCAATAAAAGTGTCTTAATCTGTTATGGGGTATTCTCTGTAGAACAGTAATAAAAGTGTCTTAATCTGTAATGGGGTATTCTCTGTAGAACAGCAATAAAAGTGTCTTAATCTGTAATGGGGTATTCTCTGTAGAACAGTAATAAAAGTGTCTTAATCTGTAATGGGGCATTCTCTGTAGAACAGCAATAAAAGTGTCTTAATCTGTATTGGGGTATTCTCTGTAGAACAGCAATAAAAGTGTCTTAATCTGTAATGGGGTATTCTCTGTAGAACAGTAATAAAAGTGTCTTAATCTGTAATGGGGTATTCTCTGTAGAACAGCAATAAAAGTGTCTTAATCTGTAATGGGGTATTCTCTGTAGAACAGTAATAAAAGTGTCTTAATCTATAATGGGATATTCTCTGTAGAACAGCAATAAAAGTGTCTTAATCTGTATTGGGGTATTCTCTGTAGAACAGCAATAAAAGTGTCTTAATCTGTAATGGGGTATTCTCTGTAGAACAGTAATAAAAGTGTCTTAATCTGTAATGGGGTATTCTCTGTAGAACAGCAATAAAAGTGTCTTAATCTGTAATGGGGTATTCTCTGTAGAACAGTAATAAAAGTGTCTTAATCTGTAATGAGGTATTCTCTGTAGAACAGTAATAAAAGTGTCTTAATCTGTAATGGGGTATTCTCTGTAGAACAGCAATAAAAGTGTCTTAATCTGTAATGGGGTATTCTCTGTAGAACAGTAATAAAAGTGTCTTAATCTGTAATGGGGTATTCTCAATGAATCTCATATCTCCCATGCCATGGCATATCAGTAAAGGAAAGGACGTGAGGGATTTGATTTTACTCAGATTGTATTTTAATGGGGACCGTTGTGATCGAGTGGAAGTTGTATTAACACTAACGTTGTGAGTTCGAATCCTGCTTAGGCGGGTGTACTCGATGATACAACATTATGTGATAAAGTTTGTCAGTGACTTGCAGTAGGCCTGTGATTTTCTCCGGGTACTCCGGTTTCCTCCACCAATAAAACTAACCACCATGATGATATAACACCAGGCTCAAGCTAGCGACCAATAAGGAGATATGTCTCAAAACCAAAAAAATATATAAGAGCAAAATGTACTTTTAAAGATTTCTAGCGACCAATAATAAATATATTTCTGTAATTGCACATTCAACACATTGAATCGTCATCTGAGCATACAGGAAATAATTCTGGACCCCCCCCCCCCCCCCTTTCCACAATACAAAGTTAACATTTGACACACTACTGTGGAAATAAGGTGCAGAATCTCACACAGACACTCATGTGAGTAAAAGATAATACATTTTATGTTCCATTTCCCATGTTCACCCGTACATAAAATATGCCTTCTCTTTACTGAGCTTAATAACAAAAAAAAACATATATTTAGGGATGGCAAGCTTAGAAAACAGTCGGCCAACTTTAAACAAACACAGCGTAAACAAATAATATACTTTCATGTAAATTGGTATATAATTTGGATTTGCCAGCGCTTTGTCAAACAAAATAAAGTCCTAAGATTCCCCGTTCACATGAAGACGTCTCATCAATCTACAAAAAAATGTAAATACAGAACATTGGAAAAATATAGCAATACATATTATGAAAATAAACAAAATATAAACCCTGCATGTGCGTGTAACACTTATTTAATAAATAGTATTATTTTGTTTTATCTATTTATTTTTAAATTGTGTATTTAAAGGTGTCAAACAACTAATTTAATTCACCAATGCACTTAAGTCAGGTAAAGGCCCAGGCAGTACTTTTGGTTTAAACCCCAAGTGGCAATAGGGTCCCCCCCCACCAAATCCAAATATCAAAGTTGATATTTGACACCCTGCTGTGGGCTTGAGGTGCATTATCCCACCTGGGCACTTAAGTCAGTTAAAGGCCCGAGCAATACCTTTGACTTAAACCCCAAGTGGCAAAGAACTTTGCCGTCCTTCGGTAATTTTTCATGGGATATGCATAGGGTCCCCCCCCCCCCCCCAATCCAAATATCAAGGCTTTAATTTAACACCCTGCTGTGGGCTTGAGGTGCATTATCCCACCTAGGAACTTAAGTCAGTTAAAGACCCGGACAATACCTTTAATATAAGCACAAAGTGTGCAAGAACTTTGCCGTCCTTGATATATTTTTTATGGGATATTTATAGAGACCCCCCCCCCTCCACAATTTGTTTTCAAATATCAAAATTAATATTTGACACCCTGCTGTGGGCTTGAGGTGCATTATCCCACCTAGGCACTTAAGTCAGTTAAACACCCGGGTAATACCTTTAACTTAGCCAAAAGAGGGCAAGAACTTTGCCGTCCTTGATATATTTTTCATGGGATATTTATAGAGACCCCCCCTCCACAATTTGTTTTCAAATATCAAAGTTGATATTTTGAAACCCTGCTGTGGGCGTGAGGTGCATTATCCCACCTAGGCACTTAAGTCAGTTAAAGACCCGGGCAATACCTTTAACTTAGCCAAGAGTGGGCAAGAACTTTGCCGTCCTTGATATATTTTTCATGGGATATTTATAAAGACCCCTCCTCCACAGTTTTTTTTTCAAATATCAAAGTTGATATTTGACACTCTGCTGTGGGCTTGAGGTGCATTATCCCACCTAGACACTTAAGTCAGTTAAAGACCCGGACAATACCTTTAAACTAGCTAAAAGTGGGCAAGAACTTTGCCGTCCTTGATATATTTTTCATGGGATATTTATAGAGACCCCCCCTCCACATTTTGTTTTCAAATATCAGAATTGATATTTGACACCCTGCTGTGAGCTTGAGGTGCATTATCCCACCTAGGCACTTGAGTCAGTTAAATACCCGGGCAATACCTTTAACATAGCCAAAGGTGGGCAAGAACTTTGCCGTCCTTGATATATTTTTCATGGGATATTTATAAAGACCCCCCCCCCCCTCCACATTTTTTTTTCAAATATCAAAGTTGATATTTGACACTCTGCTGTGGGCTTGAGGTGCATTATCCCACCTAGGCACTTAAGTCAGTTAAACACCCGGGTAATACCTTTAACTTAGCCAAAAGAGGGCAAGAACTTTGCCGTCCTTGATATATTTTTCATGGGATATTTATAGAGACCCCCCCTCCACAATTTGTTTTCAAATATCAAAGTTGATATTTTGAAACCCTGCTGTGGGCGTGAGGTGCATTATCCCACCTAGGCACTTAAGTCAGTTAAAGACCCGGGCAATACCTTTAACTTAGCCAAGAGTGGGCAAGAACTTTGCCGTCCTTGATATATTTTTCATGGGATATTTATAAAGACCCCTCCTCCACAGTTTTTTTTTCAAATATCAAAGTTGATATTTGACACTCTGCTGTGGGCTTGAGGTGCATTATCCCACCTAGACACTTAAGTCAGTTAAAGACCCGGACAATACCTTTAAACTAGCTAAAAGTGGGCAAGAACTTTGCCGTCCTTGATATATTTTTCATGGGATATTTATAGAGACCCCCCCTCCACATTTTGTTTTCAAATATCAGAATTGATATTTGACACCCTGCTGTGAGCTTGAGGTGCATTATCCCACCTAGGCACTTGAGTCAGTTAAATACCCGGGCAATACCTTTAACATAGCCAAAGGTGGGCAAGAACTTTGCCGTCCTTGATATATTTTTCATGGGATATTTATAAAGACCCCCCCCCCCCCTCCACATTTTTTTTTCAAATATCAAAGTTGATATTTGACACTCTGCTGTGGGCTTGAGGTGCATTATCCCACCTAGGCACTTAAGTCAGTTAAAGATCCAGGCAATACCTTTAACTTGGCCAAAAGTGGGCAAGAACTTTGCCGTCCTTGATATATTTTTCATGGGATATTTATAGAGACCCCCCTCCACAATTTGTTTTCAAATATCAGAATTGATATTTGACACTCTGCTGTGGGCTTGAGGTGCATTATCCCACCTAGGCACTTAAGTCAGTTAAAGACCCGGGCAATACCTTTAACTTGGCCAAAGGTGGGCAAGAACTTTGCCGTCCTTGATATATTTTTTATGGAATATTAACAGAGACCCCCCCCCTCCACAATTTTTTTTCAAATATCAGAATTGATATTTGACACCCTGCTGTGGGCTTGAGATGCATTATCCCACCTAGGCACTTAAGTCAGTTAAATACCCGGGCAATACCTTCAACTTAGCCAAAAGTGGGCAAGAACTTTGCCGTCCTTGATATATTTTTCATGGGATATTTATAAAGACCCCCCCTCCACATTTTGTTTTTCAAATATCAAAGTTGATATTTGACACTCTGCTGTGGGCTTGAGGTGCATTATCCCACCTAGGCACTTAAGTCAGTTAAAGACCCGGACAATACCTTTAAACTAGCAAAAAGTGGGCAAGAACTTTGCCGTCCTTGATATATTTTTTATGGGATATTTATAGACACACCCCTCCACAATTTGTTTTCAAATATCAGAAATGATATTTGACACTCTGCTGTGGGCTTGAGGTGCATTATCCCACCTAGGCACTTAACTCAGTTAAAGATCCGGGCAATACCTTTAACTTAGCCAAAGGTGGGCAAGAACTTTGCCGTCCTTGATATATTTTTCATGGGCTATTTATAGGGTGTCCCCCCAAATCCAAATATCAAAGTAGTATATCGGGATAGCTCAAGGCATAGTTCAGGGGAGCAAAGGGGAGCGGGCCATTACGCATGTGTTACTGGAAGTGACGTCACCGGAAGCGGTCCTGACCGGAATGAAGTAACATGAAGTCACGTGACCGGAAGTGATGTCATTACCGGAAGTATGCTCTGCGCATGCCCGGAAGTGCATCCCCGCCTTTTTTTCTTACTATAGTAGTAGTGCAAAATGTACCATTGCTCATGACCGAAAGTAGCATCACTGTCCACGCAACCAATCACCAGTCTTTTCGGCAACTGTCCCAAAAACATGTTGTCCTGGACGTAATTCATGTTGCCACGGGGAACCGTATCTACTTTGACTTCTACACGTCGGATGGGGTATTTACAGCTGGTCTTTTCAAAAGCTTTGACGTGACCCATTCTTACGGCAGGACTTAACTGTACATTTCTTACAAATAAAGCAAGATCCTTGATTTTGATCTTATAGTTGTCGGCATCGACCATTAGGGCGAACACGTCTCGACTACGTCGTAATTTGATTTTCAGATCGACGTGATTCAGTAAATATTTCTCTTGATAAAATAAATCCAAGTGTAGTATTTCCCGTCATCTGTTCATACTTGCTTTGGACCGTCAATGCTTTCCGGGACGTGAATCCTTTGTTATCGGTTGTTCTCTTTATCTTGATGTCCCGGTGTATCCTTGTACCACATGACTCCCGTTAATTGAGATTCTTTGGCAGCTGGGCCATAGCTGAGTAATATTTCTATGTAAGCTCTGTAAGGGTACAAGCTGGTCGGTGGTGAAACCAGATTTTCGTTGAGGCTAACACTGACATCACTAAAGAGGGAATGCATCCATAAGTTGGCAGGTCCAACGTCCGCTCCGCCATCCAATGCAGTATCGTCGTCATCCATGATATGTGCTTCCACAAACAGGTAAGTAAGGGTAATAACAAAATTACCGAACTCCGAACAATCTAACAAAGGGAAAGTCAAAACACATAAGTATATAAACAGACAAAATCAGTCAACAACCGGAAAACTTTGAAAACCGTAATGACCCTGACTTGGTACAGGCATTAACCAAGTCGATGTAGTCGTCCCCCGCCCCACTGACGGCAAATTCGTAAGGTCCTTGATCCGTTAGAGCCAATGTCAATCCTTTCTGCTCCCAATACCCATAAGCCACACTGGTCTGTGTAGGTGGAACTTCAAATAAATCCAGTTTTGATTTCGTGCATTCGCATGAGTTGGGATGTACAAGTGCCATTCTTATCTGAAATGTCATTCGATGTGTTCCGTTGCTTGGTCTGCCGACGTCTGGTCTTTTTTCGCTTGGCATGTCCTTTTATAACTCGTTGTCCTGGGGTCTTACCGTGTCCATAGCTTTCTGGAGTAAGTTTTCTCCTGTTGATTGCAATCGTGATTTTGCTGCCTGTTTGATATTTCTTCCTTGTACGACATCTCCGGCAATATTTAATCCCGTTTTTAAAGCCTCGCGTTCTAGGGTCTTTGCTCCCTTTTTCAACAAAGGCATGGCTGCTTTAAAGAGTCCTCCAAAGATACTGCCAAGTCCATGTCGTCTTTGATATCGTCTTCCCGCAAACACCGGATATCCTTTTCCTGCTTGATGTATGTAATAATCGTGGTAAGCTTTGGTATCGTAGCGATGAGTTGGTTTCATTCTAGAGAGAATTCTTTTCGTTTTCTACAGTAAAATGTCACCACCACTCGTCCTCTTTCGAATGGCACTGTAGAACCCGTGTCGTCCCTTATATCTATTTCCACGGTCTGAAACCGTCGTTGTAACAGGGGACAGTACTGTATCGGATCAAACACTCGGGTGATAATTTCTCCGTCTCTTCCTTCCACCGGAACGATTCTCAATAACGGTACTTGGGCATCTCCCACTATTCTCGGTTCCACCAAGGGACAATACACGTACAGAGAATTTAATCCTTTCTTGAGGACCGCTACCCAACTTGAAACATACTTCCCCCCCCCCCCCCCCCCCCCCGGAATATAGCTTGTCTGAATCCTAACATGGATTGTAATAAAGGACTGATGATGGCTTGATAATCTTTTCACTTTCATATGGATTTTATGATTGATTTCATTGAAACCCATGTCGAATTTATTCTTGAGTTGCTTCATGCGCTTTTTCCCCTCGATGGGGAATCCTTTTGGCCGAGGAATAGTACCAAGATGTGGAAGTATTTCACACACAGAGAAACCCTAACCTACGTAGACGTTCTCTCCGAGATGGTCGCATCTTATGACCACACCGTTCACAGAACCATGGGCATACCACCTGCAGAAGTCACGTGGGCTAACCAAACAACGGTGTCCAAGAGGCTATATGGAAGAAAGGGACCAACAAAATCGTGCAATTTTTTTCCCGGAGATAGAGTGCGACTCAGCAAAGCCAAACGTACGTTCAAGAAAGGATATTTACCCAACTGGACTGAAGAATTGCTTACGGTAGTGAAATGTATCGAAACCAGACCCCCGGTATACTTATTCAAAGATGACCATGGTGAAATTGTGGAAGGAACATTCTATGCCGAAGAATTACAGAAAGTCATTAAGACAGACGACGTATACAAGATTGAACCCATTTTGAAAAAGATAAATTAGGGCCGAAGAGTTCAGTATTTAGTCAAGTGGCTCGGATATCCAGAGTCCTTCAACAGCTGGATCTTTAAACAGGACCTACCAAAGCGAGGCGTCACGGTTTGAAGTGTCAGTCTTGCGAATGGCACCGAGTGACACGGACAGTGTATCGTCTTGGGTGACTTGTGGAAAGAAGACTCCACGTTCGGAGGTCGTATTTTTGTGTCAGGTACTCATCCTGTACATGGTTATCGTAGTCAGCATTCACAACTTGGCAGAGATACAGTATCCTCACAGTTAGTATAGCGTCAAGAATAATGAAGCCTGGTTGAAGGTTCACTTTTACAAGGAGTCAGAACTACAAAGCATTTGGTCTTGTTACCGGATGGGTACTATTCCTCGGCCAAAAGGATTCCCCATCGAGGGGAAAAAGCACATGAAGCAACTCAAGAATAAATTCGACATGGGTTTCAATGGGGTATGTTTCAGGTTGGGTAGCGGGCCTCAAGAAAGGATTAAATTCTCTGTACGTGTATTGTCCCTTGGTGGAACCGAGAATGGTGGGAGATGCCCAAGTACCGTTATTGAGAATCGTACCGGTGGAAGGAAGAGACGGAGAAATTATCACCCGAGTGTTTGATCCGATACAGTACTGTCCCCTGTTACAACGACGGTTTCAGACCGTGGAAATAGATATAAGGGACGACACGGGTTCTACAGTGCCATTCGAAAGAGGACGAGTGGTGGTGACATTTTACTGTTGAAAACGAAAAGAATTCTCTCTAGAATGAAACCAACTCATCGCTACGATACGAAAGCTTACCACGATTATTACATACATCAAGCAGGAAAAGGATATCCGGTGTTTGCGGGAAGATGATATCAAAGACGACATGGACTTGGCAGTATCTTTGGAGGACTCTTTAAAGCAGCCATGCCTTTGTTGAAAAAGGGAGCAAAGACCCTAGAACGCGAGGCTTTAAAAACGGGATTAAATATTGCCGGAGATGTCGTACAAGGAAGAAATATCAAACAGGCAGCAAAATCACGATTGCAATCAACAGGAGAAAACTTACTCCAGAAAGCTATGGACACGGTAAGACCCCAGGACAACGAGTTATAAAAGGACATGCCAAGCGAAAAAAGACCAGACGTCGGCAGACCAAGCAACGGAACACATCGAATGACATTTCAGATAAGAATGGCACTTGTACATCCCAACTCATGCGAATGCACGAAATCAAAACTGGATTTATTTGAAGTTCCACCTACACAGACCAGTGTGGCTTATGGGTATTGGGAGCAGAAAGGATTGACATTGGCTCTAACGGATCAAGGACCTTACGAATTTGCCGTCAGTGGGGCGGGGGACGACTACATCGACTTGGTTAATGCCTGTACCAAGTCAGGGTCATTACGGTTTTCACAGTTTTCCAGTTGTTGACTGATTTTGTCTGTTTATATACTTATGTGTTTTGACTTTCCCTTTGTTAGATTGTTCGGAGTTCGGTAATTTTGTTATTACCCTTACTTACCTGTTTGTGGAAGCACATATCATGGATGACGACGATACTGCATTGGATGGCGGAGCGGACGTTGGACCTGTCAACTTATGGATGCATTCCCTCTTTAGTGATGTCAGTGTTAGCCTCAACGAAAATCTGGTTTCACCACCGACCAGCTTGTACCCTTACAGAGCTTACATAGAAATATTACTCAGCTATGGCCCAGCTGCCAAAGAATCTCAATTAACGGGAGTCATGTGGTACAAGGATACACCGGGACATCAAGATAAAGAGAACAACCGATAACAAAGGATTCACGTCCCGGAAAGCATTGACGGTCCAAAGCAAGTATGAACAGATGACGGGAAATACTACACTTGGATTTATTTTATCAAGAGAAATATTTACTGAATCACGTCGATCTGAAAATCAAATTACGACGTAGTCGAGACGTGTTCGCCCTAATGGTCGATGCCGACAACTATAAGATCAAAATCAAGGATCTTGCTTTATTTGTAAGAAATGTACAGTTAAGTCCTGCCGTAAGAATGGGTCAAGTCAAAGCTTTTGAAAAGACCAGCTGTAAATACCCCATCCGACGTGTAGAAGTCAAAGTAGATACGGTTCCCCGTGGCAACATGAATTACGTCCAGGACAACATGTTTTTGGGACAGTTGCCGAAAAGACTGGTGATTGGTTGCGTGGACAGTGATGCTACTTTCGGTCATGAGCAATGGTACATTTTGCACTACTACTATAGTAAGAAAAAAAGGCGGGGATGCACTTCCGGGCATGCGCAGAGCATACTTCCGGTAATGACGTCACTTCCGGTCACGTGACTTCATGTTACTTCATTCCGGTCAGGACCGCTTCCGGTGACGTCACTTCCAGTAACACATGCGTAATGGTCCGCTCCCCTTTGCTCCCCTGAACTATGCCTTGAGCTATCCCGATATACTACTTTGATATTTGGATTTGGGGGGACACCCTATAAATAGCCCATGAAAAATATATCAAGGACGGCAAAGTTCTTGCCCACCTTTGGCTAAGTTAAAGGTATTGCCCGGATCTTTAACTGAGTTAAGTGTCTAGGTGGGATAATGCACCTCAAGCCCACAGCAGAGTGTCAAATATCATTTCTGATATTTGAAAACAAATTGTGGAGGGGTGTGTCTATAAATATCCCATAAAAAATATATCAAGGACGGCAAAGTTCTTGCCCACCTTTGGCTAGGTTAAAGGTATTGCCCGGGTATTTAACTGACTTAAGTGCCTAGGTGGGATAATGCACCTCAAGCCCACAGCAGGGTGTCAAATATCAATTCTGATATTTGAAAAAAAATTGTGGAGGGGGGGGGGTCTCTATAAATATCCCATAAAAAATATATCAAGGACGGCAAAGTTCTTGCCCACCTTTGGTCAAGTTAAAAGTATTGCCCGGGTCTTTAACTGACTTAAGTGCCTAGGTGGGATAATGCACCTTAAGCCCACTGCAGGGTGTCAAATATCAAATTTGATATTTGAAAAAAATTGTGGAGGTGGGGGTCTCTATAAATATCCCATGAAAAATATATCAAGGACGGCAAAGTTCTTGCCCACTTTTTGCTAATTTAAAAGGTATTGTCTGGGTCTTTAACTGACTTAAGTGCCTATGTGGGATAATGCACCTCAAGCCCACAGCAGAGTGTCAAATATCAACTTTGATATTTGAAAAAAAAAATGTGGAGGGGGGGGTCTTTATAAATATCCCATGAAAAATATATCAAGGACGGCAAAGTTCTTGCCCACTTTTGGCTAAGTTCAAGGTATTGCCCGGGTCTTTAACTCACTTAAGTGCCTAGGTGGGATAATGCACTTCACGCCCACAGCAGGGTTTCAAAATATCAACTTTGATATTTGAAAAAGAATTGTGGAGGGGGGTCTTTATAAATATCCCATCAAAAATATATCAAGGACGGCAAAGTTCTTGCCCACCTTTGGCTAAGATAAAGGTATTGCCCTGGTATTTAACTGACTTAAGTGCCTAGGTGGGATGATGCACCTCAAACCCACAGCAGGGTGTCAAATATCAATTCTGATATTTGAAAACAAATTGTGGAGGGGGTCTCTATAAATATCCCATAAAAAATATATCAAGGACGGCAAAGTTCTTGCCCACTTTTGGCTAAGTTAAAGATATTGCCCGGGTTTTTAACTGACTTAAGTGCCTAGGTGGGATAATGCACCTCACGCCCACAGCAGGGTTTCAAAATATCAATTTTGATATTTGAAAACAAATTGTGGAGGGGGGGTCTCTATAAATATCCCATAAAAAATATATCAAGGACGGCAAAGTTCTTGCCAACCTTTGGCCAAGTTAAAGGTATTGCCCGGGTCTTTAACTGACTTAAGTGCCTAGGTGGGATAATGCACCTCAAGCCCACAGCAGAGTGTCAAATATCAACTTTGATATTTGAAAAAAAAATGTGGAGGGGGGGGGGGGTCTTTATAAATATCCCATGAAAAATATATCAAGGACGGCAAAGTTCTTGCCCACCTTTGGCTAAGTTAAAGGTATTGCCCGGGTCTTTAACTGACTCAAGTGCCTAGGTGGGATAATGCACCTCAAGCCCACAGCAGGGTGTCAAATATCAATTCTGATATTTGAAAAAAAAATGTGGAGGGGGGGTCTCTATAAATATCCCATGAAAAATATATCAAGGACGGCAAAGTTCTTGCCCACTTTTAGCTAGTTTAAAGGTATTGTCCGGGTCTTTAACTGACTTAAGTGTCTAGGTGGGATAATGCACCTCAAGCCCACAGCAGAGTGTCAAATATCAACTTTGATATTTGAAAAAAAAAATGTGGAGGGGGGGTCTTTATAAATATCCCATGACAAATATATCAAGGACGGCAAAGTTCTTGCCCACTCTTGGCTAAGTTAAAGGTATTGCCCGGGTCTTTAACTGACTCAAGTGCCTAGGTGGGATAATGCACCTCACGCCCACAGCAGGGTTTCAAAATATCAATTTTGATATTTGAAAACAAATTGTGGAGGGGGGGTCTCTATAAATATCCCATAAAAAATATATCAAGGACGGCAAAGTTCTTGCCAACCTTTGGCCAAGTTAAAGGTATTGCCCGGGTCTTTAACTGACTTAAGTGCCTAGGTGGGATAATGCACCTCAAGCCCACAGCAGAGTGTCAAATATCAACTTTGATATTTGAAAAAAAAATGTGGAGGGGGGGGGGGGTCTTTATAAATATCCCATGAAAAATATATCAAGGACGGCAAAGTTCTTGCCCACCTTTGGCTAAGTTAAAGGTATTGCCCGGGTCTTTAACTGACTCAAGTGCCTAGGTGGGATAATGCACCTCAAGCCCACAGCAGGGTGTCAAATATCAATTCTGATATTTGAAAAAAAAATGTGGAGGGGGGGTCTCTATAAATATCCCATGAAAAATATATCAAGGACGGCAAAGTTCTTGCCCACTTTTAGCTAGTTTAAAGGTATTGCCCGGGTCTTTAACTGACTTAAGTGTCTAGGTGGGATAATGCACCTCAAGCCCACAGCAGAGTGTCAAATATCAACTTTGATATTTGAAAAAAAAAATGTGGAGGGGGGGTCTTTATAAATATCCCATGAAAAATATATCAAGGACGGAAAAGTTCTTGCCCACTCTTGGCTAAGTTAAAGGTATTGCCCGGGTCTTTAACTGACTTAAGTGCCTAGGTGGGATAATGCACCTCACGCCCACAGCAGGGTTTCAAAATATCAACTTTGATATTTGAAAACAAATTGTGGAGGGGGTCTCTATAAATATCCCATGAAAAATATATCAAGGACGGCAAAGTTCTTGCCCTCTTTTGGCTAAGTTAAAGGTATTACCCGGGTGTTTAACTGACTTAAGTGCCTAGGTGGGATAATGCACCTCAAGCCCACAGCAGGGTGTCAAATATTAATTTTGATATTTGAAAACAAATTGTGGAGGGGGTCTCTATAAATATCCCATAAAAAATATATCAAGGACGGCAAAGTTCTTGCACACTTTGTGCTTATATTAAAGGTATTGTCCGGGTCTTTAACTGACTTAAGTTCCTAGGTGGGATAATGCACCTCAAGCCCACAGCAGGGTGTTAAATTAAAGCCTTGATATTTGGATTGGGGATGGGGGGGGGGACCCTATGCATATCCCATGAAAAATTACCGAAGGACGGCAAAGTTCTTTGCCACTTGGGGTTTAAGTCAAAGGTATTGCTCGGGCCTTTAACTGACTTAAGTGCCCAGGTGGGATAATGCACCTCAAGCCCACAGCAGGGTGTCAAATATCAACTTTGATATTTGGATTTGGTGGGGGGGACCCTATTGCCACTTGGGGTTTAAATCAAAAGTACTGCCTGGGCCTTTACCTGACTTAAGTGCATTGGTGAATTAAATTAGTTGTTTGACACCTTTAAATACACAATTTAAAAATAAATAGATAAAACAAAATAATACTATTTATTAAATAAGTGTTACACGCACATGCAGGGTTTATATTTTGTTTATTTTCATAATATGTATTGCTATATTTTTCCAATGTTCTGTATTTACATTTTTTTGTAGATTGATGAGACGTCTTCATGTGAACGGGGAATCTTAGGACTTTATTTTGTTTGACAAAGCGCTGGCAAATCCAAATTATATACCAATTTACATGAAAGTATATTATTTGTTTACGCTGTGTTTGTTTAAAGTTGGCCGACTGTTTTCTAAGCTCGCCATCCCTAAATATATGTTTTTTTTTTTATTAAGCTCAGTAAAGAGAAGGCATATTTTATGTACGGGTGAACATGGGAAATGGAACATAAAATGTATTATCTTTTACTCACATGAGTGTCTGTGTGAGATTCTGCACCTTATTTCCACAGTAGTGTGTCAAATGTTAACTTTGTATTGTGGAAAGGGGGGGGGGGGGGTCCAGAAAAATTTCCTGTATGCCCAGATGACGATTCAATGTGTTGAATGTGCAATTACAGAAATATATTTATTATTGGTCGCTAGAAATCTTTAAAAGTACATTTTGCTCTTATATATTTATTTGGTTTTGAGACATATCTCCTTATTGGTCGCTAGCTTGAGCCTGGTTGATATAACTGAAATATTGTTGAAAGCGACGTTGAATACCATAGTCGTATTTTATTGTGTTGTTTTATTTTATTTACACAAGTAACAGAAACAATCTTTTTTATTTTCCAGATTAATGAGTTTATCTATGATTATACTTTTTGTAAAAGTAAAGCCAATAGTTCCATTACATGTGCTGCTGAGTTAGAGAGTATAGGTACCAACAATACTGGTTATGTTTGTAGCTGTGAAGTCACCTTTACACTAGATAAAGATTTTGAGGTAAATTTATATGTATATACAGTCAACCTGTTTTAAGAGGTCACCTTTGGCCTTTTTTGGACTGTCATGTTTGTAACTGTGAAGTCGCCATTACACTAGATAAAGATTTTGAGGTCAATTTATATACACAGTCAACCTGTATTAAGAGGTCACCTTTGGCCTTTTTGGGCAAAATCATGTTTGTAGCTATGTGTGAAGTCACATTTGCACTAGATAAAGATTGATTGATTGATTGATTATTGGTGTTTAACGCCACTTTCAGCTATATTTCAGCTATATCATGGCGACCAGTTTTAGTGGTGGAAAATTCTGGAGTACCCAGAGAGAACCACCAACCATGGGCAAGCAACTGGTAAACTTTATTACTTGCGGCTGCGAGTCGAGTGCACTCTTTTTTGTAATTTCCAAAGCCAACAAACCCACGCTGTATTGGTGATAGGCTTGTATGAGTTGTTAGGTAATCCAACTACCTAGCTCATTGAGCCATCCAGGCCCTTCACTAGATAAAGATTTTGAGGTATATTTATATGTATATACAGTCAACCTGTATTAAGAGGTCACCTTTGGCCTTTTGGACAAACTCATGTTTGTAACTATGTGTGAAGTCACCTTTACACTAGATAAAGATGTTGAGGTAAATTTATATGTATATACAGTTAACCTGTATTAAGAGGTCACTTTTGGGACAAAGAAAAAGCGATCTTCTAAGACAGGTGACCTCTTAAAAGAAGTTCAATTCATGTGCAATTTTCTATAGCATGATAAGAAAAAGGTGAGCTTTTAATACAGGTGACCACATGGGAAGGTTGATCAAACACATATTTATGTCGTATATTGTGTAATAAGAAATTGTTTTGTGTGATTGATTTTTAGCTCACCTTGCCAAAGGTAAAGTGAGCTTTTGCCATTACTTGGCGTCCGTCGTTAACTCACCTTGCCAAAGGCAATGTGAGCTTTTGCCATCACTTGACGTCCGTCGTTAGCTCACCTTGCCAAAGGCAAAGCGAGCTTTTGCCATTACTTGGCGTCCGTCGTTAACTCACCTTGCCAAAGGCAAAGTGAGCTTTTGCCATTACTTGGCGTCCGTCGTTAACTCACCTTGCCAAAGGCAATGTGAGCTTTTGCCATCACTTGACGCCCGTCGTTAGCTCACCTTGCCAAAGGCAAAGTGAGCTTTTGCCATCACTTGGCGTCCGTCGTTAACTCACCTTACCAAAGGCAAAGTGAGCTTTTGCCATTACTTGACGTCCGTCGTTAATTCACCTTGCCAAAGGCAATGTGAGCTTTTGCCATTACTTGACGTCCGTCGTTAGCTCACCTTGCCAAAGGCAATGTGAGCTTTTGCCATCACTTGAGGTCCGTCGTTAGCTCACCTTGCCAAATGCAATGCGAGCTTTTGCCATCACTTGGCGTCCGTCGTTAACTCACCTTGCCAAAGGCAAAGTGAGCTTTTGCCATTACTTGACGTCCGTCGTTAATTCACCTTGCCAAAGGCAATGTGAGCTTTTGCCATTACTTGACGTCCGTCGTTAGCTCACCTTGCCAAAGGCAATGTGAGCTTTTGCCATCACTTGACGTCCGTCGTTAGCTCACCTTGCCAAAGGCAATGTGAGCTTTTGCCATCACTTGGCGTCCGTCGTTAGCTCACGTTGCCAAAGGCAATGTGAGCTTTTGTCATCACTTGGCATCCGTCGTCCGTTATCTTTTCACATTTTAATCTTCTCCTCTGAAACCCCTCAGCCAAATGAACCGAAACTTGGTAGGAAGCATCTATGGCAGGTCCTCTATAAAGACTGCTCATTTCGGTCTGATATGTTAAAAACATGACCGCCACAGGTAATTCTTGTTTCTGATCGGTTAATTTCTAAAAAAAAAAAATCTTCTCCTCTGAAACCACTCGGCCAAATGAATCGAAACTTCGTATGAAGCATCCCTGGAAGGTCCTCTATAAAGATCGCTCATTTAGTTCCGATCCGTTAACAAACATGTCCGCCACAGACAATTCTTGTTCTTGATTGGTTGATTTCTAAAAAATCGTCTCCTCTAAAACTGCTTTGCCAAATGAATCGACTCTTGGTAGGAAGCATCCTTAGAACGTCCTCTATAAAGTTTGCTCATTTTGTTCCGATCCGTTAACAAATATGGCCTCCATAGGCAATTCTTGTTTCTGATTGGCCGATTTTAAAAAATCTTCTCCTTTGAAACCGCTTTGCCAAATGAACCAAAACTTGGTAGGAAGCATCTATGGCAGGTCCTCTATAACGATTGCTCATTTCATCCCGATCCATTAACAAACATGGCTGCCACAGGCAATTCTTGCTTCTGATTGGTTGATTTCTAAAGAATCTTCTCCTCTGTAACCGCTTGGCCAAATGAATCGTACTTTGGTAGGAAGCATCCTTGGAAGGTCATCTATAAAGATTGCTAATTTAGTTCCGATCCGTTAACAAACATGGCTGCCATAGGCAATTCTTGTTTCTGATTAATTGATTTCTAAAAAATCTTCTTCTCTGAAACCGCTTTTCCAAATGAATCAAAACTTGGTAGGAAGCATCCTTAGAAGGTCATCTATGAAGATGGCGCATTTAGTTCCGATCCGTTAATAAACATGGCCACCACAGGCCATTCTTGTTTCTGATTGGTCGATTTCTAAACTCTTCTTCTCTGTAACTGCTTAGCCAAATGAACCGAAACTTGGTGGGAAGCACCTATGGAAAGTTCTGTATTAAGTTTCCTCAAAGCAGAATGAAAGGTGAGCGACACAGGCTCAGCCCACTGAGCCTCTAGTTAAAAAATATTTTTTAGTGTTTTAACGCGACTTTCAGCAATATTTCAGCTATATCATGGCGACCCGTTTTAGTGGTGGAAGAAGCCGGAGAGAACCACCGACCATGGGAAGGCAACTGGTAAACTTAATCACTTGCGGTTGTGAGTCGAGTGCACCCTTTCTGTAATTTACAAAGCCGTATTGGTGATAGGCTTGTATGAGGTGTTAGATAATTCAACTACCTAACTCATTGGACCACCCGGACCCTGAAATTGTTTTGTGAATTCACTGCTTAAATAATTGTGTTGAATATGGAAAGTGTGATTGCTCTCAAAACTAAAATGATCACATGATAATCTTTACAACATTCTTACAAAATAATTATATACAGTGAAACCTGTCTAATCAACATTCCCCAAGGGACAACTTTTATGTACAGAATAGACATATCTTTAGTATATTCAAGATAAATAAAAAAAAAGTATACATTGGACCTTTATTTATAGTACGGTTTATACAGGATTCTGTTTTATTCAGACTTCGGTATGAACAGCAATTTTTCAGCTACATGTATATCATGGCGAGAACAAGTTAATTTTCAATGAAATGATGATGAGGTCCGTTCCGCTTTGCGCTTGACCTACACGCTTAGTTGGATTTTAATAGTGGTAGCTCACTGAAACTACAGTCCTCAGATAGACATGTCGCCCCACTCGGACACATTATCTTGATTTCGAGCGAACCAGTCTTTCCTCCTACTCCTTAATGCTGCCTGTGTAGCGGAGAAGCAACAAATACCAATTTTGTAGTCTTTGGTTTGACCAGATCGGGGCTCGAACCCACAACCTACCACACTCGAGGCAAGCATGCTAACCATTATGCCACTGATGCGGTTTGTAGATACTGGTAGTAGATATAAATACATAATACATGGTCATATTTTGATGTTTTTCTTTACAGTCTGATGTATATATATATTACGGACTTACAAATTACTTTCAAAACCATCGTCGATATGTAAGATCTCGAGACGATAATCAACTTCATGGAGAAACTGTCAGCATTTCAACTCTCAATAGAGACTGCCACCCATACCTGAAAAAAGAATTCAACTCGACTTATTCACAACCGATTGCTCCTTGTGGTGCAATTGCCAACAGCTTGTTTAGTGGTAGTATATTATAAGTTATTTACATTCCTATCGGTAGATATGGAGCTTTTAACACCCTGAAATAGCCAAGTACATCCTGAGGCGCAGCTGGGATAAATATTTATAATAGTTCAGTAACTACCCTCTTGTAAAGCAACCGCAACCAAAGGGCACCCCTCTTTTCAGGGCAGATTTCAGATAAACTGACATAGTAAAAATACTACTAAATTGTCCTGCTCAGGAGAAGTCACCCCTCTTATAAGACTACCTTTTCTTTGCAGTAGGGGTGGTCTTATAAGAAGGGGAACTACTGTATATGTTTTATTATTGCAGATCTAAATCAAAAGCTTTTGAAACTCTTTTATGAAATTCACAATTCAGTTTTTACATGTATCTGCCATGGTAAAGATAAAATAGTGTGTAATTAGAAATGTCAAAGTTTTTATATTTAACAGATTACTGTACATGTACATGTATACACTACGGCTTGGTAATGATATGTAAGACATACAATGCAATCTTTCTAAAATCAATGTTTTAAAATTAGAGTGAGTGAGTGATTGCTGTTTAAGGCCAACTCGGAAATTTTTCAGCTATATCATGGTGAGAACAAGTTAATTTTCAATGAGATGATGATCAGGTCAACTTTGTACTGGAACAACACCTTAGTTGGATTTTATATAGTGCTAGTTCACTGAAACAACAATCCGCGGATAGACATGTCGCTCCACTCTAACACATAATCCTAATTCCAAGCCAACCCATCTTTACTTTTTCTCAATAATGCTGCATGCTTACTGGAGAAGCAACCAATACCAATTTTATAGTCTTTGGTGTGACCCAATCAGGACTCAAACTCACAATCTACAGCACTCGAGGCAAGCATGCTAACCATTGCTCCACTAATGCAGTTTAAACATTAGATGTTTGTTTGATCTAGATTTAATACACTACTGTATAAACATCTTGTATTGGGGTCATGTCAGGCTAGCTTTAATTCAATTTCAATCATCAAATCATCTGTACAAAACAGTAAAACTATGTTCACCAATCAGACAACAGTCATTGCATGTGCTGGCTTCAACATATGATAAATAACTTCCATAATAGAAACTGCTATCACAAAAAACAATCCGGAATGTACGTAATTTCCCTTGGGACAAACGAAAACTGATGATGTAACACATAAATTATTTCCTTCATACACCTTTTAACAACATTTAAAAAAAGACAAATTGGCAAAAAATACTGAAACTACATTTGTCCTATCGGTGCTAGCATCTTGGATCTTAATAACTCAAAATTTGATATGTTTGTTGAGGATAACTCTGTTGAAATATTACCCCATACATAATGTCTTTGGATGTTAGTGAATTAAAATAAAATAAAACAGCAACAGACATCTACCTTAGAAGATTTCTAAATTTAATACAGACTTTCATGTGCGCTCATTGTATTAAATACTGTTATAGTGACAACCGGAAACTTTGAGCCGTAATGAATGGGGGAGGTTTGACGCTTTAAAATCTGATTCAACCCACCATTTCTTTAGAAATGCCTGTACCAAGTCAGGGTCATTACGGTTTTCACAGTTTTCCGGTTGTTGACTGATTTTGTCTGTTTATATACTTATGAGTTTTGACTTTCCCTTTGTAAGATTGTTCAGAGTTCGGTAATTTTGTTATTACCCTTATTTGTCATAATATTGAAAAGTCAAATAAAGTTTGTCAGTGTTTTTCTCCCTTGTACTTTTGATTTCCTCCACCAATAAAACTGATTTCCATTATATGGTTAAGGTTATGGTGTTTAATGCCACTTTCAACAATATTTCAGTTATATCGTGCCCGTCAATTCTATTTGTGAAGGAAACCGGAGAAACCACTAACCTGCCGCAAGTTGAAGTCACTGACAAACTTTATTATATAATGTTGTATCGCTTACACCTTGCCATGAGCGATATTCGAACTCACAATTTTAGTGATGATAGGCACTGATTGCACATGTACAACTATCATACGATCATGATCACGATGACCCTATTTTCTTGATACAACTGACATATCGTTGAATATGTATTAGTTATACCACAGTTTTCCGAGTTAAACAAAAAGGTTAAACAATCCAACGTGAACCATAAAAAGATCAAATGAAAAGAATGCATTCATGTTACAAGATATTAAACATCTATAATCATCATGATAATCTTTGTTCAATATAATTTGTTTTAGATACATTTAATCTGAAGTATGGTGCCTCTGAAACTGTTCCCCTGTTAAGAACTGGAATAGCATGGGTATCAGATAAAAAAGTAAAATTCAACAATCCATCAAGTGAGTTGTCATAGCAACCTTTATTGATATATTAAACACTATGTAACAGAGATACATGTACTTGTAACTCGTCTAAGTCTGTCATGGACTCGTCATTTGTGTTTGGGACTCACCATTTTGTTTACAAATAAAATAACAAAGAAGACACTAGTGGGACTCGCCAACATTATTTTCCTACAAGGATCTCTGTGTAACAGTATATCTCTTAAAGATTGTTCTATGATGTTTGTACATTCTAAGCTTTAATTTTAGCTCCTTAAACACAGAGAATCATGTCACACTTGCCATCACTCCTGTCTCCATCATTGCTACAGATTCATCATTCAATTATGGCACTGGCTAGATTAACTGGATTAGGTAATAATAACGAAAAATTAGGATTACCTGAGAGACTAAGTGCCGGAATACAATTCCGGTTCAGGAACCTATTTCACGGGAAAATATCGGGTAATCGTAATTTTATTTGTTAGAGTTACCTTATTATTACCCGGAAGTTCTAGGGATTTCATTATTGGGCATAAAGAATTGAAAGAATTATTATTATTATATATCAATTTGTAATTGATAATACATTGTAAATCAATACATCAAAAAGATATGAAATTTACTTCGTAAATATATTTACAAAGATGGAATTACATAAGAAATTATCATGTTACTTTCCTTTGTTATAGCACTGTCTGCATAGCCAGTACGTGCCGGATTTTGGTGGCGCTTTGAGGCCAACTCATTTAAGATGGTTCTGGCACACTCTAAACATCCATCGCAAACTATGGATGCATAAAGATGAACATCAATTTTACAGACTGAACAGGTCCATTCGGCTGTTTCTTTTGTTTAACTAATTTTATTTTTTCCGGGTAATAGAAATAGAAATAGAAATAAGTTTATTAACCAAATCAGGGGCCCAGGAGGGCATATACAAAAAACAAATATGATTGATACACAAGACCAGGTCATTCTAACAAATAAAATTACTATTACCCGATTTTTTTCCCGTGAAATAGGTTCCTGAACCGGAATTGTATTCCGGTACTTAGTCTTTCAGGTAATCCTAATTTTTCGTTATTATTACCCAATCCAGGTAAATCCGGGTAATCGTAGCCAGTGCCTTAAGTTAATGTTTTCATCTAAAATCTTTGTTGGCAAGTCTACAACCAGATCATTGTTTGTAAGTGTTTGCTTTGTCTTCGTTGACTAAATTTTGCAACTACTCCTTCTGTACATTTGTATACATTTTGCATCTTGGTAATGTTTAAGTTGGCTCTCAATTTCCTTAAAATAAATCAACAACAACAATAAATAAGATTTAATATTTTATTTACATACAACTATTCCGGGTAATAATAAGACCAGGTCATTCTAACAAATAAAATTACGATTACCCGATTTTTTTCCGTGAAATAGGTTCCTGAACCGGAATTGCATTCCGGAATTGCATTCCGGTTCTTAGTCTTTCAGGTAATCCTAATTTTTCGTTATTATTACCCAATCCAGGTAAATCCGGGTAATCGTAGCCAGTGCCTTCAATTATTGCTTAATCCACTGGACCAGTTGAAAAAAAACTGTAGGAACATTCATTACTGGTGTTTTATTTTTGGTACCAATCGAAAATTCAGCTTTGACATCAGGGCCAAATATGGATTCTTTTCAGATAAAATGTAAAAATAAATCTCCTCAAAATCCACACATGTATTACCAAATGAGCACTCAGGCAAACTTTGATTTTATTGCCAGGAAGAAATCCCAAAAAAGGACAGTGAGTATAAAATAAAAACAGCTAAATGTGTCTTAAAGTAATATGAAATGTCAAAATCCTTATTTTCAGTTTTCTAAAAATTTCTGATATATGTAAAGATTAAATATATAAAGAACGTAAACCATTCACTTTTTGAGAGCTACGATGTATAATTCAGGAGAAAACGTCATTTTATTCTCTCTTCGATAATTCTTGCTACCCGGACAATAATGCAAATCATATGTTATTGACCTCAGATTTTGAAATCTTGTGAACATTTTGAATTTTTTTTGAAATTTTTGAATTTTGAAATTTTTATTAAACATTTATCCAATCCGGACACGGCATTAAAATTCCGCCAAACAGTGTGACGTTACCGGTCAAATAGTAAGAAACTATGGACCGGTCAATAGTCTCAGTGTTAAAAATGTGAAACAATAGCATTTTTATTGCTTTAAAAAAGCTTTAAGAAGGTATATACTGAGGTATAATAACACCATCTATGATCTGAACCGCCGTTAATGTCTTTTAACGGCATTATGTGTATAATCAAGGACGTACATAGAATCTTATATACGTCTTTGGTATAATTCAGCAAATTTCGCGGGGCCCAGTAAGGGGACACTGCATACGCAACTTGTAATTATGTTAAAACATTAGGGGTTTTTTTATATTAAAAATGAATACTACTTTGTTTCAAATATATTTAAAATTTATTTGGCCTAAGAGACAAGAATGTGAAAGAAAGCACACATTCTTTATCTCATAATAATATATAGGCAAATAATTTGATTCTGAGGGGGGGCCTGGCAAGATTAGTCAGGTTAGAATATTTGACAGAAAATTCATTTGACACATAGTGCAGGACAGGTTATAACATTGTTTACTCAGTTCAGGCCATCAGGCCAGATTAATTTTTTTTATTTTCTTTGAAGCAAAGGCCAGAATTTTTTTCAAACTTTGGGTGGCCAGATTATTTATTTTATTTACAAAAACTGCCAGATCCACCCTCTCTCCCCCCCCCGGAATCAATTGGTTGTCCCCAAAATAAACCAGGTAATAAACGAACCAAGTTATGAAATGGTTGGTGTCAAAATATGGACAAAATAAGTCGTATTTTTGGCACTTTTTTTCTTGTTGATCTTTTATTTTCTTCTCTTACAACTCCAAATGTTTTCATCGTAATGGTTTTGAAATGTACATACTAATAATAATTTACACAGTTTGTACATGCGATACGTCAGTTCCGACGAGGATTTTAAATTCTGAGATTTCTTGGGTCTGTTTCGATTTCCACAATTGGGGCCCCGTGTCATTCATTATTACCGATTTCAATGTTGTTGTCCAATTTTTCGAATAAACTGATTAAAGTCAGAATGAAATTCATTGCAGTTGATAATCTTTAAGGTAAAAACATACATGAAATAATTTCTTTGCAAGGCAAGAAATGCAAGAAATTTAACTTCTTTCAAAACCAGAATGATACATGTGCTCACCTGTTTACGTTGGTGATGAAATTTTATGATCGGCAATCATCGAAACGGTGCATCCGAAAGTTAATTAGCCGCCATTGTCTTGACAAAACACGTACGAGATGGAATGATTTTCTGTTCTTAATCACAGATGATCGCGATTTTCGTCCTCAAACATGCACGAATGGTTTAGTTTTTAGGGAATGTAAACATATCAAGAATATTTTTGAAGATGTTTATTTCACCAAAAACTCGTTTCATATTACTTTAAGAGGTTACCTGTCGAACAAAGAAATAGAGTCGTTATAAGACAGGTGACCTCTAAAAAGAGGTTCAATTCAAATGAAATTTTCTGTGACAGGAAATGAAAAAGGTGACCTTTTAATACAAGTGAGTGGTTAATAGAGGTGACCACATGGGCAGGTTTGACTGTATGCCTTTAATATTTAACAAGTTGTCAGATTATCATCCAGCCAATTAAAATGTACTGATACACCTGATATTACTTTTGTAGGCTGGGCTGGTTTCACAAATCCAAAGAACTGGAGCAACAAATATGTCCAGAACTTAGACACAGACCCTAATAATACTGGATATGAGAATGAAGATTTGATTGTTTGGATGAGAACCGCTGCACTGCCTACATTCAGAAAGCTACACAGGAGGGTATATCACAATGGGACATTTATTAATGGTCTGCCTAAAGGAACATATACCATGGAAATTGGTTATTGTACGTTTTAAGTACTGTTTGGTTAACAATTAGGAGATAACTGTATTGTATTTGAAAATTTCACGGCATCAATTGGAGATTTGATGGTCGCAAATTGAGTTTACTGGCGACGGATATTTGTGACTATTAAATCGACAATTGATGCCGTGAAATTTTCAAATATAATATAGTTATCTCCATTCTAATGTAAACATGTGTAGGATAGATGTATATATTGACATATTATTGAGAAGATGAGGTAAGCGGTAATCAACTAAAATTCTAAAAATATCTCATGCTATTTCAACCGTGGAATTGATACCGTCAAAATTACAGCATTGTCCAATCACAAACCAGGGATAGTTTAAAAACAACTACATTAGAATTAGCATTCACCTTTATAGTTTATATTGAGGGGCTGTCGTGGTGGTGATCGTATGGTAGTTGGATTTACAACTACCTGTACAATCAGTGCCTATCACCAACAAAGTTGAGGGTTCGAATCTCACTCATGTACTCATGGCGAGGTGTACTGATCTACTCGAAACAACATTATGTGATAAAGTGTGTCAGTGACAGTGTGTTTCTCTTGGGACTCCGGTTTCCTCCACCAATAAAACTGACCGACACGGTATAACTATAATATTGTTTAAAGTGGTGTTAAACATCATAATCCTATCCCTTTATAGTTTATTAATGAATATCAATGAAAGCACGAACAAATAACTACAATTGCATACATATCCAAATTGGCAACACTGATCTTATTTTCAGTTTACGTACTGTAACAAACTTCCTTACTTCAACAAGCAGGCAATATCTACGTTTGAAGAACACAAAATGTGACAATAAAAAGCATTTAGTTGCCTGGAATTAGTTGAGATATTCAAAATATTAAATATTTTATTTGTAATAACATTGGATTTCGAATATTAAATATTTTACTTGTAATAACATTGTATTTTGAGTCAAAATACAATGTTATTACAAGTAAAATATTTAACAATTTGAATATCTCAACTAATTCCAGTCAACTAAATGCTTTTTATTGTCACATTTTGTGTTCTTCAAAATTTTTTACTATTCAAGCAGCATGTTTATTGTAATTATAATATAACACACCTGAACAAGACTTTTCCCCAGATTTGTATGAACAGAAAAGGGGTTCGTACAGTACATCAATGCATATATGCACACAAAAAAACTGCCACTAAATAGCTGAAATACTGTTGAATGTGGCATTAAGCACACATAACTATGCATAAACCTGTTATATTAATTTTAGCAGTTATTTATTTTATGTTTGTGAACACAATGTTTTATTGATAGCATACCCAGTGACATCGTTTGATGGTAAGAAGACCTTCATCTTGTCTACGACATCATGGTTAGGAGGGAAGAATCCATTCCTTGGAATAGCCTATATGGTTGTTGGCAGTATTTGTATAGTACTTGGTGTACTCTTCCTAGTCGTACACATTAAATATGGCAAAAAGTAAGTCAATCTAATTATAATTGGATGTTTGTTGTATCTTTTTTTTTTAATTTGTATTGGCTGTTCCTTACATCTATTGACATGTTGTATGGGGTCATGTCAGGTGACTTTCTTTCATTTTTGGCCGTCCAATCGTATGCAAGAGAATTAATATATCGACCAATGAGTGTGTGCTCAGTTTTTAATTGGTAGGCTTGTCAATGATTGGTCGGTTTAAATTATGAACCTTGATATGACCCCTTACTTGATGTTGTTAGTTGTTAGTGTATCACTAAAAAAAGAAATGGAAAAGGATACAACAAACATCTTATTTTAATTAAAGTAATATGAAAGGCAAATTTCGTGGAATTTTTGGATTAAATATTTTCACTTAATATGTCACTTAATTTTAACTAAAATCAACTGCATAACATTAACAATCTGCTCAAAAGCAGACTTTAAGAGCAAATCGCAAAATATTTGACAGCAGATAATTCTGTTTTCCCGTACAGTAATGCAAATGATATGCACGTGACCCAAGATTTGAACTCTTTCGGGGAGATTATCGCTCATGCGCACTGTTCAGTTGATGAAAAAAATGTCGGATGCAAGTAAAAATATATTCCGTGTGTACCACATGAGAATAATTGCACCAAACAAAAATGGTCCACACGACATGAAGCAGACAGATTCCTCAATAATCATTGTCAGGAATGTGTGCGTGCTTACCTCAGCATCCATGATTGTTTATCTTTTCGTCATGATCGGCAATCATCGGAACAAAACAACCGAAAGTTAATCAGTCTCCACAACAATGGCGAGGACGATAAACTTGTACACGGATTTGCAGATTTCTAATTGTTGGGAACATATTTCGACTTGAAACATGCATGAATAGCTTAGTAAAGGTATCGCCGTATTCCAAATTGAATTTTCAGGGGACAAATTTCTTCAACCCAAAACTGGTGTTATATTACTTTAAATTGGAAATAAGTTGGTAAATAAAAAAATAAAAATTTGTGTTTTCTTCTTTATAATATTGATAATTTTTATAATATACCTCACAGAAGAATTTGATATATTGTGAATTATCTGCCCTTGACTCTGATTTTTAATTACTTGGTAATCAATTATTTGACTTTTTAGGGCTGTACCACAATTGAAAGGCTCCTCTTATTACCTGCGTCGCCGAAGGCGGAAGCAGGTCTAGGAATCGCTTTCTCCGTCCGTACATCCGTACCAGCAAGGCAATACTACTTAGTGTAATCTGTAACTCAAACAGTTTTCAATCAATATTATTCAAACTTTGCACAGTGTTTGTATACATATTGAAGATGTGCACCTCTTATTATAGGCTGATTTGAAGATTTTTTTCATATATTTTCTGTATGCTGAACTTAGTCATTTTGTATCACTATATGTCATGGACGGTACCTAGTTGGTGTAATCTAAATCTCCAACAGTGTTCAATCAATATTATTCAGACTTTGCACAGTGTTTGTATACATATTGAAGATATGCACCTCCTATTATGGGCTGATTTGACAATTTTTTTCTTTAATTTCCTGTATGTTGAAAATCACTATATGACATTGATGGTACCTAGTTGGTGTAATCTAAAACTCTAACCATGTTCAACCAATAGTATTTAAACTTTGCACTGCGTGTGTGTACATATTGAAGATGTGCACCTTCTATTATGGGCAGATTTGACAATTTTTGTCGTATGTTGAACTTAGTCATTTTTTTATCACTGTATGACATTGACTGTACCTAGTTGGTGTAATCTAAAACTGCAAATGTTCAATCAATATTATTCATACTGCTTTTAGACATACTGAAGACATGCACCTCCTATTATGGACAGTTTTGACAAATGTTTTCTTAGATTATTTGCATGTTGAACTTGTTATTTTTTTTTATCACTCTATCACATGAGCATACCTAGTATGTGTAATCTGAAACTCAAAAAGTGTTCAATTAATATTATTCAAACTTTGCACAGTGTTTATATACATATTGAAGATGTTCACCTGTTATTATACTCCCACAAACAAAGACTGGGGGTATAAAGGAATCAAGTCCATCTGTCTGTCTGGCCATCCAGATTTTGTGTCCAGGCATATATCAGTGTATAAAAATGCATACATTACTGGAATGTCTTGCAGCGACGCAGGTCCAGACACGATATTGGTCTTGTTTTTAAATTTGCTTCGCTACACTGAAACCTGTCTAAAATGTACCTTCCTCATGAGTAAACCAAACTTTAAATATAGTCCCACGCTCAACATCTGAAATATTTCCAATTTAATCTGTTTAATCAAAACACCTGTATATATTCCAAATGGTGTCCTGTTTAGACAGGTTTGATTGTAGTTTAATGGTACCAAGTCAACCCTTAACAGAGGTCAAGTTTAGAGTACGGATGACCTTATAATACAGAAAATATTGTATAATGAATTTTTAGACAATATACGTACATTGTCGGTAAATATATAATTTATTTGTACGAACTTTAGAAACAGGTAGAAAAGTGAATCTTTGACGCGCACAAATGAATTATATATTTTCTGACACTATATATATATGCAATGTCTAAAAAACCTAATACAACTGCCAAATTGTCTAAGAATAGCAAAAACATGTGTCGTTCTAATCATCGTTCTCTGTGAAGTCTGAGCTTATAATGTTACCGTTAATCTTACCTTTGCTCAACATGAATCGGGTATAGTCTGTTTGGTGACTCTGAAAATAGGGAAAACAATTCCTAAAAAATCAACGGGTTATCAGATTTATTTTTTAATTATATTTATATTAAGGACTGATTAATACATATTATAGGTGAATTTTTCAAAAAAATTCATTAAAGAATAAAAAAGTTTGCCATAGGACTTAATTGTAAAATTCTGTCATTTTGTCATGTAACAAACATGGGAGTAAGTACTACTGAAATGAACAGCAACATGTGGTCAGTATTGACAAACAGCAAGTCAGCTGATTTCATCATTAGCATGTTATATCAGATGTTGACATACTAACCATACCAAATATGGACAATATTCAAATTAGATTCACACCTGTTCAGGTAAAAATCAATAATGATGATACATTATTACATAACTGATTGTGGAGCATTTAAAATACATGCAAACTACCCATCCCTTTATGTGTATAGAGGTTAATAAAAGATAACAAAATTACCTGAAAATGTTGTATATTCTGACCAGTACATATCAGTAGTTTCAACCCACACTGTCATGATTTGATTTTGATATTTGATTTTTGGGGTTTTAACGCCACTTTCAACAATATTTCAGCTATATCATGGCGACCAGTTTTAGTGGTGGAGGAAGCCGGAGTACCCAGAGAGAACCACCGACCATGGGCAAGCAACTGGTAAACTTTATCACTTGTGGTTGCGAGTCGAGTGCACCATTTTTGTAATTTACAAATTTAAAAAACCATTGAGCCACCCGGGCTCCCCACTGTCATGAAAAAAATGTTTATCTAATTTGCCTATAAGAAATTAACGTTGTATATGAATTGTTTAATTTTTGGAAGAAAACAAGTATCAAATAAGAATATTATTTAATTTATATAAATTATACTCTCACGAAATTAGCATTTATTTTATTTTGGTATCATTTTTTAAGTGTTAATTTAAAATTTGTTATACATCAGCATGAGTGAATAACAAGGGACATCTCCATATAAGGGTCTCATGTGACCAGCAGTTATTAATTGTTTACAAACAAATATCATATGATCAAATTGTTTATCAATTATTCAAAACATCTTGAATCTTTAACCTAATATGACATTCCCATGTGACTGAAATTAGCATAACAACAGACAGGAAAGAACAGGTAATGCTGTTCATTATAATGGTAGCCTCCTCTACTTACAATCTGATAAAATTAGTATTGGGCCCTATGGAGATTTTTTTTATTATTTGAATTATTTCTTTGACAATTTTTTCTCAGATATGTATTACATAATGTGTGCCTAAAATGTTAAAAAGAGCAATAGAAAGCAAATCCCTGATTTTTAAATAATTGTTTTCCCTATTTTCAGAGTCACCAAACAGACTATACAAGAAAAACTATATCTTGGTCAGTGACCATATATAACAAAAAATTATCAATGAAATTTGACTGCTCAAATAGATCCAATGCAGGATAAAAAAAAATGATATTACATTATTTTTTCATGTTTTGACACATTGATTACGATAAACCATAAACAGTAGTTGAACTTTGAACCACTAGCCAAGTAGTTTATTACACAAGGGGTTACTTGAATTAACGGTATTATTCAGGGGCGGATCCAGGATTTCAAGTTAGGGGGGGGGGCGCACTTGAAAAAATAGCGCCGAGCGGAGGGAGGCGCGAACATTGTTGGGGTATTTCGTGTGAAAAATCACGATTTTACGCCAAAAATCATATTTTTTCCAATTTTAGGGGGGGGGGGCGTGCCGGTTGCGCCCCTGTTATTCTCTACGATGGTGCCGCTAGTTATAATATCAATATTTACACATTTCTCTTTTCTGTGTATATAGGCAGTCGCATAGTCTAAATAGTGAAGAATCGAGCATGGATGAGGCAAGTTAATCCTCCTGCAAAATTATGCTTCAATCCTAATAATGCATTGAGGGTTGCTTTTTAACTGTAGGTTTATGGTGTATGGTTATAATTTATATGTTTTATGCAATTTAATTATGTTTTGTGTTTTATTTTTTCCTAAAAACATGAAATAGTGGTTTATTTTTTGTCTAAAAACATGAAAGAGTGGTTAATAATTAGCTCTCCTGGCCAAAGGCCATGTGAGCATTTGCCATCACTAAGGGTTTGTCGTCTGTCTATCGTCCTTTAACTTTTCACACTTTAATGTTCATCTGCAAATTGCTCAACTAAATGGAAATAAACTTGGAAAGGATATGGTCCTTGAAAAGATGAGATTCACATTTGTACAAATGAAGTTGATTATTTGAAGATCTAGTTTGGTATATTTGAAAACTGCAAGGTCTATGTGGTCAGGGCTCTAGGGACCAATGAATGGGCGATTCAAGCTCATGTGGGCCTCTAGTTTTGATAACACCCATTCCACTACTTTATTAATCTTCAAGTGATATTAACTGTTAGAAGACAGCATTTTTTTTTTTATTTCACTGTAAAATGCATAATATACTCTATTCCAGAAAGCTGCATTTTATTTTTGTATTTTTTTTCTGAAAATGATGGTCAACATATTATGTACAAACTTGAAGAAAGTAATAACAAGCAGTGAATGGATGTTGTATATAGTGAAACCTTTCTAAACTGAATCCTGAATAAAACAAACCCCTGTATAATCTGAATTTTAAATATTTAGTCCCAATGCAGGAAAGCTTTGTTAATTTAACGTGTATTAAACAGAACACACTTGTGTATTCTGAACACAAAAATTGTTCCAAAGGAGGTTTGGTTTAGACAGGTTTCACTCTATGTTGTGAAATGCTTGGAAAAACCAGTGTTGTATTTAGGACATAATATTCACATTAAAATAAGATATATATTTTTTATGTCTTAGATGTGAAGTTACTTATGATGTGTCGCTGATTTTGTATGGGTGCTACGTACGATTTCCTCCAACGAAAAAAAAATTGAATGTCACAACATAAAATATTGTCCTAGTACTAAACCTTTGTAAACTAATATTGATGTGAATAATTCTTAGATGGTCTCCCTTTGAAAAATCTATCCGATAAGATCACCTTTAATCCAAAATGGCAACAGTTACAAGAATTTTCTTCGAATGACAAAATTGTGTACATCACTACATGTCATACTTGAATAGGCTGGTTGTAGCTATTGAATTTTGAATTGTATGAGGTATAATTTTAGGATTTTGTGTAAAGTCATTTATTTACAACTATCCGGCGTAAGGAAAATTAGGCAAATCAAGCTATTTCAGAGAAATTCAAGATATTGCCACCAATATTTAAAAAATCAGGCTAATCAGACTATTTAATGGAAATTAAATGTAATACCACCCATGTTTATAATTGCTACTGTAAAAATATAAACTCATCGGTGGTGTAATGGTTAGGGTGTTCACCTCTAGTGTGATAAATCGTGAGCTCAAGACAAGATCGGGTCAAACCATGGACTATAATATTGGTGTTTGTTGCTTCTCTGCTAATCATGCAGCACTAAGGAGCAAGAGCAAAAACTGGTTGGCTCAGAATCAGGATAATGTGTCCGAGTGGAGCGACATGTCTATGTGCGGACGTCAGTTGAAGTTGTTTCAGTGAGCTAGCATTATAAATATCCAACTTAGCCTGTTGGTCAAGTACAAAGCGGACAGCATCATCGTCTCATTGAAAATTAACTTGCTGAGTTGGCGTTAAACAACAATCACTCACTCATATAACACTATTAAAATCTAACCAAGGATGTTGGTCTTTGATTATTGCACAGCTTTCTGAGAGTAATAAAACTACAGCCCAGATTTAAAGTGTGCAAAATGTCGTATATTCTTGTATTATTTCATAGTTCTTAACTGTTGCTTACATTCTGGTATATAAACCATAAACAGATCAAAGGAAAAGAATGCATTCATGTTACAATCATTGATTCACAATGCATATTAGTTAAGCTTGTGTAGACTTAATTTGTTAATTCATTTTATGTATTAAATGTCTTTTCTAATTTTCTTTCAGTCCCTCTAAGATGATCAATGATCAAAGCAGAGCACCATTTTGATGATTTAGTTAAATTATTTAATTCTGTATTTTAATAAAAAAACATTATAAATGAAGAAGAGCTGAACTCATTCTTTTGCAATCCAGAAATTGAAAGTATAATCCGCACAGAATTGCAACATTTTTTTCTACTGTTACGGTTTTATATCAAAGTTTTTAAACAGTCTGTGTGTGTGAATATGGTAGGGTATCATGCAGGCTTATGTTAAATTTGAGGTAACACTAAACTAAATGATAAATAAATGTTGTCTTAAAAAGAAATGAAATGGGAGGATTAATGATCCAGTTCTTTTTTATAATGAACTTTTGTATTATTCAGAAGATATAGGGCAAAAAAAAAAATGTGTGTTTACGGTCACCCGACCTACCCTAATTTTTGCTAGCGACCCTATGCATTTTTACACAGAATTCGGATAACCATTTTTGTTGTTTAACCAGCAGCAATGTTTTATTTATTCAACTGCTAGCATTTTGTCGAAATTGAGAGCAAAGAAGGTAGAAAAACTGCATAATTCGTCATTTTACCGGAATTTTCGAAAATTAAATACCGGAATCGGATTCCGGAACCGGGAACGACTATTTCCGGTTTTGTCGATAATAAAAAAAAAAAAAAAAAAAAAAAATTAATCCCGACCGACCGACCCTAGATTTTTTTGACATGTGACAGTAAACACACATATATTTTTTTTTGGCCTAGTTAAAATTTTAAATCTGGAACAATCCTCTTAAGACTAAAGAGCCACTGGATGATAGTCAAAAGTTGTTGGGCTGGTTGTCAAATCCCTCCCTCATTTCTGTAGTTTTTAGATTGCTCAAACAAGCTTGAAGACACAAGCTAATCAGAAATCATAATTCCAAGAACAGAAGATACAATGGCCAAATGAACTAGAGGCTCGGTGGGCTGAGCCTGTGTCGCTCACCTTTCATTCTGGTTTGAGGAAACTTAATACAGAACCTCCCATAGGTGCTTCCCACCAAGTTTTGGTCATTTGGCTAAGCAGTTACAGAGAAGAAGATATTTAGAATCGACCAATCAGAAACAAGAATGGCCTGTGGTGGCTATGTTTATTAACGGATCGGAACTAAATGAGCAATCATTATAGATGACCTTCCAAGGATGCTTCCTACCAAGTTTCGATTCATTTGGCCAAGCGGTTTCAGAGAAGAAGATTTTTTTTAGAAATCAACCAATCAGAAACAAGAATTGCCTTTGGCGGCCATGTTTGTTAACGGATCGGATCGGAACCAAATTAACAAACTTTATAAAGGATCTTCCAAGGATGTTTCATGCAAAGTTTCGATTCATTTGGCAAAGCGGTTTCAGAGGAGACGATTTTTTAGAAATCAACCAATCAGAAACAAGAATTGTCTGTGGTGGCCATGTTTGATAACGGATAGGGACGAAATGAGCAATCTTTATAGAGGACCTGTCATAGATGCTTCCTACCAAGGTTCGGTTCATTTGGCCAAGTGGTTTCAGAGGAGAAGATTAAACAAAATCGGCCAATCAGAAACAAGAATCGCCTCTGGCAGCCTTGTTTGTAAACGGATCGGAACTAAATGAGCAATCTTTATAGAGGACCTTCCAAGGATGTTTCCTACCAAGTTTCGGTTCATTTGGCAAAGCGGCTTCAGAGGAGAAGATTTTTTAGAAATCAACCAATCAGAAACAAGAATTGTCTGTGGCGGTCATGTTTGTTAACGGATCGGAACTAAATGAGCAATCTTTATAGAGGACATGCTATAGATGCTTCCTACCAAGTTTCGGTTCATTTGGCAGAGCGGTTTCAGAGGAGAAAAAAATCGGCCAATCAGAAACAAGAATTGCCTATGGCGGCCATGTTTGTTAATGGATTGGGACAAAATGAGCAATCTTTAGAGAGGACCTTCCATAGATGCTTCCTGTCAATTTTCACTTCATTTGGCTGAGGGGTTTCAGAGAAGAAGATTAAAATGTGAAAAGATAACGGACGACAAACGCCAAGTGATGGCAAAAGCTCACATTGCCAACTCTTCAAATTAAACAGGGATGAACTCTGGTGTCTGAAAGGGTAAGCTGTTCGTGATCCAATAGTGGCATCCGTTAATGAGTTATTGTGCTGATTAACATGAAGTATTAGCAGCTGGATTTTCAGCAATAAACAAGCAAACCAAATCTATTTAAACAATATTATTAAGAAAAAACTGCTGGAACGAGCTAATCTGGGTCACGGGTGACTGTAATCGGGCAGCTGTATCGAGAAACAGATACGGTGTTGAAAAAACTGTTGATACTCATAAAATATTGATAAATGCAATAAAATGTTATGTTTGTCTTCAAGAAATATGATAGACAAAACCATGTGTGAAGTTTTATGACGAAATATCTCCGATTTCTATGTAAATTTACGAGTTGAAGTGGGGAAACACCCACAGGTAATTTTAGCGATGTATTTTTATCTTGGACAAGAATAATGAGCGTCCTGATTGGATGACCGATTTAAAACACAATGACAACGCATGGTAAAAAGATGCATGTAAAAGAAATCTATGTTATATTTATTCATTTGTTTGATTCTGGAATATTGTTGATCATTGATTTAAACAAGAAAAAAAAGGGAAAAGGGGGGGGGGGAATTTTATTTGTGAATTTTACAGTTAAATAAATGTTATGTTTCGGTATTTATAAAAATAACTTAGAAGACTAAATATATAGTATCTGTCAAAATTTTGATTTGTGGAATTATTGACCATGGCTGTTTAAACTTTCTATGCATAATGTTTCAGGGACTGTCATTTTTGCTAACTTTTGATCGTTTAATTTTCATCTGCCTTAGATACAATCAGTGCCTGATGTCGGTCCATCAATTACAAGTTGTTTGTTTTCTCTGGTAACTCTAGTTTCTTTACCAATAATAATAACTGCGAAGATATACCTGTAATATTTGCTAAAGCTGATGTTAAACATCCAATTAGTAACATTACTCGTCTATTTATTTGAAGACCAGAATATCTTCATTTTCCCCCTACTTTAGAAACATAGAGGATTTAGTACTCAGTCACCACACGAACTTTTAACTGTCACTTGTCTATAGTGGAGAGGACCCGAGTGGCTCAATGAGTTAGGCAGTTGGATTACCTAATAACTAATACAAGCCTATCGCCAATACGGCGTGGTTTCGCGCCCGGCTTTGTAGATTACAAAAAGGGTGCACTCGACTCGCAGCCGCAAGTGATTAAGTTTACCAGTTGCTTGCCCATGGTCGGTGGTTCTCTCCGGGTACAGTACTCCGGTTTCTTCCACCACTAAAACTGGTCGCCATGATATAGCTGAAATATTGCTGAAAGTGGCGTTAAAACACAATAAATAAATAAATAAATCAATATGTAGTGGATCAGGAGCATTGTTGGACGAGTGATCAAGGTTGTCGATTTCTGTCCACAATCCTAACGACACTAACATAGGTATGTTATCCACTTCAAATCTTAAGGTTTCCAGACTACTACCCATGGTACATGTAAGTGGCATCAGGTATCACTAGTCGGTTCCTTGTAGTTATTCTGCTTTCCAGACAAATTGCGGCTTCCGACCATAAACTTCAATAACTTATACCCTTAACCTCCGAATCAAATGAATAGTTGACAGAAAACGGTAGTAGACAAACAAACATGTCAACAGGGCCTATGAGAGGGGATTCAGCCGGTACATCTGTCCGTGACCGGAGACCCAAGTAGGGGCCCATGAATCTCTGAACAGCAACAAAGCCTTTGCCATAGACGTTTTATTTTGATTTTTTCATTTTTTGAGGGATATTTTCATCTATTTTTAGTTTATTTAGAAAAAATAATTATGTAAAATTCACTTAGACTTCTGAATTATGGTTGTTTATTATCACTCACATTGACAATGTAACCAGGAAGGCCATCATTTCAATACAAGTGGTTTTATTAGCCCTCAAATCCCCAATTTTGAGAGACGTCTCAGTCTGTCCTCGGGGCCAGTCTTGTTCCGCCTTGCAAAATTTCTCTTGGAGGCCATGCATGTCAATAACATCCTTATCAGTGTTATTGTGTAACAATGTTCATGTTGGGTGCCATTCATAGAGGAAAAGATGCTGATCATTTCAAAGCATCTAGTTCCCCTCCAATTTTTGTATGACCACAAAATGCGTCTTTTTCGAGTCGATCGGAAGTACAAGTTGACTGACTTCATATAGAACCTGGGAGTTATATATTACTCACAGATATGACATTGTTTAAATATGGGAGTTTTAAGCAACCTCAAACTTGTATGAGCACAACGTGCATGAATGATCGGATGAACGATACATGCTAAGGTGAACCTCTAGCCATTTTATTTAGAGTTACCCAATTTTATTGTGAATATTTTTTTTGGCAAATTGTTTATCTTCATAAATTATTGATTTTCCATTATTATGTCTTGCTTCTTTATTCAAAAATTAAAAGCGTACTACTTCGGACATTTCGCATGTTTAGAAAGTATATAATTTGTTTTATTTTTCATTTTAATTTTGATGTCTTTTTTCTTTGAATGCCGGATTGTGTTTAGACATTCCGGCAATATGGATCCGGATCTCCTCCCAATCGCACGAAATATCTAAATCCCTATAAGTTCTACGTTACCAAATGCAAGTACTTGTAGGGATAGCAGTCAATAGAAAAATTCCCTTGCCATAATATATTTCAGTTTCAGGCTGCTGTTAGTAGTGATTTCTACATTTCTGGTATCAATTGATCAATTAGAATCTACCGATTGTTATGGTACAAAAAATATCCTAATTATATTAAATATATTTGTTTGGTTTTTAATTCTAAACGAGCATACTTTCAAAATATCTCCAAAATGACGTCATTTGGACCGCCGACGTTGCCGTGATTTTCTGTTACTTTGACAAGTTACAAAACCGGGATGAGTGGCCAGGTAGTAGTGACAACCAAGGATAGTTTAAATTAAAGAGGAGGTCCCGTAGATTACGATAATATTAGTTTAAAAAAAAAATCCTATTTTGCATCCAATAACTCTGGAACGGCAAATGTGAAAATCGTCAAAAATGAAAGGGATCCTCCGCTCTTCACCAGTAAGCTGCTGATAAAATTTCAAAACATTCTGAGAAACACTACTCATGTTATCATACGAAATATGGTAAAAATCCTATTTTCCGTCATATCAAGTCCAATAACTCTGGAACGGCAAATGTGAAAATCGTCAAAAATGAAAGGGATCCTCCTCTCTTTACCGGTAAGCTGCTGATAAAATTTCAAAACATTCTGAGAAACACTACTCAAGTTATCATACGACATAGGGTAAACATCCTATTTTCCGTCATATCAAGTCCAATAACTCTGGAACGGCAAATGTGAAAATCGTCAAAAATGAAAGGGATCCTCCTCTCTTTACCGGTAAGTTGCTGATAAAATTTCAAAACATTCTGAGAAACACTACTCAAGTTATCATACAACATAGGGTAAACATCCTATTTTCCGTCATATCAAGTCCAATAACTCTGAAATGGCAAAAGTGAAAATCGTCAAAAAAGAAAGGGATCCTCCTCTATTCACCAGTAAGCAGCTGATAAAATTTTAAAAGATTCTAAGAAACACAACTCAAGTTATCGTACGACATAGGATTTGTCTACAGACGGACAGACATGGTGAAACCAGTATACCCCCCTACAACTTCGTTGATTTTGAGGACGTTCACGACGTTACCAGTTGGGGTACAGAAGATGTCGACAACCTGGTGCTGCATAAAAAACTACCTGGTAAGAAATAATTCCTCCGTTTTATAAAAAAATAATACTCTTGATAACACAGCTCTGTATTTTTACAATCATATTACGATATCAATCAAGTACAGTGAAACAAATATCATTTATGTTATAACTTGGGCTAATCCCATCAAAACAGGTAGTGAAGTATATTGAGTCATAAATTAGATCGACACACGGCTATAAATAACTTTCTTTTATACTCAATAAACGGAAAAACGCAACAGTTCTCGATAATTATATTGCATGAAATAATGGAAATTCGGAAGGTTAATGTGTAACGCACATGGTTCTTCCTAAAATTGAATCCATTTTAACGTAGAGGTCGACCTGTTAACTTGAAAAGGGGACTATGCTTTTTTTTCATAAAAAAAAATCGACACTGATTAAAAAACAAAATATTCTGACACGAAAAATTGAAAGAAATTTGTTTCTTTTTTAAGTATTCTGATTCACTATTATTGCTTAAATAAATAATGGTGTATTTTTAAGAGAGAGAGAGAGAGAGAAACATCGTCACTGTCATTAATCTGATGAAGTAAATTTTCCATAAAAGTTATATTTGATATTGAAAAAAAATCATTCTCAAAATAAAGTAAATCCCAAAATATTCAAGAGATAAATAAGTTGGAATGTCGCATGAAAAAAATTGTTAGTAAGAAGTAGTTACTCCTGAAAGCGTTACATCCATTTACCCCCCCCTTGAAAAGACGATACAAGCTGAATTTTATTTGAGAAATATTTGCCAAGCCGATATATAATGGAGGGTTACCCTAATTTGAGATTCAAACTGCAAAATGAACGAGTATCCATGCATAGATTGTGGCAGCAATGTCCGTCTCAGAAAGGAGGCTTTGCAATGTGACCAGTGTTCACAGTGGCAGCACAGACTATGCAACACTGGTAAGACCTTTTTATCTAATTTTATCGCTTTTGTATATTATTTAACCCCCCAAATTATAAACAGAAAATCAAGAAATGTCGTATAATGAAAGCACTGACAATTTCCTCAGTTACTCACACGAACACACATAGCATAATTGGTAACGCCACTACAAAGTATGAAGAATTTTTGTGGGGAAAAGCAATAAATCAGTCCGTTTTAATAAACCAAAATATAATCAAATGTTTATGATAATAGAAATTATAGAAGAATCGTTAGGGTGACGAATTTTCATACATTGGGGATATCAGATAATCTGAAGCAAAGGTCAAAATAATGAAAATATAAATAAAAATCAATGTATACTAAAACAACGATCTCCGGGATCGATCTACACTGGAATTATCAAAAACACTTTTGGTTCATATATATTTATCGCCCTTTAGTAATTGCGACACGCAAATTTTGCTTGTAATGAACTGGAAATATACCTGGTAATTTGGTTGATGGCAGAAGGCTTCGTGGTGCGATTATCTTAGAGGCAATCTTTGAACATTTTTTGTGCATTTTATTTACAGAAATAATAAGAAATTAACTGTAAGCACACAGAAGTTGATCGCGTTTGTTTGAGTAGAATCAAAATGGCGGACAATGTGAATTCGCTCGAAGGTCTGCACATAGACTTATCTATGGAAAAGATTCTGCTAGAATACCCTCTTGAATGCTTGCCATCAAAATTAAACAAACGTACAGGGAAAGCCCTAAGATGCCCGTATGAGGCCATTGATCTAAACTTGTATGAGGAAGGGGCACGCATGATAACATTCCACACCACGTTGCCCAGAATTCAACCTTGGATAAAGGTCCTGAGTATCTTTTATTATGACAATTTGGGCAAACAGGACAATATTAAGCTAAGTTGGTCGGACATACCAGAGACTTGGTCAGACAGGCATGATGCGGCAAACTGTATTCTCATTGAAGTGAAAAACCTTGATGAAAACTGAAATATAATTTGACATTCTTTGTGACTACTGGTACAATCCGTGCCCAAGGTAGCCAATATAGGTTATTTACAGATAAACACTTCCCAACATTAATAAGAATCCTTAAACAAATTCTTGAACATTTAGAAATAAATGCCACATGTACCCCCGTACAACAAAATAATGCTGAAACTTGTGTTAAATTACCTGTCACACCAGATAATGTACAAGATAACACTGACACTTGCCCCAAACTGCCTTTGGTGCCTGAAAAAACACAGACGACTAATGATCACAATGATGACAATAACAATACTGTAACACTAAAGGTTCCAGATGATCAAATAACAACATTAGAAAACTGTTTTTTGGGAGCAATAAAAAAACTGGAAAATGTGACATTGATAGATTCGTCTAAAATACTGGATGCTGTAAATGCTTGCAATTCATCAATTGCAAAAATAATCCCTCAACAAGGTACAAACAAATCTGCTGAGGCTATATGTGCAACACTTAAACAACAAATGATAAATTTAAAAGAAGAAAGAGACTCACTTAAAGCACAACTTCAGCATGAAAGGGGAAATATGCTGCTGGTCAAATCACAGTATGAGGATATTTTAAAACATCAGAGAGAAATGTTAAACGAAACCAGAAATGAACTGAAAAATCTGGTAACATCTACAAATTCTGAGACTGCCTTCGTTTCTAATAGACTGGGTGAAAAAAAACAGGAAATACAGCAGCTTCTAGATTCAGAACGTGCTCTCAAAACAAACCTAGATAAAGCTCAAGATGAAATCCTTAATCTGAAAAGTCAGTTGTCAGACTCATTTGACAATGCAACACATGTGACAGGCATTAGCTCTGCTTCTGGAAAATTATGCCAGAAAAATGAACAGACAAAATATGATCAACCTCCAAAACCTGTTGCTCTCCTCATCGGAACCTCAAACATCAGTGGTATAAATGAAGAAAAACTCTCGCCTGATGTTGAAGTTGTTAAGCACATTAGCTATGCCCTGCAAGAATGCAGAGATTACATATTATCATGCAACCCACACACTCCCCCTGATGTGGTTGTACTACATTCTCTAACTAATGATCTCAAGACTAAGTCGCATCAGGACTGTATGGAAGATCTCACTAGAATTATCACCATCATTAATAGAAAATGGAAAAATACAATATGCATCATATCATTAGCCACTCACGAGGAGTGATAATTTGAAATATCACACGAATGGTCAGATAGTAAATGCACTACTGAAGCAACAGTTTAGCGACGAAGATCACACTACCTCTGTTTGTCTCCTGGATCATCATAATTTATACTTCGAAGGACAACCAAATTCAGATTTACTTAAGACGGACGGATACCACTTAAATGAGAAAGGTGTATCACTCTTAGCAATGAACATAAAGAAAACTGTACATCACATTCTGAATATTCCATTAACAATAAGAAGACAAAGAAGCCGATCCCGAAACAGAATTGGCAGAGGAATTGGACGCGGCCGTTTTAGATAAACATGACATAATGGACTATACTTGCATATATAATTTATATATGCATATAAAATATGTTACAACAAAACAATACACTGTACAATCATCACCATGTAATATGTTATCAATGGTACATGTATCTCATTTTTTTATATATTTTTTTTATTCAAATTCAAATAGAATGTGCATATAGTTATTAACCTTTAATCCAGTACAGAATGTCTGCTAGCCAATACCAGGATATCACCAAAAATTGTTGAAACTACCAATAACTTAACTGGTTACATAAAAACAAAATACCACTGTTTTAATCAGCAAAAGTATTAACTGATTTTTCAACCCTCCTTTATTTTTTTAATAGTTGGGTTATTATAGAACAGTGTAAATAATATTCCTGGTATTTTCCCTTTAATTTACACTTGGAAGTATAATAACCACTTTTCTCTTCCTACAATAGTGTGGGGTTTTTTTTGTTTTTTTTTTTTTTTGGGGTTCTTTTTTTGTTTGTTTGTTTGTGCAATCAGAAAAGTAGCACTCTTTTATCCCCAAAATAACTTTTTTTTTGTTTTTTTGTTTGTGCAATCAGAAAAGTAGCACTCTTTTATCCCAAAAATAACCAAGATCAGTAGTACTTTATGAAAATTAGTAATGGTCCCATTACACTCATCAACCTCCTTAAAAATGTGTTTTTTAAATGTAGGGGGTCTGAAAAACAAGGAGGGCAGTAAATTAGAGGATCTCTTTTTTATCAACAAAATTAACAAGTATGACATTGTGTTTTTAGCTGAAACACATATTGGTTATGAATCCAATATTCACAGAGTGGGAACATTTTATTTTTATCAAATATGTAGGCCTATTTGTAGACCCAATAACCGCTATTTTGGAGGATTAGCTATATTAACTAAGTCTCGTATAAGACCACATGTAAAAATTCAAAAAATACAAACCCTGATTTTCAGTGGATAAAATTAGAAAAATCCTTCTTTGGATTTTTGAAAGACCTATATATTTGTTTGGTTTATAACCCACCTATGACATCATCATATACCCAGGGGCTCAACCATGATATTCTGGAATGCATAGAAAACGAAACAGTTGAATACAAGAAATATGGTAATATCCTTTTATGGGGTGATTTCAATGCCAGGGTCTCAAGTTCTGATGACTTTATCATAGACGATGATAACTCACATACACCCCTTTTTAACAACTATACTGTTGATAAGCAAATCCGATGCCGTAAGAGTAAAGATACCACTTTAGACACACGGGGAAAGGAACTTATTGATTTTTGTATTTCTAATCAGATTAGAATGTTAAATGGTAGAGTCCTTGGTGATTTATGTGGCAATTACACTTGCTACACGGCAAATGGTACAAGTATTGTCGATTATACTTTAATCTCGGAGAGTATTCTGGATCAAATATTGTATTTTAATGTTAATAATTTTGTACCTACAATATCAGATTGTCATTGTATAATTGAATGGTCAATATCAGCAAAATTTACTATTGATATAATAGCTGATGAGGTTAAATTGTATGACAAAAGTAGTAATTGTATATGGTCAGATGATTCTATAGCTGAATTCCAGGCAGCCCTTTTATCTCCAGATATACAGAAAAAGATAGAAAATTTTAAAAATAAAGATATTAATAATTCACAAATCTTAATTGATGATGCGTCAGCAGAACTATCAAATATATTTATTTCAGCCGCCTCAATTTCACTCAAACGGGGTACAAAGAGTAAAAAAAGTTGTAAAGATAAGAAATGGCATGATACAGATCTTAAGTCACTTAGGAGGAAGTTAATAAATTACGAGAAAGTCTACAGTAAATTCCCACATGATCCTTTAGTACGAGGGCATTATTTCAAACTTGACAAGCAATATTCCAGACTGAGGAAGTTCAAATACAGGGAGTACAAGAACTCTCTGATTGATCAGCTTCAGTCTCTTCATGACGATAACCCAAAATTGTATTGGAATATTATTAACGAACTCAAAAACAAAAAAAATAAGGATTATAGTTCTGCTGTAGCACCATCCAAGTGGTTGTCCCATTTCCAATCCCTTGGAGAACTTAAAGAATCATATAAAGTAAGACTATCTCAGTTGGAGAGAAGACTTGATGACCTTGAAAAGATACCATGTTATAATGATTTAGATAATGTTATTTCCCAAAAAGAGATCACCTCAGCAATATCAAAGCTGAAAAACAAGAAGGCCCCAGGTCTTGATAATATTTCCAATACCATGATAAAACAGAGCCAAACAGTACTATTGCCATGTCTCTCAAAATTATTTAATTCCTGTCTGTCTCATGGCAAATATCCACAGTCATGGGCTGAAGGTTATATCTCTGTAATACATAAATCTGGTGATGCCGCAGATCCCAACAATTACCGAGGTATTACTATTACCAGCTCAGTTGGCAAAGTTTTCAACAGTATTTTAAATGAAAGACTAGATTCCTTCTTAAAGCAAAATAATATTATTGATGACTGTCAAATAGGTTTCACTAGAAAAGCTAGAACATCTGATCATATGTTTATTTTAAAATGTATAATTGACCAGTATTGTAAAACTAAAGATGGAAGGGTGTTTGCCTGCTTTGTCGACTTTCAAAAAGCATTTGATAAAGTTATACATACAGGAATTAAACTCAAGTTATTATAAATAGGGGTTAGTTCAAGATTTTATAATATCATAAAAAACATGTACAGTTATAGTACATCTTGTGTCAAGATAAACGATAAATTAATAGAATTTTTCGCCGCCAAACTGGGATTAAAACAAGGGAACAACCTGAGCCCTAACTTATTTAAAATATTTATTAATGATCTTCCCAGTTATCTCAGTAACACAAAAGATCCAGTCATTTTAGATAATTCCCCAATCCAGTAGTTCTTGCACAATCTGATCTTGAGTTTTTTGTTTGATCAACTAGTTCTCTTATGTCATTTATAACGGCATTGCCAAGTTGTGTATTGGTTTTGTCTTCTGGACTCGCTACACAATTTAATTTTTCAAGAGATTTTACTGTGGGAGAATGTTTATTGCTTAGATAAGAGGCCATGACAGCTACTCTCTTCTTAGGAGTTGTTGGGAGTGCCTGCTTCACTGATTGTACCGCCCGGCTTTTCTGCATCCTATTGGAAAAACTGTTTTCAAGATCATTAATGGGGGTTGTTTGAGAGTTTGTTTTAAATTTGTTTCTATACTTTCTTTTTCTTTCGGTTTCGTTCAAGCGTTTTTCAGCTTTGTCTTGTCTCTGTTTTCTCATTTTCACAGCCGCGGGTGTTTCGGAATAACCGCAGTGACATTTCCGGTTTTTGGCATTCGTGCCTTCCTCTCTTTTCTTTTCATAGTATTTCCTACATTTTTCTTTGTTTTTCTCAATTTTTTTCTTTTTCCACATCTCCATTCTTATAGTTGACATGTTTTTATTATCTGCAATGAAGACATTGTCAACAGTTTACAATTTAGAAATAATTTTCGCGTATAAATGTACTTAAAATGAGGTTTCATAGTTTCATTTGAATGCGTTTTTTCCTTTTTCATTTCTTATCGAACATTCTTAATTCAACCTGTTTTTAATAGTTTTAAAAAGTCAGACAGCTTACGCTTAGTTTTTATATGAATAAAACACTTTTCATTGATTAAAAAACACTTTGCCTGTTGATACTGAAGACATTTTTTTTCATTTTTCTTGTTTTAAAATTAAATTATTCATTTCCGAATATTTATCATCAAAAATGTAACATTATCTTACGAGTCTTTTTCAATTTTTGTTTGTTTGTTTTATGCTTTTGTTTGTTTGTTTGATTTTTGTTTTGTTTTGTTTTGGTTTTGTTTTGTTCTTTTTTTCTCATTTGGGTTGTTTGTTGTTATTTTACTTTTTTTGTGACAAACATTACGTTTCGCATAGGTTACATACAAAATTGATCAATGCGACGTCGCATTGCCGTCATCATGAAAAATCACGGAGGGTACATTTATTTCAACCTTTTTTAACGTTCCATATTTCAAACCCCGTGATTCCTATGTTTATAATTTTTGTAGATTTAAAAAGAAGAGAAAAACAACATTTCATCATTTATTTTTGATTGCTCTATGCCTTGAATTGGTATTAACAAAACCATCCGGAAAACGGTTGCCTACATTATTTTATTAAAAAATCGGACTTGGAACATTTTGTTCACCCAAAATGAAAATAAAATATTTTTTCGGATTTTGCCTTTTTTCTATTTGTCCTTTTCAAATTTTGAACTCCTTAAAAACAACATTTTGATAGTTACATTATTTACTCACAAATTTTCATGATAAAGCTGTATTTTTGTCTTGTTTGTGAAGTCTGAGTTGTGATTGAATGAATGGGACACAATGTAACTTCTCGAACTTTCCTGGCAAATCGGCAAATGACGTCATAATGACATCATCAGTTACGTCATCAAAGATTGCCACTCTGGGCACTTCGTGGCAAAAAAAAAAGAAATCGGACAAGAAATTAAAACGTTAATAAGGCTTTAACTTTTATTTGTAGCGTAAAATGTTACACGGGACAACGACTTTTTTCACCGAAATCAACATTTCACGGCTTATAATTACAAAATAACACATTTTAAATCGGAATTAATTACAAAGAGTAATAGGGACGGACTTAGACTTTCCATAAATATACATTTCTCAATGCAATATTTCTTTTCTATCTTGGCTGCACGGTCTTCATAAAGCGGCAAGCTTAATTATGGTTAAACGTACGAACATCGCGCGTAACGTCACTACATATTTGACATCTGAGTGTCAAAATTTTCAAAATTTAGATGACATATACAATACTTGTGCACTGTCGAAGCATATGGGTAATATGTGTATGAGGCTTAGAAACGCGTTTCGCGCCGAATACACATATTTACCTATATGCTTCGACAGTGCACATGTATTGTATTTATCCTGCAATTCTAAATCGTAAATAAACGTTTACTGGACGATGATAAAAGTATTTGAAATAATTTTGTGTATGTATTTGAAAACAATATCCCCCGATGTGCCCCGTTTTGCATTTGTATGTTCTATTTATAACTGACCAATATCAAAAAATGTTCTATTTATAACTGACCAATATCAAAAAAAATATTAGGCAGGCTATATTGGTCGGTAAATGCTGTCATTGCAGGATAAAAATGTAAACTCATATGGATCTTAAATAATGAAGACCCAACTATACTCTGATATCTTTGTCAATATCTTTTATCAACAACTATTTGATTAAATGGAATTGGAGATCTGCAAACTGGATGACCTGCATTGAGCATGAGAAAGAAAATATTCTTTTTGGCATCGTCCCTTGATGCTCACTGCTGGTTATCCTAAAGCTCTGATCCCTTTCCATGTTCCAAACAATATTCCTTCCACATCAACATGGCCGGTCTGCACTAGACACAAGTAGGACTTTATTCCTTATAGCATCGACTCAAGGTGTCTCTTGCAGATTGGTGATGAATCACCTGATATATATATGTATATTTTCTCTCTCCCCAGGTCCAGGTCAGTACCGAAATGTCCAGGACCGAGTACCGAGATGTCCAAGTCAGTACCGAGATGTCCAGGTCCCGAGATGTCTAGGATTCGTTAGCAATCCCTGCAACTGCCGTGAAAAGGGTATTACAAATAAAGACTTTTTATCTACTTTTGGGAAAATGATAAAGAACAAACTCTGAAGGAAGTCCACAATTACTTCATTGAAATCTTTGGTTTTGACGAAAAATCATCAGACGCAGCGCTGAATAACAAATATAAAAAAATGACTGAAATAAAGAGCAATTTACAGAAAAACAAAGAATATGATGAACTAGATCAGTTTTTAAAATTACCGTTTTCCCTCCCGCAATGTCATCAAAACAATAAAAATGCCCATAAAAGAAAAGCTGATACTAAATACTAATGCAACATTTACTGAATTTTCCGATTTTCGTCATTTTGAAAAGAAGCTGCATATCGCCGAATCTAAGCTTGAAATTTCATGCAATATTATTGACGATTTCAGACAGCAAATATAAGTGAAACATTATTTTACATGTTTAGCATCAAAGATATTTTGAAATCGGCTTAATGAAATAAAAATGAAAGGTAAATGTTAAATATATCCTATATGAGACAAATGCCTATGGAGACATGTACAAACCATATATGTAATTAACACCGCAAACTTTTGCGATCGTAAAAAAGTCCTGAATTGTGACAGATAGTACAGGTCCGACTTGAAGAGAATCTATCAAATGTTTTAATATTACAATATATTTAACTCATGCAACAAGATCCAAATAAACATTGTAGAAAAGTCACGTGACCACCAATTATTTTTGTTTAGAGAGGTAAACAATTTTGTTTCAAATACAAGTAAGGACAACATATATATTACCAAGTAAAAATTTATATACGTGTAGCACTACACAAATTTTTAAAGTTTAATAGTCGAAATTAAAAATAGTCCTAGTTTCGAGCTTAAAATAGAAATCGACCTATCTTGTGACCCGACAACTCAGCTGTGGTAAACACAGTCACGATTCTATATTATTAGGCAGATGCATCTTGCCTTTTTATTTTCGGAACTAGACAAGTTTATGATAAGGAAGTAAGTACATGTTCCCTCCCTATTAATAACATGAAAGTGACAATATCAACAACTTTAGAACTTAGACTTGGAGGGGTGGGGTCCCTAATCTTGTTGAGAGATATTACAGAGCAGAAAATGACTTCGGAAGTCTAATCTCAACCAGATTAGGGGGTCCGGATCTCCTGTACTTGGCGATCACAATACTGGTATACTAGTATTGTGCACAATACTGGTATAAAAATTTGTTCCAGTATTGTATACCAGTATTGTACCAGTATTGTGATTTAAAAAAATATATATTTTACTTGTGTATAGTATTGTAGTAAGTATTGTAATAGGTATTGTGGAAATGTTACTACTAGTATTGTCAATACCCGATTCTACAAGGATTTTTATGTGTGTAGGGTAGCTACATTGTATGTTGACTTTGACATGAAAGACTGCATAAAGTATTGTATGAAATATTTATTTTGTACAGTTATAACATGTGAAAATCGAGCACTATTTCAATGAAAGCACTAGGGAAATGGTTGTACAAATGTATATCATCTACTTATGGAGTCACTAAACCAAAGTCAGTACAACTGTAAAGTAGGTAGAGATTGGAGAGAAGACGGTGATCCAGATGTACCAGTACTCCGTGATGTCTGCGCCACTAAGTTACTCAACACACCCATACACCTAGGCAGCCAAGATGTAGTAAAATCAAAATACCGATTTAAAGAAATGAAAGGTGTATCATCACACCTACTACCCAGCTACCTAGACGAAAGAGTGTGGCGTGATCGTTGGGGCAACTGTGGTAAACAAGCTTTCGGCAACATTCTGGAGCACATAGCAGAACAAAACCTACATTTGTAGTTTAAGACATTTCATAATAGGACAATATTAATGTTATTATCACTTTTTGTTATCTTGTTGAATTATCATGATGATTGTTGTGTATTGTAATGTATTACTGATACGATGTTATAAATGCCAATAAAATGATACACAATGAACTTGTACTTTTAGTATGTTTTTCAACAGTTGATGACATGAAGTTCCTAATATGAAGCAATCCAATACACTACAAAAAATCCAATATCTTAATTACATTACTGGTATACCAGTATTGTACAATATCTTAATTACATTACTGGTATACCAGTATTGTACAATATCTTAATTACATTACTGGTATACCAGTATTGTACAATATCTTAATTACATTACTGGTATACCAGTATTGTAAAAAAATTTGAAAAAATATCACAATACTGGAACAATTTTTTATACCAGTATTGTGCACAATACTAGTATACCAGTATTGCGATCGTCAAGTACAGGAGATCCGGGGGTCCTGTCACGGAGGATTCACGAGAAAAAAAAATTGTTGATCACAATTCACGAGAAATAAATTAGTTTAACACTGAGAGTAATTAAATAATTTCTCGCAGATTAACAACACTTCACACAACAAGAAACTTGGAGTTCCTTGTAAGGTACAAATTATATTTTGCGGTGCTATTTCGTCACTAAGGCCAGGAGAGATTTGTGTAACTTCGCCAGTCGGACAGACACAAAAGATCGAACTATTACTTACATGTCTCATTACTATTAATTAGTCATTAAACTATGAATATTTTCCCGTTTTGCTTTCTTGTATGCTGTTTTTTCTTTATCACATATATATTAACAAAAAGGTGAAGGAAATCGTCCAACTTACCCGAATCTCCCCTAGTCTCTCACTAGTTTGGTCTCCTTAAAGATCATTCTAAGTACAACATGTACTGGGAGTAACAAATGTTTTGTCTTACTTCAGTTAAAATTAAATAACTGATAGAGAAAACTGAAGGGGCAATCAAGAATGGACAATCCAGAGACACTGGCAACGTGGGCCACACAAGACACACATCACAGGATAAATACAAACAAAACAAAAAAGCACAACACAGAAAACTTTAAAGATGAATAACACAGACCCCACCAAAAAAAAACAGTGCTAACCCAAGGTGCTCGCAAAGGGTAAGCAATGTTTGCTTCTCATAAGACACCCACCATGTGTATTACTCGTTTAGTCATAGGAATTAAAATTTTCGAAAATAAAACATTTACTGCTAATACTGCTAATTCACTGAGACGGAAAAGTAAAACCTTTAATATACATTTTAACTCTTATAGAAAGTTCACAAAAACATAGATGATTTATCATGAAGAACGTATACGTAAATAATATGTAATTTTGTCTGAAAACGATTCATGAACAATCAGTCCCATCACAAATTATATATACCAACAAAAACAAATCACATGAAAGAAAAATATATGATCACAGAGAACGAGAATAATCCAGGGTCCCTGATATGCCTTACCATACACAGAATTTTTTTTTAAATATTTCCCTCAAATGTTTTATAAAAGACGTTTTATTACTTAAAGGTGTGATTCTTAAATTTGATATTTCTTTTTCAGTATCAACAAAGAGAAAGCTACCATTTTCCTTGCATTTTATTGTTAATGATAGTGGTATTACTGAAGCTTTTCCATGTCATTAAATAGTGTCTTTTTCCATAGAAACTGAAATAAAGGGAATACAGATTTGTTCTTTATCTACAAAAATACACAATCGTTGCCCTATAATTCAAATGCAGTAGACCAGAGTTATCATGTATGTAGAAACTAGTGTGTAGCTTATGTCTTCAATGGATGAATCTCCGTTGTTGTCTACGACTGACGACAGTACAGTTTTTTCTTCTACGTCACCATCATCCGGTACCGATGAACATGTGGCATTGTTGTCACCATTGACATTGTCGCCTGATAATGGGACGTCTGCAACAAATATATCATCATGCATTCCGACTCCCGACAGTGGTATTGATAATGGGACGTCTGCAACAAATACATCATCATCATGCATTCTGACTCCCGACAGTGGTATTGATAATGGGACATCTGCAACAAATACTTCATCATTGCACATTCTGACTCCGGACAGTGGTATTGATGAAAGTGACAATTGTGTAGAAGAAACTAAAACAAAACACCATAAAAATCAGCCACCAGATGGAAATTTACTGCCTCCGTGTAGAGTTTGTGGTGAAAAAGCATCAGGTCTGCATTATGGAGCAAACACATGTGAACCCTGTAAGGTGAGCTATACAGTCAAACCTGCCAATGCAGTCACCTCTCTTAAGTAGTCACCTGTATTCAAAGGTCACCTTTTTCTTGTCCTGTCTGTCATATAAAATTTCATATGAATTAAACCTCTTTGACCCATTTGATTAAAAGTGACCTCTTAATACAGGTTTGACTGTAGTTAGATAAATTTGAAAGTCTTTAGTGGGGTATAATATACAACCAAGAGCAAAGTTTCTTGATTTCTTTAAACATGTTCAATGTAGATTTTGTTAAATTTTCCTTTAGCTATGCCTATGGCACGTCACAATATGACTGAAAAAATTGGCAAAGATGGCATTAAACAACAAATAATAGTACTAATAATTTAGCAATGCAAGGACATATTAATTAGTTATCAAAATTCATGAACCGCATTCAGTAGTTAGCATGCTAGCCTCAAGTTCAGTAGATCTTGGGTTCAAGCCCAAATCAGATTATAAAGATTATAAAACTGGTATTGATGTTGCTTACTGGCTAAGCAGGCATGTTAAATTAAGGAGTAAGAGTAAAGGTTGGTTGGTTCAGAATCAGGATAAAGTGTCAGTGGCATGACATTTCTCTCCACACACTACATTTTGTATGTTGTTTCTCTGAGCTAGAACTATGAAAATCCAACTACAGTACAGTCATAGAAATACCATGATAAATCACGTGATTTGGATATATCTTTTGTTCTATTAAATATATTTTCAAAATTTCTTTTACATTTAGAGTGTTACTTACTATCACCCAAAAGGCATATCAAAAGAAGTAAATAGATTACACACACCAAAAGATATATCAGTATCACTATGAAGAGTGATACATGTACGTCTATGACTGATTTATCACGCTATGTCTCTGACTGTACTGTACACGTGTTGATGTAGTACAGAACGTTCATCATCATCTTCTCATTGAATGTAATTTACTTGTTCTCACCATGATCTGATGATATACATGTATCTCCAGTACTACATGTAGCAGAAAAATTGTTCACTTACATTTGGTCCAGATGGTTTTAAACAAGAGCTCGCTCCAAATTCATATTAAAGACATGTATACATGTACATGTATGTTACATTTGTATTTCTGGGTACATGTATATTATCCATTTTAAAATAAAATGGTAGTGATGACCAACAAATTTTGCCAATTAAACACTCAGAGACAAATGTTTAAATTCGAAAACCATAAGAGAATGATAACAGAGGTTAATGAAAATTAAGATCTTGTCCTAGATAAAAATAAAAAAAGAAAAGAAAAGAAGTTATATGGGAGGGATTAATCATACTAGTAGAAAGAGCCAGTTCATTAGTGAAACAATACATCTCAAGAGAAATTCACTTTGGCGAAAATTGTTAAATCTTCCAAATTACATTTCATATACATTTGAACCTCTTTGTGTCGAAGGCACAGATGATCATATTTTGTTTTGGTTTTTTTCCCCCGCTTTTTTTTCAAAATGGCAGAGTATTTGAGCTGTCCAGGTTGAATTAAACTAATTAAGTTTCTACGAATGGACAAACTTTTTTACTTTTACTTCAAGCTATACACGGAAACAATTTATCCGCATTCAAGATATTGAGTTTCGACTTTACTTTCACTTTGTATTACATGTAATTGTCTGACATTATGCTTTGTAGGGGTTTTTCCGTCGCAGCATTGTTAAGATCGTAAAGAAGAAGGAGGAATATAAATGTATAAGAGATGGAAATTGTAAGCTTGGGACTGGTAAACGAACTATGTGTTCATGCTGCAGATATAAAAAATGTTTGGATGTCGGAATGTCTCAAGATGGTAAGATACAAATGTACATTTGTAACATACAAACTTTTTGTAACTTACATACAGAATTTCCCCCCCTTAAAGTCTGTACTGTAGTCCCTCTTTTATAAGGCAACTCCCACCAAATGGCACTTCTTTTATCAAGCCTGATTGCAGATCTCTGCACTGAGATGGTGAAACACTACAAAATTATTCTCAAGAAATGCCACCCCTCTCATAAGGTCAGTATTTGATTGCTGATGGATGGCTATATAAGGGTGGAGCGACAACTAGTAAATGTTTCATCACTGAAATGGCCAGAAAAATGGAGTATTTTAAAAATGAGCATCCATAATTAATATTCTATCGTATTCTTTGTTATTTTCAATTGATTTAAGAAGCTTTAGAGAACAGATTAAGTGTCTTCTTTACTTGTGGCACGCAGGGCCAAAGTTTGTGTTCAGGGTGTAATTTTTTAGGGACTGGACCCATTGTCAGAGAAACAAGGTCTAGTTTCTATTCTGTGTCATGCACTATTAATTTGATATCTACTTTTTTTATTTTCAATAAGCTATTATGAATTTTAACTAAAACCAATTAAAATCGGTCGTATTTTCATTATGATACTGATTAATTAATCATCATGATCATTGCAGAACATCACTTAACTTTAGCTTTATGGGTACCTGTCCATGACAATACCAAGGTGTATAATTAATAAAAAAAAATTATTCGTAATTACCGTGATAACAGATTTGTCCATTGAAAATAAAAGAACATCATATTTATTAGAATGATGAAAATACTTTAAGCGTGACATTGAATATTGGGGCCTAACCCATTTAGTCTAATTTAGCGACATACAAATATAAGATATTCATGATTTTATTATTAAGTATGAATCGCCATGGTAAATTACACATGTACACCTAACTATGGTAGAAAAAAATGTATAAATGCTTTTTTTCTACTGTAATTATTTTAGGTGCTTAACAGATAATTTTAAAGTAAAAGCTAATATTCCTTTAGGATATTAAATATCAACATTTTATATACAAAACGATAAAAATAGGTGTTCAGTTAAAAGTAAAATATAAAAATGCCTCTGTAACATGATTCACATATGGGTTAGGGTGTTTAATGCCACTTTCAACAATATTTCAGTTATGTCGTGACGGTCAGTTTTATTGGTGGAGGAAACCAGAGTACCTGGCAAAAACCACCGACCTGCAGTCAGTCACTGACAAACTTTATCACCTAATGTTGTATCGAGTACACCTCGCCATGAGTGGGTTTCATACTCACAACATTGGTGGTCATAGGCACCGATTACATAGGTAGTTGTAAATCCAGCTACCATATGATCATGACCATGACGTCCCTAATTCACATATAAGTATCAATAGATGGTTAATATCAGCCAAGGATAGCTCTTTAAAGCCCAAAGGTTTATTTCCAAAGGGGTCCTTGTAGTGTGTTTAGCGGCATACCCACATTTGTGAAACAAGATTTTAGGTGGTGTTGGGAATTGAGGCAATCTAATTAATATTAGATCTCTGTACTTGCACTGTTTTTTTGCTTGGCCTCAGCATGAGAGCAGTGCTCAGTCAAGCGATAAAAATGAGCATGTGCGGAGATCTAATTTTAATTAGATTGGGGTTGAGGTCTCAGTAATATAGTTCCTGGAGGAGTTTGCATACACAGGAACATGAACAGTGAGATTTTTTTCTTTGCAAAATGAATAATGGCTATTAATGTATAATGACATAGTGAATAATTTTTAATGTATCAAGTTTACTGGGACCTGCTATGATCATGATCGTATGGTAGTTGGAGTTACAGCTACCTGTGCAATCAGTGCCTATCACCAGTAAAGTTGTGAGTTTGAACCCCGTACATGACGAGGTTTATTTGATAAAACATTATGTGATAAAGTTTGTCAGTAACTTGCGACAGGTCAGTGGTTTTCTATAATAATGTGATATAGTTTGTCAGTAACTTGCGACATGTCAATGGTTTTCTACAGGTACAGGTTTCCTCAACCAAAAAAAATGTCCGCCACAATATAACTGAAATATTGTTGAAAATGGCATAAAACACCATACACCAAATTAAACCATCAAGTTTACTGTTATAATTATAGAAAGTTTCACTTACTTTTCAGCTATTAAGATTGGAAGGTACACATATGAGAAGAAAACAAAAGATATAAATGAAGTAAACAAGTTAAAGAAGAAGGACAACTTACCGGTAACAAATGATATACAACATGTACCACACAATGTAGAGGTTGATGTACCACACGACGTGGTCAATTTAGAGGTTGATACACCACCACACGATGGTGGTGACTTAAAGGTTGACGAATTAGTGGAAACTTTAATTGGAATTCAGGAAACTTTCTTTGATGATTTCAGAAAGAGTTTTCAGCCTGAAGGATTGTTGGAGATGCAGTTGTCTGTTTATGTATGTTTATATATTTAGAATATATATTTTCTCTTTGAAATCCCACAATTTAATTGTGAAAGATGATAAAATTAAAAAAAAGTTTAAAAAAAAATTCACTTGCAAGTGACTCTGGTGATGTCATGAGAAAAAAGTGTGTATCTTTAACAGTTATTAATATACAAGGAAAAAACTCATTATGTAGTTCTGTCTTTACTTGCACTTACAATGTATTTCAAATTCAGTAAGAGTTATGCCCCCTTGGTAGGTATTTCTATATAGTTTGCAGAGATAGGTACATTTTTGTAGATACCGTATTTCTTCTAATTAAAGCCCCCCTTCTAATTAACGCCCCCCTCCTTTATTCTGGCCTATAGAACATTTTGACTTCTAATTAACGCCCCCATTTCATAAAATGTAAACTCTACTTATCAGTACCTAATCAACAACACAGCGTGTAAGAGTTCCCAAAATAGTTAGTGTGTGAAGAGTTTTACGCATCACTAATCAGCAATAATTATCCAGGTAAACAAACACGTTTTCTGTCAACATTAAAGAACTTGGCTGCCGCATGTTTTCCCTTTTCTTCGGCAAATTTAATTACTTTCAACTTAAAAGAAAAATTACATTTGTGTCTAGCTTTATTCTTAGATTCCATTTTAAGTAGCAGTGGGTTTTAGTAAAGTTCTTAATTTTTCAATATCAGCAGCTTGTCCCGAAAATGTGTACGTACATGGTAATTTTAATTCTATATTGAAAAACTTGTTGCCTGTTACAGTTGCAAATATTTTGCCACCTCTTTTAAGAACAAATGTATATACTTTGCTGTGTTTGATGGGCACGTGTCCTACACATTGTTTTTTATTTCCATCATTTCGAACGAATTTCACAGCAAATTTGTCATTTGGAATATTTTCTTCTCTGTCACAACGATGTTTCTCGCCGATCTCGTATGTCCAGATTGATTGATATACGTGATAACCTCGAATAGAACTTTCAAAATTAAACTCCACTTGCTGCTCCATGCACGTTTCTAGATGGAATTTATAAATTAAGGTCAGACCAAACCAACACGCACCGATTAACTGATATCAGAGACATTTCATTAAAAATAGATAATTATGTCTCCCCCCACTTTGGTGGGGAGACATTGTTTTTGTCCTGTCCGTCCGTCTGTCCGTCACACAGTTTCTCAGGGCAACTCCTCTGAAACTACAGAACAGAATTTCATGAAACTTGGTGGGTAGTAAGGAAATCATATGTAGTTGTGCATATTACCAGGAATTTTTGATCTCCTGAATTTTGTGGGAGTTATGCCCCTTTGAACTTAGAAATTTCCCGAAATTTACTACTGGACAATATGTGTATGTATTGAAATTCATTTGTATAACACTTTTCTATTTAAAGAAAAAACAATTATCAAAATTTGTATACATTAATTTAGGGAAATGAAGTGAATCATTTAATTAACATGTCTAATTGTTGTTGATTATCAAAACACAAGCATTCAGTACGAACTTGTTTGAAATCTTATACAATGTAGGTGCACAGGGTTTTCAATATTTTTCAAGTCTACCAGTACTTCACTATTTGCAGATGGTACTTTTTATTAAAATTAAATCTTTTTTTTATGAATATCTTATACAACACTCTTTAAAATCAGGAGGTACCAAAGGCCATTTAAGGTGGGTAAAAAGTACCTGGTGCCACCCTGTATGGAAAGGCCTTGGTGCAGTCACAGCTATAGTGGAGCTATATATACCTATAAGTGAGTTAGTGATTGTTTGGCTCTGAGCCAAACAGCCTTTTTTTAGCTCACCTTGCCAAAGGCAATGTGAGCTTTTGCCATCACTTGGCGTCCGTTGTCCGTTAACTTTTCACATTTTAATCTTCTTCTCTGAAACCCCTCAGCCAAATGAACTGAAACATCTATGGAAGGTCCTCTATAAAGATTGCTAATTTCGTCCCGATCCATTAACAAACATGGCCACCACAGGCAATTCTTGTTTCTGATTGGACTATTTTTAAAAATCTTCTCCTCTGAAATCACTGGGCCAAATGAACTGAAACTTGGTAGGAAGCATCTATGGAAGGTCCTCTATAAAGATTACTCATTTCGTCCCGATCCATTAACAAACATGGCCGCCACAGGCAATTCATGTTTATGATTGTATGCTTTCTAAAAAAAACTGTTTTTCTGTGGAAAGGGAGATAACTCTAATTTAAATATAGATATTAGTAAAATACAGTTAGCTATGAATTGAATTACAGATAAATATGCCTCTAAAACCCCTCAGCCAAGTGAACTGAAACTTGGTAGGAAACATCTATGGAAGGCCCTCATTACTCATTTCGTCCCGATCCGTTAACAAACATGGCCACCATAGGTGACTTGTTTCTGATTGGCTGATTTAAAAAATTCTTCTCTTCTGTAACCGTTTGGCCAAATGAACCGAAACTTGGTAGGAAGCATCTATGGAAGGTCCTCTATAAAGATTGCTCATTCCGTCCTGATCCATTTACAAACATGGCCGCCACAGGCAATTCTTGTTTCTGATTGGCCTATTTTTAAAAATCTTCTCCTCTGAAACTGCATGGCCAAATGTACCGAAACTTGGTAGGAAGCATCTATGGAAAGTCCTCTGTTGCGATTGCTTATGTCGTTCTGATCCGTTAACAAACATGGCCACCACAGGCAATTCTTGTTTTTGATTGGCCTATTTTTAAAAATCTTCTCCTCTGAAACTGCTTGGCCAAATGTACCGAAACTTTGTAGGATGCATTTATAGGAGGTCCTCTATAACGATTACTCATTTCGTCCCGATCCATTAACAAACATGGCTGCCACAGGCAATTCTTGTTTCTGATTGGTCGATTTCTAAAAATCTTCTCTGAAACCGCTTGGCCAAATGAACCGAAACTTGGTAGGATGCATCTATGGAGATCCTCTATAAAGATTACTCATTTCGTCCCTATCAATTAACAAATATGGCTGCCACAGGCAAGTCTTGTTTCTTATTGGTCAATTTCTAAAACAGCTTTTCCTCTGAAGCCACTTGGCCAAATGATATAAAACTTGGTAAGAAGCATCTATGGAAGATCCTCTATAGAGATTACTCATTTCGTTTTGATCCATTTACAAACATGGCTGCCACAGGCAATTCCTGTTTTAGATTGGTCAATTTCTAAAAATTTTCTTATCTGAAACTGCTTTGCCAAAATGAACCAATATTTGGTGGGAAGCACCTATGGAAGGTTCTGTATTAAATTTCCTCAAAGCAGAATGAAAGGTGAGTGACATAGGCTCAGCCCACTGAGCCTCTAGTTCTCTTTGTCTTTAATGCGATGTGTTAAGTGGAGAAGCAACAACTACCAAGTTTTATTGGCTTTGGTTTGACCTGACGGGGGCTCAACACCACATTCTACCATATACCTGGTAGCTATGTAATCAGTGTCTAATACAACTTAAATAATAGTTAACAAGTTTAATTTCCACCGATTATGAGGAGTATTTGATACATTTGTGATAGTTTGAAAGTTACTTGCTGCAGGCCAGTCGCTTAACCCAGTTTTTTCTACCAATAAATCTAACTGCCAAGATATAACTGGAATATTGTTGAATGCAGTGATAAAAACACCCTTAATCCCAACCAATATCTCAAATTAATATGCTTAGTATATACCGGTACAACCCTTGATCTATAATAAATATTGTTTTTACTGAATTTTTGTCTTTTGTAGGAAAAATATAAACTTAGAATTGAAATATTCGGCAATCTTGGTGCGTTACCTTGGAGTGTGTATGAAGAATTTCATTCAGCAACCGGAATAGAGATTGACGATAGAAAAAATAGAATGAGTCTTATCGCTGAACGAATGGAAGATGGTATTAAAAATATGATTACATTCGCAAGACATATTCCTGGATTTTGTGACCTTACGACTCCAGACCAACTGGCTCTTCTCAAAGGTATGTCACATATGCATGCATCTAACGTTATCTGGTTCTCATGACTGGGTTTAGACTAATGAATAGGATTTGTCAATACAGCGAAACCTGTCTGCTGAATCTCCTTAGGACCAAATTTTTTATTCAGAATAGAAGCATTCGGTTTATGCAGGTTACAACCACCTTGGAACCAACCTTTGTGTTCGGAATAGACTGATGTACTGTTTAGTTTATGCAGGTTACATTAACTTAAAGATTTCCTACATTGGGACTTTATTTAATGTACAGTTTACACAGTACTCAGCTGGGTTTGGTTTCGATAGATTTTGCTGTATTTAACTTCCTATTTTTGATTTTGTGGTAATCTCAAATGTGAAAGATCAATTCCAATGGTTCAGACCCCAATCAGTTCAACCCAAAGACTATAAAAGTAGTAGCTTCTCTACTAAACACACAGCATTAATGAATGTAGTAGTCCCCCTCTTAAAAAAGGCCACCTCTCTTACTAGGCCAGATTTCAAATGCACTAAGATTGTAAAATACTATTGAATTACACTCCTTTAGAGAAACCGCCCTTCTTATAAGGATACTTATTAATTGCAGAAGAAGTGGCCTTGTAAGAAGGGGGCTATTCAAAGACTAAGAGCAAATAGTCAGATTGACTCTTGAATCAGGATAAAGTGTCAGATTGAAGCTACTGTAGTGTTGTTTCAGTGAGATGGCAATATAGAAATCCAGTTCAGTGCTTAGCAGATATTGTGATCAACACATCAAAAAAGTAACTTGTTCTAGCCATGATATGGCTGAAAAATTGATCAATGAAACAATAATCTCTTACTCAATAGTTTGAGGCAAAATGGATTTTGCGTGTAATAATGTTTAGATACCATCAAATCTTACTACTCTTGCTGTCCGAATATCAAAAATAAATCATGAATAAATGATAAACTCAGTAATTCAAAAAGATGTTAGCGAATCAGTGAATTATCATCGTCGTTCAGTTACTAGTGATTTATTTTTCGATAGTCTGAATGCAAGCTTAAGAGTAGTTATACTGTTTTTTACATAGATTTTACACTTTGTTTGAATTCCGAAAGCGTTTCAAAAAGGAAGTTGGTATTCATTGCCAGACACTCAATGATATTTTCAATCATTAGGACGTTGGTACTGTTACATAACACAGTAATGTGAGCAATACTATTTCACTGAGAGTGAATGACTGTTTTTCTTTCAATTAGAAATTTAACCGAACGTCCATGATGCCAACTTTTTTTGTCTCGAACAGATAGGTGTTTAGTTTATGCAGGTTAAATTAACAAAGATTTCCTACATTGGGACTTTATTTAATGTTCGGCTTATACAGGATTCTGAACTGCATCGGTGGTGGAATGGTTAATGTGCTCTCATCCAGTTCGGTAGATCGTGGATTCGAATCCTGATCGGGTCAAACCAAAGACTATAAAATTGGTATTTGTTGCTTCTTCACTAAGCACACAGCATTAAGAGCAAAAGGACTGGTTGACTGGGAATCAGGATAATGTGTCCGAGTGAGGTGACATGTCCATCCACGGACTGTTGTCTCAATGAGCTAGCACTATAAAAACCCAAATAAACATGTTGTCTAGTACAAAGCGGACCTCATCATCATCTCATTGAAACTTAACTTGTTCTCGTCATGATATAGCCGAAAAACTGCTGTGTTGGCGTTAAACCTTAACAACAATTGCTCTCACTCAGATTATTTTGACACCTTTAATTATTGGGCTGTTGTGGCCACGATGGAACAATCACTCACTCACTATATAGGATTCTGGTTTATTCAGGGTTAGGTTAAGACAAATTTTACTGTAGTATGAATTCACTATAAAATAAACATCCATATTCCAAATATAAAAGTTCATGATTGTGAAAGATTTGCCAACCTCATTTGATTTTAAGCTTATACATTCTTCATCATAGTTTTATTATTATATATTTTGTTTCCAGCTGGCTACTTAGAGTTTTGGTTTCTTGGATTTCACACAAGGTTGAATAATGAGCTTAAAGTTGTGGCATGCAACTGTAAAACATCAAAAGAGTTTGGGCAGGGAGCTCATTTTTCTGAAATGGCGACCTTAATCGACGGAAAATATGTGAATATGATGTTTGACTATGCAGCTAATATGCAAAAGAGTAAGCTTACTGTTGAGGAAGTTACTCTAGCCAGAGGAATAGTTTTAATGTTTGGAGGTAAGGCCAAGATTAAAATTAAGTTTGTTTGCACTAACATGACCGACTCTTGAAAAACCAGCCGACTCAAAAGTTTTTATTGCTGTTTTTCAAGAAGATTTTTTTTATGCCTTGTCAGGAATTGAGTCCGATCTGTATCCAACATTTCTTCTTGCTTGTTTTTTTCTGGTACTTGTAACTCTTGGGTAATCAGATATATTGTAAGATCAGTGTGGTCTTGTAAGCATAGGTGCATTTTTCACCCTATCATCACCAGTTCAGATAAAGTATTGACAGACTAACAAGATAAAAAGTGTCATCTCAAGCAGACTGTGTAGGTTCAAACACACGATTTTCTTTTTTTAGCTCACCTGACCCAAAGGGTCAGGTGAGGTATTGCCATCACTTGGCGTCCGTCGTCCGTCCATTAACTTTTCATATTTTAATCTACTCCTCTGAAACAACTGGACCAAATGGAACCAAACTTGGCAGAAAGCATCTATATAAGGTCCTCTATAAAGTTTCTTCATTTCGTCCCATTCCGCCAACAAATATGGCCGCCAAGGGCAATTCTTGTTTCTGATTGGCTAATGTTAAAAAAATCTTCTCCTCTGAAACTGCTTGGCCAAATGGAGCCAAACTTGGCAGGAAGCATCTATGTAAGATCCTCTATAAAACTTCTTCATTTAATTCCATTCGGCTAACAAACATGGTCGCTGTTACTAAAAATAGAACATATGGTAAAATTGCACGTTTTTGGTAACAACTCAAAAACCGTTAATAATATCAGAAATCTGACAGGGGTAAAAATGGTCAGCACAGGAAGATCTAACTACCCTGAAATTTGGAAGAAAATCTGATTACCTATCTTGGAGTTATTGCCCTTTTTTCGTCAAAATTTTAATACTTTTCGTTTTTTATTTCAAAAACTATAAGAGATAGACGTTAAGTTTAAACAGCAAACATGTGCAGCATGTCAAGATCTACATGCCCTGCAATTTTGAAGTAAATCTGATTACCCGTCTAGGAGTTATATTTTATTTTTTTAATTTAAACATTTTTGTCTGATATTTCAAAAACTATTAGAGATAAAGGTTAAGTTTAAATTGCAAACATGTGCAGCATATTAAGATCTACCTACCCTGTAATTTTGAAGTTAATTTGAGTACCCAATTTGGAGTTATTGCCCTTTTTTTCGTCAAATTTTCGAAATGTTAATACCTTTTGTCCTTTATTTCAAAAACTATAAGAGATAGATGTTAAGTTTAAACAGCAAACATGTTCAGCATGTCAAGATCAACCTAGCCTACAATTTTAAAGAAAATCTGATTACCCATCTTGAAGTTATTGCCTTTTTTTCATCAAATTTTAAAAATGTTAATACTTTTCATCCTTTATTTCAAAAACTATAAGAGATAGATGTTGAGTGTAAACTGAAAACATGTTCAGCTTGTCAAGATCTACATGCCCTGCAATTTTAAAGTAAATCTGATTACCCGTCTAGGTGTTATTCCCTTTTTTTCATCATTTTTTAGCTCACCTGACCCAAAGGGCCATGTGAGGTATTGCCATCACTTAGCGTCCGTCGTCTGTCCGTTAACTTTTTCATATTTTAATCTTCTCCTCTGAAACAACTTGGCCAAATGGAACCAAACTTGGTAGTAAGCATCTATGTAAGATCCTCTATAAAGTTTCTCCATTTCGTTCCATTTGGCCTATAAACATGGCCGCCAAGAATAATTCTTTTTTCTGATTGGCTAATGTTAAAAAAATCTTCTCCTCTGAAACAGCTTGGCCAAATGGAGCCAAACTTGGCATAGATGGTCCCTGGGTGTGTCCCTTTTAAAATTGTGTCCGACAGCCCCACCCTCCATTCAAGATGGCTGCTGTTTTTTAAGGTAATGATTATCTCCCTTTGAAATTTGCTTCAGTATCATTCTATTGTCAGGTGAGCGATACAGGCTCAGTGGGCTGAGCCTCTAGTATAAGGAATGTTTTCAAAAATAAAAAAATGAATTATCTACCTACCGTCAGGCAAACTGAGATATTTTTTTAATGTGGCTTAAGTAACTAGTATGAGAATAATAATTCTAATACATTTTTTGTTGTTCTTGCAGTCATGTAGCTAAAGCTGAAAAATTAATCACTTGTTATAAAACAATATTCATTCACTCGCCCTTGAACATTAAGGGACAGAGAAATATATCATTTGAAATGTCAGCTGATATCAATAGTTGTTGAATTTACAACTATCTATGCAATCAGTGCTTATCACCACTAACATTGTGTGTTTGAATCTGCTCATGGCGAGGTTTACTCGATACCACAAAATGTGATAATGTTTGTTAGTGACTTGCGACAGGTCGGTGATTTTCTCCGGGTACTCCGCTTTCCTCCACCAATAAAACTGAATGCCACAATATAACTAAAATATTGTTGAAATAAAAAGATAGATATCTAATTTATTGTGCACGTGTTTCTGGAATAACCATGATCAGGTACGCTCAGAATAACCATCATCAGGTACGCTCAGAATAACCATCATCAGGTACGCTCGGAATAACCATCATCAGGTACGCTCAGAATAACCATCATCAGGTACGCTCAGAATAACCATCATCAGGTACGCTCGGAATAACCATCATCAGGTACGCTCAGAATAACCATCATCAGGTACGCTCGGAATAACCATCATCAGGTACGCTCAGAATAACCATCATCAGGTACGCCCAATATTGAAATATTGGAAAGCAAAATAATATAAAAGTTTTTGGGAGTAATAAATCAAAGGGCCTTAACAGGATAACCAAAGTCAGCTAAGATCACCTATACCTGAGGGAGGAGAACCTTAGTTTTGATAATAATTACATTATTTAGGAACTGTAAATTTCCTAAGTGGCTTTAACACTATAACCCTTCAGTTTTACAAACAAAAAAACAATAAACAAACCTTTGAATAATTTCACAAAACTAATTGGTTGTGTCTTTATTGCAGATCGGTGCCAGTTGAACGAGCCCAAGAAAGTTGAGAATATCCAGTGGAATTTAATTAACTGTTTACGACATATCGCTAAAAAGAAGTATAAAAATCCTGATGAAAGACTGTGGCAGATTATGGACAAATTTATTATGTTACGCAATTTTACTGAATATGGTCGAGAAATAGATAAAATTAAGGCCGAGTGGCCTGTGATGAAAAACCACCCTTTAGTTCTGGAATTAATCAAACCAGAATTAAATCCAACTTGAAAATAATTATAGACGTATGCTTTGTATTTATATACTCAATAGGTTTTTCCCCCAGAAATTCAGGAAGGCATCGTATTTGTGAAACCAGAGGGCATTTATGCATCATTTTAACAATTCTCTTGGCAACCTACTACTACTTCTACCAATTATTGACCTACTTCAACAGTTTGAAGATTATGTCAAGGGAATTGCGTTACAACGGAAAAGAAAAAAGAACATAAACAATTAGAAAATAACTTTGAAAATATGTACAAAAAGTGGGGGTGAATTTAAAGATTAGATGAAGTAATCGCAGCCCTGAAGGACTCGACCGAGCCAATTCAACACTGCGACCTGAGGTAGGCAGTCCCAGTCTACAATGGTGTGATGGAAAAATTATGCCTTTCTCTTTTGGGTCCTACCTAACTGAAGATCTGAGAGTATTTTTATTTAATATTTGCCAGGCATTATCAATGCTAAAACTATTTATATTCATTCCAGTACTGTTCTAATAATAGTAGACAATACTTTTAGGGTGGAATAATGTTTTATTTCCACAAAATTGACAAAGGCATGAACACTTCCATTTCTAGGGCAGCATGATGCTGTGCCATATGCATGGTCAAATTGCTTAAGGAAAACACTTCTTATTATATAGCGATGCTGTTTAAAATGATACATCATGCTGCAGAAGAAAAATACTGCTTGGAGTGATTTGTTTGTGTTAATATCTACTTAATATAGAACAAGTATTGTCACAGTATCATGTGCCTAAAAAAATGAATCCAATTTTTTTTAATTACCATATACAGTAAAACCTCTATTAAGCAGTCACCTGTATTAAAAGGTCACCTTTTTCGTGTTCTGCCATAAAAAATTCCATATGAATTGAACCTCTTTTAAGAGATCACCTGTCTTATGAGGCCACTTTTTCTTTGTCCCAAAGGTGACCACTCTTTTGCTTGGCTTTGTACAGGGACTTCAATAAGGAGTGGAGGTGTTAAACTAGTTTTATGGGTCTAAACCTACCTTCTCTAATTCTTAGTCATGCAAGTGATTTGCACTTGTGAATAAATTGCCAACCCTCACATATAGCTGGACAAACAGCGTTATTATAAAGAACACTATAATCATGAACATTTTACATAATATATTTAATTTTCGTGACACACAATTTTGAAAAAAATAGCTCAATTTAGACACAGCTTCATGACATACAATTTTGAAAAAGGTTGCTCACTTTAGACACAGAACTGTAATTTCCTTCTCAGACTTCTATAGTGTGTGGTTATTGTGAAGGAGTTACGACACATTTTATTTCTTACTCCACCACATTGTATAAGTAATAACATACATCAAGTTTCTTAATATTTTGGATTACGATAGTCCTCCTCTTATAAGGCCCTTCTTACTAACGCCCATCCTCTTATCAGGCCCTTCTCGCTAAAGTCCATCCTCTTATCAGGCCCTTCTCGCTAAAGTCCATCCTCTTATAAGGCCCTTCTTACTAAAGTCCATCCTCTTATAAGGCCAGATTTCAAATGTATTCAGATATTTATACCCCCGCTCTCCGGAGGGGGAGGGGGGTATACTGTTTTACCTCTGTCCGTCCAAGATATTTTTCGTCGCATTTTTCTCAGCAACTATCAATGGCAGAAATCTGATATTTGGTCACAAGCTTCATATAGGTATGCCATATTGTGGGTAGCGTTTTTGGACCCATCAGATTCCTACTTCCTGTTTGCCGACTTAGTTGGTTTTTATGCACATTGAACATATATGCGGGTGTATCATAAGTGAGCATTAGCTCACAGTTCATCTTGTTTTAAATACTAGTAAATTAAATTGTCCCCCATCAAAAAAGGCCTTCGCTCTTCCATGACAATTTTTTCATGACTGAATGGATGACCATATAAGACGAGGACCACTGTACCACTTTTATTTTCATGGTCCATGACCAGAAGATACAATGTGTATATCAATCTGCCCTTTGGTTGGTATTTTAAATGTTTGTTGTTAACTATAGGTGCTTTCAATCAAATTCATAGAATTGCATTTGTATGGCCTCAGGCAGCAAGATATAATGATATTCCATGAGAATGAAACAAAACTTGTACTTTTTATCTTTATTAAAATTCATTTTTATAAGATGTTAATACATGTTTTACATTTTATGAAATTACTTGAGCCGCCTCAGTGGTGTAATGGTTAGCATGCTCGCCTCGGGTACGGTAGATTGTGTGTTCAAGCCCCGATTGGGTCAAACCAAAGACTATAAAATTGGTATCTGTTGCTCCTCTGCTAATTATATATAAGCTCTTATCATTAAGGAGAAAGAGCAGACTGGTTGGCTCAGAATCAGGATAATGTGTCTGAGTGGGGCGACATGTCTATCTGCAGACTGTTGTTTCAGCGAGCTAACACTATAAAAATCCAACTAAGCGTGTTGGTCTAGTACAAAGTGAGCCTCATCATCATGTCATTGAAAATTAACTTTTTTTCTTGCCATGATATAGCAGAAAAATTGCTGAGTTGGCATTAAACAACAATCCCTCACTCGGATATACTGGAACACCTTTAATTATTGGTCTGTTGTGTCCACATGTAATGGTAGTGTATCAGGGTTGTATTAAATTGGATATTTAGAATAAACCTCTGAATATTCAACCTAACAGTGTTCAGGATAGATCTATTTGATGGCAGTTTTTAGCTTGACTTTTCGAAGAAAAAAGTCGAGATATTGTCGTCACTCCGGCGTCAGTGTCTGGGTCGGTTAAGTTTTAGGTTAAGTTTTTTGTTAGAGTCCATTTCTCAAAAACTATTAAAGGTATCCATTTGAAACTTGGCATACTTGTTCACTATCAAAAGAGGAACCAATTACAACAAGGCAGATGACCCTGTGATTTGCATATCCAGAGTTATCTGCCCTTGTTTCGACATAGTACATAGAAATTAGGGATATTTTTTTAGTATGATTAAAATTTCTCAATAACTATCAAAGCTATTAGCTTGAAACTCAAAACACTTGTAGAAAGTGTTGACCCCAATCTGTTGACAAGAGAAGACAACTCCATCTAGCATTTTATTTGAGTTATTGCCCCTTTTTGACTTAGAATGAGCTAAAAATACAATTTCTCAATAATTATGGTAGACATTGAATTGAAACTCAACATACCTGTTCACTATCAAATGGGGAACCCATTACAACAAGGCAGGTGACCCTGTAATTTGTATATCCAGAGTTATCTGCTCTTGTTTCGACATAGTACATACAAATGTAGACATTTGGGATATTTTTTTAGTATAATTAAAATTTCTCAATAACTATCAAAGCTATTAACTTGAAACTCAATACACTTGTAGAAAGTGTTGACCCCAATCTGTTGACAAGTTAGTAGTATGTATAACTTTGTAAATTGCTTGCAGTTTAATATCAGATACGAAAAAGTCGATCGTCCAGCACCCGTGGGCGGTGCTCTTGTTAAAAATATGTTTGTTCTTCTATAGTGGGATTTGAACCCAAAACGCCAATTTGTTAGCAAAATGAAGAACCATTTTGCTCCTTCTGCCAAATCTGCAGAAAGGTCTAAATGATTCACCCTTAGTGTATGGATTTGACTGCATGAGGATATTAATGGTTCACCATTACTTGGTTGATATAATGGAGGGTCTAAATATTTCATCATTAGTGAGTGAATAAGACAGAGAAAGCCACAATTTTCCTTAAAATGGCTTAAATTTTAATGGTATGTAAAATTTAATTAGTAGTATATGTATGACATTTCTTGGGGGTTTTGTTGAAAAAATTAGCATTTTGTGAATTTTTGACAAAAATATGCATATCATTCAAGCCAACTTGCTTGGATCGTCCCTTCTATCTCAATGTTGTAGTCCTTCATTTGTCCCTATTCTAAAGTAGATCTTATTGGTACGAAATCCTTCCAAGATTTAAATTTATCAAACCCGCCTTATTTCAAGCCAGAATCTGCTTAAATTTTAACTGTCAGTGCATAATTAAGAGCTGGTTCTAAGTGAAAAACCAATTGACATCGTTAGATAAAGGTTTGCTGGGGAGATCCTCTATATAGTTTTTAAAGATAGAAATGGTTGAAACCTAATCTGTAGCTAGATAAACACTTCTACAGCAAATTTGCTTTTCTATTTCTGTAAATTTTATAGTTTTGCATGGTTCTTTTGTGGTCTATTTTCTAAAATATATCTATTGGATTAGTCTTCTATTCAAGATCGCAAATGGTAATAAATACAAATATACATGTATAGAAATTTATTTTAACAATATACAGAACATCTTTGTTTCAAGATAAATGTGTACTAAATAACTAGGTCAACCGAATATAAAATATGTATAGACAAAACTCAACACCCGTATACTTATATCCTATATATATAGTTGGGTATTAGCTCGCCAGGTAGTACAACAAGCATATTTTTTATTTTATTGCACAAAATAATAAACATTAACAAAACACTACATGTGTATCAGGTAAATGATTGCTTCTCACCTGTATACTGTTATATGGAACTTGAGTCCACAAAAGAAAAGAACTTTTATTAGGATGGAAACAATTAATTGGATTATTTGCTCCCAAAGACTTGAATATATATAATTATTTGGGGGGTTTTTTTTGGCTTTTTTTTTTTTGGCTTTTTTTAAGTCTTTTGACTGAGTGTACTTGAAGGTTATTCCAGAGATTCGCAGTGCCACTAAATTAGATGACTACATTTTCATTACTATATATCACTGGCATGGTTTATTAGATATATTTATGTTTAAATTTACAATTCAGAAATAATGTAAATTTATTAAAACTAAGCTGTGTTTCTCAGGCATACACAACTTACGCCGATTTTGTCTATCATGTTTGCACCCTTTGGTTTACTTGCTCCCAGGTCCGACTACAAACCAATTGGACCCTGCGCTGGCCACGGAGTTGTCTACTCTTAACTGTACACGCATCAACACACTGCAGGTTTTACAGAGAACAGCATCGGGCACTAAGGGCGACCCTGCTTGCCCACAAACACTAAATTAGATTATTTAGCTTTCCAATCATATGATTATGACTATATGAGCGTTTCTGATGATGATCACCAAATTAAATATAGATCTACGTATTTATTAATTGCAAATTACACATGTGAATGACTAACAAAAATAGAGGCAGAGGGGGGCGAAACTAAATTAAGGTGGGATTGTATAACGTATCAATGACGAAGATCATATGACAAAATATAATCGTTCGCGTTACTGCTGAAACTATAGAAACGAAATTAGTGTGGAAAACATGTAGTTTGACAAACTAGATGAAAAATCGACTACAAAACTGTATTAACAGGTGCTCATAGTAAAGTTGCAAGACAAATGCAATTATTTCAGTGACCTTTGGCTTTGTAAATATATATACAGAATAATTTATCAATATCCATTATCTGTTATTTGGGATACCATTACAATTGATATATAAGATTAAGATATATATTTGTATTGTAATATAAAAAAAGTAGTCAGTGGTTTTCTCTACCGATAAAACTGACCACCTCGATATAACTGAAACATTGTTGAAAGTGACGTTAAACACCATAAACCAAACCAAACCAAACTAAAAAAAGTAAATAGATCAAGTGCTAAAATTTGAACTTCAAGATATAAATAGACATCTACGTCACAACCACCTGACAAAAACAATTTGGAAATTTTAAAGGTCGGATTAGTCAGTGAGACCTATATATATCTGATAGAGAAGTAAGAAATTAATTTAATTTACTTTTATTTAAACAAGTAATTGACCATCTTAATTACCATCCAGTAAATTATATATATATATATAACATGTAAAAATATAATTTATTGATCGTCGATATAGATATCTGTCTTAGTTAACATCAACTTAATTTCGTCAAGAAATCAATGTCAGCAAGTTGTTTACGAATTGAATATCGTGTTTACGTCCGGCTGCAACCGAATATTAAGATTGTAACAAAAGAAAACGATATGTTACTCTTGTTTTCTAATGTTTATTGCCTCGTTCAACCATGCAGACTTCCGGTTATTTCATCCCTGACCTGAGGAAACCCCGAGTAGTATGGTACGAGGTTTTATAAAGATCCTATGGGGGACCGATTGCATAACCACGTCCTAACCCTAACACCAACAGCTAACCCTAACCCTAACCCATAACCCTAAACCACTAACCACTAACCCTAACACTAACTCTAACCCTATGTAAAAAGGTATTTATAATTAACCCTAACCCTAGGTAAAAAAGTATTTATAATTAAATAATACGAATACGATAAAATTCTTATCAATCAAAGTAAATAAAAACCACTTGTGCTAACAAGATTTGTTATCTATAAAGTGATGCTTTACCCGACAATCATAGGTAAACAAAGTATTTATAATTAGATAATACATATAGTAACAACGACCGAATTGTGCTTCATTATTATCAAATCGTACCAATCCAATCAAACCTTAACACTATACTGATAGTTACATTAATGTATCGTGAATACAATTCATCCACAAACTTACAAAACGGAAACGCAATCACATAATTGAACCATATATGTAAAGACTTGCATCCAATTTATATAAATCCAATGCAGCGATTGTACATATGTACATTTGACCTGTCCATCATTACAATGGCACACATCATTCTTGAAAGACATACTAACCATAAATACTTCAAGACTATCTTGAACGTTTTGTAAAATATTAAATTCAATAGATACGGTCAATATAAAACATACTTAGTACTGATAAAACTTATGAACTGGGACATTGTTTCATTGGGGCTGCATCGGACATTCAATAAATTATATTTATAACCCTCTACTTCTTGGTGGTGACTATGCAAATATTATATGAATTTAGGTCCTTTTAGCATCGACCCTTGGTGTCCCCTGCATTTGAATAACTATTGCAATTGCTCATGTGCTTGGGGCACGAGGAGGACTCATTTATTCATATTTATGATATATATATAGTTCATGTCATGACATGCGTCACACTCTTAAATTATAGTAGATTCACATATTTAGCTTATTAATACGTCATTTTAGCATCGACCCTTGGTGTCCCCTGCATTTGAATAACTATTGCATTTGCTCGAGTGGTTGGGACACGAGGAGGACTTACTCATTTATATTTATGTTTTTGTTTTTATTTATATAGTACATATACATGTGTCTTACTCCGTCTTGAATTGTAATAGATTCACATATTTAATTATTTAATAAGTCCTTTTAGCATCGACCCTTGGTGTCCCCTGCATTTGAATAACTATGGCATTGTTCATGTGCTTTGGACACAAGGAGGACTTTTTTCTTTCCTTTATTTAATATAAATAGACAGACAAACAAATATTTTGATATGAGTGATATATTTATTCTCTCATGCTTTTTAGTATTTATACAGTATATGTATTTAATTTCGAAAATGTAGTTATTTCACATGTATAATATGTGTGCGAATGTGTTATAGTCCTATTTTCACCGGCCCTTGGTTTCCTCTGTATTTGTACAACTACCGTACAGTACTTGTCCTTGTGCTTAGAACACGGGGAGGACTTGACCACTACACTACATGTAAATTAACCATTGATGTCTGATGTGGCCAACAATGTCATAGTCGACGGCACTTAATTATTATTATAATTATTATTAGTATAAGTATTTAGTATATTTTATGGGCAGTTTTGTTCATTGTAACGTATAATATTTATATTTTTAATTTTTTAATGTTATTGTTTATGAATCACTGTAATGACTTTGCCCCTTGTGGGCCCTCTATTGGACAATACATTTCTTATTCTTATTCTATTCTTATAAAACACCCGATATATTGTACCCTCTTAATTATTATCTATAATGGAACACTGGTCAAGACAAAACAATTCAACTGTTCAAACAAAATTGCATATTGTAAATAGATAGGTAAACAAAGTATCTATGATTAAATATCAGGTTTAATAGACTCTTATTCTCTTTTCCGGGCATCCGGGTATTTCGGTCAACGAATTATCTCCCTTGTCATTGAGGCGGTGAAGCATTCGCCATTTTAAATTTGATTTTCACCGCCTAAAGATGACCGACTCGTTGTTGTTAGAGGAAGTGACGTCACCCCGGAAAAGAGATAAAATTCTTATCTGTTTAATCAATCAAAGTAAATGAAATCAATATTAAATACAATAAATATACCTAGTGACAGTAAAAATAAAAGATAGGTAAAATAGTATTTATAATTAGATAATTAAATATTAGATCGGTATATGTTCGATCAGAGTTTATAAACCAACGGAAATAACTTTATTCGGTGTGTATGTTCGATGAGAGTGGGGGAGATAACTCAATGTGGATGTTCAAATGGAAGTAATTATACGTTTCCAGTATGGTTAAGCGTATTCAAAGGGAAGTAACTCTGAGCATAACACAACGCCACGATTTCGTTCGTATCATTTATTACGTATGGCAATGCTTGACAATATACAATAGTCGTTTTAACACGATTTCGTCCGTTTATTAAGTACGATACATTCTATAATGGGGACATTTAACAAGACAATGCACGACAAAATACAATTTTAACAGTTCGATTGTTTATTAATGACAATTACAATGCATGACAATATACAATGTCCAATGTTCCATTATAGATAATAATTAAGAGGGTACAATATATCGGGTGATTTATATTTACCGTATCTATTGAATTTAATATTTTACAAGACGTTGAAGATAGTCTTGAAGTATTTATGTTTAGTATGTCCTTCAAAAATGATGTGTGCCATTGTAATGATGGACAGGTCAAATGTATATATGTACAATCGCTGCATTGGATTTATATAAAATGGATGTAAGTCTTTACATATATGGTTCAATTGTGTGATTACGTTTCCGTTTTGTAAGTTTGTGGATGAATTGTATTCACGATACATTAATGTAACTATCGCAATAGTATTAAGGTTTGATTGGATTGGTGCGATTTGATATTAAAATCCACCTGTGATGTAAATCTATTGTCTAAACTCTCCATTATTTTTAAGGAATGGTGAGTTATGAGCAATATTGTGGACATGGGCGGAGTTATTGTTCTCTTTGTACTTTAGATACTACACACGGACTTTGTTTTGTTACAAGATTAATAATTAATCAAATTAATAAAGTACAATGGGTGGATTTTAAGTTGGAGAATGTCCTCGTATCTCTCCATTCCTTAAAAACGAAGGGGCCTCGGCTCCATTATTTTTAAGGAATGGAGAGTTACTTGGACATTCTCCTATACATAATGAAGCATGATTAGATCGTTGTTACTCTATGTATTATCTAATTATACATACTTTGTTTACCTATGATTGTCGGGTAAAGCATCACTTTATAGATAACAAATCTTGTTAACACAGGTGGTTTTTATTTACTTTGATTGAAAAGAATTTTATCGTATTCGTATTATCTAATTATAAATACTTTTTTACCTAGGGTTAGGGTTAATTATCAATACCTTTTTACATAGGGTTAGGGTTAGCTGTTGGTGTTAGGGTTAGGACGTGGCTATGCAATCGGTCTCCCATAGGATCTTTATAAAACCTTGTACCATACTACTACCCCAGTATAGAAATAGGACCTTGTCTCTGGTGTGTATTGGGGAACGACTCCCTCGAATAAGGTCATCCCTTTCTTTGGCGGGATGATTCAAATACACATTTCCATTCAAATTGTTGTGAATTAGTGCCTCGTCGTTATAGAATCTCCCGCTCATATAACATGCCTCGCTCATATAACAGGCAAAAGCAAATTTAGCAGCTCCTAATGAGCAATCAGTTTGTCAAGATTGGACAAATAAAAGTGCGCACGACGTTTCTGGAAGTCAGTGATTTACGACAGGACGGTAGTTTTCTTCCGGTATTCCAGTTTTCTCAAACAATATATCTTATCACCTTGATAAAACTGAAAGACCGCAATGGTGCACGTGGTGTGATGGTAAGCGTCCTCACCTCGAGTGCGCTAGATCGTAGGTTCGAGACCCAGTCGGGTTGACTCAAGCCAAAGTCTATATCCGCGAACCGTTGTTTCAATGAGCTAGCACTAAAAAAAAAAATTAAAAAGCGTGTTGGTTTAGTACAAAGTAGACATCATCATCTCATCGAAATATATTTTGTTCTTGCCATGATATAGCTGAAGAAATGGCTCACTTGTGACTTGGCGGTCCGTTCTTGCCATGGTATAGCTGAAGAAATGGCTCACTTGTGACTTGGTGGTCTGTTCTTGCCATGATATAGCTGAAGAAATGGTTCACTTGTGACTTGGCGGTCTGTTCTTGCCATGATATAGCTGTAGAAATGGCTTACTTGGCGGTCTATAACAGTTATTCACTATAGCTAAAATATCGTTGAAAGTTAAGTACCTTACAGAAATAATTCTATGATATTTAATACATTTCTTGTATTTTTAAACAGATTTTTTTCAAATATGGAGGACATACTTAATATCTTTTGCATGGAGGACAATACATTTAAAAGGATTACTCAAAACGAGTCATATATGACAGACGTTGATGTTCTTAACTTACAACCTGAGGATTTGGTTAGTGATATAATACATACAAATATTACAGAAAAGACAACACTTGGTAGTGATTCTAACTCGGAACATTCTCCTATGACAATTGACTCATCCCCGGAGGCTTGTTTAGTCTCATTGAGTCCATCACGGGAATCATTTTCTCCAAATTCTGCAAATTCTGACACTGATTGTGCGAAAAAATCTAATACAGAAGACGAAAACCCACTTCCTAAGCGAAATGGCAATTGTCCACCTGATGGTAATTTACTGCCTCCGTGTAGAGTTTGTGATGCAAAGGCATCTGGTCTGCATTACGGAGCAAACACATGTGAACCCTGTAAGGTGAGCTATACAGTCAAACACATATGAACCCTGTAAGGTGAGCTATACAGTCAAACACATGTGAACCCTGTAAGGTGAGCTATACAGTCAAACACATGCGAACCCTGTAAGGTGAGCTATACAGTCAAACACATGTGAACCCTGTAAGGTGAACTATACAGTCAAACACATGTGAACCCTGTAAGGTGAGCTATACAGTCAAACACATGTGAACCCTGTAAGGTGAGCTATACAGTCAAACACATGTGAACCCTGTAAGGTGAGCTATACAGTCAAACACATGTGAACCCTGTAAGGTGAGCTATACAGTCAAACACATGTGAACCCTGTAAGGTGAGCTATACAGTCAAACACATGTGAACCCTGTAAGATGAGATGAATGCACAATATTTACAACTATAAACTTATTATATAACGCCATTCAGTTTGTTACATGTCAATGTAGCTAAGTACTTTCAGGAAACTCTACTTTACCTTTTTCCTATAACTAAAGTTATACCCCTGGAACCACAGTAACACTGTTAATTATGATATGGAAAATAGAAGGTTAAACCGTAATGTAACCACAATACGAAATATTGCTCACAAAGTAGCTCGGAATCTTCCAGTTTATTTCCTCTTTATATATACTAGTAGATATTTGGCCCTAAATAGATAGAAGCAAATGATAAGAAAACGTGTAGATTCTTCTCAGGTCATAAACCCATATTCTTTCGTAGAAAAAACTATTAAGACAATATGAACTTGAGCAGTCAACTTTGAACCAAATTCTAACTGCCAATCAGGAATACAATCTCTCGTCATCTGTAGGCATGCGACATAATACTTTTCAACAAAGTTTTGATATATTTCTAAACAATTTTTGAAAGATTTCATGATCTTATTAGAATTAAAACAAGACTTGCCATTTTAATATCACCATCAAGACAATCTTTATTATTCTTCTTCTTGTCAGTTGCATCACTGATATCTACTATATTGTGGTGAAATATGCATATATACATTGTACTCACGATAGATAATGACAAAAGGCGAAAAAATAATGGCAAAGAGAAGTTTGAATACCGGTATACCAAAGGGGTAATCAATACCCATAAATCGAAGAAGAACAAGCAATACAATGACAAAAAGACAACAGATAAAAAGGTAAACAATGATCACCTACCAAACACTGCACAGAAAACTAAAGATCGAGCAACATGATCTCCACTAAACACCAGGATGAATTCACGTGCTTCGGAAGGGTTAATCAGTTCCTGTTCCACTAGTGGCACCCGTCGTGGTACTCTGGAAAGGCAGTTTTTCTAACCATAAACACGTAAGTTGTAGCGTCTTATTATCTTTTTCATCATTACTTTTCACAAGATATATACAAATGTATTTGACTTTCGATATGGCTTTCCCGTTCTCTTCTACAGGGATTTTTTTGCCGAAGTATTGTTAAAATGCAGAAGAAGGAAGAATATAGTTGTGTGCGGGACGGTAGTTGTCCTCTAGAGACCGGTAAAAGATTGAAGTGTTCATATTGTAGATATAAGAAATGCCTTGAGGTTGGCATGTCACATGAAGGTACGTTGATTGTTTATTGATTAATGTTCTTTGGCAAATATTGCATGCATATTGAGGAGGAGAAAAGTTTGATGATGCCAAAGGATAATCAGAATTCTTAAATCGAAAAGAGACAAACTGGGATCTAGAAAACAATACAAGGACAAATTCAACAATGTACAAAAATTGTACAGAAATAAGAGAAGAAGACCTTTGACTGCCACTAGAAGTGTAGGTACGAACAAAAAAACATTTATTGGCAACATTGCGGCTACACATTTCGAAATCTACAAATGGTGTCTTTAATGTGAAAGTAGCGTGACACTCCCCACCAATTATTGACCAGGGCCAGGTGTACAATATCAGAATCTCACATTTATATATATATCTGTTACTGAACTCTTTAATTTAGATTTTAACATGCGTGTTAGTAATCTCCGCTTAAATCCACATTGATTATGTCTAAGATTTATGCGAAGATATGTAGTTTGTAATTAATAACCATGTTCTCCTTGATTAAATTATATGAACCAATGATTCTCCAGAATTGGTATTTTTAGCCGATTTTTGTTAACCTGTTTAGGTCCCCAAATACTTTTAAATTAGTTGACTTACCAATCTTTTGATTATGAAGGTTATTCCAGGACACTAAATTAGATATCTATATTTTTATTTTTATTATATGATTCTTATTTATATATTTTTGAAGATATTAATCTTTAAAAGAAAATTTTACACATGTTTGATCTATTGACCTGTAAGATATAATGTTATATATTTGGTTTCGCTGTCCATTTGTTTTAATTTATAACAATTTCAATTTGTTTTACACTGTTAATTGATATTATAAGTAGATGGATGAGGGCCTGTAGTTGTTTCATTGTTTGTTTGTTTTGTTTGTTTGTTTGTTTGTTTTTTTTTAATGTTGTATTGTACCACATACTGATAACAATATATGTAAATTCACTTCAATCATTTTTCATGATATTTGAAAGCTTATCATTCTAACAAAACACTTGATGTTTGAACATGCCCCAACTTCTCAAAATCAGGACCTGATTTTTTTAGTATATGCAGGACGGGAATATACTATTGGCTAATATAGGCTTCAGCTTAGGGCCCCTCAAGCTTGGCCGCCCTCAAGCTAGTTTATTTAAAGAATTTGCAATTTAAGCTTACTCCAAGCTATGTAAATGTCGCTAAAATATGTCATGAGTAAAAAATATTCACGAGGGGTGCGGTTGAATGAGAGTCTGGTTCCGTCTGAGGTGGCCCAATAATTTAATTAGCCTAGCGGCCCCAACAGGTCAAAATACGACTCTGAGTACATGTCGTGGTCGTTCTTGTGTTTGCCGATATTAAATGAGTATACAGTTATTTCATGCCTGTTCAGGGAACAGTCAAAACTATTGTCCCTTGGTGCTGGAGATGACTTGGGAACTATTCCCTGAACAGGCATGACATAACTGTTTTATTATCTTATATACATGCACATAACCACAAATCCACTGAAGAATAATGTCAGCATACCATACCATTAAAAAATTGGGGCACAACATTGTTTTGAAAGAAATACAGCATTTGACAGGAATGACGCACTGCGCATCGTTCTCGGGCATGGAACAGTTCTGATCCGGAAGTAGGGGAACAGTCAACTGTTTCACCCCGCCGGCTACTTTTAAAATTTTCTTGTAATCAGTTAAATAAAGGTAATAACAAAATTACCGAACTCCGAACAATCTTACAAAGGGAAAGTCAAAACTCATAATTATATAAACAGACAAAATCAGTCAACAACCGGAAAACTGTGAAAACCGTAATGACCCTGACTTGGTACAGGCATTTCTAAAGAAATGGTGGGTTGAATCAGATTTTAAGGCGCCAAACCTCCCGCTCTCATTACGGTTCAAAGGTTCCGGCTGTCACTGTAACAGTATTTAAATATAGCATATGAAAAATATATACTATAAGTTAATAAAGCTTGTTGTTCCTTTTGATGATATTGGTTGAATTGATGATCATCTCTGTCTTTTCATAATTAATGTTAATTTCAGCAATAAAAATAGGAAGGTATACACACGAAAAAAGAACCCGTGATATCAAAGAAATAAAGAGGAGCAAGTCACATGACCTGTCCTTGACCGGTGAATCTGACCTTGACATTTCTGACACAGAGGTGGACAGTTTAGTGGAGACGCTAATTCAGATTCAAGAGGAATGTAATGCTGATTTTAGACAATGTTTTAAGCCTGGTGCCCTACTGGAGATGCAAAGATCTGTCTATGTATGATACTATACTTCGTAATTTACTTTATATCGAGGGAAAAGTTCATAAAAGGGAGCGTTTGTTTTTGGAAAAGAATAATGCTCAATTCAAAATATGCATTTAAATCCTAAGTAAATATACATTATGACTGACAAATTAATCTTTAGTTGTATATGTATGTTTTGTAGATCGTTGTTTGTCCTTTTGTACTTTTTCTTTTGGTCATTGTGTTGTCTGTTCTTCTTCGATATATGGATTCTGATTACCTCTTTGGTATCCTCAAACTCTTCTTACAACAAATGTTCAATGCATTGCGCATTTTGCTGACCAACTTTATCCCCGTAATACATGTGCAGCCATTTGATTTCGCATAATCATGCATTTATTTTTCGAAAATGGCTACTTAGCCATGAGAAATTGTCCATGCAATTGTTAACAAAACCAAAGTAAATCGCGGTTTATTTTAAATTACATTTGCATTCTACATCACCTCACATCTGACCACTGTTGTTTAACGCCACTTTCAACAATATTTCAGTTATATTGTGGCGGTCAGTTTTATTGGTTGAGGAAACCAGAGTGTCACATAATGTTGTATCGAGTCCAACTCACCATGAGCGGGATTCGAACTCACAACGTTAGTGGTGATAGGCACTGATTGCATAGGTAGTTGTAAATCCAACTACCATACGATCACGACAGACACCTAGTAATACTAGTATAACGGTAATTATTTTGTCGTCTTCTACAAAACAAAACATTCAAGTTATAAACATCTTACAGTAGTTTCGGTAGAACTAAACTGTTACTGCTTTCACATCAGGTGAATATCTAGTTGTCAACCCTAAAGCTCTCGGGGGGAAAACAACCACTCTTAGGTTGATAACTTTCGATGTTCACCTCATATGAAGGCTAATATTGTATATTGTATCCACAAGAACAAAACCGTGGAAATATCTAATTTTTCTTATATTGTATCCCCTAAAACATATCCTAGAAATATCTAATTTTGATCAGATTTTCTTGTACGACGACTATAAATTTAAAATTGATAATATCTTTCAGGAAAGTTACAAACAGAAATTAGAAATATTTGGTAATCTTGGTCCGTTACCAGCAAGTGTGTATGAAGAATTTCACAAGGCTACAGGGATAGAAATTGATGACCGTAAAGACAAAATGAATATGATAGCTCAACATATGGAGACATACATCCAGATAATGATTAAATTTGCACGACACATTCCTGGATTTGATGATCTAATAACAACAGACCAGATAGCATTATTAAAAGGTATGCGATTGATTGATTAATTGTTGTTTAACGTCACAGTTATATTAACGAAACACTATATACAAATGTAACTGAGATACTCCTAAATTGGCATCAATCAATCAATCAATCAATCAATCAATCAATCAATCAATCAATCAATCAATCAATCAATCAATCAATCAATCAATCAATCAATCAATCAATCAATCAAGCAAGCAAGCAAGCAAGCAAGCAATCAATCAATCAATCAATCAATTCATGAGGAGAACAATAGTATAAACAATAGTTCATGCAGAGGAAAGTGGAATAGCTAGGAAGGGGCGTTTCGAATACTATAAGTAACAGGGGAGATAATACAATAACATGATATTCTAAAATAGGCACTCATTGATGTCCCATACCTAGTGTGAGTTGTGTATTTGAGGTGTCATGTATACTCTAAACAACAGACAAACCTGTTGGAGGAGATTTACTTCTCAGCAGAGAGACTAGTTCCTATCTATGTGCCACGTCTTTCATTCGGATGGTAACGGCTGGTTCGTTATTTGTGTTTAACGTTACTGTCAACAGGACTTGTCATATCGAGTATGCCAAAACATATTTATGGAGTACCAAGAAAACACAACCAACCTGTCAATGACAAAGGTTATCACAAACAGTTGTATGCATAAAACAAACCCAGAAATCGAGTGGTAATAGGCACTTGTTGCATAAGGTAGTTGTTAAAAATCTACACATTGGGAAGGCATTTAACCTGTTTCAGGGAGGGAAGACATTTAACCTGTTTCAGGGAGGGAAGGCATTTAACCTGTTTCAGGGAGGGAAGGCATTAAACCTGTTTCAGGGAGGGGAGGCTAGGTTTGTTTTATTTTCTGTCGTCAAATTCTATATATAAAAAACTCAGATTTTTCATATTAATACAAATTCTAGCTCGGAGACAAAAATATAGCCCTCACAACAACTAAAGGTGAAATTGTCGATCCCTTATTAGTTTATTTTATTTTGTTATTCCAAGCCTTTCCTGACCATTGTAGTTCCAATATAAATATGAGCTTTTTAAAAGACAAAAATACGTATAATATTTCCATACTATTATTATATAAAATATATGTTTACTTTACACAGCAGGACACATTGAATATTGGTTTCTGGAATTTCACACAAGAATAAATACAGATCTAAAAGTAGTAGCCATGGGTAAAAATGTCCTATCAAGTGAAATTGGCCATCATCAGTCGGAAATAAGCAGCATAATGGGTGATGAAAAACTAGATATGTTGTTTCAATATGCAGCAAGCTTGAAAAAATGCCGTTTAACTGCAGAAGAAGCAACTATTGTCCGTGGAATCGTTTTGACTTCTACAGGTAATAGGTCTAACAATTTTAACATGTTGACGTTTCATCTGTGATACAAAAGATACAAGAAATTCCTCAACTAAAATAATGATTGATGCTGTATGTTACTCTTTGAATTAAAATGCGAAAAATTGATATTTGCATGAAACAGATGTCCTTGTCGACCAATAACTTCTATTATTAATTAACTTTTATTTATTAGTCTTTATATGATCAAATATGTCAATACAATATAGAAACTTTCATTGGGCCAATACGGCAAAAACCAGTTCAATACGGATATTTTCCGTAATGCCCGATTCCAGTCAGTCCAATAACAGCTAGATCGGAATCCGCTGGACGTTTCGACAATCGCAAGGAAAAGTCCCGAGAGATATTGGACTGGTTAATTAATAAAGGTATTATTACGTGATGTTTTTCATATTGGCCTAGTTATACGTCCTCGGTCTGATGTATACAGCAGGCCTCGGACCTATAACTAGGCCAATATGAAAATCATCAGGTAATAATGCTATATCATTCCATGTATATTCTGTACAATAATGGTATACGAATAGTGCTTTGCTTTATTCATCTAGTATATAAATAAGAACTTCCTGGTACCATATGGTTGCTTTTCGACCTGTTTCTAGACCTTGTAAGAATAAATTGATATTTTTCCAACATTATACATACATGTAATACCAGGGGCGGATCCAGGGGGGGGGGGGGGGCGCCCCCCCCTCCCCCCCTAAAATTGGAAAAAATAAGATTTTTTGGCGTAAAATCGTGATTTTTCACACGAAATAACCCAAAAATTTTCGCGCCTCCCTCCGCTCGGCGCAATGTTTTAAAGTGCGCCCCCCTTAACTTGAAATCCTGGATCCGCCCCTGAATACTATATTGTTTATTTATTCTCTTAATTCGACCTTTAAGATAAAGTATTTGAAAAAGTTTGACTATACCAAACGGGTAATCAGAGGCTGTAAATCGAAGAATGACAGAAAACACAATGGTCAAAAGAAAAAGAACAAAAGGACAAATAATGATCTACGAAACACTACACACAAAACTACAGATTGAGCAACACGAACCTCACTAAAAACCGGGGGTGAACTCAGGTGTCAGACAAATGGGCAGATTTAAATAGACTTCGTGTCCTAGCTATTCATTAATTTGATCCTGCAAATACAACACATACTGTAAACCAATTAAATTTTGCGTTTTTAAACAGTTGCGATTATCACATGGGCTAAATGTTCATGTATTGGCTGTTTTTTTAGTACGGTTACAAAAACCATGCTCCATCGTTTTTTTTTTATTGTTCACCACTATCATTTTTTACACTCGATATATTGTTTTGCAGATAAATGCACATTGAAAGAAACTGAAAAGGTAGAGAAAATGCAATGGAATTTGGTCAGATGCTTAAGATGTTTATTAAAGAGGAACTATGCAAAACCAGACGAGCGATTGTGGCAGATATTTGACAAACTGACATCTCTTCGTACTTTTTCACATTTTGGCAACGAAATTAACCGAATGAGGGCTAAGTGGCCTGTTATGAAAGACCACCCACTCGTCCTAGAAATGATTAAACCAGATGCTAATGAAACACAATGAATCTACAGATATGGGAAAAATAATTAAAATTATATTATACAATCTTAACTGAAATGTAGTGTTATCTATTCTATTATTACATTCCATTATAAGTTAACAAAAAATAATGTGGGAATTTTAGTTTCTAAAATATAAGGATTTATTTTTTAATATTGTACTCACTTTATGAACATTTTTAGTGGGGTTCGTATTGCTAGATCTTTAGTGTTCTATGCAATGTTTTGTAGATCATTGTTTGTCCTTTTGTCCTTTTTCCTTTGACCATTGTAATGTATGCTCTTCCGCGCGAGATTTACGGCTACTGATTACACTTTTGGTATCTTCAACGTTTCTTAAACAGAAACACTTATTTTATGGAATCGAATATAATTTTTCTGTGTCGATGAAAGTATTTTCAGCAAATATATATATTTGAAGATGCCGTCCATTAAAATAAGAGTAATATCAGAATCAATCTCCATCAGAAGGATTCTTGGTCGTATGTCAATCAAGATAATCTCAGTCACACCATTAGCTGACGTCATATGAGATATCTTCAATGGATGGAAGGCCACGCCTACATACTCTGTTTGTGTTTACAAGCATCACCAATAGATGACTAGATAATACAGTTAAATGAAATAGATATGTAGTCTCGCAATAAAGGGGAGGGGCATATATTTCGACATGTGGCAGAGTTTATTATCCAAGTGTAGTGATACATATCCAGCTATGTTGTCTCTACTAGATAGTGTAGCAAAAGAAAAAGAACAGAGGACAAACAATGATCTAAATAACATTACACAGAAAACCAAAGATTGAGCAACACGAAACCCACTATAACCGGGGATGAACTCAAGTGCCCCAGAAGGGTAAAGCATTCTTGCTGCATCAGTAACACCTATGGTGTTACTTCTGTAACAAACTCGGTGATAAGTCATGAATGATTAAAGGAGCGGATTGTGATTTCGACAAACGGAACATATTCATGATCTTTATGACACATATATTATGTAACGGTTAAGCATGTTAAGTCATGGTGGCAACCGTAAAACTTTCGAAGTGATTATTTAAAGTTAAAATTATTTAAAATCGTGATTGGAACCATAAACTCTGGAATATATAACTGAAATATATATACTCCATATGCAGATATGTGCTGCTATTTATCGTTTTAATTATCTTGCGTTTGATACAGATCTACAATCTTTTCAAAAACGAATTTCTGACTTTTAAAAAAGCCATACAGTGATCAATGCATTACTGTTGTGATTTGTACAGACAATGGTCCACAACATACTACAACGAAAACAAAAAATTGAGCAACACAAATCTTGCTAAAATTAGGGAAGAAATCTGGTGCTCCGCAATGGTTTTTAAGTCTGATCATGCGAATGTTGACACCAATATGTTGTAATCGGATTGCATAAACATTAGTGAAAACCAAAGTGGAAATCAGGAATCTTCAATCCAAAGAAACTGGCAACATTGGGTACATAAGACACAGGACGAAGTCAAACAAAACAAAAAACACACCACAGAAAACTAAAAAGACGAGCAACACGAACACCACTAAAAACCGGAGTTGAAATCATGTGCCCCCAAAGGTAAGCAGTGTAAATAGGCGTGGTCATCGTGGTCTTATTTAGTTTATGTTGTCGGCGATAAATAAGGTCAAAGTAGTAAACCATTAGAAAGAGATTAGAAGTAACGAAAGGTAGCTATTTAATTTAGTGCTGACGACTCTGTTCTGGAACAACCTTGTCAGGTACACAGAAAGGTTAGGTAAATGGGAAAGCTAAATAATGTAATAGTCATGAGTGCAATAAAGCCAAAGGGCATACACAGGATAGCCAAAATCGTTTAAGATTACATATGCCTCAGGTCAGGGAAATGACCATTGGCTTTTATAATTGTATGACCGCATTATTTCATGAGAGGGAAGGTTTGGACCCAGAAAACAGTATAACAGATCCATTTGTTTATTAAAGTGCCTGTGCTTAGTCAGGCAAGCGAGTTGTAATTGTAAATTGGAGGAAACCAATGTATATACCCAGAGACAAACACCGCAGTCTCTGAAAGACGCTATCACGTAATTGGTGTATCGAAACTCTATTGATAATATGCACTGATTGCATATACATATGTATATCCATCTACCATGCCTTTACAACGACGACCCTCCACAATACTATGTGTAAAGGTATTGTCAGCATTCATTTTGTTGTTTGCGAGTAATTATGGTCAATATGTTTGTCGCACCGCCCTACTTACTGTCTAATTCCTAAATCCTCAGTGGTGGAGCTACGAGAATATCAATGCAAACTATGCGGATTTACGGATCTTCTCTTCATTGCACAATAATCAACTAGTACAAAAGATCTATTAAGAAGTTAAAATATCTTTCACGAGTGTGGAGCGGAGTGGAACTAGGGTAAAATACATTGAATTTCAAGGAGTGAAAGATATTCAAATATCTTATTTTGATGGAATGAAAGAATATAGTTCCTCAGTAAATAACAAATTAATATAATTTGAAAATTACAGAAAATTTAAATGGCTATGATGCGCTAACTCTTTGATATATTTCACGAGCATATTTATAATTTATTCATTTATTTATCTACTTATTTTATTTTAAAATTCCAATAAAATGAAAAAAACGAATGATACAGTTGCAGAAGTAAGTCGTAGAAAGGAAGAAAAAATCAATACACCGAATACACATATATATGACCTCTCATTTATCTGGCTTGATACAGGCACTTCAACAGCAAAAACAGTCGGGGTAATACTAATAAGCACTATTTCATTGATTTAGAATAAGTTGACATTTATTTGTGAAGATATAATAGCTGGTCTAGGATTGGCACATCACGGCGGATATTTTGACTGCCGCACGTTAAAAGGGAGATAATCTGAGAGTAATACATATTTCGCATTGTCACCACCACAAGAAAAGGTTTGTAAATCTAATAGTTTCAATAACAGTTGATTAGTTTGAATGATAATTGTTATAATTCAATTACAATTTCAATACATTTAGGTAAATATTATTCCTGTGTGTGACCTTTAAATTTATCAATGATGCTTTGTTGGAACAAATGTAAGTTGTCTATACTGTTGAATTGAAAAAAAAGGGGGGGGGGTAATTTTTTATTTTACTTCAGTTTGTCATATATATAAATAGCTATGAGCATGTGACATACTCTCGCTTATCCTACTAGTTTGATAACCATAAGGAAGTTCATTATTGACATCCGAACATTTTAGTGATCGTTCTTAAATGGGTTTTTTAATCAGTATTAACTTACTAATGTTGCACATGCCAAAATGTTTTGTTCCCGTGACGACTCAGGTATGTGGGGTGAAAGGTGCTTGGGAATAGAAGGCAATACAATGAAAAACTAAAAAGGTACCTCACCAACGCAACAATTTCAAAATCCAATATCAAAATCTTATAAATAAGCAAAATCGATACTCCTATAATGACACAAATATTTCTCTAATGTATAAAAAAAAACCATTAAATGCAGTGAAGCGTCAACATATAAATTGAAAACAAATTTAAACACGCATTATTTGTTTTACGCAATACTTGATAAACACAGACAAGGTTACTATGGCAAACACATGTTAACACTTTTAAACAACAGTACACAAGTATACGTAAAAGTAAATAAAGGTAAATATGATAGTCTCCGCAATGAACCTCAGATTGTTTCATTCAGAATATCTATAATAGTCGAAATGCATTATGGGAAGATATACACAATATTTCTCTCATCGACACTACAAAATTGACTGAGGTCATACCTATATCTTTTCAAACTTTTAAGTTTTTTTGAGAAAAAAATGTAAGTGTATCAGCGACAGTGGCAGCACATTATAGCTGAAATACTACTAAAATTGGCGTTAAACACCAATCAATCAATCAACCAGCATGACAAGCATCAAACCCAAACAACAAAATATTTCTCTCATTAAAACCCCGTTTCATATACAAGTAGAATATATCTAGTTTCGGTATTTTGGGATAAATGAATAGTCTTAGATTGATGAATGACATGATTGAATACATATGCACTGTAATTTGGAGTGTGTAAAGTGGTTCAATGTAATTACTCAACCAGTATAACACTACTGCCGTATATACGTTATACTGAACCACAAAAGAAACGTTGTATATATTGATATATCAAACAGCTTTGTTTTGAAATTAAATGCGCTCAATATCGAAATATTGGAAAGCCAAATAACATATAAGTATTTGAGAGCAATAAACCCAAAGGGCCAAAATCGGCTATGGTTACCTATGCAAGAGGGAGGAAAAATATAGCAATTTAAAAAAATAAATATCGGAAAGTCATTTCAAGCAGATTTCTAAACATAGTAAGTTTATAAAATATGTTTTCGGAAACTTTCGTCAACCTTACATTAGAAATGAGGAACTAAAGTCAGCATCGTGCATGTCCATCGTGGTGTATATTGCATCAACACCTCTCCTGTACATTGAATGAATGAGACGGTTGATAAATACCATAGAAATACGAGCTCTGACCCTCACGAAAAATATATCTAGTTCAGCTCCAGTTGTCGGCCTTGGTTGGATTTCATTAAGTTATTGAATCTCATCCCACAGCTGTTCAATCGAGTGTAATTTCGGAGTGAGAGCATGTCACGGCATAACCTTTATGTTGTTTTGCTCTTACAGAATGAGCGAGGCGCTGTCATGCTGGAAAGTGTAGTTCCGATGACGTGCAAAAAATGGCCTTCATGGGGAATCGTGTTTGAAGCTTAGATCGATTCCAATCCACACCATGATGTTTGGCCTACCCCATGAGATTTTTTGCATGATGCATGCAACAGTGTAGCATTCAACCCTTGTTCTACCATCTGCGTTCGCAATGCAATATCGACATTTATCTGAAAATGTGTTGATGATGATGATGCCAGTTTGACGTTGAATAGTTCACTGTTGATATTCTGGACGACGACGAACTGTAAGATGGGATATCTAGCCGGACGACGACATCCAAAGTTGCTGGTGGTCAATCGACGTCGGTCAGTGTCTCTGGTGATTGCCAATTGTCAGTCGTGCTATTTGCGTGGCTCTAGTGAATCGATTATTCTTTTGCTGTCGAAGGATGTACCTAACCTGACGTGGCGTTGTGACCATAGGACACCTCACACGCACTCGGTACCTTTTTGGTGTTATAGCGTTCCCATAGACGTTGGAGTTAAATAGTTGTGCAACGAGTTGAAACCTTTGACCAGCTTTCAATCTTCCAATATCTTGTTCTCATTGTTCAAGACTGACAGAGTCGGGGTATTTGTCGCGCGTTCAATATTAGTACTGACAGTGAATTTTCGGTGTCTTAAGTAAGCAGAGTTCAATGGGATTTACACGAGCTTTTCATGTTTTGCATGTCGTGAATTTAAACGCGTCCCATGGCGCTTTGCCTAGGTTAAAGTACGCAGTCAACCGTCAAATGTTTTTGAGTGGAAACGAATTTGTGCATGTTTTTCATCAATTAATTACATATGTATTGCCGTTGTGGATCCAGTTATCAAAAGAGGAAGGTTGGGATCCCATGAACTGGTTTAACCCCGCCAATATTTTTGTACCTGTCCTTAGCTAGTATCTTGATTTCCAACGTCATATATCGTGGTCTGTGTTTGTGTTCAGTGAGTTGACGTGAGAGGTAATTGTCCTTTTTATTCATATTGGTATTGGTCGAACTGTTGACCATCACTGTTTAAACTCTTTTTTTCATAATAATGTAAAAATCATTATATCTAATTTGAAGGAGCAATGAGCACGTGTAGCAACAACGACAAGGGCAGTCCTGGTTCTTTAGAAGATAATTGTGTTCGACTGACAAGTTCTTTGTCCCTGCAAGAGACGATTTCGCAAGATGAAACATATTCCAAGCAACAGTCACTGGAACCAGTTTCAACAACAGAATTAAACTCCACAATGACAAGTTTTTCTACTGAATCTGGAATTAGTGAAAATTCACTTTTGAATGAAATCTCGCCCGAAACACCTTTTCAATCATTGATAGAATCTGTAAGTAGAGGATCTTCACATAAGAAAAAAGAGTCTGGTGCAAACATCGCTCCAAAAAGCAAAAGCACAATAAAAATATTCAAGCATAGTAGACAACACCCTCCAAATCCTGATACCCTGCCTCCCTGTCGTGTTTGCGGTGAAAAGGCATCTGGTCTTCACTATGGAGTTAACACATGTGAACCATGCAAGGTATGTTTCTGCAATTGTGGTAATCAAACGTTTTCAGACATAATTTGAAGAAATGTTTGAAGATACCCAATGAGTAGCCAGAAGCCGAAGAGTCACAGAGGATAAAAGACAATAAGACAATCAACGGTTAACAAAACAATAAACACAAAAAGACAGATTGAGCAAAAGAATGCCTGCTAAAAACACAGAGATAAACTAACGTGTTCTGGAAGGGTAGGCGGTTACACAAAGTCATTTTCAATACTTCAATTCAATATTATCTGAAGCTATCCTTCATATTTACGGAACATCGTGTCCGTACTGGAACGGTGGTTGGATTTACACCACCCTATGCAATCAGTTGTCATCAACATTTAAGTAAGTGCATGTTGGATTCTTAACCATGGCAAGGTATGTTCGACACAACGTTCATTTAATAAAGTTTATCAGTGACATGTGGCGGGTTGGTGGTTTTCCTAGGTCCATTAACACTGATTGTCAGTATATAACTGAATAGTGTGAAAGAAAGTGGCGTTAAACAGCAAAGACCAGCTCCTTCGAGCCACGTTTTAGGGATATAATGATAAAGACAGTATTGTTCAAGACCAACATGCTGGTGTAATTTTCTGTATTACAACATGTAGCCTATTGAAACAACAGTGTGGAGTCAGACATATTGCTACACTTGGACACATTATCATGATTATTATTCATCCCGTCTTTGTTATTCTTGCTCAGCAACGAAATAGCAAACACTAATTTTGTAGTGCTTGGTTTGATGCAAACAGCGAATGAACTCACAATCTTCCACACTATTTTATCATTTAATGTGGCGGTCATTTGACAATCGCGGTATTAGTTGGTCATAGCCATGAAATTGTGTATCAGTCTCGTTGGTTTGAACGAATGATATCGAATAAAAATTGACATACAGCTGTTCATTTTCAGGGATTTTTTCGTCGCAGTATAGTGAAAGTAATTCAAAACAAAGAGGCTTACACGTGTATAAAAGAAGAAGGAAATTGTAAACTTGGATCTGGGAAATGTACAATGTGTTCATACTGTAGATATAAGAAATGTTTAGAAGTTGGAATGTCTCAGGATGGTAATTTAGTTTACTGTAGTTTTTAACCCTTTCATTGTCTTGCACCCAAATACTTTGAAATAGTTGGCTTTCTGGCGTCTGTTAGCTTTCCCCATTCGAATCTTCTCTGAAACCGCTTGGTCAAATGAACCGAAATTTGATAGGAAGCATCTATGGAAGATCGTCTATTAAGATTGCACATTTTGTCGCGATCCATTAACAAACATGGCAACCACAGGGAATTCTTGTTTCTGGTTGGTCGATTTCTACGAATCCTCCTCTGAAAACGTTTGGTCAAATAAAGTGAAATTTTACATTCATCATCAATAGAAGGTTATCTGTAAGATTTCCTCCTCATTTCTTCCTAATTGGACAATAAACATGGTCGCCATGGATTATTCTTGTTATTAAAGTGAGGTTCTCCTCCCGCAGACATAGGTGACCTCGGCCAAATTTGGCTAACCTGTTTCGGTTTTCTTTCTCCCAAAGGCTTTCAAATATAATGGCTTTGAACCTACCTGATGAATGTTATTTCAGAAATGCCTCGTGTGCACTTAATTTGATATCTACGTTTCTATTGAAATTCCTTAAAATCTGATTCAACCCACCATTTCTTTAGAAATGCCTGTACCAAGTCAGGGTCATTACGGTTTTCACAGTTTTCCGGTTGTTGACTGATTTTGTCTGTTTATATACTTATGCGTTTTGACTTTCCCTTTGTAAGATTGTTCGGAGTTCGGTAATTTTGTTATTACACTTATTTATTCTTAATTTGTGTAATCTCTACTTGAGTCAATCTTTTGATTTTGAAATATCTTCCCAACAATACAGAGTTAGATTCAGACAGTATCAGGGGATATATTACTGGGTATATATTTTATTTCTTCACAGCTATCAAAATTGGGCGCTATACATACAGCAAAAGAACCAACGATTTTATAGAAGTCACAAAATTAACAAATAGAGAACGACAAGAAGATGGCAAAAGAGAAGAAGTTTGCAATCTTGCAAGTCAAATAAACACGACAAAAAATAACCCTTGTGATAACGCAGAAGAGAAAGAGGTTACCATACTATTAGAGAAGCTAATAGCGATCCAAGAAGAAATGATTGCCGACTATAGACAAGGATTTAAACCAAATGCTCTTTTGGAGAAACAAATGCAAATTTACGTATGTTGAATTAAAAATATATGATTGATTAGTGATTAATTATTGCTTAACGTTCAGCAAGCAGTATTTCAGCTATATTCAGGAAGAGGACAAGTTTATTAATATATATATATATATATAAAACTATATAGAAATAAGAGAATGGATGGGTCTACAGTGAACGACATGTGCACACTAATTTAGACATCTATCAGTTTATTACAATAAAAATGATGAGCAGGTAATAAAACGATAAACAAAACATACCCCACTGAGTCCCAAAATCATAAAAAGAGATGCAAAATTGATACCTTTTACACATATTTGCATACACTTATCTAGCTTGTTACAGGTACTTCAACAAGAAGTGGTAGGGTTACAATGTAAATAAACGTTAGAGAAAACCGAAGGGGCAATTATGAATGGACAATCCAGGGAAACCGACAACATTGGGCACAACAGATGCAGGACGAAGACAAACAAAGAAAATAAAATAAATTCAGAAAACTAAAAAGATAAGTAAAACGGACTCCACTGGTTTTATTGGTCCGAACACTTCCTCTCTTAATGAAGTGATGCAGTTATGGAAAATAAGGGTAATAACAAAATTACCGAACTCCGAACAATCTTCCAAAGGGAAAGTCAAAACTCATAAGCATATAAACAGACAAAATCAGTCAATAACTGGAAAACTGTGAAAATCGTAATGACTCTGACTTGGTACAGGACTTTCGACATGTGAGTAAAATACCAAACTCACATATAACGAATTAATTGAAATACAAATTATATATATTCATTGTTCATTAATTGAACAATTAATCCATGTTTTGGTATGCTATTCTGGTGTTCTCCATTTCCTTGTAAATTAACTTTTCGTGTTTCGATTATAGAACAAAGAAGTCATTAGGGTCTTTCGGTTTAGCCAATATTTTCTCTTTATATCTAAACAGAACCTCCTTGGGATTAGCTGTTGTGTTTATGATAGACAGATATTCGCTTTATACAGTAAAACCTGTCTAAACTGAACTCTTTTGGGACTGAATAATTTCTTAAGTGTAGTCAGGTGTTTGGCTTACACAGGTTCAAATTACATAGACATTAAGTAGATGGGACTGTAAAGTCTGTCTGGTTTAGGCAGGTGTTCGGTTACTCGGGGTTCGGTTTACATAGGTTTCACTTTATATTAACAAAGATTTCACACATTGGGACTGTATTTAAAGTTCGGTTTATAGAGGATTCTGTGTTATTTAGGTTTCGGCTTAAACAGTATTTACTCTACATTAAAGTTTCATTGTGTTGTGACTTTATTATCTTTGTAGGAGAGACACATGGAAAGAGTGGAAATGTTTGGTAATCTTGGATCACTGCCGAAGAATATTTATGAAGAGTTTCACAATGTAACTGGATTGGAACTAGACGACCGCAAAGACAAAATGAGCTTAATTGTCTTAGTAATGGAGAAATATATTTTGAACATGGTAAAATTCGCCAGAAATATTCCTGGTTTTACTGACCTTCCAACAAAAGACCAGGCCACCTTATTAAAAGGTAATGTACATATTTGTTCTATTTAAAACATTTTTTTTGTAATATAACTTACAAAATCAATCTAATTAAAATGTATGCCGACACATGCGAAAGATACGAAATTAGATATGTCGGTAAAGCTGTTCTCGGGAAATGCTATACTAATAAAACGGCTATAAACGACGGCATAAAAGAGAGATAATTTAATAACCCCTTTTAACAGGCTCCTTTTTTATGGGTAACTTTTTTGTTATATGCGTAACCCAATTTACGATAATATTTTAGTTATATGCGTAACCCAATTTACGATAATATTTTAGTTATATGCGTAACCCAATTTACGATAATATTTTAGTTATATGCGTAACCCAATTTACGATAATATTTTAGTTATATGCGTAACCCAATTTACGATAATATTTTAGTTATATGCGTAACCCAATTTACGATAATATTTTAGTTATATCGTTGCGGTAGTTTGTATTGATAGAAGAATCCGGATTATCAAGAAACAACTACAGAACTGCCTACAGTACGTCACAAACAAACGCTATTACGCTAAGATGTATAGAGTACATATCGCGATGGGCGGGAATCGAACGATCGCGGCCATGATAATCCTTCACTCTGTCATTATTGGTTGTTTCTTTTATAGTCGTCAGAGGAATACACATAAACATGGTAGCAAGTCATATCAAAATAAAAAAAGATTCTTTTGGCCATTGTAATATTTGTTCCTAGATTTACGACTTCGATTACCCCTTTTGCATCTTCAATTGTTTAATAGTAGTGACATTTCCATAGAGGGCAAATTTAGTTAGAAAGAATATGGATGCGAATAAAGAGTAGAGATTATTCAATTTTACCCATAGACGCTAAGATATTTGGAATATTTGGCTTTCAAATATTTTGGCTTTGAGCGTTTCTAATGAAGGTTATTCCAGCCACGTGTCGTGCGTACAGGATTAGATATCTACGTTTTTATTAACGAAAAAGAACCGCGTGTACAGTATTTCATATATAGATATAGTTAATAATTTTGATATGGGCTTAGACATAATATGCAGTCATCGGCATAGAATGCAAATATTGTCATTTTGCACAATGCTTGAACCACCGTCACTTGAACGTTTTACTTATATGTATTTATATCCTACAGCTGGCTTCTTCGAATATTGGTTTCTTGGAATACACAACAGAATCAATGCAGAATTAAACGTCATTGTGTTAGACGGCATAAGCTTACTAGGTGGACCTGGGGCACATATATCCGAATTTTCTAATATTGAATGTGGAGGAAGCTACAAAATGTCAGAGAACGCAGCTATTCTACAGAAGTGTCAATTTACCATAGAGGAATTGACCATTACACGTGGAATACTTCTAACATTTACAGGTAAAAATAGTACGGCCTAAATATTGGTTTTTGTAAGACTAACTGTGAACTGTAAAAAAAAGTCTCCCAAATCTACTTATTGATATTTGTGGATACCACCCTAATTTGAAACCCTAAATCGTATATGTAGGAAACAAAACATGGAACGACAAACGTGGAACAATGCATGAGACTTGGCCAAAGCAGACTTAACCTTTCGTGCGAAATGTGGAAAATACTTAAATTTTTCCATGAATAAAGGCTCATGAATCTGGGACGGCATAAGAGGAAATATCCAAAAATCGAGAGGCTATAGTTTTAAGAAATATGAAGCTTGATCAAAGCACATGTGGGTTATCGTTATGTATGTGAACAAAGTCTCCTAACTTTGCAACGGAATAAATATGAAAAACCTCAATACAAAGTATTTGTAAATATCGTTTGAAATTTAGTCAAGCTCATTATTATAAGATATGTTGCTATGGTAATGAATAATTGACTTGCACATTCATATTCAATACGAATTTAAGGGACGTTTTTAAATAACTCTCCATTATGGTATTTAACTTAACGTCACATTGACAATTATATCGGTTATTTCAAAACTGTCAGATTTAGATCAGGTAATAAGAGAAAAATACAGATCGCAAATAACATACAAACTTTATCACATGCTGCTGTAAGGAGAACATGCACCAATCTCCTATGTTGAAATCGAACTTGTAATAGTGGTTGGTAAGATGTATTTGAATCCAACAAATATACGATAGCGACCACTACGCCTCCTTTACCATTATAGGATAAAGCATTTTTGTACCAATTCACAAATATAAGCTTGATCTGCATACTGAAAAATAATGTAATAAAAACGTAGATATCAATTTTGCTGCGCATGACTGGAATAATCTGGAATAATCTCCATCAGGTACACTCAGATTCAAACTATTTGAAAGCCAATTAATTTAAAAGTCTTTGGAAACAAGAAATCTAAAAAAGCATGATAGCCAAGACGCTTGTGAATAAACAGTATTTAATATAACTACATTCGCAAGAATAGTTTTTTTCATAGTCATTTTGCAAAAGCAAAATCTCTGACATTATCGTCAACTTGTTGAAAGCAGTCAGTATTTTGTAGCAATAGAAGAAGAAATTATATCGCAATGAATATACGGTACATGTTGTTACATGAGCAGTAAAACTGTAAATACATGTAAATAGTTTTAACCATTTCAAGCATCAGTGCAATATCTAGAAGTAAAACTGAATATTCTAAATCGTTATTTACAGATCGAGTCAAGTTAGACGAACCAGAAGAGGTGGAGAAAATTCAATGGAACCTGATTAACATGTTACGTTGTGTATGTAAACAGAACCATAAAAATCCAGATGAACGAATATGGCAGATATTTGACAAATTTACAATACTTCGGACCTATTCTGAATATGCAAAAGAATTAAACAAAATTAAAGCACAATGGCCAATCATGCAAAAACACCCACTTGTGCTAGAAATGATGGTACCAGAGACGAATATATTTTGAACATGTGCATGTGCACGTTATCCATGTTGTTCTGTAAAAGTTTTAAATGACTGTTATGTGTTAATGGGAATAAAAAAGACAATATTAGAATGTGTCATTAATTTTTTATAATATAGTCAATAAGACTGATCACCGAGCTTGTAACAAGGGGTGCCATTAATGGAGCAGGAACTGCATACTCTCACCTGAGTTCACTCCGATATTTAGGGGGTTCGTGTTGCTCAATCTGGTTTTCTGTGTAGTGTTTTGTAGATCATTGTTTGTCCTTTTGTGCTTTTTCTTTCGGCCATTTTGTTTTCTGTCCTTCTTCGATTTATAGCTTCTGGTTACCCATTTGGTACCTGAATTTAAAACAAAATAAAAATACGATTCGGAGACAAGCAAACAACAAAAAGGCAGTTATAAAGATGAAGCATAAGCATACTAAGCAAGCTCTCAATTTCATTTCAAAGTTGAAATAACACTGTGCCATCGTTGTGACGTTTTTACCAACGTTGTATCAACGTTGAGTTCAAGTTGTTTCAAAATTGAAAAGAGAGTGTGTATCTGTGCAGAACATATGATTAATCAATCATGAAAAGATTGCATAGATATCCTTGTATTCTATTTATCTTACTTTTTCAAATATAAGGTTTAAACATTACGATAACTCCACCACAATCTTGTCTCAATTAAATACCAAAATCGGCATTAAGCAATGTTACTATAAGAATAAAATGGAAAACATGAAAACAAAAGTACAGTTACAAATCTAATCAGAAAATCGTACAAACAAAGGCAAAATCGATACACATAACAGACAAATATGTAAACCGCTAACCTTCCTGTTTTGGTACAGAATTTGATATACAAATGTAAAGACCTCCCTATTATAAACGAATAGTAGGATTAGGGTTATGGTGTTTAATACCAGAACAATATTTCAGTTATATAATGGTGGTCAGTTTTAGTGGTGGAGAAAACCTAACGACCTGTCGAAAGTTACCAAGTATGAGAAAAATAATATGTTTATAGGTGACCTGTCTTTACATGATGCAATAGTAGATATACTAGTGGGTAACACTATTTACCTAAATACCTCAGACACCTTGATTTATAATACACGTTTTGTCTTACAGGGATACTCCGGAAGTAGTGGGGAGCAATTATTGTCGGAATATTAAACAATAAATCCAGTTGAATATATGGCACACAAAAACATTATTGTTCTTTGATTTTTGTTTTTAAATAAATATTAGCTTAAGTTGATTAACGTGAAAAAATGCATTCTGATTTTTGAGCCAATGACCACCCTTTACGTTCGTGCTGCCACGAAAGCAAGAATGTGGGTTTAAATAATAAGTTCAATGTTTTGTTTGTCTGTTCCGCAATCTGTTCCTAAAATTTATAGTTACGATTTGATTTGATTTGATTTATTGTGTTTAACACCACTTTCAGCAATATTTCAGCTATATCATGGCGACCAGTTTTAGTGGTGGAAGAAGCCGGAGAGAACCACCGAACATGGGCAAGCAACTGGTAAACTTTATCACTTGCGGCTGCGAGTCGACTGCACCCTTTTTGTAATTTACAAAGCCGGGCGCGAACCCACGCCGTATTGGTGTTATAGTTGTTCATTCAATATATGTATTCAGTAGTCATCGCACAAACGTTTTCTTCTATTTCTAAATTATACATGGGAAATAACATTAATATTTTAGCTACGAATACGTGCGTATTGCAATTTACAGTTCCCAAATAATGTATTAATATAGCTAATGTTCTCCGCCCTCAATCAGAGATGACCTTAGCCGAATTCGGTTATCCCGTTTTAGGCCTTTTGATTTTATTGCTTCCAAAAACTTTTAAATTATTTGGCTTTCCAATCTTTAGTCTTTGAGCGTACCTGATGAAGGTTATTCCAGAAACGAATTGTACCTACTAAATTGGATATCTACATTTTTATTGCAAATAATAATAAACATGTTTAATATCAGCCCTTATTCTGTGTGAGGGTAAGGGGTTAAGGTTATTGTGTTTAACGCCACTTACAACAATAGTTCAGCTATATCGTGGCTGTCAGTTTTATTGGTGGAGGAAACCGGAGTAGCCGGAGAAAACCACCGACCTGTCGACATTATCACATAAAGTTGTATCTAGAGCACTTCGCAATACAAGGGATTCGAATTCACAACTTTAGTAGTGATAGGCACTGATTGAACAGGTAGTTGTAAATCCAACTACCATACAAACCCGACGGATCCTATCTTATTCTGTGTTGAATGTTCTGCATTATGCACTGAATTTGTTAAATATTCACCCGTTATTTGATGCTGAATGCGTTGCAATGTACATTGCACTTGTTAAATAGTATTGGGTGGGGCATCGTAGAAGATATGTGGCCTATTTTAGTACCCCAACTTCGCCTTATTTCTATACTGTTTGAATAGAAGAAAAGCAGTAAAGAATCGGTCCAAATTGTCGTTAGTTATTATTAAAGGCGAACACCAGCTTGCAGTATGTGGACTTAATTAGTGACAGCAAAGGAGCTACATTGGAGGTTTTATTTTATTATTATTTCTATTTTTATTATCATCATATATTACACTTTACGTTTTTATTTTCCCTATTTGTCTTTGCTAGCGCAGCCGGTCACTATTTTCGTATGTGGACCGACCAGGTACCTGCATTATTTTAGATAAAAAGTATAATATAGCAAATAGTTCTTGTCACTTCGGGTCATATGGCAGTATATGGACCGGTCCATATACTGCCATATGACCCGAAGTGACATGAACTATTTGCTATTTATGTTTTTTATTATTATTATCGTCATTTTATTGCAAAATGATGTGCAATAAATGAAAAAATCTTCACTGACGGAACAGTTCCAAAATCCAATAGAAATATAGTAGAAACAGAAGCAAAATTGAAACCCCTGACTCACTGATCCATGACCACCCATTTACTTGGCTTGGAACAGTCACATCAATAGATTATTATACTTCGTGTAAGTTTCTGTAGTCATATTTGGTACTGTAATATTTTGGCATATTACCTGGGTAATATTTTGGCATATTACCTGGACAATTAGACACTCAGTATAATAATGATATTAATGTGGTCTTGTCCAGGTAATATGCCAAAATATTACCCATGTCTGAGAGACATATTACCCTCCCATATGTCTCTCAGACCTGGGAAACATGTTGGCATATTACCTGGACAAGACCACATTATTATATAAATATACTGGTGTTAAACTAGTATTATGACCATACATTCTCTTCTAGAGAAATGATGCAATATATTATCACATGTCTAACAATTATAGAAGCTTCTACTATGCAAATGTAAATAGTCATTCTATGAAATTGATTAATAGAAAATAAGATGTTTAACCGTAATGATCCACAGCATACCCAACCACAACAATACTAACCACTCCTATACAATACCTCACACCATCTGTATTGTGTGGAAGGCCATGTTTACAAAACATTATTTAACACCCCCGCAAGTGTATTTGAAAACATCAGTGTATTAAACATGACCCGACATATATTAGTATTAAATATTATGAATGAAAGACTAAAAATGTTTCTATAGTATGACTGAAAAAATCGTTCTGGTTTTTGCCCCAAAAGACTATAAATCGATTAGTTGGTATAGCATGCAACACCCAAAATAGATTATCAGAAGTAGTCAGTTGTAGTTGACTCATTACAGAATACAGAAGGCCATAGTAATTGACGTCAATCACGATTCTAATGCAATATTTGTTAATCATAGAATCTGAGTGGCTAAATAAACGTTTGAGGATAATCAAAGGGGTAATGAAAAGACGTACATTGAAGAAAGACAGACAATATACAGAAGAAAAGGGATAAAAATGTAAACAATAATCTACAAAATACTACACAGAAAACTACGCTTGGGCAACATGAATCCCACTAACTGGGTGCTCCTGAAGGGTAGGCAGTTCCTGCTCCCCAAATGGCATCCGTCGTCTTACATGATAGATAATGAATGATGAAATGGCCGGATTATTGCATACTTGAAATCCAACAAGGGCGTGGCTGTTCGAGTGGATAATGTCGTCTTCGGTGAGCACACAACTAACACCACTGACATTGGTTACCACCATGGATTACCATCTTAAGTGAACAAGTTTTGACACTTATCCATGTCCTTGTGTTTCACCGGTCACTTCGTCATATTTCAGCCATATTTATGAAAAGAACAAATCTACAGACAAGACATCATGTAGTAGATAAAAAAATAATGCTCCTGGTAGATCTATGTAATTAGACTGTCAAAGATAACTAACCCTAATGTGTTGCAAATATCACTAAGCATATTAAATCCCATATCGTTATTTAGCGTTCATTGTATTCATAATTATTTTAAAGTAATTTAGTATTCCCCTGCGATAGCGGTGAGGGGATATAGTAATAGTGGCCGTTTGTCCGTCCGTCCGTCTGTTCGCCCGTCACACTTTCTTGTTTACGCGAGTAAACATGGATATATTTGAATAATTTTTTGCATGTGGCTTGTAATTATCATTATCTTGGATGGGTTCTAACATGGAAATATTTGAAGCAAGGGTTTTGGAGGGAAATCTTAGTTTTTGGTTGAAAAACTCCAATATTGAGAATTGTGTCTTGTTTACGCGATAACTTTAGTAAACATGGATAGATTTGAATAATTGTTTGCATGTGGCTTGTGATTATCATTTTCTTGGATGGGTTCTAACATGGAAATATTTGAAGCAAGGGTATTGGAGGAAAATCTTAGTTTGTGGTTGAAAAATCACCGATTTTGAGAATTGTGTCTTGTTTACGCGATAACTTCAGTAAACATGGATGGATTTGAATAATTGTTTGCATGTGGCTTGTAATTATCATTATCCTGGATGGGTTCTAACATGGAAATATTTGAAGGAAGGGTTTTGGGGGGAAATCTATATTTACATCAGAGGTTTACACAGTGTTTAAAGTAGAGTACTTCCTGTATGTTATTCAGATCATGCTGCAATATACTCCATCCTTCAATAAAGTATGTTATACATTAAGACTGCAAGGTTGCTTTCTATAAATATATAAAACTAAATATTATGCAAGTGCGGGGGGATACGTCGCGCATTTATGCGCTAGGCGGTACTTTTATTCATTGTGTTTTCTAATGTGTAACATGTATTGCTTATGGTTTAAAGAATTTCATGATGGTACATGTTTGTATATGTAATTTCAATTATCGATGATTTGTACACTTTCCCTTTGATGTTTACATGCGGTGATGTATATTATCAAGCAATTAGCTTGATATTAACATATTATCACTGTTTTCTAATATGACGTGATAATGACGTCAATGACATCACGTTACCAAATCCTCGATAAATATACTATCGTTAATATGTTTTGTTCAAAATGGATTTCTCATCGCATCTCGTATCGCACGCTTCGCCTTCGGTGTACATGTAATATTGCTCTGAGATATCAATTCTCGCAAAACAAATCGACGATAGTATACATCTAACAAATACATTCATGAGTCCTCTTTAAACATTTTCATTAGCTCCGACCAATCGGTTTACAGCCAATCAAACTACAGACACAGTTTTAAGTGAGAAAGGGATCTTGTATATTGAAATGACTAGGAGAGATAACCGGGTGGAAATTGCCCATGGATTATCGACGATGAATGTCATATCATATCGACTGGTCTGATCGTATCTTTCATAAACTGTTCAATCTGTATAATAGCAACATTTCGATCATTGGTGTTATATTGTTTAGGATACTATTAAATACAAAACAGTTACGGAACAAACCCGAAACAAATGAACTAATATCACAGATTGGGTGGAAAATATCGAAGCGAGATCAGCCGTTGGTTAACGATGATGCTGTTCCTAATAACCAATAACGTGGTAGAAGGTGTGTGATAGTTAGTTGGTGTGTAGATGCAACGTAAAAGTGTTAAACCCTCTCCACCATTCCTCTATTACATGTGGCAATGAAAACATACGTTCATAGAACAATTCGAATACCTGCATGATTTAATGTATGTTAGAGACGTTTGACGATACCCAAGGGATGTCCAGAGGCCGTAAATCGAAAAAGGACAGACAGCGCAATGGCTAAACGAAAAAGGGAAAAAAGGACAAACAATGATATACACAGTAAAGATCGAGCAACAAAAGCCCCAATGAAATCCGGGAGTGAACTCAGGTACTCCGAAAGGAAAGCAGTTCCTGTTCCACATGTGGCACCCGTCGTGTTACTCACTTATTGTCGTCGTGGATATTGGTAAACTATAGCTCTAGAGACGTTTGTAAACTCACTTGAAGTGTAACAGGTTGTTGCATATCTAACAATAAAAATATCACTCATTCTACTCAATTGTCAGGAACTGAAAATAAATGTTACACTGTAATTGTACACAATATAAACCATCCACAAGAATATTAGTTATCAGATTTCTGACAAATCTCTATTTCTAGATACAAATGGGATACTGGTGGAAGCTTAGGGCGGCCTGGCTTATAAGACAGAATATTATAATATACAATTTCGTAACATTCAGGTTCCATACTACAAAATAATCTTTATGCCATGTTTCCAAAACAATCATGGATTAAATGTGTTTTTAGAAACATATTTAAATTGATAATTTTTGTTTAGACTTGATCATGTCGTGGGAGGGCATGACTACAATACATTATTTAACATCCCTTGTAAGTGTGATTGAAAGTGTCGATCTATTAAGCAAGACATGCCTTTGAATGGAATAAAATCATTTGTATTCAAAGCAAATAAACCATGAAGAAAATACAATATATAGCTTTTAACGTATGCGGCAAATGTCGTTCTGATTTGTGCCCTAGAGACTATCTATTCATACTATAGAATAGTATACCTAGTTACACCACAATAAATTATCAGAAGTAGTGCATTGTTCTTTAGTCATGTGACTGTCTGAACTCAGAAGGTTTGTTTTTATCTATGATGTCAACGAGGACATAAGTTGAATGAATTAGGTTAGAATGACTGTGGTTATCGTCGCTTTCAAACTAGTTGAAGCCCGCCACTTTTTATTGAAGTAAATATCTTGCCAGGAAAAAGAATGGTCATGTATATGTATCGAATGGGTATCGATTTCGCCTCTGTTTATACGACTTTTTTATTAGATTTCAGAACTGTTGTGACGATGTGGTTATTATTTTTCATTTTATTTCATCATTTTTGTAGATATGGCATAACTACCAGGGTTCGTGGTGCTCATCTTTTTAGTTTCTGTGTTGTGTTTTTTGTTTTCTTTGTCTTCGTCTTGTGTCTTGTGTACTCAAAGTTGCCAATTTCTCTGGATTGTCCATTATTGATTGCCCTTTCGGTTTTCTCTAACGTTCAATTTCTATACTGGTATAATAATCACCAGGCCAACCTATTCATTTTCTTTTTATTATTCGAAGATCAAAAGTGTAATTTAAGGTAGAATAAAGGCTTTTTGCTGATTGGACATCATAGAAAAGTTTATGTCAGTGACTCAATATATGTAATGTAAGATAATAAAGATACAAATGTATATACTTATATAAGTAAACACATAATTATTATATTTTATCTATTAGTAGTAAAAACGTAGAAAAACACGGAACTAGTTTATCTGCCAATAAGCAACAAACTCTGCTTGTTTTATCGTCACAATTCCTCACCTATTTCAACATGCGAATAATATAACGTCAGACTTCATAACAATAGAAGGATAATTACATCTTATTTGTTCGTGAAATTTGTGTAAATGACCACAGTTATGTAAATCAAGCGACAAACAACTATATTATTGACCATTTATCACTTTGACCAAGATATTAATAATACTTCAAGTTAAAAATTGTAATTTGTAATACAGATGTACAAGAATGTTTTTTCCATATATAATAGATCATATATAACGTAGATCATCACATTTAGTGTGCACGACACGTTTCTGGAGTAACCTTCATCAGGTACGCCCAAAGTCATATATGCAAACTAAAACTTGTATGAAAGGTGTCGAAATATCAAATATACTACCCTAGTGGCTGTCGTTGCCGTGATCGTATGACAGTTGCATTTACAACTACCTATGCAATCAGTGCCTATCACCACTGATGTTGTGAGTTCGAATCTCGATCAGGGTGAGGTGTACACCATTATGTGATAAAGTTTGTCAGTGACTTGCCACAGGTCGGCGGTTTTCTCCGGGTCCTCCGGTTTCCTCCACCAATAAAACTGACCGCCACGATATAACTGAAATATTGTTGAAAGTGTCGTTAAACACCATCAAACAAACAAACAATTATACTACCCCTTTCAAATGAAAATTAATAAAGCAATGTTTTGTAAGGCTGTTTGGAGGAAAAGTTTGTAAATGTGTAGAACTATGATACACATGATTTTAGTTTTCTCATTGTAAATTTCCCATTTTAAGTAGTTATTATCCAATCAATGTATATGAGCACTTTCATCTTTAGATGACATAGTTTTGTGTTTTACCTTTTATTGTCGACATAAATATTTTAAGCAAAGCCGGTGATTATAGCAATATGATGCTATGCCTTTTCTTTGTAATTTGATAATCATGTAATATGTAGCAACTATGCCACTAACGTGTTGCGTTTGATTTTAATGTTTAGGAGTGTCTCGTTTATCATTTGAATGAATTATCTAGTGTTTTGTAAATCATTGTGTCCTTTTGTTGTTTTTCTTTTGGTCATTGCTTTGACTGTCCTTCTTCGATTTACAGATTCTGGTAACACCTTTGGTATCTTCAAACCTTTCTAGGATCTAATAATACCATGTCAACCTTTAAATATAAGAATTACATAAGAGTTTGAAACATACAGGGGAAAATAGAATATTACTACATCAGCCGACAAATATTCAAAAATTCATTAATTGATTTATTAGACTTGGTTGATAACGATTATTATTACAATATCATATTATGATGTAAAAGATGAGATTTGTGAATGTATGTCACATGTCTTAATCATAAAACACGGTCTTGTTAAAAAATGGGAATAGATAAACAATATATTACTGAAAATATATGATAAATAACTTTATTGGAATCAAAATCGAGCCTTCGTTCGAACTTCGGTTAACTGCATTGTTGACATAAACAAATAATGGCAGTAGAAAGCAAAGCCATTCGATTTGTCATATTCAATTAAAAGTCAAAGAACTTTTGGAGAATGTTGAATCGGACAACGCTAAGAGACTTTAATGCTGCTTAATATATGGTTTTGGAGTTAATGGCGTAGCATTTATTTTTCTCAAAATATCAATGGTGTCATATATTTACATATAACAATTTTAAGATAATATGATATGATTAAACGAATTGTAGCCATTTTATATCGGTCAATATATGTTTTATTCTTCCTTGAAAGAATATCGACCTTGGACTTCGTCCTCTCTCAAAATATTTAACGGAGGGCTTGATGCATGACCTATAAATGCTGAATTTCTGTGGATGAGGTTCCTTTTTCAGAGTAGAAAAATTTCACTGATTATGTCATTTCACTGCAAGATTTAAAACACCGGATGATATTTTGATAGAACGTAGAGGAATCATGTACGCGTTAGAACATATATGTTTCTGGGAAGGTTGAAAGTCAGACCAAATGGTCAGATATGCTCGAAAAAAAACCACAAATTTAGTAGAAAAAAATAACAAATCATATTACACCTCGAGACAAAATCAACAAACACCTTTTGTTGTTACAAAAGTGACCTAGGTAAGTAACAACAGACACAGAGTGACATGTTTGTCCTACAAAATTGTTCCACGATGCATTGTGGTCAAAATATATGTTATGTAATATTTTGGAATATTGTTCCCAAACACTGGATGTCCATGGACTGAAGGTATTGCAACCTAATTCTATTTTTTATTTATTACTTTACAATTATTGGAAATAGGTGATTGAATATATTTTTGCAGAAGAATGGCATATAATATTGAAATTATGACTGAAATTAAGAATCTTAGCAGTTTCATTTTGTCGACTTCAAATATGGAATATGGTGATATGATTTTTTTTTAATTTTTTGTTTTTTATTCCTACAAATTTTCCCTCGTAAAGTTTGGTATTTTCAGTTAAAATACATGTTAAATGTACTTACGAAACAATATAAGTCTATAAAATGCAGTTCAATTGTCAATTGTGTGGTAAAAACCTGGTAATGGAAGTGATACCAGGAAGATTGTATTAACCGCTGAACATTTGCTGTTATTTTTCAAATTGTCAATGGAGATTTTATGTTTTAATGTAAAAGTACATTTAGTTTAAACATATTTTATTAATTAATTCAATATGACATTACAATATTCAGCTATATACATTACATAATAAGAAGAAATTAATAGGATTGGGAAACAAGTTACAAGAACTTATATTAATCCCTATCCGTAGGAATACATTTCATATATAATATACTGTGAATCTCTAAGGGGAGAAGCAAATAGAACTAACTAACAAATTTGATATAAATTACAGAAGGTATAAGAAGATAAAACAAAGAAAGTGATCTGGTGTTTGATGTAAAAAATGTTTGATTCAAAGTAATTAAAAAAGAAGAAAAAAGAAGAATGAAATAAGGGATCTAGGTACTGCTGATGTTAGATGAAACGTTTACTGTTTATTATAAACTTTTGTACATTTAAAAATAAACTGTTATTTTGATCGTCTGTGAGGTCAGGTGATCCAAAAAGTAAACGGTTAACTGTCAAGTTCATAGGAATATCAATTGATTCGATATACCGATTTCTCGAATCGTTGAATCTATGACAATAAAAAAGATAATGCGAGTTAGTTTGAACTTCCGGATTACACCAACGATGATAACAATTATGCGGAAGCATATATTTGGGGGAATTACAACTGCGCTCAATAAGGTATTACATAACTGGTTGGTCGTTACGAAATATCCATCATCTCCAATTCTCAAACGGCAATGCTTCTATTCCCTTTTACGTAGCTTTGTTTTTTCCTCTGTCACTGACAAGACTTTTACCGGGCTGGACTATATGAGTAACACGGCGGGTGTCGTATAAGAAACACGAACTACTTTCGCTTCGCGATCATCCATTCGAGATTGCCCTATCGTTTTTCTCTTACGTTTATGGAATATCACCAATGCATACTTTTTACAAATTTGAGGCAATAAGAAGGAATTTCTGTTTATGATCTAGGTACGCAAAGTTATTTAATATCTTAAGCTTAAGCTACACAATTTATGAGAGAAAGCATAAGTAACAAAGCATAACATGATGTGGACCCAATGACCATTTTATGAGACAAATTGTGAGGGTTTAAATACAAACTTTCATATCATTCAGATATTAAATATACAACTAAGGCAAATATGTGTGCTTAATTATTTCACTGTTTAAATTCAGCTCCATAAATGCAATATTGAAGAGAAAAGGTAAATTTTCTTTCATTACACATTCTGAACTCAACAGTAGATATTTGTTATTAACAATATTCATGAGGGTACTTTTGTATACGGACAGTTACTCATGCAAATATGGGAGAGTTACATATCTTATGAGGTTACTGCGGGTGGATATCGCCAAAGGAATAGAAATTAGTCTGACAGTTGATTTGAGAAACAAGTTTGTTTGCTCTTTTGGTATAAGAACAATAATCCACCAATCAGAGCTTAGAGCATATACACAAGTAGTCCTTCTTAAAGACAAAAGTTCCCTATCTTTGGTTTATTTCTTAAATTTTGATTGCAATGGTCAATATATAAGGGTTATTCGCGCCTTAAATCTCATTGGATTTAGTGGGTATTTTAATACCTTTATGGGCGGGGGTTTGATGGATGACTTTTTATTGAAATGCATGTACCAACCATGAAAGTGGATTTTTTTTTTTTTTTATGGTGTTTAACGCCACTGGCAACAATATTTCATTATATATCGTGGCGGTCAGTTATATTGGTGAGGGAAACCGGAGCACCCGGAGAAAATGGCCGACCTGTCACAAATCACTGGCAAACTTTGTCACATGATATTGTACACCTCGCCCTGATCGAGATTCGAACTCACAACATCAGTGGTGATAGACACAGATTGCATAGATAGTTGTAAATCCAACTACCAAGCGATCCCTGCGACGACGGCCCCTAGCAGGAAAGTGAGCCTCTATTTCAACGATTTGTCGATTGCAATTTGGAACTGTTCTGAAAGTGTGATATTTTTTGCTTTTCATTTGATCAAGAATTATGAGTAATTGTTTTGTATTATCGTACTTGCTCTTTCTTGTTCATATATTGATGGAAAATGTATATAAGATTTGAATTCATTGTTTTTTTTCTGACGTAAGATGTCTATGATAACACTATTGTGAAAATCAATATTCGTTACTTTTGTTGGAATTTCTTTGTGAAATATAATTACATATTAAATAGACGTGATATTTTATAATTAAAATGAAATAAAAAAATACCAAATGGTAATAACGATTAAAATATATAGTAGGACAATAGAAATAGAAGAGAGGCAAAATACATGCCCATAGCACAAATATTCATAGTGGGAAAATTGAAATCGTCTCTTTTGTCGTTCAGTTTCGGGTTAGGGTTGCGATGGGTAACGCCACTTTCAACAATATTTCCGTTATATCATGGCGGTTAGGTTTATTGGTGGTGGAGTACCTGAGAAAACCACCGATCTGCCGTAAGTTACTGACAAACTTTAGTACATAATGTTGTATCGAGTACAACTCGCCATGAACTTGATTCGAACTGACAACTTTAGTGGTGATAGGAAGTGATTGCATAGACAAATGCAACCACCATACGATCACGACCATGACGGCCCCGTTAGGTTTCGTTCTCAATCGACCCTTCCTGTCAGTTGTTGTGATGTGGTCAAGGTATTTGTGCATTGGTTTCAGAAACGATGTTGATACTATGGTGCAATCTGACAGCCTCGACATGTAAGCGTAACGTTTACATTTTATATTGTATCAGATTTCATTAATAAGGAGAGAGTTTGACAACGGTTTTGTTTATTGTCCATTCTCGAAAATGCCCTTTGGCTAATATAGAGTAAGCCCACTAGATGTGCTGATGGAAAATATCATTTTAAACAGAGACTCATTCTAGACTTGTCTGCAAGCAATAATGACAATATAGATGTTTTAATGATGTTAAGCTAAACGTATTATGACGAATATTACGATATGCGATGCAATTCAGATGATAACCAAATATTGAAAAGAGGACAAAGGCTACTATTCTAAACACTTTTATGAAAAGCTTGAATATACCAAAGTGGTAATCAGAAGAAGTAAATCGAAGAACGACAGGCACCACAATGGCCAATAGAAAAAGGACAGAAGGACAAACAACGAACTACAAAACATGACACAAAACTAGAGATCGAGCAACACGTCGTGTTACTCTTGTTACATTCTCGGTGATAAGTCATGAATGAGAAAACAACCTGTTTGTAATCACGACAAACAGAACATATCCTTGGTCATTTGGTGCTTACCTTAAAACTTTCGAAGTGATGACTTCACCTTAACCACTAGGAACCCTGGGCTCAGTAACTTTCTTGTTAGCAGCAACCCTCTATCAAGGACATCATGATAGGAAGCACAGTTCTGGAATATCGGATCGGATAATTGAAGTAAGTCTTTTATCCTTTGTGCAAGAACATGATAGGAATTTTACATCTACATTCAAAAGATAGCTATCTATATTCAACTAATCCCCCTTTATAACTAACAAGGACAGGATACAATTTACTAGTGCATACGGCCGGCCTTAAGCCAATTGAACCAATTGCTCCACATTGAACCCCGCGCTGGAGTGTTTTTCGATTTTGAACGTACCTGGTGAAGGTTATTCCAAAACCGCGTTGTAATTTAATATCTACATTTTTATTTTTCTCTACTCTCAACTGTTCAAGTACACACTACAACAGACTGAAACTATTACTGAGAACAATTGGGCTCCGCTGCTCCTAAGGCCGGTCCTGCTAGTGCATGACATTTTTTAGATTATGAGAATGTACTGATTACACCCGTTTGTTAAATTGTGTTTATCAGATGTTTTTCCTGTCTGATTACGCTGCTGTGATATTAAAACAGTCAAAATTGATCCATTCCAGAAAAGAATTTGATATTAAACATCATAGAAATCGATGACGATATGCGTACTCTATCTGCTTTCAAAGAGTATACCAGGAAGAAGGATTATAAAAATATGTACTCTATCTGCTTTCAAAGAGCATATCAGGAAGAAGAAGTTTAAAAATTATGTGGGAATATCCATGTAATCCCCTTTTGTTACTAATCTCAAGGAAGTTTTAACAATATCTTAGAAAGATTAAAATTTGTATTGATTTGTGCGACAGGTGCAGACAAAGCAACTTTCAGCCTAACTTTTTGTCCCATCTCTTATCAAACATCGCAATATGATAGGATACGAATGCATGTTTTGACGTACTGTGATTTTGAGGAGAATGCTATTTTCATTGGTTTCAGATCAATCTCGTGCATTGATATGACTGGCTTGTTGCAGAATGCACATGACATATGTCCATTGGTCTGAGGTCAATCACATGCATTGATATAACTGGCTTGTTGCAGGATACACAGGATATATGTTTTGCTTTTCTCATCCTTGGTGTGAAGTATCATTTTGATATCATCATGTGTCCCCTTTCGCTATTAAACTGTTATCAATAATAGCTGTATTTATTTTCATTTGATGGCTAGTCTGTCACAAAAAGGTGTGGATAAAATACACATGTTTCATATTGTAATATACCAACAACTCCCCGTATACAGTTTATATTTCACAACTCCTATATTACACCCCAGTTTGCAGTTTATATTAAGGCTTTTAACAACCTCATCGTCTACTGATTTTTATAGTCAATGTTTTTGTCTTTCGTCTCATCTTATCTTTCAAAAGGTTTTTCAGAAGATATCAACACTGTTGAAAAGATTCCTGTCACCTACGTACAGATGACGAATAATACTATTAGTAATTAGATTGTCATTCAAAGTTGATTTTTGGTTTCACTATTATGTCTTATGGGGATGGTGTTGGCCTTGTGGATGAAAATTTACACCGGCAAATAACATCATTTTCTATTTAGATTTCTATATCTTTTTGGTGGGATTCGTTGTTGTTGATCTTTATAGTTTTTAGTGTTTCTATTATGTGTCAACGTGTTGTGATGTCCGTTACGATTTCCGCATTAAAACTATGTTCGATTCGTCTATACATCCAGTTGTTTGTATGAGGGCTCATGTCTTATTTACGTTATTTGTATTTGTTTGTGCATAGTGGTGTCCAACATATATTGTGTTGTGTTTTTGCTAGTTTCCCTAGGATGTCCATTTGTGATTACCGTTCGGTACTCTCTGGCGCTTATTTACGTAACTCATAACTGCAAATATAACTACGAAACAGTTGCTTCCATTGCATAAATACATCTACGTCACTGAGTTAACGTATTTGAAATTCAAGCTAAATAAATGGCACAAAGACCATTACTGCACTTTATTTTTGATCTTTAGTAAAAAAAACAACAACAAATATTTAGCTTCAAGATGACTAACGTGAAAAAAGTTCATTCTGATTTTTGAACTAATGACCAACCTGTTAAAACATTCGTTAAAACATGAAAGCAAGAATATGAGAGTTTAAATAGTAAGTCCAATGTCTTGCTTGTCTGTTGCGTAATGTGTTCCTGAAATTTTATTGATATGAATTCAATATAAGTATTCAGCTGCCATTACATCTACTTTTTCTTCATTTATTTTTACAAAGAATATGCAACATTTTATATACAATGCACCAATACGTCAGTTTTGTTTTGAATGTGTGCAATAGTACTTCGCTAGTTTACTGTTGAATGTGCACAAATATTGAACATGTTGAATGCAATTCTTTTAGTATAATATTGAGTTTGTTGCAATATAAATTAAGCATAAATGTAAAACCGGTAATTTGGGTTGAATATGTTGCAATGAAATGAAGAAAAAAATCAAAAACCCCACAAAAGTTCCAAAAACCCATTAGAAAACCCGTAAAAAGAAACAAAATCGATACCCCCTACCACACAAATACATGACCGCGCACTTTCCTGGCTTGGTACAGGCACGACAATAAAAAGTGGCAGGGTTATGTTAATTTTAAAGAGTCTAAGCCTTCCCTTTTATTGAAATGATGCGGCCAAGTAAATGTTTTCCGCGTGTGAGTAAAATGCCAACCTCACATATAACCCGACGAAAGCTACTTTTAGTTTGATAATTCATGCAGTTGCAACAGTATGGTAATGGTGTTTCCAGATTTCCTAATTTTAAAGGATTATTAATGTAGAAATTGGGTTATAAAAGTGTGATCTACAGAAAAAAAAACCACCAGTTTCATTAGATATTTACAAATAAACAATTTAGCAACTTACAAATGCTCATTATCAAATGTTTATAAATAAGTTATTCTTCCCATCTTTAGTCGTACAATGCCTCAAAGTGTAATATTTATATATATACTGCCTACTACACAGGGGTCTCAATACACACAAATTTAAAATTCAAACAAACAACAGAAATTAGCATTAATGCAAGCCCAGAAGCATCTATCTTGTGCAGTTTTCTATATACTTTTTCGGTGAAAGTAATTTCAGCTATACATGGTGCGCACTAAATTACATATCTATGTCTTAATTGTGGTAACCGGAAGTTCGCTACTAGAGGTAAACATTTATTACCATTCTATATTCGACATTTGCAGCAACGCAATGCGCTATATACATTTTTGAACAATATAAATTGCATATTATGCAAATTCAAAACAAAAAATGCATGCGCAAGATATTTTTCCCCAAAGAAAACCGAAATTAGTCAACATGATATTGATTGTAGGTCAATGGTTACTACATGTATGTGTTATCATTGCAGGTCCAAGTTCCATGTCAACTATTTACATTGACCACAAATGTTATGTTATGTCCAGGCACGATATATTCAACCAGGTCAACATTCTTAATATAGATAGTTCAGATGTACAAATAGATATCCCAGTCTTTGTTTACTGGGAATAGGTTCAGATGTACAAAGACACCAGTCTTTATTTACTGGGAACAGTCGGCAGGGGCGGATCCAGGATTTCAAGTTAAGGGGGGCGCACTTAAAAAAATTGCGCCGAGCGGAGGGTGGCGCGAACATTTCTGGGGTATTTCGTGTGAAAAATCACGATTTTACGACAATTTTTTTTATTTTTTTCCAATTTTAGGGGGGGGGGGGGGCGCCGGATGCGCCCCGCCCCTGGTCGGGAACCGTCATGCTTATGCAATTTATCACCAAATAAAAATCAAAACTCAATTTACCTCATTCTTGTCTTAGGGAACAGTCTATATGTATATATATATATTCTAACACTGTTTGGTTTAATCTAATTCTAACACTGTTTGGTTTAATTTTCAGACGTATATAATATTTAGTATTAACCTAGTATCCTTTAAAGTAACTTTGAGATCCAGTGGGACAGATATATTGTATGGTTGTCACTTGCTTCTAGACGTTTGTATAATATACTTTATTTCCTGTGACTGTATAGTGAATAATTCTTCATTATCCTATCCAATATATTAAAAATTGCTGAGTTAGATTGCTGTCAAATTATAATATTAAATATATATGTACCATCTACACACGCTTATACACATGTCTTACGCCTATCCCTAGATTTGCCTTACGAGACAAGGTAACACTACGACTATTGAAGCTCCTTTTTTAGGGAGTGGATGTAGTCGAGTGGTCTAGGGCGCTGGACGTGGGAAGAACAAAAATTTGACAGCTCTAAAATCTAATTCTAACACTGTTTGGTTTAATTTTCAGACGTATATATAAACAAGGATATTTGGGGACCAGTTTTCAAGCAATTGATTCCATGCACCGTCTCCACGTAGATGGGTTTAAATAAAATAAGTTTGTTTATTTACATCTCGGGTACCACTTGTAATAATTAAAATAATAACGTAGTTGCTGATGAAACATTTTTATAAATGGTTAAATTAAATAGTATTAGTACGTTCGGAAGTTTACTCAATTTACTCAATTGTCAAGAGGTATCCGTTGTATTATCATTTGAGGGAAAGCATGCTATCGTTTAAAAATGCATGCATGCAGTTCGGTAAATTAGTTTGCAGCTTTGGTTTCGATTATATCGATCGACACGAAAGTGAAAGACATGATTCAAAACAAGAGCTATTATTTTAAAAAAAAAATTGACATTTTATGAATGCTGTTCAATATTATGTCTTTTGTTTGAAATCCGTTGCCTTGAAATTCATCTATATAAATCATTTGCTATGTAATAATATAATGTTCTTTGAACGATTATGTTACAAAAGTTCGTATAAATATAAGGAAATGAAAACTACATTTTTATTTTATATCTATTGAAAATCGAAGTTCCATTAAGAGTATATAAAATAAAAGCCTCTTGAAGGCCATAAAATAAAAAGAATTATCATGGTAAATTACATAATACAAGATTATGACAGTTAAAGGAAAACTCCTGTCAGTTGAACAATTGTTATAATTCAATACATTGTAACTTTTTATTCGTAAATAACTAATTATTAAACAAAAAACACCTTTATTAACATTAATATACCCAATTAGAAATATGAATATTTGGCATTTCCTGTCGTAGTGTAAGCGGCCATGACACCTCTTCATGTGACGTCCCGGAGACGGATCATGTTAGTTGAATAAATAATGTATCTGACTCTTCAACATCGATTCCTTTTGGTTATGTTTTAATATCAGATCAGAATTTAATTCGTTTGAAATTCTAGTAAAATATATAGGTCTTTGTACAATGTAGGTTTGTCTGCTAATTCCAGCCTGCACTAATGTAGCAAGAATACATGAATCGGAAAAACATCTGGAAAATGCCACAAAATGTCTTTGTCATTGATCTTTATATTGGATGGAACACATCCCATTATTTTCTTTTAAGATTTGGGTGACACTTTTGCGTTGATTATGAAACTCCTTAGCCTTAGTAAACAATTAAGATAATTTATATATAATAAATATTGTTTAAACTAGTACATGTTCGTATATTGACATTGCTAGCTGAAGTGTCAAAATAATACGTGAAAATGACGAGACGCCGAACAGCATGGTACTTTCACGGGTGCCCTAAAAGTATGTTTCTTCGAACTTCTGAACAATAAATTACCCTGCCCTTTTGAAAAGCTGCAGGAAACTCTAGACCATGTGAGTTATAGTCAGCATTTGTTGGTGTTGGTGTTGGTGTTGTCATCGTAAAACATCATCTCGTCTGCAATTGTTGCGCCGAATGAAACCAAACTTGGGTGGAATGTTCATTAGCATGAGGACATGAAAGTTTGCTCATTTGGTCCCGACTGGAAATTAAAGATGGTCCTCAGTGCAAATAATGCGTTTTTAGCTCACCTGGCCCAAAAGGACCATGTGAGCTATTGTCATTACTTTGAGTCCGTCGTCTGCGTCGTCGGCGTAAGACATCTTAATTAAAGATGGCCCTCAGTGCAAATAATGAGTTAATAATTGTTGTCAGCTGGGTCTAAGACAGAAAAATGGTTAATCTAGCCAAAACCGGTTAATAGGTAATTGTACTTAGCTGGGTATGAGATGGAAATTTGTTGTCAACTGAGTATGAGACAGGAAAATGTCGTCAACTGGGTACGATACTGAAAATGATTAAGTTAGCAAAAACCCGTTAACCTATTATTGTCATCAGCTGGGTACGTGACATAAAATGGTTAGCTTACCCAAAATCGGTTAACCAACTCTTATCTACTGCTGAGTAGAAGGCAGAAAATTCTCGTCACCTGGATACGAGACAGAAAATGATTAATTTAGCAAAATCTGGTTTACTAATTGTTGTTGTCAGCTTGGTGCGAGACCGAAAATGGTTCATTTAGCCAAAACCGGTTAACAAATTGTTGTTGTCAGCTGGGTCTACGACAGAAAATGGTTAATCTAGGCAAAACCTGTTATGTAATTGTGGTCCATAGCTAGGTTTGAGATGGAAATTTGTTGTCTACTGGGTATTAAACAGGAAATTGTCGTCAACTGGGTACGAGATAGAAAATTGTTAATTTAGAAAAAAAACCGGCTATAATAACCTATTATTGTCATCAGCTGTGTACAAGACAGAAAATGGTTAATTTAGCAAAATCTGGTTTATTAATTGTTGTTGTCAGCTTGGTATGAGACAAAAAATGGTTAATTTAGTCAAAACCGGTTAACCAGTTCTTATCATCAGCTAAGTAAAACACAGAAAATTATCGTCCACTGGGCACGAGACATAAAATGGATAATTTAGCCAAAAAACGGTTAACCAATTGTTGTGGGCAGCTTGATACGAAACAGAAAATGGTTCATTTAGCCAAAAGCAGTGTGGTTATCAGCTGGGTAGCAATTGACAAATGTCATTCAGTGCACCATATATACTTCCAAATTCATATTTCATGAAAATCAATATAAATTGAACATACAAACATATAAATAAAAATGAATGGATAAACAACAATACTGATGTTTTCCGAGTTTGTATACCAATTCAAAACCATGCACAAATCATATTTATAAACACTCAATGGTATAACGATGTAAAATTTTAATCCATATCTCATCTTGTTGAAAGTGGCGTTCAACACCATTACACCATAATCCTAACCCTCATCATCTCTACTGTTAACATATCCGCCCAAATAAACAAACCACGGTGGTCACAAAAGTAATGAATATTGGTACATGTAATTGTTATATCGCCAGCAAGGTATGACGACTCGATATTGAGGTAGAGGAGTGTAACGAGTATAGGATCCGTAGTTGGTTCATAAGGATCCTCTGTGACAGGAACGACCTTAGGAGGCGCGGGGCTCAATGCTGTTCTCTGTAAAACCTGCAGTGTGTTGTGCGTATTTGAACAGACGAGAGTAGATAACTCCAATGCGGATCTCCTTGTATGCGGGGTACATTTTGGGAGCAATTGGTCCAATTGGCTTAAGGCCGGCCCAGTTGTGTAATGTCTCCTTTAGCTCAGTTCGTTGAACATTGGTTTTTAATGCCAGATATCAAATTTAGATATTGATGAACTTGTTTTGTTCCTGCTGGCTGAACGTTAAATAATATTCTAATATGACGGCCTATATATCGTCAACCAGTATATGTCGGTATATATCTACTTTTAGCACCTGCGCAATCAAATTATCGATTGAAAACAAAAAAAACATATTTTAAAAAGTTTCTGTAATGAATAAAAGCCTACAAGGCCGTTTCCGTCATACACAACAACTACACATTATATTACTTTGTTTACATGTATACACAAATAAGCGATGAAAACGTACTCATCTGGGGTTTTCCCGACGGATCTTCCGGCCACCTCCCACGTGAAATGTTGACGACGTAAACAACCAATATTCGTATTCATATGTGAAGGGGGCTAAACGGAACTGCCGTTGTGTGGCGGATTCTAAGGCCGCCTAGTGTCATACAAATTACCGTATTTGTCATATTAGAAAAGAAATAATTCATGACAGCCGTAGATTTGTGTACATTTAACCATGGGTTGGGCATTTATATTTGTATTTTATCCCTCGCTGACGCTCGGGAAAAAATAATCGAATATAATTGCCCAACCCATGGTTAAATGAGCACAAATCTAAGGCTGCCATGAATTATATCTTAAATCAATAAATTTTTTCCTGACAAAAAGTTGAAATACCGATCGTTGAAGGTTAAACAATAATCAATCAATCAATCAATCAATCAATCAAAAAAAATCAATCAATCAATCACTGTAATGTGAATGGTTCGATGATGATCAAATCTAATTGTGTAAATAAAAGTATTCGGTGATACCGTATGATCTACTTTTACTAATTCAATACGATAAAGGAAGTTATAATAAATAATACATGTATTTCAAATTACTAAACAATTACACATATCTCACCTTTTTGCTATTTATTTATTTTTTTATTATTATTACTCATTAAACACGTGCAAATGTCTCACTGCACATCTTTCAATTATGCATTAAATAAGTATTATTGCGAAATATGACATGTAGATGCATCATTAAAATCGATCATTATCCGAAACTCGACCTTCAGTATATGTGTACTTTATACCGGATCACGTGATAATATAATGTCAACATTGATTAATAATATAGGTAGTCTTCTTACAACTGGTAATAATGACAGCACTATCGTTTGAATCTAAGGTAAGTAACTATGTAAATACTTTAAAATTTGATCATATGTTTTCTGTTTGTTGATTTTGGTATCGTTGGAGTAAAGACAAAAAAGAACACACCATTTGCGTTTCCGTTCTGACTTGTTCATATTCACCATGCTTGGGTGGATTTATAAATATGGTAAACACATAACACATTGTGTTTAGACGGGTAGATTATATGATTAAGGTCAGAGGAGATTTTAGCTGACAAGATATTCTCAATTTTTTCCCCATCCAAGCTTATTCCAAATGTTACGAATAAACAAATAACGGAAGACTTCAAGTGTAAAGGCACATTGGGTCTGCTTTCAGAGATTAAATGTAGGCAAACAAATCTCTCGGATGTTTAAAACGAAACTTGATAGCATCTAATCAAAGCATTATAAATCGGGCATAATTCTCACGTGTTCGACCTAAACTGGAATATCCGTGTTTAGTTTAAGAACCTCACACACATGAGCAAAACTCCAATTGAAATGGTCCAAAGGCGAGCTGATATATTGTTTGTTTGTTTGTTTGTTTGATGGTGTTTAATGCCACTGTATGTCTGTGTAGAAGATGTCAGAATACCCGGGATGTTACAGACAAACTCTCTTATTTAGATTTGTCACCTCTGAATCAAGGAGAGAACACTTACAAGACGGGTCGTGTTAGACAAAGGTATCCACCCAACTGTAGCAATTCCTTCAATTAATAACATCTGACCCCAGAACCCCCCCCCCCCCCCCCCCCCCCCCCCCAATCTAACTTACTCTTTGTTCTCATACAGATGTATACCATACTTCAGTAGAACTTTATACCATCAGCAATTGTTTTGACGAAAAGCCCCCCCCTCAACCCATACATACAAAAGAATCCTCAAAAGAACAACTTTCTACAACTCTACTTTGATATTTCACATAAAAATACAAATTTATTTGTAAATAATTTTAACCATATTTTATTGAAAGTATATATTTGCTAATGTATTCTTTTGCGATTTAAATGTATTTTTTGTAATATAAAAACTCATTATCAGACACACATGGGTAAACTGATCATCCTTAGAAGGGAGTGCTGTTGACAGAAAATTTAAAGGTATTGATTGATTATTTCTTAACGTTCAGCGAGCAGTATTTCAGCTATATTCAGGACGGGACTAAGCTCGATTATATAAAAAAAACCAATATATAGAAATGTGGGAAGGGATGGGTCAAACGGGTAAACGAATTTTGACTGTCATTGAAAAAGTATGGAGAGTTCGGTAGTGACGACAAAGTTAGTCTTTTGTAACGTCTACAATTCGCCTACATTTTCTCGAAATCTACAAAGTAAGTCTGTAGCGTGCAGGGAACGTGGCACTCACCAAATACGTTACACACTATAAGGTCCACGGCGAGGCTTTCCGTATTATAACCTGACAACTACCCCCCGCCCGTATTCGCCATCCAAGGACGTGATAGTTTGAGCCTGGGAACCTTCATCAGTACCAAGGTTACGGAAATAAGATGGTACTATTAATGTTATTGATAGTATTGCTATAGTTGGGTGGATAGTTGTATGACACACCATCAATCTTGTTTGTGTTCTTCTTTGATGCAGTGGTCCCCAGTTTGAATAGACAATATATATTACAACCGCTACGATATAGCTGAAATATTGTTGAAAGTGGCATTAAACACCATCAAACAAACATATATATATATATACATGAGTATCATCACTTACAATTTAAATTTTAATATATATTCTAATATATAAGTTTCATTTTGACAGTTGTAGAAAATTTCGGCATTTGTAAATTTAGCAGAATTTATTTTATCGAATTTGGAAAGAAAAAAAATCTACTGAAATTGCGTTGTTAGCACGTATACTAGCAATTTCCTTTAATATATATTACATTCGTTTTTACGTCTTACAAATATTTACTCTCCATTTATTTTCAATTTTTGTTTATCACAACTAAAAAAAGAACAATAAAGGGTTTTTTCTCACTCGTTGTCGTGTCACAAGATTAATCCTGTCCCCGGGGCAAATGTACAGTTAATTTATGGATAATTGATCATTAATTGTTTAAAGAAAGGTGATAACATATGTTTATAGAAGCAAGGGTGTTATACTTAAATTGAAAAATGTTTATACAACACTTAGAAGCGTGTCACCGTCAGTGTATGGTTTGGAAGTAAATTTGATTTCTATAACCGGAAGTTGTTAAAATCTATTCACATATAAACATTTCTGTCGTTTTTACGCATGCATTCACAATGAAATAATTCACAACATGTTCACGTGGATTATAACCCATTACAAGGAAGGCTTGCACTTATTTCTTCATTAATGTTCAGAAAGTCGAGGTCACTGGAGGACATCATTTGCCAATATATCGATGGATTCTTAATTTCTACAATTTCTCTTTTCTGTCGAAAATCAAGCAAATTTCTTTTACGTTTAGGCGTCGACATTTTCAACACAAATGAAAGAACACACAGACAAATTTATTAAGTTTTATTCAGAATGAAAAGTAATCAGCTCAGGGTTGTAAAATGTTATTGTAAAGAAAACAATTAACTGTTTTCATAGCGATATCTATTTGCCTTGACTGCTTGTTTACTTACCTTGATTGACAGGCATTCTAAAATCACCGAGGTGTGACATTATTGATTGGCATTATGATCGAGGTTTAAATAACAGTAAATTGACCGTTTGATCTTCAATTACCGTGGCGGATGGCGGTATGCGAGTTTGGCATTTTAACGGGGTTATTACTACATACGGAAAACGGGACTGCAGAAATTCTTGGCGATACGCGAGTTTGGCGGTGAATCGAGGGGCAATAAAGCGGGGTTTTACTGTATATATATATATATATATGTTACAGACATATCTATCAGCTCGCCTTTGGACCATTTCAAATTCTAGAGCCTTGCTCTTTATGTGTTAAGATCCCAAACTGAATATGAGTATTCCAGTCCCGGATTAACAAGTGAGATTTTTTAATGATTTAGTTAAATATTCTTTTCAACTTTCATTAAAGTGGAATCTTTTAATCTAAAGGATTTTGGTTGGCTCTCATCCTGAATATTTCTAAATACTGCTCACATACTGATGCCCAACAACAAACAATCAATCAATCAATCAAATAAATCAATTATGTCGTTGGTCAAATAGACACGTATTTTCTTATGTCTCTCGTTACATGGTAGCGACGATATTTTAATGATTTATCTTGTTATTTTATTTTCAAAATCGAAAATCAACTTAAACGTTTGTCACCAATAATTCAATTATATCATACCGATCAGTTTCATTGGGTGAAGGAGTTTGGAGTTACCAGGAGAAAATTTCCTCGCTTTACTTAGTAACATTTTCACATCGATGGAGTTGTATCGAGAAAGGACACCTCTCGACGGTCGAGAATCAAACTCACAACTAAGTGGTACCATGACCGGCCTTTGGAGGTGCGGGGTCCAATGCTTTTCTCTGTAAAACATGGAGTGTGTTGTTGTGTGTACTTTGGAGAGGGTATATAACTCCAGCGCGGTGCTCAATTGAGATCAATTGATCCAATTGCCTTACGGTCGGCCCTAAGTAGTGTTATGTAGTGATTTCTAGATCGTTGTAAATTCAATTACCATACATATTTATGCAATTAAATAGAATACCTTGCAAAGGATCCTTGTACCGATTTAAATCACATGGAGTGAAATATATTTTTAAACTTTGTCACGGCAGTTGGATTTAAATGAATTACAACGACCTAAATTCATGACTTTTATTTTAGACTATAATACGACATATTTAGTTGACTGTAATGTAAGATCGTGATATCCGAAGTTCATTCTATATAGAGTCAAATTCTTTAACTATTTTGCTTAATTATGTCGTAGTGAATGCAGTGTTTAATTACGGGTTCTATTTACACTTCGCGAGCACCTGAGATCACATTGGTGGGGAAACACGTTCAACTTTTTAGTTTTCTGTGTTGTTTTTTGTTGGTCTTCGTCCTGTGTTCCCAATGTTGCCAGTGTCTCTGGACTGTACATCCTTGAGGCCGTCGTGATCGTGTGGTAGTTGGATTTATGCAATCAGTGCATATCACCACTAACGTTGTTAGTTCGAATCCCGCTCAGGCGAGGTGTACTCGATACAAAATTGTGTGATGAAATTTGTCAGTGACTTGCGGCAGGTCGGTGGTTTTCTCTGGGTACTCCGGTTTCCTCCACCAACAAAAAAAAATGACCGCCACGATGTAAATGAAATATTGTTGAAAGTGGCGTTAAACACCATAACCCCCTCAAAGAAAATGTCACATGTTTCTGTTTTGTATTTAAAAGGGCCTAGTGATTGTGCTCATGAAAAGTAGATCTCAGAAATGTAAAAATTGAAATATTTTCGATGTGTTTTCATCTACATGTCTATGTGATAAGTAGTTCAGCTGATGTTACATACCAGCTGTATGAACACACGGACAGATTTAGTCTTATTTTTTTATTCATATAAATATAGGAAAAATAATAATTTTGTTAAAAAAACATTTCTACAATGTCAATTTCCGCCAGTTATGTGGTGCGTTAACTAGGGTAAGTTAAAATTATACTTTTCAAAATAAAATAAAAACTTTTGCCAAAAACAAAACTAATTCAATTTCTTAAGGTATATATTTGACAAAAACTGGCATTCCAAGAAGAAGACTCCCTGATAATTTGCGCATTTTTAATTCATGCATTTTTTTAGAAATTAAGACAAACGCGGATAAAACGAACAAACCTACCCAAAGCCACTGTCAAATTTTATCACATAAAATGTTGTCGAGTACACCTTGTCATAGACAGGAATCTAGTGGTTATGGTTATGGTGTTTAACGCCACTTTAAACAACATTTTAGCTATATCGTGCCGGACAGTTTTATTGGTGGAGGAAACCGGAGTACCGGAGAAAACCACCGACCTGCCGCAAGTCAATGAACTGTATCTCATAATGTTGATTCGAGTTCCCCCCGCCTGAGTTGGATTCGAATAATTTGCAACTTTAGTGGTAATACGCACTGATTTCCTATGTAGATGTAAATTCTACAACTAGAAGATTATAGTTATGACGTCAACTCCAAAATATTTGGAAAAGTTCGAACTTTTATAAATCAATCTAAAAGATTTTAGGGCTAAGTCAGCAATTTTTCACCTGTACTTCTTACTTTCTTCTTATCAGTGTCAACATTCTAAATGTCTATTGTTAGTGTTTTGTCATGTTGTCATTAATTCATGTGTATATTTTGTAAGGAGAGGACTTCACATAAGCTGGTATAACTTGCTGTCCAATCCTATTGTTTATGTACAATAAAATATTATTAAAAAAAAGAAGATCGTGGCCAAGACGATACACCAATGCAAATAATTAGTGTGTAGTTTTTTTTTCAATGGAAGCGAATATATTCTGGATTTTCTTTATTGTTTGTTTATATCTTTATTGTCGTTGGAAATCTAATTATCAGAGGGGAGTTTAGGATCCGGTTAATCGGTTTCATCCCGCCTCATGTTTGTGACTTTCCCAAGCCAGGAGCTTGATTTCCAACATCTTATGTCATGGTCTTGTTTGTGTTCAATAATTTGTGGTGAGAGGTGGTTGTTCCGTTTTGTTGATATTGGTGGAATTGTTAACCATCATTAATTATGTACACGTTGTTTCGTAATTTAACAATTGAAGAGCATATTTTGTATGAAGTAAATATTCTACATATTATGATTGTTTCTCGTAGTGTTTGTGATATAGATGATATATGAGTTCTCAAGATAAATTACAGTTTATAGCTGTGCTTGTGAATATTAAAAGGCAACCATATATTTATGGGGTGTTAAGGTTCAAATATTATAGACATTCCACAGTCAGCATTCAAACTCAAGGCCGATAACACGATAATCCATACCAGTACAACTCCCATCTCCACACTAAAATTACACGACAAAGATATATATGAGAAACTATGTCATGTATCTATTTATCACATAAGAAGTGCTTCAGATAAGCTTACGTACTTCAAATTGAGGTTACATAGATAATAGTTTTAATCGTCCGCCGTTTGGCTAGCTGGATCAAAAGTTTAGTTCAAGGAGTTTACGTTTATTTCATAACAGTATTTTATTGACTGCACTAGTGCTGCAAGTTCATACACAACCAGATATAATGTAAGTCTCATCAAACAATGTTTTACCTTGCTCCGATTTACAAATGTATCCCCCGGGCATAGGTGATCTTAGCCGATTTTTGCTATCCTGTTAAGGTCCTATTGTTTTATTGCTCCCAAAACTTTAAATTATTTGACTTTCCAATCTTTCGATTTTGAGCATACCTGATGAAGGTTATTCCAGAAACGCGTCGTGTGCACTAGATTTGATATCTACGTTTTTAATACGATAATTATTTATTTTGACCTTTATCAGTTGGTCAGCTGTACTTTTAAATGCGACCTGTTAATTCATATTAAATGGCTGTAATCGGATATTTTTATCTTATGTTATTAAATAACGTTAAGCTGTTATGCTTAACCATGCCTAACATCGTTTAAATATCAATTCAATATTGTCCTAGTGCTATAAATAGAAGTTAGAGAAAACCGAAGGGGCAGCCATGAATGGACAATCCAGAGATACAGTAAGCAAATTATATATTTGTTTCCGTTCTGTTATTGTTGATTTCTGGTTGTTATGTTCCTGAACCTGACTACCGAAATAATAGGTTGCTATAGATGTTTTTTCTATACATGTATTATGCATATTTATGAGATTATATCTGTATCCAATCAGAAACAGATTTCAGAAAAGTAACAGATGATGCTTCAGGTTTCCCATAGATTCCACCTCTCTTCACATTGTAATAACATTTTGGTCAGATAGAAAGCAAGGACACACAGCACCTGTTGTTAATTTATCAGATCACAGAGGATCAACAACAATGAACTTGTCTACCATATTAACTTCTGATATTCCACCTTAGTAACTCTTGACATTCCGCCATAATAACTACTGACATTCCGCGATCTTAATAACTCTTCACATTCCACCATAACTCGTGACATTCCTGCATAGCTCTTGACATTCCGCCATAACTCCTAACATTCCGCCAAAGTAACGCCTGACATTCCGCCATAGTGATTCCTGACATTTCACCATAACTCCTGACATTCCGCCAAAATAACTCCTGACATTCTGCCATATAACTCTTGCCATTCCGCCATAATAATTCTAAACATTTCCCCATAATAACTCGTGACATTCCGCCATAATAACTCCCGACATTCCGCCATAACTTCTCACATTCCGCCATAATAACTCCTGACATTCCGCCATAGTAAATCCTGACATTGCGCCAAAATAACTCCTGACACTCCGCCATAACTCCTGATATTCCGCCATAATGATTCCTGACATTCCACCATAACTCTTGCCATTCCGCCATCATAACTCCTGACATTCCCCCATAACTCCTGACATTCCGTCATAATAACTCCTGACATTCCCCCACAACTCCTGACATTACGCCATAATAAGTCCTGAAATTCCGCCATAGTAAATCCTGACATTCCGCCATAGCTCCTGACATTCTGCCATAATATCTCCTGACATTCCGCCATAACTCCTGACATTTTGCCATAATAACTCCTGACATTCTGTTATAATAAATCCTGACAATACGCCATAATAACTCCTGACATTCTGGCATAATAACTCCTGACATTCTGGCATAATAACTCCTGACATTCCCCCACAACTCCTGACATTATGCCATAATAAGTCCTGAAATTCCGCCATAGTAAATCCTGACATTCCGCCATAGCTCCTGACATTCTGCCATAGTATCTCCTGACATTCCGCCATAACTCCTGACATTCCGCCATAACTCCTGACATTTCGCCATAATAACTCCTGACATTCTGTTATAATAAATCCTGACAATACGCCATAATAACTCCTGACATTCTGGCATAATAACTCCTGACATTCTGGCATAATAACTCCTGACAATCCGCCATAACTCCTGACATTCCGCCATAACTCCCGACATTCCGCCATAATAACTCCTGACATTCTGTCATAATAACTCCTGGCATTCCGTCATAGTAAATCCTGACATTCCGCCATAATAACTCCTGACATTATGTCATGATAACTCCTGACATTCCGCCATAATAACTCATGACATTCTGTTATAATAACTCTTGACATCCCGCTATCAATGACATTTCGCCATAACCCCTGCCATTCCGCCATAACATTTTAGGAATATACTCAGAAATTTACGGAATAAAACGGAAGCCCATCTCATGTTTATGAATAAGATTAGACAAGTCCTTCTAATTCATAAATATGAGGTAGGTTTCCAACGCATATGTCAGCGTTTCACTTGCTATACAATTGAGTTTGAGGGGCGTGGGTGGCTGAGTGGTCAAGGTCGTTGACCCCTGACCATAAACATTACACCATTCATGTGGGTTCGCGCCTGAAATGTTAGTTTCGAGACCCTGTCCAAGGTCGTGGGTTTCACAGGTCTATTCTCTAATTGCTTTGCTCCCTCTAACCAATAACGCTACGACTACAGTGTATTAGTTTCTTTATCATCACATACTACAATGATAAGTCATGTTCCGTTCATTCAAGGTCAGCGAAATCATATTAAATGTGACATAAAAGGCCACTGAGTTATAAATAGTAAGAGTGATATTAGGTAAGATATAAATACCGGTGTCAAATAAGGTCATTGAAGTGTATATGACGATGTCGAGCGCTTTGCAAGGTATGAACAACTGGAAAAGTGTCCGACGGTAGTTTTCGATATAAATAACGGTGTCAAGCGTTATTGATGAATGGATAACGTTGTAAAAGGATGAATATAGGTACATAGACTAATGATGTCGGGTAATGCTATTGTGGTATGGAATAATAGTGTCAAACGATATTACTGGTGTATGGAATAATGAGGCCAAAAGTCAAACGATATGAAATAACGGCGTCAGAAAATGTTAAAGTATGAATAATGGTGTCAAACGATGTTATTGTTGTATGGAATAATGGTGTCAAACTATGTTGTTGTGGTATAGAATAATGGTGTCAAACGGTGTTATTGTGGTATGGAATAATGGTGTTAAACGGGGTTATTGTGGTATGGAATAATGGGGTAAAACGGAGTTATTGTGGTATGGCATAATGGTGTCAAACGGTGTTATTGTGGTATGGAATAATGGTGTCAAACGGGGTTATTGTGTTATGGAATAATGGTGTCAAACGGTGTTATAGGGTATGGAATAATGGTGTTAAACGGTGTTATTGTGGTATGGAATAATGGTTCCAAACGATGTTTTGTGGTATGGAATAATGGTGTCAAACGATGCTATTGTGGTATGGAACAGCGATGTCAAACGATGTTATTGGGTATGGAATAATGGTGTCAAACAATGTTATTGTGGTATGAAATAATGGTGTCAAACGATATTATTGTGGTATGAAATAATGGTGTCAAACGGTGTTATTGTGGTATGAAATAATGATGTCAAACGATGTTATTGTGGTATGGAATAATGGTGTCAAGCGATGTTATTGTGGTATGAAATAATGATGTCAAAGGTGTTATTGTGGTATGGAATAATGGTGTCAAACAATGTTATTGTGGTATGGAATAATGGTGTCAAACGATGTTATTGTGGTATAGAATACTGATGTCAAACGATGTTTGGGGTATGGAATAATGGTGTCAAACGATGTTATTGTGGTATGGAATAATGGTGTCAAACGATGTTATTGTGGGTGTCAAACGAGGTTATTGTGGTATGAAATAATGATGTTAAACGATGTTTTTGGGGGTATGGATTAATGGTGTCAAACGATGTTGCTGGGGTTTGGAATAATGGTGTCAAACGGTGTTATTGTGGTATGGAATAATGGTGCCAAACGGTGTTATTGTGGTATGGAATAATGGTGACAAACGATGTTGCTGGGGTTTGGAATAATGCTGTCAAACGGTGTTATTGTGGTATGGAATAATGATGTCAAACGAGGTTATTGTGGTATGGAATAATGGTGTCAAACCATGTTGCTGGGGTTTGGAATAATGGTGTCAAACGGTGTTATTGTGGTATGGAATAATGGTGCCAAACGGTGTTATTGTGGTATGGAATAATGGTGACAAACGATGTTGCTGGGGTTTGGAATAATGCTGTCAAACGGTGTTATTGTGGTATGGAATAATGATGTCAAACGAGGTTATTGTGGTATGGAATAATGGTGTCAAACGAGGTAATTGTGGTATGGAATAATGGTGTCAATCGAGGTTATTGTGGTATGGAATAATAGTGTCAAACGATATTGCTGGGGTTTGGAATAATGGTGTCAATCGAGGTTATTATGGTATGGAATAACTGTGTCAAACGATGTGATTGGGGTTTGGAATAATGGTGTCACATGATGTAATTGTGGTATGGAATAATGATCAGCCGTAACCTAGGTTACTAACGGTGGCCTGATCTGTAATATATGTTATTACTGCAGTATTAAAGGCGAGTTGTGTATTGTAATCGTCTCACCTAACCCGTGGACGCTTCTTGTGTGGAGATGTACATAGCATCGCAAAAACTAGACACAATTTCAATATCACTCTGGATATTATGAAAGAGGAAATAAATCTGTATTGAAATATGATCATAACAAAATATGTATATCTCTGTCTATATTAAAATAGTTGTAATCAATTTAATCTTATCGAATAAATAGATAAAAACCCAGGCTATTTTTAAATGTGTTTTTGTCGTATATGCACTAATATTGCACCCGATTTTAAATATAGGAAAAAAAAACATAACTTGAAAAAAATCGCTTTAGTGAAAGGTGATCTTATCGATAAGTACATACGTCTCAGAGATATCTCCTGCAGTGAAAACAAATGATTAACTAAATAGGATTGTGCTATGTTTTAAGAGAGTTGTTGTTTCTCGTGTTGGGGTAGTGCTGATTATAATGTAGGAGGCACTCTTAGAAACACGTTTAATATTTAAATCAGGTATATGGCACAAAATACATGGTACTTTCTTACATATGTATTTCTTTCCAATGTGGGGTTTAGAATGTTTATTAAAGTTCTATAAGTTTTAGCTTTCACATGTAGTACACCAATATACAATGCAGGTGTAATAGTTGGCTTATCGACGATGAACCCCCCCCCCCCCCCACACACACACACCCACGGGACGGTATAGATATAGATATTAGTTCTTCGCTGTGGGGTACAAACCCTCAGAAAGGAACTTCTGCATGTTGGGAGGGACAATTGAAATAAAAAATTCATTCAAAGCTCTGAATGTAAATGTATATCACATGTTTGGAGATTGCCACGCTCGTTGCACGTAAAATAACTTGAAGCTGCCTCTAATGAGCAATAGTTTGTTGGAGTGGTCGTTGGTTGCCTGCCACCCGATCCAATATATTTCCTTTTGCTTGTGGCAATGAAAACGTCTTTCCACAGTCTCGCGCCAATGCCATTTTTTTTATCTACATATTTAATTATTTGTAACCTTGTTCTCGTTATCATGCAACTCTATTGCTGAAATACTGTTCACTTGAAGTTAAACAACCAATCAATCTATCGTCAAGCATAACTCGAATCTTTAAGTGGGTGTTAAACCGAAAACCACACAAAAATACCCAAATCAGAGACAAATATTGAATACGTATCGAGAACACCCTGAAATAATGATGATGCATGTTCATATCTGTATCCCCAATATGTCTGGTAGTCACGATAAGAGCTGACAATGTTCGGAAAGAAACGAAAAACACTAATAACCAACCATTCAATAAGGATGTATGTCAATGAAAATGACATATTGGATTTAATACCTAATTGTCCGCTCATGGCGAGGTGCACTCGATAAAACATTTTGTGATAAAGTTTGTCAGTGACTTGTGGCAGGTCGATGGTTTTCTCCTGGTACAGCGGTTTCCTCCATCAATAAAACTAACAGCCATGCTATAACTGAAATATTGTTGAAAGTGACGTTAAACACCATAACACTAACTGATTTAATAAGCAGTCTGAAATATGCATTTTTTAAATGTCACTTGTAAGCTTGCAATTGTCCAATTGTGACATTCACCTTAAATACCAAATATTTATGATAAATGAGTTTTACAACTATTTTTGCTAATAGAATTAGTTAGTATGTACTTTTTAAAAACATGTTTAGGTTAAATATGCACCCAACAAATTACTATATTTGTAACCTGCAATCTGATGTCATTCATTCAGCTGTCATTGTGTCATTGTTGACTTACGACTGTTAATTGATTAACCTAGGCGTTAATGTATATACGTCATCACAATAGACGATAGAAGGGCAACACTAACTATGATAACCTAGGGTGGGTAACCGACACATTACTTAAGTACATGTAGTTCCAAAAATAGATTGTAAATGTTTACTCTTGCTGAGATATATAAGTGTCTTTATAACATTAAAAAACGTAGATATCTAATTTAGTGCGCACGACTCATTAATTTTATAGAAAATAACCTTCATCAGGTACTCCCATAGTCAACAGAATGGAGATCCAAACCATTTAAAAGTCTACACAAGCAAGTAAGCCAAAGGTCCTAAACAGGATAGCCAAAATCGGCTAACTATATCCTGGATACTACATGTAATGTACTCGATCTTAATTCAAATAAGAAATTTACCAGTCTGGGAAATGGTTAGCACCTGGCACTATACAAATGCTCAGTTATTGCCAATCAGGTCTCCAAAATCACACTCCTTGTAAAAACGAATCAGATTTCACCCTTGTACTTATTCGGTTTATTGTTTGAAATGTTGCTCTCTTATCCAATTTAATTAAAATAAGATGTTTGTTGTATTTATTTTGTACGAGTCACAAATATTAAACAACATCCCGTTTGGGGTCATGTCATCCAATCATTTGAAAGACATTTAAAATATGTTAACCAATCGGACATCAGCTCTTGGTGTGTACTCGATTTTGATACCTAAAGCTTTAGTAAGTCTCATTGCTGATTTGTCCGTTGAAAGTATGAACCATGACGTGACCCCCATACGGGGTGTCATTAGATGGTGGTGTATCGCCAAAGAAAAAAAAGAAACAAAAACATCTAATTGTAAATAGATTGTCACTCATCAGGAATATATCTTAGATACTGCTAACTTGCCGATCAACAGTCTATGGTAAAACTATTGAAACTATTAATATTCTGAATGTTTATTCCTTACAACCGTTATTACATAACACCCGCCATTAATATTAATGAGTGTTTTTTCTTTCCTTTTTTTGTGTGTGTATTTGTAGAAATTTCAAAGTCTGGATTTTCAATAACTAATGCTATCCTGTTGATTTTTTAAGGATTGGTTTAAGATGTTTATTATTTTGAAAGTGTAATGTAAAGTGTGCTGCATAATTTAAAGTTTTAATTGAATAAGATATCGAATATTTTTCATTTAGCACGTTATGGTAGCTGAATTTGAATTTGAATAACATATAAAGTCAGTCAATAAGGGTAATAACAAAATTACCAAACTCCGAACAATCTTACAAAGGGAAAGTCAAAACTCATAATTATATAAACAGACAAAATCAGTCAACAACTGGAAAACTGTGAAAACCGTAATGACCCTGACTTGGTACAGGCATTTCTAAAGAAATGGTGGGTTGAATCAACTGCTAGTTGTAATACAATATTGAATGGCATCCAATGACATTACATTGTATATGATGGCATATTTGTAACTTGCGAACTTGGTTAACGAATGTTAATATTCAGCCATGTTCCATAATTGTGAATATAGAAAATATGTTGTGTATGATCCAATGTTAATTCGCATGATATAGGGGTTAGTGTTATGGTGTTTAACGCCATTTTCAACAATATTGCATTTATATCTTGACGGTCAGTTTCATAGGCGGAGGAAACCGGAACCCAAAAAAACCCACCGACCTTCCGCAAGTCACTGACAACTTTTATCACATTGTCTGGTGTACACCTCGTCATGAGCGAAATTCGAACTCACAATGTCAGTGGTGATAGGCACTGATTGCATAGGTAGTTGTAAATCCAATTACCATACAATAACGCCACCTCGACGGTCCCTTGCATGATATAATTCATATACATATTTCATATTCGAGTCGAGTCGATGATATTATATGTTTTATTGTGATGCTTTTTGAAGCATAAACTAATTTATTTTTAATACCACGGAAAACTGTTTTCACTTGAAATTGTAAATAAAATAGTAATGTAATTCATTAGGTATGCGAGCATACATACATAAATATTAGCTACGACTGTCGTGTCGTGTACACAAACATCACCACCATTTAGATGAAATGAAGATCACGGTCCCTTCTGAACTCGCACACCAGGCGGTAAGGTCAAAACAAAAAGTATGTTAAAACGAAGCATTACGCGGACAACTGTTTTACTTCTTGTTGGGTTTACTGGGAATCAGACTACTATTTCCTGGTAGGGTTGGTTACGCGTGGACTGTGACTGTGTTACTCCCTTTAATTTCCCTTTTCCCTGTTGTACATTTGTATATACAGTCAAACCTGCCCAGGTGGTCACCTCTATTAAGCAGTCACATTTTTTTGTCCTATCATAAAACAAATTATATGAATTGAACCGCATTTAAAGGCATATTGTCTACATTAATCGTAATTTTTTCATACCCAAAATTATTGTCGTTTTCCGTTACTGACCTTCATAAAATGAAGATTAAACACCGAATTATTGGCGAATACGCTACGAAACGTTGTTTTTTCGATTTAAAAAAGCTGACCATCGTTACTGGAAGCTAATTAATTATGCACTGACCTGAGCGAGGCCAAATCTATTTTTATCTATTTTATGCTAGTAGCCCGGATGCTGCAGCATGTCGTGTTTGTTTACCTCTCAAATACGGCCGTTGTATGCTACTCATTGACAATAATTTGCTGTTGCCAGGTGCACAATTACATATATTGAATAATATCTACCGAAAATGATCATAAGCATCATCATAAATTCATAAAATATGAAAAACGATTGAGGAAAGAAGGCAACATGCCTCGGCTTACCTATCAATCAAAATCTTTGCCACTTTGAACAGCGTGAGTTTGGACGCGTAGCACTTCCTTCAGTTCGTTCCAACGGTCCAACTGATCGCCTACATATATCCTGCATTTGTTCCATTTGGAAGATACTGCACTTCTATTCCTCTTTCTCTCTGAATCCGTCAAAGTCCGCTTTCTCTTTTGCCCAAGAACCACATGTTGTTTATTGTTTCTAAACAGTGCGCATGCTCAAGACGGTTTCACATAGAAGGTCATATGAATAGGGTTAAATTGAATTCTTGTCATCCTGGACAATAATTCCGATAACGATAGTTTTGGGTCTTTTTTGTCAAAAAAAAAGAACACAAATCGTATCTTTTGCAGCAGAACTGTTTAATGATAGCTTAAACAAATCATTTACAACAATAATTTTGGGTATGAAAAAATTATGATTGTGGTAGACAATATGCCTTTAAGAGGTCACCTGTCTTTGAAGACCACTTTTTGTTTGTCCCAAAGGTGACCTTTTAATACAGGTTCAACTGTATGTTAATCGTGTATCGTATATTGCCTTTGGTATTTTTATCGATTTTTTGCCCATTTTGCAGCCAATTTTAAAGTTTCTATTCAACATATCAAAGTTTGTATACCACATTTTCCACCGAAAGTAACACATGCTCAGTTGATTAGGATCCGAAGGATGACCGCAATGAATTGTGGGTGACCACGATGCCCATGTTCATGGCAAAAAATTATTATAATTATACTTAAAAGGGAAAATTGGAAAACAATGGCCTGAACTTCCTGAACATAAAATGTCTTTGATATAATTCTAATACTACGATTTTTTTTATACAATAACAATTTGATCTTGCTCATCAAATAATCCCAAAATATACAGGATTCTCCGTTGGTGATCCACGTTTTTTTTGGGTGTCTATATACAGTCAAACGTGCATCAAGAGGTCACCTTTGGAACAACGAAAAAAAGTGGCCTTATAAGACAGGTGATCTCTGAAAAGAACTTCAATTCATATGCAATTTTCTATGACAGTCCAAGAAAAGGGTGACATTTTAATACAGGTGACTGCTGAATAGAGGTGACCTCATGGGCAAGTTTGACTGTATATTTTTACACATACAAACAAACCATTACACATTCTAAACATTTTATGAATAACCAACACAAGACAGACAAAACACACTATTCATGTAGATACATGTTTAAGACGATCTTCTATAGACAATAATGTTTTGATTACGAATCATATTTTCTTTAAAATGACATTCAGTGGATTAACACCGCTTCTAGAATCTTAATCTTTAATCGCATTATCTAAGAATCTTTATTCTCAAATAAACCATACATTACAATGGTATAGAGAAGTTACATATAAGAATACAACACAACACATACATGACAAATAAATAACAGATACACAAATACATATACATACAATATTTACATTACAACAGGAGGAGTTAAGTATTAGCCAAGAGAATATCTGATCTGTTGATTTTTCTTATTAATCTACATATCTTTTCTAGTTTTATTTTTTCAGAAGTACACATTATTTGTTTAAATTTTAATATATTTGGCCTTTGAGTAAGATATCTACTTATTAGTTGGGTTCGATTTTCAGTAAAAAAAAAATGACATTCCATAATATAGTGGAATTCGTCACCAATAGATCTGCTATTACATTTTAAACACTGTCTATTTTCTCTGTCGATACCATTCCACCGTCCAGTTTCTATCGGTAATTTGTGGTTTGTGGTTCGAAATTTACATAGTGTATATATATCTTTGTCTTCCAAAATATTGAAATAATTTTCGAATTCAAAGTTGTCTTTAAATAATCTATAATTGATAGCTTTTGGTGAGTTTTGTATCAGAGAATGCCACTCCTGTGTAAACTGCTCATGGAGACGGTTCACAATTAAAGCTAAAAGCAGGTCGGAATTTTGAAAGAATTGTTGAGACCAAATGTAGGAATAGCCTGTATCATCAAAAATGTGTTTAACATGTTTAATCCACGAAAAATCCAGATTTTCATCAATAAAAAGGTTATACAAAATTTTATAAGATAAATATGAGAGTTTTGTTTCTTTACCGGTTAACAGTCTTGCCCAATATGATATCATTCTTAATTTTACATCAATTTCAATAGGAAACAATCCAAGTTCACCATATATCATATAACTAGGTGTCGATGTTTTTAATTTCAATAACAGCTTGCAAAATCTAAGTTGTACTTTTTCAAGACATTGAATATTTTTACTAAAACCCCATATTTCTGAACCATATAGTAATATTGGTTTTACCATTTTGTTAAAAAGTTCAAGCTGGCATTCAATTGATAAGTTATGTGTTCTACCTCTTTTCAAAACTTCAAACATTGCTTTTGTAGCTTTTTCAGCTTGCTTTTTAATAGCTTTGTTAAAGTTTCCTGTCCTGTTAAACAATATTCCAAGATAATTAAATTCATTAACAATTTCTAATTCAGACCCGTTCAATGTAAATTTTAAATTGGTTGATTGTCTCCCCCTGGAAAAAAACTATAACTTTAGTTTTATCAGTGTTTGCTTTTAATCTCCAAGTATTGCAATATTCACCGAATTTATTCAAAATATTTTGTAAATCATCGTGGGTTTCAGCCAGTAGGACAGTATCGTCAGCATATAAAAGTGCAAAAAGCTTTAAATAAATATTCAACTTATCTTCTATGCAGTTTGAAACTGTTTCTAAACCATTAAGACTTGCATTTTCAAAAAACATTTGTAGATCGTTTAGGAACATGGCAAATAGAAAAGGGGATAAATTTTCCCCTTGCCTCACTCCCATATCACAGTTAAAATAATCAGATTTACAATAATTATAGGTTATACATGATTTAACATCTGTGTACATATTTAGAATAATAGTATACATTTTGCCATTTATGTGATTCAATAGTAATTTGTACCATAATGCATCTCTCCATACTGTGTCAAAAGCCTTTTCGAAGTCGACAAAGGCACAAAACAGTTTTTTCTTTTTTCTTTTTAAGATCTCAAAAAACGAAAATAATGTGAAAACACTGTCCGTCGTCGAGTAAGATTTCCGGAAACCAAATTGGTTTTCGTTCATCAAGAGAGCTTCTTCCGAGAAACGACATAGTCTTTCATTTAATATAGCTGTGAATAATTTACCAAGGCAGCTAAGGATAGTAATCGGGCGGAAGTTTTTTGGATCAAGTGGATTGCCTTTATTTTTGTATATTGGTTTTATATTACCTACAAGCCAAATGTCAGGCATTACACCGGAGTTAAAAATTGCATTAAATATCTTCTCATAAGTAGGGAGAAACAGTTCTGATGTAGATTTTATATATTCGTTTACAACATAATCTTCTCCACAAGCTTTATTATTTTTTAACTTCTTAATACAGCGAAGTATTTCCTCTTGCGTTATACTGAAATTAATTTCTTCATTTAGGGGACCAATATTAACATTATCAAGGAGATCTGTATCAAAATTCTCTTGTTGTACAAGAATTTCATCGGGAGCTTTATTCAGGTTTTTGAAAAACTTGAATATGTCTCCCAAAGGGATGTTGGGTTGTTTTCTATCCCTATCCTTATTCAACAGTTTCCAGTATTCTTTTGGGTCTGATGTTTTTAATTTTTTTTATCTTCTTACGCATATCTGCACGATAAATTTTACTATGTTTGTCAAGCGTCTTTTTGTATCGTTTCTCGGCTTCAGCGACATCTTGTTTCAACGCTTCTGTTCGTTTTATTTTTAATTTCCGTTTTAGTTTACGATAATTTTGTCGAGCAACTTTACACTCATAATTGAACCAGGGTTTATCTCCCTTAGGTTTTTTATTACATGTATCAGGTCTGGTTTTATATTTGTGAGTTCCAAAGGTTGTTTCCGCACTGTCAATTAAAAGATTACAAAGTTCACTGACAAACGAATTGACTTTATCTTTATCTATATCATCGATTAATGTGTTCACAATTTCATTATATAATCCATTTAACTTTTCTTTATCTATATTATTATTGAAAGCCGTATGTTTCGACGCGTCCCATTTCTTAGTTCTATTATCGGCGAGAATATCATTACTATTATTACTAGTCGATTGATCATTCCCCGCGGCAAGTTTAAATTTGAGATTTGTAATAGTTGGAGAGTGAACATCAGAATACAAACGACAAAAATCTAGTACTTTAAAATTGTAAACAAATTGTAAAAAACTACATGTACAAATACAATAATCAACAACACTTGAGTTTTTACATGTTAATTTTCCTGATTCGGTTTTATCATCACCAATACGGCCATTTACAATAAATAAATTGTTTGCTTTACAAATGTCTAACAAATTGTTACCAGATCTGCTTTTAATTTTGTCCACATTTTTTCTATTTTTATCTATATTTAATTCATTAAGAGTAGCCAAATCATTTTGTAAAAATTCAATAAAGTCTTCTTCATGTTCATTTATCTCAAAATCAATAAAGTCTGGTTCTTCTGCAGTTCTACTGTTAAAATCACCAAATAAAGAGATGTATTTATAATTTTGTGAAAAAGTTCGAATTTCATTTTCTATTTGATCAAAAGTATCTGGTTGAAAATAAGGGAATATACACATTAAGGTTTACTAATTTTGATGAAACTTTGAACCATAAAACATACTTTGATTCTATATCTAACAATTCAATATAATTTTCTAACCATTCTTTATATGCTAATATCATTCCACCAGATTTTCTGCCAATTTTTTTTCTATTTTTCATTTTAAATATGTAACCTGGTAGTTCAATTGTATCCAAATCATCAGTTTTTGTTTCTTGTAAACATATAATATCCTGATTACATACAAGTTGACAAAATTCATGATATTGTAGACGTAATTTAACACCACAACAGTTAAGACTTAAAATATTGAGATTACATGTATTTTCATAATGACAATTCCTACTAACATTACCTATATCTGTTACATCAGTATCTACAAGTAATGAAGAGTCATTGTTAACATTAGTGTCACTAATCTGATTAGTACTACTAGTATTTAATACATTAAACGATTTATTTACAACACAATCATTTTCAGACAATTCAAGGTCATCAATTTCAATATTATTAGGTATTTTATTAAAGTCAAAATAACTAACATCACTATCATCAGTCCCAAAACAGTTTTCTCTTTGGCGTCCCTAATCCCGGTTTGGTGTTGATGAGCTAACACGTTGGCGCATAGGTGGTCGTCGGCCTCTTGTGGTAGCTGGGGTCGCTAATACGTTTTCCGCGGGACGTGTCGGCTCAATGTCGTCCATTTGATCGTATTCATGCGGAGCAACATAAAGTTCGTTGTCAATGTAGAGACGGTCTCGGACAAGTACAACATGTTTTCCCTGCCTTTTCGCTTCTTTCTGAATAGGATATAATTTCCTTCTGTTGTCTTCAATTTCTTTCGGAAATTGTTGTCGTATTCCATAAGGGGTGTTACGCAGTTGATACGCATTGTTCAATACATATTGCAAGTCACTGTGGTATAAAAACCGTGCTACTATAGGTCGCTTTCCCCTTGGTTTGTGGCTGAATCTGTGCACGTTCCCAAATTCGATACGATAATCGACTCCTATTTCTTTGTACAAAAAAGTTCTCAATAGTTCTTCTGTATTCCCGTCACGAACCTCATGTAAGCCAGTAAAGATGAGGTTGTTCTTCATCGATCTACACTGTAAGTCGAGTATCGAACTTCTCAAATGATGAATGTTCTCCTGGCAGTCACATTGTGACCCTAAGCCATTATTACTATTATTTACGATATCAACTTTCTCAGAGAGCTTTTTAATGTCTGACTTATTCTTATTGCATTTTACGCTTAGTACTTCGTACTGGTCCTCAGTCTTTGCAACTGCGTTTTTGTTTTTCTCACAAACGGTTTTTAAATTATCAAACAAGTTTCCTACGCCCTGGATACCGCTTTCAACTTCCGTGATTTTACGTTGACTTTCCTTGATATCTTTCTCGGTCGACACTACCCGGCTAGTAAGTGAGGTTATAATATTTTTTATTTCGTCAAATTTTCCAACACTTTGTAGTCTTTTGTCTATGCTAGAAACAAGATTTAATCACAGGTACTTGTGGACAGGACACAGCAATCCCCCCTTTTTTCATTTTTTTTTTTATTTTTTTTTTTATTTTTCATTTCCATGGCTTAGAAATATGTAAAACAGCAATAATATGCCGTTTTCTCATTGCATAAGTCGACTGATATGTATATAGAGATGCCGTTTTCTGATTGCATCAGTCGACTGATATGTATATATAGAGAAGGTATCTCACTTCCACATAATTTTCACGAAAACTATGCTACATGCTCGGGGAATCCCAGGTCTAAATCAATAAAAATGCATCTACCTTTGAGTTGGTGAGCACGCTTCGTCTCCGCTAATATTCCTTTTTTTAAACGGTCGGCATTTTTCACGAAAATTTTCCTCTGAAACAAGAAATCCGACGAACTCTACATCGTATCTACAATTTTGGATTTCTAATCAACGAAAGTCTACTATGGGCGATAACTCTAATATGGCGCCAAATCCGGTTCCCTGAAACAAAAGTTCCGAATGTTACTGCAGTCACGATAAGGTAAGAGAATTTCATTTAACAGTCGAATAAAGTTCGGAAAAACTATACAAACTGTAAACATGCTTGATGAAGTTCAGCAAACTGCGTTAGATTTGGCCAAGGATGGCCACAATTTAGTTGTCATTGGTCATTGTGGAAAAACATTTATTATAAAAAAAATGGTGAATTATTTACGTTCAAAGGGAAAAACTGTTACTATAGCGTGTTCAACTGGCATAGCTTCCACACATTACGGCAAGTTGGGGGGTACCACGTTACATAAGTGGTCCGGAATTGGCGATGGCCGATACTTAAATGAAGAGATAGTCAATTAGCTGAATGTCACCTTTTTTCTTTGAAAATTGCAAATCAGGTTGAATGGACATCTCATCTATAACCAGTCCACCCTCATACCCTTCAGGTGGTATGTTTTTTATTTGGGCTTCATTTGCCATCCAATGCAAAATTTCTTTATTTATACCTGCTTCTTGGTGGACTATGTTTTTATAATTTTGAAGTATTTTTTGAGAAGGCAATACAATGAATCCACTATTTCGCAAATCTGTATACCCCCTTGGACTCCTACACCAAAGTGTTAAGCACATTCGAATAATATGTTTGCTCCATCGCCTTCCATGTGGGTCTCTTTCCAAAGCCATTTTTGTGAACACAAAAAGGTAGATATTTTGAGGTTACATTCTGGGAAAACTGTTTTTAAAATGTCTGATAAATCAGTATGGTCATTTTCACTCAAAGTGACATTTTCATTTTCGTCATTTGACTCTGATTCCAACAAACTTTGTGACCATTTACAAATCATATTGCAGTTATAACAGGTTAAATTGATTGCTGTGAAAGATAAAATTGTAGCACAATTTTTGGCCCTACATCTCATTCTATTAGTATATTCACCAACCTTTGTAACTTGCTCTCTAAAATATTTCAAAGTAGTTTTGTAATCTCCATCAGTAACACCATCACAGTATCTAAGCCTTTTCACAGTATCTACTATTAAATCAAGAGTTTTTCTTTGAAAGTCAAAGCTTGTGCCAATACCCAAATTGTTTAAGTCAATTATTTTCCCCATGAAATTCAATGTCCATATTCCTTCACTGAAAATATTTATTTCAATCATAGCCCTGTTACCATTTACGAGATAACGGGTGAAATATCCCACAATATTATTGTTTGAGGTATTTGAAATAACAAAAAAATCAGGTGGTAAAAATGAGGCCAGATTGTTAAAATTAATAATTGCATTGTCAGAGGGTTCGTTGCACCAAGAAAGACCATAATATCTCTGTGTAGATTTAGCCCAGTTATCCTTGCAACGACCAGGTTTTATTTTCACACCATGGAATAATGTTGTAATTAAATTTCCAATTGTTCTAGAACTTGGAACTTCAACCAAGACATCAGACTGAAATGTGCTCTTAATTTCTGTCAAATCTATAAAATTTGTTTCACTCGACTTTTCCACATATTGTATTAACCATGATGTCAGTGGGAATTGGTCACTTCGACTTGAAGCCATTTCCAATAATTGCTAGTCCGTTTACACTTTCGGTGATTTTTTTTTCCGTTTGTATAAAACCGCGCTAACTTTATTCGACTGTTAAATGAAATTCTCTTACCTTATCGTGACTGCAGTAACATTCGGAACTTTTGTTTCAGGGAACCGGATTTGGCGCCATATTAGAGTTATCGCCCATAGTAGACTTCCGTTGATTAGAAATCCAAAATTGTAGATACGATGTAAAGTTCGTCGGAATTCTTGTTTCAGAGGAAAATTTTCGTGAAAAATGCTGACTGTTTAAAAAAAGGAATATTAGCGGAGACGAAGCGTGCTCACCAACTCAAAGGTAGATGCATTTTTATTGATTTAGACCTGGAATTCCCCGAGCATGTAGCATAGTTTTCGTGAAAATTATGTGGAAGTGAGATACCTTCTCTATATATACATATCAGTCGACATGATGCAATCAGAAAACGGCATCTCTATATACATATCAGTCGACTTATGCAATGAGAAAACGGCATATTATTGCTGTTTTACATATTTCTAAGCCATGGAAATGAAAAAAAATAAAAAAATAAAAAAAAAATGGAAAAAGGGGGGTAGGGTGTAAAAAGGGGGGAATGCTGTGTCCTGTCCACAAGTACCTGTGGATTTAATATCATGTTAAGAATAGAGGTTACGCTTGTATTTTCATCTGCTTCTTCAACAACTTTTCTACTTTGTTGTAGTAGCTTGCGGGTTTCACTGAGCGACATAACTATAACGGTACAACAATAGAGTAATGATGAATGATAATTGAATAAATCGAGTTCGAAGTTTAAAGTTCAAAGGTCAACTTCGCCAACGGCGTCAAGGATTCACTAAGTAATGGACATTTTCGGACTTAGTGAGTTGTAATCATAGGTGTTTGTGTATGTGTATATTTAGGTGCTGGTATAAAAATATACTACAAAGTGCATATACTATAACATGTCTAAAACGACGAACCTATTACGTTTCCTTGCGAAATACGGTTCCTTGTGGAATATCAAAACTAATAGTCTCTCTCATTTTTTCCAAAAAACGGTTTGAATCGTCGAAAATTTAGAATTATTTCCTGAGCGAAAAGGACTCCGTCCATATTGGTCAAGGGCAGACAACCAGTTCCTACACTTATGAGGATCAATCAGAACTGTGTTAACATAGGTTGAATTACATTTTTGATCACTGAATGACCATTTTGCAGATTTGGTTAAAATCGGTATGCATTGCATATTCCGCATTTATCTTATAGGAAATAGTCCTGACCAAAAAAAAAAGAAAAAATTCACAATGAAAATGTTTATTTTTAAATGTTTATTATAGACATATAAAATCGTCAAACTATATCAATTTTCCAAATAAATCCATTCGGTTAAAATTAATTATTTAACGTTCAACAGCTGGAATTGATCGGTACGAACATTTCATACAGATTCAAGTCATGGATTGTTCGATTATTGTTGTTTACTTTCACTTTCAGCAAATATACCACAACGATGTAATTGTTAGCGTGATCGAGTGCGGTAGATAGTGGGTTCGAGCCCCCGAACGGGTCAAACCAAACACTATGAAATTGGTATTTGCTGTTTCTCAGGTAAGCACGCATCATTAAGGAATGAGAATAAACTAAGGCTGTTTGGCTCGGAATCAGAATAATGTGTTCGATTGGAGCGACATGTCCACACGCAGACTGTTGTTTCATTGATCTAGTACTACAAAAATCCAACTCAGCGTGTTGGTCTAGTACAAAGCGGGCATCATCATCATATCATCAAAATTTGACTTGTTCTCCCCATGATATAGTTGAAAAATTGCACATTTGTCGTTAAGTAATAACCACTCACTCACTCACATCCAGCAATTGTTCAGTTATTTCCTCCCCTACCAGGCTGTATTACAGAGGAAACCGGGACAAATTTTACGAATTAACATGTGCAGCCCTCGGTCATGACTAGGATTTTGGAAACATTAACATGCGAGATGGGTAGCGGGCTGCTAATCCAACTCAGTGATGTAAGACATGCGTTTAAAAGTTAACGACCTTGCCCAATCGGACATTCATGCTCCTCCCTTTGTGGGACGAGTTCAGCCATATATGACTACTAAAAAACTGTTAGGCGTTAACTTTTGATTTTTGCAGTTCGAAAAAAATGTAATATTTTCTTACTCCCAAATTGTCTCGTGTTACTTTAACATTTATCTGAGAAAATAGCTTTCTTTTGTGTTATCATGTCGAAATATCAAGAATTATCACACCCAGTTTTTTTTATTTCAATTCAATGCAACACATTGTTTACAAATGTCAGTTATAGAGCCCTAGGATCATATTTTGTATTTTTAAATATTTGTTCATGTAATAGAATGGAAGACCCTCAACTAATTGGATTAATGTACATCGACAAACTATATACATAGCTATGTATCACGGCTTACACGAACTGTGACTATTTCTTTAATATAAATACTCGCTTTCATGTCAAATATCGCCGTTTTTATTTGGATTTTTTATTTTTTATTATATTGGTTATCGAACCATTGCATTTCAACAGTCAATAAGACATGTAAAAATCCGAATAAAAAACGTTGAACATGAACATGAACATGAATTGCAATTTAAAAAAAACATATTTAGAACTGTGATCAGCATGTACATGCAGGTAAAATTAAATACAGGTACATGTATATGGGAGTATTTGCGGTGACTTAACAATAACGACATGGTTTATTTATTATTGGAAATTGTAAACTAGTAAACTTTTTTTGCAATCTAGAATTAGTTCCACTGGAAAATATTTTTATTAATTTTTTATTTAAGTAAAGCATTCATTTTTTTTTTATCTCATCCGACCCCGTATTTTTTAATTATCCGTAACCATTACTTGTTTAAATTGTCGCTAGTCACATAACATTTTTCCGATAATTTCAAATATGCCTATGTGTTCTTTGTAATAAAATGTATTAGGTATACTAAAGAACATTACCTGGTGGGTGCGGATCACGATTTCTTTTTTCCATTGGGTTTGCTAACAAAGATTTTAAATAAAATGATTCTATTTATAAACTGTATAATTGATCTCCAATCACCTGTTTCTATGTTGATATAAACAGCGCCGAATTATCAATAGTAAATCTACCTTTAAAACCAGGTATTTTAAATAACAAATTTCGCAATGCGATTTCTCACATGATTCTTTATCCTATCCTATTGACGTCACAGCAACCTACCTATACGTAGTACTATCACACACTAGGGTGACCTAAAATCCAGTCTACTATTTTCAGATTGCGTGTGTATTTAAAGAGAAACATATTTGAACAATACATGTTCATCTAAGCGTTAGGGGATTTAAGAAGGCATTATTTTGTGGTCAGGCGAGTTATTTGTGGAAAAGTTTTTCTTCGTTACAGAATGGATTTTCTAAGATACTGCAGTTTTTCCGCTGAAGATGATAATGTCTTGCAAGGTATTGTCTACGAGGAAGCTGATTCTAACGAATACACAGAATTAACAGATTTAGATGCGTATTCTAGTGCTAGTTCTCAATCAACGCTACCAAACAGCCCTATGGAATATATGCAGCTAAGTGATAGTCCAGGACTGTCCACAAGTAGTAGTCCAGAATATACATGCAGCCCATATCACAGTAGTGTGGACCAAAGTAGCAGTCCACACCAGGAACAGTACATCAAACAAGAGGTGGACATCGACAGTTGTAGCATTGAAAGTTTTAGTCCATTGCAGGGATACGGCAACAATCAAAATATCAAATGTGAACCGGAAAGTGGACGAAAATCTACCAAATCCCCACACCATGCCGACCCTTTTCTACCACCTTGTAGAGTATGTGCTCAGAAAGCATCCGGATTCCATTATGGTGCCAACACATGTGAAGCTTGCAAGGTATGTTTTATTTACTCTTTAATATGTAAATATTTTGTTGTTTGTTTATACCTGTTTGTATTTATTCTTCTGACTTGACCTAATTAGAGTATTGGATTGTCTGGTCGCTTTGTGTATTTTGAGTCATAATCGTATTTTTTTTTTGTATAAATACAAAATGGCTAATTGTCATATATTTTATATTTTAACAGACAACAACATAGCCAAGCATTTGCGCAAGTATTAAGAAAAACATGACTACATGTTTAATTTCGTGCTTATAATGGGACGGAAATGGATACGTCGTAGTGTACATGCACTTGTTTAAAACAATGACCCAGTCCCACCTCTACCTTCGTTTATCTGTAGCATTTATTTACTGTAGTAATATAGAGATGTGGACTGGACAATTGCATGAAATAAGTACATGTGACCTCATGTACGGGGAATGTAACGCTCATTACACGTAAAAGCGACATTTGGATCAGCTCCAAATGGATAGTTTGTAAGGAGTGGTCTTTGGTGGAGGGTTGCAAGACATAATATGCAGGTTCTTATCCATCGTATCCCTATTTTCTCACAATTCATCCAAACCTCAATGGGGGTGGTCATGATCGTATGGTAGTTAGATTTATAACTACATATGCAATCAGTGTTTATCATAACTAACGTTGTGACTTCGAATCCCGTTCAGGCGAGTTGTATTCGATACAACATTATGTGTTAAAGTTTGTCAGTAACTTACGACAGGTCGGTGATTTTCTCCGTGTACTCCTGTTCCCTCCACCAATAAAATAGACCTCCACGATATAACTGAAATATTGTTGAAAGTGGCATTAAACACCATACACCAAACCAAACCAATTCACTTTGAATATTCAATAATGATAAGTTGAATATTCAATAATGATAAGTATAAATCATACCCCAACATGCACGAAGAAGATAAACAAAGTGTGCGCTAACTGACAATAATTAAGGTTTATGTTTAATTTTACATGTATTAATCAAATAATTATAAGTGCATATGCTTAGCGCCCCGGGACCCACCCACCCCAAAGTGTTAAGGATTTCAGACACCTACCAAGGCCGTGGGTTTCATCTGTGAATTGCTTATATCAATCCGCTTCCTCCACCACCCCCCCCCCCCCCCCCCCCCCCTGAAATAAATGAAAGTGTAAATGAATATCGACAACTGACCTAAGCGTATTTATTAATTAGTACATATACGATACATGTAAATTTGACTAGTTTTCATATAAACTTTCCATGTAAACTTGCTATGTTTAACCCCCCTTTTTTCCTCAGCCTGCTTGAAAAAGGAAAATGATGAAAGTGACAATGAATATCGACAACTGACCTAATTGTACCTATTTATTAATTAGTACCTACGATACATGTAAATTTGATGAGCTTTTCATACATTGACCGCTATTATTATTATGCCATATTGATTTTCAAACTGTTGTCTTTGGTTGCCATGTTACATACAATAACGAAACACTATTATATTTTCGTAATGTTCAGACCAATTAATTAGAAATAGTTATTGTATATATATAATTATATTACACTTTACGTTTTTATTTTCCCTATATGTCTCTGTTAGCGCAGCCGGTCACTATTTTCGTATATGAACCGGTAGTATATGGACCGGCCAGGTGCCTGCATTATTTTAGATAAAAAGTATAAAATAGCAAATAGTTCATGTCACTTCGGGTCATATGGCAGTATATATAGACCGGTCCGTCACCAAAAAAATAGTATATGGACCTCAGAAACTTCGGTCCATATAATATTTTTTTGGTGACGGACCGGTCCATATACTGCCATATGACCCTCAATGTCGTGAACTATTTGCTATATATATATAGAGAGAATACTATATGGCTCTTTCCATATCACATTCCGTATCAACCCGAGACACCAATATCATCCGGAGAGCTTTAGCCATATCATATTATGTTGATCATATACATGTACTTTAACATGAGAAAATCTTGTTCTGTATTATGAACCTTTAGTCACGTGATCAATATAATTTTAAAGGTTATGTTAAAGGGGTGATGATATCGATATCAGTTACGGCAGACAAATACAGTCGTAATGTTTTTTCAGTACTATATATGCAAATTTCCTTTATTTAGTACTAAGTATATGATAAGTATAATTAATATATATGTACTGAAAGTAAAGATTTATTATTTTATAACACAGATGTCAATATAATATTTAATAATGCAATACATTTTTAGAAAATAAAAGAAAACGAGTTTTATATATATAGAGCAGTGTCTAATAAGAAGTCGGTAATGATGTAACAGAAACAGAAAACATTAGTAGCATTGTTATCAAATATATTTTAAAATTTATACAGCAATAAATAATTCTAAATTTTTAATATTTTTGTTGATTTGTAAGGCTTCTTTAGGAGAAGCACTGTAAAGAAAATTAAAAAAAAATACGAAAGACAAGTGCAAATGTTCCAATGAGTGAGTGAGTGACTGATAGTTGTTTAACGCCAACTCAACAATTGTTCAGCTATTTCATGGCGAGAACAATTTAAGTTTCAATGAAATGCTGATGAAATCCGCTTTGTACTAGACCAACAGGCTTAGTTGGATTTTTGTAGTGCTATCTCACTGAAACAACAGTCCGCGGATAGACATGTCGACCCCTCGGACACATTATCCTGATTCCGAGCCAACCAGTCTTTGCTCTTTCTCCTTAAGGCCTAGAGGAGAAGCAACAAATACCAATTGTATAGTCTTTTGTTTGACTCGAACGGGGCTGGAACCCACGACCTACCGCACTCGAGGCGAGCATGCTAACCATTACACCAGCGATGCGGTAAAATGTTCCAATGATGGAAGCTGTAACAGTTAGCATTGTTATTCAACACATTTTTAATTTATGCAATAAAAATATTTATTTTTTTATTTGTTCATTTATAGGGCTTCTTTAGGAGGAGTATTGTAAAGATAATAAAAAAGAAAGAGAAATATAAATGCTCCAAAAAAGGAAACTGTACAATCGGCCCAGGGAGGAGGTCAATGTGTGCTTTCTGTAGATACAAAAAATGTCTAGATATTGGCATGTCACAAGAAGGTATCAATATTTATTTTTAAATAATGATTGATTGATTGGTGTTTAACGCCAACTTTAGCAATATGTCAGCCATATCATGGTGTATGTTATACAAAATATAAATAAAATGTGCCAGAATTAAGGTTTAACACTTCATTGTGTTTGATTGGCACTAATTATATATATACAACATAATCTACCCGAATTATTGAAGTACATGTTAAATTTTTAATTGGGTATTATATTGATTTAATTAATACCTTGTTTCTCATGAGAAATCCTTTTTAAGATCACAACTATTTTGTTTAGTTCATAAAGTTCAAATGTATCTTGCCAAGTCATGGTGGTTGACTGGGAATGAAGAAGGGGCCGCCCTTGTCGTGATCGTATGGTAGTTGGATTTACAACTACCTATGCAATCGGTGCCTATATCACCACTGAAGTTGTGAGTTCGAATCTCGATACAACATTATGTGATACATTTCCCAATGTCTTGCGACAGGTCGGTGGCTTTCTTCGAGTACTCCGGTTTCCTCCGGCAATCAAACTGACAGCCAGGATATAACTGAAATATTGTTGAAAGTTGCGTTAAACACCATACCCCCTACCACATACTAGTATATTTTGAAAGTATGCTAATGAATAATAAAAAGAAATGATTAAAACTTTCAACAAAACAGTTTGAAATACAATTGTAAATACAAATTTTAATTAATTTCCTATTTCAGCCATAAAAACTGGACGATATACATACGAGAAAAAATTCAAAGATACGAAGGAAGTTATACAATTACGAAATAAAGACTTAATGAACGATAATGACCCAGATATGTCTAATTATGAAAAGGAGGTCATTGAATTTGTGGAAAAATTAATTAAAGTTCAGGAAAAACTTATACCGGATTTCAGAAAGAGTTTTGAAGCCAATACTTTACTGGAAAAACAGAGAGAAATATTTGTAAGTAGTTTTATGAGATTGACTGTAACTGTATTTTGCAATGCAAGTTTTTTTTGTTGGTGTGAGGAGTTGGGATCGGTGTGGGGTGGGGTACTCTACACTAACGCCTCTTCTAAGGAAGAGTTGAATAGTGAATATTTGACGGAGGAGGGGAAATAAAATATATTATATAAAATTTCACTAAAAAATTAACTCTAGTTTCAGCAAAAAACCCATTTTGTCCATGGTTTGAAAGAAAAAAAAATATACTGAAACAGGTTAACTCAGAAATCTTGTCCAAAACATTGTGTAAGTACAACAGTAAAAAATGTGACAATTTTTCTCCAATTCATGTATTTTGCCAAGTCATCAAACTCACTCCGCTTGGTAAGAAAATGGTTGGTCTCTTAATGCAGACAGGTTTCTGAACAAACAGTACTGTCAACATGATAGTATGAACAACAGGTATACCAATAAAATTGACCGCCACCATATAACTGAATTATTGTTGAAAGTGGCGTTAAACATCATAAACCAAACCAAACCATCAACAGCAGGTGATTTCTGCATAACATTTACATCAATGGTCAAACAAACAAACAAATACACACAACTGTGCATGTTAAATATAAATAGCACGTGTACACACATACATGTATATACATCTCTGGAAAAGAAAGTACATATTTTCGAGGATTTAAAAAATTACCCTTAGACTTTTATCATTTTAATCCAATAGTACACTTAAATCTTCTAATTTTGGCTATAATATGTTAATAGGATTATTTTTTTAATTCGGCTTAACCGTATCACGTCATTTGAAATATGACCTTGCTACAACAATGGAATTTGAACAATCAATGTTAATGATAGCAGAAAATAGCTTATCGTTTTATACAATCATTTAAATTGACCTAAAACAAGACACACTGAAAAAGTACATGCACTCTTGACATGAAACCACCATGCAATATCATACCTAAGTAGTTGATTATTGCACGGCTGTCTGAGAGTAATAAAACTACAGCCCAGATTTAAAGTGTGCAATATCTCGTATCTGCCTGTATTATTTCATAGTTATTAACTGTTGCTTACATTCTGGTATAAACCATAAAAAGATCAAAGGAAAAGAATGTATTCATGTTACAAATTATAATCGACAACATTTCAATGTGTTAATCACCAGGAGGACATTCTGTGGTATTGGATTATTTTGTTTTTTATTGCAATTATATAAAGAAATATTTACACCAGCAGTGCATCACATTGTACAAACTTGCAAGTGAAATATGGTTTACTGCAGGGATTTTTCTTCATTAGTAATTATTTCATCAGATTAAAGATTTTTCGCCAAATACCTGCAACTCATATATGTTTGTATTGGTGTAACAATTGTTTAGCAATCTTTTTTTTTCTCTCTTTCTACTTGCATGCAAATATCATTTATCTGATCTTCTCTAGGGCGTACGAATATTTTAAGGAGAAAGTATGAAATGACAATCGGTCAAAATGCAAAATGCTTAACTCGTCAGAAATGCACTAATGTTTAGATATATTATTATAACGAAAAACCGCAAACAATGACACAGACCCTATTTAACTAACTAAAGTTTGGAGTTTGATTCTCGCGAGATGTGCTCGATACTATGCTACTTTCAGTAATGAAACTTGTCAGTGAGTTGCGGCAGGTTTTTTTTCCAGTAATCCCCCCCCCCCCCCAAAAAAAAAATTTTGAATACCACAATATTATTATAACAAATATATTGTTGAAAGTGATATTTACGGTAATCCCCCCCCCCCCCCCCCCCCCAAAAAAAATTGAATACTACAATATTATTATAACAAATATATTGTTGAAAATGATATTTACGGTAATCCCCCCCCCCCCCCCCCCCAAAAAAAAATTGAATTGAATACTACAATTATAACAAATTTATTGTTGAAAGTGGTATTTAACAATTGTAATCCATACCCAAAACGAATTTACATGATCACTAGTTTAGAAGGTCAATTCTATTGATTGTAGACAATTCGATTACTTTAGGAATAAGAAATCAATATGGTCTTCTGTATATAGTTAAATGGTTCTGAAATGATTCATTATAACCCCAGACACCCAGAGGGAACACGGGATAAAGAAATATGGGACATAGTTTCTGTGATCTGACTCTGTGAACTAATCAAATGCACAACTCGCCCTTACTTAGGAGGCGTAGTAAATGAGTGATGTAATTTGAAGAATGTTATTTTTTTTATTAAAATTTAATGTTTGTTGGATTTTTCCGTTTGGAGTTAGGGTAATGGTTATGGTGTTTAACGCCACTTTTAACAATATTTCAGTTATATCGTGGCGATAAGTTTTATTGGTGGAGAAAACAGGAGTACCCGGAGAAAACAACCGACCTGCCGCAAGTCACTGACAAGTTTTATCACAAAATGTTGTATCGAGTACACCTCGTCATGAGCGGGATTCGAGCACATAACATCCTGTTTGGTGATAGCCAACTAAAGATTCTACAAACATCTAATTTGAATTAGATTGGGAGAATATCACGTTTCTTGGAAGTAAAAAGACATGTTGTAGTGGTCGTTTTTGATCCTTTGCAAGGCAAAATTTACCTAGACTAGTCTCCTGTATATACTCTTTCATCGGTGCCAGTGGTAATATTAACTCCCGTCCATAGACTTATGTCAGTGGCACCTGTTTGCCTACTTGCTGTACATGCAATTACAGTCAAACATGCCCAAGCTATCACCTCTCTTAAGCAGTCACCTTTATGAAAAGGTCATCATTTTCTTGTCTTGTCATTGAAAATTTCATATGAATTAGACCTCTTTTCAGAGGTCACCTGTCTTATAAGTTCACCTTTTCTCTGTCCCAAAGGTGACCCTTAATACAGGTTTGACTGTAGCTTGATCTGGTCATGAGTACAGCTAAAAACATCAACTTGAGACGTTAAATACCAATTAATCAAAAATTATAATATAACTATAGTTACTAATATACTAAATGCCTTTTAATGTAAAAAAAACAACAGTGAAATGATAGGACATGCTATTTCTGTGTCATATCCTTCATCAACATGTAACTTATTGTAATAGCATGCACATGGAATAATTATTCGATCAAAACTTGCGGTCGAATTATGTTATGGGTCTGTTGTCGTCCGTCTGTAAACACAATAATTTCCATGCAGTAATTTTTGTTCTAGTTTTAAATGATTATGTCACACGAAAAGGCACAAAATAGAACAAAATGACCTAAATCTAAAAATTGTTAGACAATTCCTTTACAAAATGACCTCAATCTAAAAATTGTTGAGCAATTTCTTTACATATTTGTCCATAGAAGCTTTTAATAACTTACTCATGATCGAATTGTTTGTTCTCTTTCCAAAAACATACAATTTTACAACGACATTGAGATTTAATTTCAAAACAAACACACGGAGAAAGTAGTTGTTTAAACAAGTTTTCCCCCAGAGCCTATACAAGTGTTATTTGAAATATTTCACTAAATAATTACTGTACTATCAATATTGATCTTTGCGCGTTGACAACTAAGGTGAATGGTGGAATAAACCATTGTGTAAAATATATATATCGTTTTAATTGATAACATGTTAAGTAATGTATTAGCCTCGTTTTCTTTGTATATATGTCATAAATCAATATTTATTTATATGGCAATAAAGTTTGATTCCCTAGTTAGACGTTTACTGTTAGATAGCATATGGATGTAAATAAACCTAACAGACTATCTAACATTATACTTAGACACTAATTAAAGTAAAGGAACAATCTTGTATTGCTGTTCCACTTTCTATGTATATACAATGTATGTCTGTTTTTCTTGCGTTATGAGTATGAATTCAACTCAGGCGAGGTGTACGCGATACAACATTGTGTGTTGATGTTTGACATTGACTTGCGGCAGGTCGGTGGATTTCTCCGGGGATCCAGGTACACAGGTTTCCTCCACCAATACAAGTGATTGCAACGATATAACTGAAATAGTGTTGAAATTGGCGTTAAACCCCCTAACCCACCCGTCCACTAATTAGTAAGAAAGGATATGGATGTAAATGAACCTGACAGACTATCCAACATTACACAGACACTTATTAAAGTAAAGAAACATAGCTTTTATAGTTGTTCTACAATTTATGTATGTATGTTTTTTAAAACTGTTTGTTGAAACGGGATCGATGGTGTAATGTTAGGTGATCCAAGGACGTATATATCTATATACTTCCTTGGGTGATCGTATCGAGTGTGATACATGTAGATCGTGATTTCGAGCCCCGGTCAAGTTAAGCCAAGATCGTTAAAATTGCTATTTGCTGCTTCTCAGATAAACACACAGCATTAAGAAGTAAGGACCAATACTGGTGGGTTCGGAATCAGGATAGTGTGTCTAAGTGGAGTGACATATCTATCTATGGACTATTGTTTCAGTGAGCTTGCACTCTAAGAATCCAATTCAGTGTGTTTGTCTAGAAAAAAATGGGCATCATCATAATCATTTCATTGAAATGTTGCTGACATGATATGGGTGAAAAAATACTCACTTGGCGTTAAACAATAATATCTCTCTAAATACGTCTTGTCATTAAGTTTATCTTTTATTATATGACGGATATCCGAAATCCTCCTTTTTACTTTAATTGTTTGTTCTTTGGACTAGATATAAAATAATGTGATGAAATAATGAAATATCAAGTTATTTGTCTACGTGTTTTTGAGAAAACTAATATTCTTGATTAATTCCTTTTCCATAAATATAGGAAGTTATTTTTATGCAAGGTTACTGAAGTATAAAACTTTGGTTCACTTAATGTCTGTAAGCAATTCAAAACTGATGTGTCATCATCTCAACATCCTGTGCAGTTTATAGCTCCCTTCAGTACCAATTCCTATTAAAACAAAGTAATCTAATTTTTACATTGGAAATCAAATTGAATTCTTAGAAGAGATTACCTCTCCAAATATGACAAATATTGAGCAGTTATGTTGTTCTCGCTTAAAACACCTTTGGTCACTAAAAATAGTGGATTCTGTTGCTGCAATATAAGGGTAGAATCTACTTTGGCGGACCCGGGTATTCAACATCAGGTGTTGATTTACTGTTTCCTTGTTGTCAACAAACGAAATACATGTTCACTGATAAGATGCTATTACAAATCTGACCATAACATTATGTAAAACACAGAAAAGCTGAAAACAATTACTGATAATTGGAATTTAAGCGTTATTGGCATTAAACATGCTACTTATTTAACTGTTATTTTGATCACCATAAGCAGTTAAAAGCTATCACTCAATACATAACTTTTTTTTACAATTTCAGGCGAAATATAAAGAAAAGCAAGAAGTGTTCGGGCAGATGAAATCTTTGCCTTACCATGTTTATGAAGAGGTATACAATGAAACCGGCCTTGACCTTGGCAATCGGTTCGAAAAAATGGGAGTGATAGCAAACAGTATGGAGAAAAATATTCGCAATATGGTTGATTTTGTGCGACTTATTCCTGGGTTTTTGGAATTATCTACTAAAGATCAACTCTCCCTCATCAAATGTAAGTATATTGCAATTTGAAGGGATAGGGCAATGGATGTTTTAACGCCACGTTCAGCACTAGTTCAGGTGTAAGTGATGGGCAGTTCTATTGGTGGAGGAAACTGGAGTAGTCGGGAGAAAAACCATGGACTTCTCGAATGTCACTAACAAACTAACACAAAGGATGCTGTTAAAGGAGCAGGAACTTCGTACTCTTCGATAACACCTGAGTACATCCCCGGTTCTTGGCGGGGTTCGTTCTGCTCAATATGTAGTATTTTGTGTAATGGTTTGTCCTTTTGGCCATTTTATTGCCTGTCCTTCTTTTGTGTATGACTTCTGATTACCCCCCTTGGCATCTTCAAACTTTGTTTTTATCACAAAATATTGTATCCAGTGCACCTCATCAAGGACAGAAATCTGACAATCGACTTTAAATGATAGACAATAGATGTACATGTATATGTGATTCCGCTATCAGGACCGTTGTGGTCGTATGGTAGTTGGATTTACAACTACCTATGCATTTCAGTGCCTATCACCACTAAAGTTATGAGTTCGAAATCCGCTCATGCCGGGGTGTACTCAATGCAACATATGTAATAAAGTTTGTCAGCGATTTACGACAGGTCGGTGATTTTCTCAGAGTACTCCAGTTCCCTCCACCAATAAAACTGACCACTATTTAGCTGAATTATTGTTGAAAGTGGCTTTAAACACCATAACCTTAACTCCGCTATCATGTGATCACTCATACTACGACCCGTCTAGTAGTGTAGAACTCTAACAGGGACTTTGTATTCCATTTTACAATTTAATTTTGCCGTCGTATTAATGATATTGGAATGTTTATTTATGCAATAGGTTTCTGTTCTCTTGTAATCAAATTTAATGATCACAAATAAATTGTCATTATACATAGTACAAACATTATCATTTAATGAGTATTGGGAGTATTATAGTCATATTATGTTTTTTGTTGTGAAAAAATGTCTCCAAAAGAGTCAATTCAGTTAAAGTAAGATTGGAAAACATGATTATGAATGCTTGAAATATAGTAGTGTAAGAAAGTGACATACACTGCCGCTTTCTACTGAACATTTAGGGACGGACCATTTAATTTCTAAACAAATATTCTGATTCCCAATGATGCTGAAAAAAATATTCTGATTTTGGTGGAGGAAGAAAAGATAATCTGATTCAGAGTTTTTGTCATATAACCTAATGTTAAATTCTTTGGGCGACAAAAAAAAATCTTCTAACTCTTGTGTTGTCCGAAAAAAAAATTCTGAACGAAACAAAAAACCATAACCCACCCCTGCAAGTTAAATGGTCGGTCCGATAAATTATATTGTAAAATTTATTAATCCGATTTAGAGAAAGATCTTGACATGATTTAGCTTTTATTTTTCTGGCATTTAAAACATGTCTTTATTTACCCCCTTTGTACTGGTAACAATGACTTTGGTTTAAATGTAAATCAATACAGAGAGAGAGAGAGACAAAAACATTTAGAATTGACAGCACTAATTAATAATGACTTGAACAACTGCCATTGTTGTTCTTGATTTGGTTCCTGATCTGGTTTATTAGATATGTATTTGTTAGTTAAATTAACAGTCCCTAAATAATGTAATTGGTACTAATTACATGTATTACTAAAACTAAGGTTGTACTCCCTTATGCATTGGATGTCTTAGTCGATTTTGGCTATATCGTTTTAACCCTTTGATTGTCTTGCTCCTAAAATTGACTTTTCAGTCTTTTGATTTTGAACGTACCCGATGAACGTTATTCCAGAAACGCATCGCACGCATTAAATTAGATATCTACGTACGTTTTTAATCGGTACATGTATGCGTATTTTATAATTTTTATATCTTTATAAACCTTCACTATCATCAATACTAATTTAGATTATGCTTTCGTTTTGCAGCATGCTTTTCAGATTTTTGGTTTTTAGCAGCACATAAAAGAATAAATTTAAATCTTCAAGTGGTCTGTGGTTCAGTCAATGCTCATTTTGATGAGTTACTCGGTCTTATGAAAAAAGACTATCTTGATGAAATTTGTCAAGTAACAGCCAAACTGCAAAAATTTAACATGACAATCGAAGAAGTCACTCTTTTGAGAGCAATCATTTCAACGTCTGGAGGTAAGCTTAGAATATTGTTTTAATCACTTGCTAGAAAAGTTTGAAGATGTTAAAGGGGTAATCAGAAGCCTTATATCGAAGGACAGACAATACAGCTGCCAACAGAAATAAGTGTACAATGATCCACAAAAAAAAACCCTAAGAAAACTAAAGATTTAGTGACACGAAACCCATTACAGTCCAGGATGAACTCGACTGCAAAAGTATGGGTAGTTGGATGGGGAAGAAAAATGTAGCTATATGTATTCTTAGCAGATCTCTTCAAACTTGTTAACCATTATGGTCCACGACCAGGCTTTCAATAATATAACGCTTACTTGACAACCCCTTCATCAAGATCTATCCACCAACCAATGATGTGCTATGCAGTTTTGTGGGTTGAGTGTGGTGAACCGTGACCAATAAACAATTCACAGTACATATTGGCAATTATTAAGATATTATTAAGCCATGTACAATTCATATTTTGAAAGACCATTGGATAGAGACATCCCTTCATATACATGTTTTGGGACCGTCGTGGTCGTGTTCATATGGTAGTTGGATTTACAACTACATGTGCAGTCAGTGCCTATCATCACAAGCTGTGAGTTCGAACCCCGTTCATAGCGAGGTGCACTCGATACAATATTATATGATAAAGATTGTCAGTGACTTGCAAAAGGTCGGTAGTTTTCTCCAGGTACTCCGGTTTCCTCCACCAACAACACTGACCGCCACCATATAGCTGAAATATTGTTGAAAGTGGCATTAAACACCACAAACCAAGCAACCAACCAACCACATTATACCTATAGCTAACATGTACATGACCACAGTTGCCACTATCATGTTTTTTTAATTTTCCTATACAGCAAATGCATTTGACTGCTGACATTTTCAGCTTGATTCCTGCATGTGACATGGTGTATTAAATGCAACTTTATGTAATAAAGTTTGTCCTTGATTTGCAGAAGGACGACAGTTTTCTCCATGTACTCCATTTTCCATAGTATTGATAAATATACTATTTTAGAAAATGGCTTTAAATATGCAAAAGTTTTATTAGTGGAAAACAATTAAACAAACAGTGAAACATATTATGGAATGGATTTTTAATTATTTTTTCAGATAGATGTGATTTAGAAAATCCAGGAATGGTTGAACAAATACAGTGGAAATTAATCAATTATTTAAGGTGTTTACTGAAGAAATCGTATGACAATCCTGACCAAAGACTTTGGCAAATATTTGACAGTATGACTAGTTTAAGGAACTTAGAAGCTGTGGCTAAAAACGTTAATGAATTGCGATCAAGGTGGCCTGTTATGCAGGATCACCCTTTAGTGTTGGACGTAATTCGATGAGTGACTGTGATTCAAATGCTTTAATAGCGGATGGCCAAAAAATGATATTGATTTGTTGTTATGGATACTAATATACAGTAATGATGCATCAATTTCTCAACACAGTAATCGATTTTGTGCATACAGTCGATATAATCTGCAATCTAATTCAAATCACAGTTACGCTCCAATAACATGGGCTCGACCCTATTTAACTTCAAGTTCAGTTGAATGTTTTATGAAGCCAATAGAAATATGGCAAGTGGATTCGGTTATAGGCAAAGGAGAAAAAGATGGTGATATTCGAAGAGACAGCAACACCCCGAAAGATTCGAAGAAACGAACTAAAGCTGCATGGACAAAGGGTTGGATTGAGTTTTATAAGGTGTTAATGGCGGTTAATGTATTCCAAATATGATTTTTATCAGGTTCTTTAATCATGCATGTTGTACATAAAAAATACAATCATTTATTGTTTGTAAACTTGTTTTGTCATGAATAAAACTAAAATACTGATTAATTTAATATGTTAAACAACACAATTAATCCATTGTTGCATACAAATCGGTGGTGTAATGGTTAACTTGCTCGCCTCTGAGTTCGAGTCCCGGTCAGGTCAAACCAAAAACTATAGAAGTGGTAATTGTTGGTTTTTCGCTAAACACACAACATTAAGGAGTAAGAGCAAATACTGAAATCTGAATAATGTCAACCAGCAGACTGTTGTACCAGTGAACTAGCACTATGTTGGTCTAGTACAAAGACTGAAATCTGAATAATGTCAACCAGCAGACTGTTGTACCAGTGAACTAGCACTATGTTGGTCTAGTACAAAGACTGAAATCTGAATAATGTCAACCAGCAGACTGTTGTACCAGTGAACTAGCACTATGTTGGTCTAGTACAAAGACTGAAATCTGAATAATGTCAACCAGCAGACTGTTGTACCAGTGAACTAGCACTATGTTGGTCTAGTACAAAGACTGAAATCTGAATAATGTCAACCAGCAGACTGTTGTACCAGTGAACTAGCACTATGTTGGTCTAGTACAAAGACTGAAATCTGAATAATGTCAACCAGCAGACTGTTATACCAGTGAACTAGCACTATGTTGGTCTAGTACAAAGACTGAAATCTGAATAATGTCAACCAGCAGACTGTTGTACCAGTGAACTAGCACTATGTTGGTCTAGTACAAAGACTGAAATCTGAATAATGTCAACCAGCAGACTGTTGTACCAGTGAACTAGCACTATGTTGGTCTAGTACAAAGACTGAAATCTGAATAATGTCAACCAGCAGACTGTTGTACCAGTGAACTAGCACTATGTTGGTCTAGTACAAAGACTGAAATCTGAATAATGTCAACCAGCAGACTGTTGTACCAGTGAACTAGCACTATGTTGGTCTAGTACAAAGACTGAAATCTGAATAATGTCAACCAGCAGACTGTTGTACCAGTGAACTAGCACTATGTTGGTCTAGTACAAAGACTGAAATCTGAATAATGTCAACCAGCAGACTGTTGTACCAGTGAACTAGCACTATATTGGTCTAGTACAAAGACTGAAATCTGAATAATGTCAACCAGCAGACTGTTGTACCAGTGAACTAGCACTATGTTGGTCTAGTACAAAGCAGACATTATCATCAGATCATTATGTCGAATGTAACTTGTTCCCACAATAACATAGTTGAAAATTTAATTTAGCCTTAAACAACAATCACTCACTAAACTCATAAAGTAATATGACAATCAAATAATATTTTTTTAGTATTGTAGTAAGGCATCATGTTGATGTGAGAAATAATGGGAACAATTCGAGAAAAAACAATCACCTACTTATAGGAACCAGCAACGGAAACGGAGCTACATGTGATAGAATTAATAATATGTGTCCAAATACTGCCGACATGGTATATCGGCTCCGACTCTAAAGGTGTGCAAATTGAAGTAAAAACTAAGATATCTAATTTCGCACTACACCTTGCCACTTGATTAATCTTCGTCAGTTACATGGGGCTATGGTGTTTAACGTTTAAGCAGTTCGGCAGCTACATCGTGAATATCAGACTAAATGGGATGGGGATGACCCACGAACAGCTAGGGTGCAGGTTCATTCGACCATACTACCAATTTGGCCATAGTCAATTCGGCCACACTACCAGTTCCGCCATAGAAATAAAGTCGATTCGGCCATGGAATATTTAATACGATTTTTGACAAGTTCTAAGCTCAAAAAGTTTTCTAAAACATTTTATGATTAATGATCAATATAAACTAGATATTGTAGATCGATTTGTTAATTGTAAGACAATAAAATGTAATTATGTTCATTACTTCATGATAATTAGCAATTATTTATTCTTTGATCTCACTATCTCCTGCATTGTGTGATTGTTATCAACACACGAAATGACTTCATATGAGTTATTTTTATCCAGGCTTACCACAAGCTGATGCAAACTTTTCTTGTTAATTGAGAAAATATATTTAAATATCGGTGCCAAAACCTTTTTCTACAACCATGTAAACTACTAAGAATTCTAAAAGAATACTACAAAACAATGATGCTATTAGGTATATATCTCATTATAAAAAGTATGGCCGAGCTGGTCTATGGACGAATCGGTATATGGCCGAATTGGTTTATGGCCGAATCGTCTCGAAAGCGAACAGCTATGTCGATCTAACCATCTTATGACAGATGTTTTTGACAGTTGGACTTGGAACGCGAACTCGCGTTAGTGGTTTTATGCTTTGGGCCAGAAGTCAACAACATTTCACCCACTTCAACACCTAGATCATTTGTAGAGATATTATACTTGAAACCTTTGACACCTGAGTATTTAAACACTTACCAATAAATTACATAACGGAGATTAAGCGATATGAAAATAACCCAGAAAACGCAATCTTAATAGTACTTCTACCCCATATGATAAAGCTCATTCGGCGAATTCTGTTTGTACTGTAACATCTATTTCAAATAATATTTGGAATATTTCTTTGAACAGGTCTATTTAAAGGACCAATGTTGACTTACACAATGAGGTGTTGTTCTACATCCTTTGTATTCTAATGTACTATTAATAGATAAAAAACGTTTCAAGTATGCTACTGATTTGTGTCGTTATCACGACTGCGAAAATGGTTTCGGAAGGCTTCTGTCTATTTATATATTTTTGAGGTTATTCAAGGCAAACAATAAGTCAAATTGGGGGCCTAATTTACTCAAATTGGAACAGTTTAGCTGCTTTCAATCAGTATGGAACGATATTGAATATTATCGCAAAGATCCCCACTCCCTTCGTGACGTAATGTCTCGAGTACGGAATATGTTAGGTTCCATCCCGATTATTTCAACCAATTACTATACAGTTTATATTTCCTACTTCTCTTCTAATCGCGAAACATGGAGAAGTCAGAATAATGGTAGAGCTATACCCGTGGTCTGTTGTGATCTATCACTGCAACCAATCATGTATGTTATCGTTTCGGACTAGTAAAAAGCAACAATCAACGCTCCTATGTTTTAGTCACAGGTTTAATATATTTTTGCAGGTGTTGCGTTCATTTGTTCTGGTTTTTTTTTGTAAAATCTTTTCTTTTTTGTATATGTCAGTATATTGATAGTCTATGTCACTATACTTTCTTCTAATGTATACTTTTTTAATTGATTTTCGCCATGTAATAATATATGTTGTAAACTGTAGGGAGAGGATAGATCTTTTGTGCTTAATTAATCTCATTGCTGATATTAATTCAGACACCATTATCATCACATAGACAAGTAACTTGTTCGCGCCATAATATAGTTGATAAATAGCACTCCTTTGATGTGAAACATCAATCACCAACTCACTGATATATATCCTCTGGTTCTGTGTTATACAATGTCACATAGTGGGCAATGGAAATGTAGAATAAACTGTCTCCTTAATTCTACACTCTCACAAATTGCCTAAGATGGTTACCATCAATTTAACAAACGAACTTGTAACCCGAACATAAGTATACCGTACTATATATATTTATCATATACTTAGGACTAAATAAAGGAAATTTGCATATATAATACTGAAAGAACATTACGATTGTATTTGTCTGCCGTGACTGATATCGATATCATCACCCCTTTATCATACCCCTTAAAATGATATTGATCACGTGACTAAAGGTTCATAGTACAGTTTAAGTATATGATAAACATAATATGACATGGCTCTATATACTACGTGAGGGCTTGGGTTGTGGGGTTTAACAACTTTGAACAATATTTCAGCTATATCGTGGAGGTCACCGGAGTACCCAGAGAAAAGCACCGACTGCCACAAGTCACTGACAAATTTTATCACATGATATTATGTATCGAGTACACCTCGCCTGAGCGGGATTGAGAATAGTTATTCTATATGTAGTGTATCATGGCCGTTTCCCACAGAAACACTAGAGCATAAAAAATATGACCTAAAACTTCTAACATAATGTACAATCCATCCGAAAGGGGCATCCATTAACTATGTGAGACGATCGGAACACATACAGAACTCTTCCTAGTTCCTACAGAAAGATTTAGTAATTGTAATGCTCCTTGTACATGAAAGAGAGTTAGCAATTAGTTAGGAGTTGTTTTTGCTGGCCCCTTGCAGGACCAACTATTATGAACCTATTAATTATCTGCTATTTTACCTCGAAAACACTCAAACAATCCACCCATAGAGTTATTCTTTTTCCCCAAAAAATTAGTGCTTTGCATTTGTTCTAGTCATGAATATACTTTGTAGTTGAAATACTGATCACTTGATGTTAAAAAAAAAACAAAAACAGAATATAGTTGAAATACTGTTCACTTAATGCTAAATAAAACCTGAACAATCAATAAAGTGTCTGTATTCACGGTAAATATCAAAATAACTATTCATATAATCAGTCTTTTAAATTGTTTTGACATTTATCATCAGAAATTGTTTCTGTATCTGCAACAACGACCTCGTCTGCTTCGGGCTCAATTTTGGAAAGAATTACCCAGGATGCAATTCGGTTTAGCCAAGAATGGGTCATATCAAAATAAATAACAATATCCCGGTTTCGCCGGATATATGGATGTATGAAAATAAATCATATCAACATCAAGCAAATAGTTGTTTTAGCTACTATAGACGATCGATGACATTAAATACGGAATTAAACAATCCCTATAAATATTGAAAGAAATGAATATGAGAAAGAAGAAATACGTGTAACTCAGGACAAAGCAATATGAAAAAAATATGTAGCTTAAAAAACGCTAGAGAATACCGAAGGAGCAATCAAAAAATGGACAATCCATAGAAACTGGTAGCAGAGTACACGAGACGAAGACATACAAAACAAAAACACAACACAATATGTGTTGGCCACCACAATACGCAAACAAATACACATAACGAACGATAAGACATGAGCCTCCTCCAAATAACTGAAGGTAAAGACGAACCGAACATCGTTTATATGCGGAAATCGCAACGGACATCTGCTTTTATTCAATGTACCCTTCGAAATATTCTCTTACTGTTATTTTTGTTTTTAAAAATGAAACAAATATATTAGAAAAATGAAGAAATAGATGGAAAATACACGTGTTTCCGTTCGACATTTCATATCGATTCCCAGAAACGTGAATCCAATTTGTGCAATTAGACAGCCGATAATGATCTTTGTGGAACTTTACACTGACAATATTTGATTTCGATTAATACAATATCAAAAGGTTAAAAGAAATATATCTATGTAAAATCATTGTTTCATATTCTTCTTATTTAGGAATTTAGAATGTGAAAACAAAAGCTAATTACAATTGGAAGATATCTGTAGCTTAAAATAAAGAAGTGTTTGTTTGATGTGTATGGTTAATCTCATTGAAACGAATCCTTTATACATTAATAAAAGTCACGTGATTTAGTTTGCTTACGGTATTTACCACCACTTTCAACAATATTTCAGTTATATCCGGTTGTCAATTTTAATGGTGGAGGAAACCGGAGTACCCAGAGATGACCACCGATTTGCCGCAAGTCACTTACAAACTTTATCACATAGTGCAGTATCGAATAAATATCGCTTGAGCGGGATTCGAACTCACAACGTTAGTAGTGATAGGCACTGATTGCTTAGGAAGTTGTAATTCCAACTACCATACGATCACGACCATGCCGATCCCTGTAATAAAGGAATGTTTGTTTTATGTGTATAGAAGAAGAGTTAGAAGATACCAAAGGGAGGTAATCAGAATCCGTAAATCGAAGAAGAACAGACAGCACAATGGCCAAAAGAACAAACAACGATAAACATAGCTAATATCATTGAAACGAATCCTTTATACGTTAAGAATCATGTGCATCTCTTGTATTACATGAAACTAGATATTTAACATATGACTATCGAATACCAGTAATGTAATTAGCTTAACCTCTTCTTTTATTAATACAATTTATGTGATAAAGCATAATTAAATATTTACAGAAATAGTCATAATAAAGTAGCTATATATCTGTAAATTAATCAACATTTTATTAGTCCAGAAAGACTGAAATATCTAATAAATATTTATCTGGAAGACTACAAATCAATAAAAATGTATAATCTTACAGATTAAGTAGGTTAGATGATGAATATAAATATCCAGCAGTAAAATCTAAGACAAGTCGAGCCAGAGTGCAACAATGGTCACGTGGGGTAATCAAGCCAATCGTGTGTGGGGGCTGTCGTGGTATTGATCGTCGATATCCGGCTTTGGGTCACTACCGAAACCACACCTGTCTGAGGATTGGTGAAAAAAATAGTTGCATTTACAAATACCTTTGCAATCAGTGTCTATCACTGCTAAAGTTGTGAGTTCGAAAGCAGCTATTGACAAAGTGGATTCGATACAATAAGTGATAGAGTCTGTTAGTGACTTGCGACAGGTCGATGGTTTTCGCCGGGTACTCCGGTTTCTTCCTACCAATAAAACTGACCGGCACGATATAACTGAAATATTGTTGAAAATTGCGAAAAAAAACTCCATAGCCACAACCCAATTATATACATGTACATTCTTTTATACACAATTTGGTCGTTAACGACGGCTTTCCAAAATCTGTATTACCATGCTGTTCAACAACTTTTGTCCTGCACTCAAATGGGAGGTAATCATTTACACACAAACAATGAATAGCTTTATGGTTAGGGTTATGGTGTTTAACGCCACTTTCAACAATATTTCATTTATTCGTGGCGGTCAGTTTTATTGATGGAGAAAACCGGAGTACCCACAGGAAACCACCGACCTGCCGCAAGTTACTGACAAACTTTATCACATAATGTTGTATCGAAATACACCTCGCCTACGCGGGATTCGATCTCACAACGTTAGTGGTTATAGGTACTGATTGAATAGGTAATTGTAAATCCACCTACCATACGATCACGACCACGATGACCCAAGCAATGAATAAGCAGTATATGTATATCAGAATGGCTTCATATAAGCTTAGCCAGTTTATAGTCCTGGAGAAAAAAATGTTTATGAAATTTGTCTATCATTTAATATCTACCCTGTCTCATTTAAGCTATAATTCTGCGGAAAGATCCACCGAAAGCTGTAAATATTTTGCATAAATTCTATAATGTAAGTGTCAAGACGTCAATTTCATGTTATCTGATGACTGAGACGGTTTATACATCTTTCTGTTGTGGAGTTAAGTTTCCTTCGTTTTAAAACTGACAGGAAAATATCACAACAATCTCATCTTAGATATATATGAAATCTGTATTATATACTTAAAACGTAGATACTCACGTACCTATTTTAGTGCGCATGACACATTGTAGGAATATCTATATCAGGTGAGAAAATATGAATAGGATGGCTAATTTTAAACAGACAGTGAACACATGATACTTACATTATTTTACGGCGATAGGTGTATTAGTTCCTAAGGTTAAGTATACATTTTTTAATTGAACATGTTTAAGATCATATCCTTGACAAACACGTTCCGTACTTTTATTTTGTCATCTTAATCAATGGGGTTCACCTACGATTTTTCGCTAATAGGTGGCGTATGTGTTCTATCAGTTATTACTTTCGGAACTCCTCGGCTAGCATCAATAACGTAACTAATGTAAACTACGACATTGATTTATATATATTCGTGTAAAATGCCACAAATGCTGTGTTTAACAAGTGGAGGGTAGCTATCAAGAAGACTGACCATGCGACGAGAGGTCCGTGAACCCCAGAGAAATACGACGTGGTTTGCTCGGCACATAATGACATTTCAAGGACATCGGCTTCAGAGTTTCGGGATTATTATTTGATGTCTTCCAGTGTTGATTGAATAAAAAGTTTATATTACTTTTACTTAAAGGGAATGGCTCCTCTAAGCATAGTGTTCAATATATTTAATAAGACATAAAGCACTAACCATTTTACTACTGAGGGGGGGGGGGATTTTTTAAGAATAAAAATCGTTTATTTTCCACTATGTTCAAATTTTAAAGTAGACCTGAATACACCTCAGCCCTAAAAAATATTGCTTGTTTAGGTTAACTCGACCCTACCTAAGATTTAGTGCCTATCCTAGCTATTTTATTAGTTTTTCTCAACAGGCACTGTCTTGGAACATCTGACATCTGCATGCCCAATATATCCAATGCAAAAAAATATAATCCTGGTCACCCTTACCTAACCTTTTTCACAGGGTTACCGGTAACCCTAAGGACACAATTATTTTTTTAGGTCTCGTATGCATGTATCTTTTATGTACCTCATGTATGTATAAGAAATATTTTTGATCTACCTGATGTGTGAAAAAAATTGGATTCTCTACTGACACATAAAAAATCCAAGTCCTCTTCCCGCCTTCACTAATACAATTGTTGGTGTATAATAAAGAAAACAAGTGAGTGGGAAGACATGTCACTCCACTCGGGCACATTAATGAATATTCCGATTCCTAGCCGGCCAGTCTTTGTTCTTACTTTTTAATAGCAGAGAAGCAACAAATACCAATGTTATAGTCTTTGGTTTGACCAGACTGGGGCTCTATCCCATGCCGGCCATGGATCTAACACACTCAAGGTGAGCATGCTAACCATTACACCACCGATGAGATAGGAAACCATTTTGTCTGCAGACCCATAACATAATACCACCACAACAAAATTGCTGTGGTCGTATAAAAATCACACTGAAAAAGGAGCAGTCCTTCAAAACTTTCATTAAGCTAGGGACTTGTGCTCATGTTGCTTTTTTTAGTTGAAGTTTATAGTTAATACAGTCAATATGATCAAACACACATTAAAAAACTCATAGATTAGCTTCCAGTCAGATTTGAACTGACATCTTTTCAACTTTATTGAAATGTACTACATTGTACTATAGAAGCCATAATGATTGTAATGTTACACAAAGTACACATACACATAAATAAACCACTCAAACAAGTACTTCAAAAGCATATTATACAAAGGACTGTATTTAAGACATATTATTAACTACAGATGTACATGTATTTTAATCTTCACCATAGGATAGTTAAATGTTTAAATTGTGTATTTATTGACACTGATTACATCAGGTAATATTCATTAAAAAGTTGTTAATGTTTTCGTGATTCATGAAACTTTTTTTTTCTCTAGCTACTGTTAGTAGCGACTAGCCCCTTGGCTTAAAGGGTCAATATATTATTTTAATAACAATATATGATATAAATATACAGGTATAACATGTTAAAAAGACAAATATTTAATGGCCGACAAAAACTTACGAATACCCAGAAAACTGAAGACTGAGACGCACAAACCACTAAAAATCAGGACTGACATGAACTCAGATGCTCCATATGAGTCTGCAGTTCGAACCTTTTGGCATTAAATTTAAAAAAAAAACCTGCTTTACCTTAGTATCGAAGCATATATTGTCCATTTAGCCAAGGGTATAAGAATATTTGGACAAGGGTATGCTTTGAAACCATAGTGGCTTTTTTTTATTGGTGCACAGTTTTGAAAATATACCAGACAAATAAGGAATACATTTTTTGTACATTTATCATAAAGATGTATACCAAATGTAATGAGCATCATTTAAATTAGTATATTTATTGAGGTAATTAGACAAGATTGTGTATTTATATTTCAAAGATAAAAACAAATATTGAAAATTGTGAAAAAGTTAATGTTTTTTTTTCTTTCTTAAATTTAAATGTAAAATGTTTCTTAAAAAATGTATGAGGGTACACCTATTAAAAGCCTCGTAATTTTTTTCTATTGAAAATATGCCCCATTTTTTCACATTCTGAATGATAACATGTATATGATGCTTTCAGTGTGTTGTTTTTGAATATTTAGTAAAAAGAAAAGGTGTGGAAAAAGGTGGGTCAGTTTTTTTTTAATAAAAATGATTTTTTCCCCTTAACCTATGCCTGGATATGAATCCCATATGGTTTTATAAAGGCAGTTAACTTCAAAATCTTCTTTTTCAATTATAATGGATAGCATTAAAATGACAAAGTTTCCTGGTCTTGTCTGAATCTTGTCACGAAAGCACATTCAAACTGATCCGTCATCATAATTTTAATGATGTTTTATTTTCAGTCGGGGCAACTTGGACATTCAACAAATACAATAATATTGAAAAGTAACGAACATAAATCGTATGCTTGGGGTTTCGGTGTAATATGTACCTTTCAATCAAGTCAGTTTTTCGACCGTTTTTCGATGCATTTCGGCGTAGTATATCATTTTCGAGCTTCGGCACTGACCACAGCTGATCCGTCCGTCATCTTGGAATCGAATAACTGATAGTACACATGCGCCACCTGTCGGGAATGTGGACGGGGGAACCCCATTGCACTGCCAAAAAAAATATTAAGAAATAAATCATGGAAGCCAAAATGTGTTTTGAGTTTTAACATAGCGAATATTAGTATTTTATCCCGAGCCAGAGGCGAGGGATACAATTTACTAATATCCGCCAACTCACGTTAAAACTCAAAACATATTCTGGCTTCCATGATTTATTTCGATTCTGATATGTCTAAGAGTGCAAATACGGTAGTATACTTTGATTGGAAGACGGTAGTTTATATTAACGTTTGTGGAAAATGTCGCACACAATTTATCCTGCCAAATTTGAGCAGACGATAATTCATCAACATGTACATATACGACGGAAAAGTCAGTCACATTCACCGGCGCATGTGCGAATGAGATTATACCATCGATAAATCGCTCGTTTGTCTACAAAGCGAAAGAATGACGTAATGTTAGAATTACAGATATGATTATGAATATCGTTGTTTTTTTAATTTTTGTATATTTTTTTGAAATGTAGATATAGACTTGTTTTGTACTTTATTACACAAAGGACCAACAATTTATACAATGACTTGTCAAGCTATCCGTTTGTATATGTACATGTCAAGCCTTTTAGGCAAGGATATTTATGTCACGGAAGAATACAAAATATCACATTCATGATACATGAAGACAACAAATAAAAACACCAGGAAAAGAAGCACACTCACTACAATAATGGCCTAGCTTAACCCCGCCATTTTTAATTGAAGTGTCAGGAAAGTTAGCGGTCGTGTTTGTGTGTGTTGGAGATATCGGTCGTGTTTGTGTGTGTTGGAGATATCATTTTTATCTGTTTCTACGATATTGCTATTTGATTGTGGAATTGTTCCGACACTGTGGTATTATTTTGGTTTTCATTTTATTATCTACAATGTCCGTGTATATCAGAAAATAGGCAAAAGAGCGAGTGTTGCTCAACGGCAAATTGAAATTTGTTCAGAATGTTTTTTTAACATGATACTGATGTGCGCTCTGAACTAGACCAAGTAGTCGAGTTGGAATTGAATAGTGCCAACTCGTTGAAACAGAAACAACAATCCACGCATAGACATGTCGGTCTACATTATACTGACTGGGAGCAAACCCGTCTGTGCTATCACATCTTAACGATGTATGTTAAGTGAAGAAGCAACAAATACAAGTTTTACAGTCTTTGTTGCGACCCGAACGGAATATTAACATACGACCTCCAACAATCGAGGCGAGCGAGCCAATCGTCATACAACTAAGGCGACAAAGAAGATAGTGATATAATACATATGTATGGTCTTACATCATGAACGTACTAAAAGCAATGGCAACATGGAAGTATTGCAATGACCACCGTAAATATTTATAGAGATGACTTTTTATGTGGTCGACTATCACGATGCTAATAAAAATTTGAATAACTGATTCCGGAGCACCTGAGTTCACCCCATGTTTTTAGTGGGGTTCGTGCTACTCGAACTTTAGTTTTATGTCTATGTTTTGTACATCGTTGCTTGTCTCCTTTCTTTTGTTCATTGTGCTATCTGTGCTTCTGTGATTTACGTATTCTAATTACCTCTTTTGTATCTTCAAACTCTTCTTATTGATTGTTGTTTATCTTCAAGGCAACACTATTTTAGGGGCTATGATGCATAATGCCGCTTTCAACAATATTTCAGTTATATCGTGGCGGTCAGTTTGATTGACGGAGGAAATCGGAGTACCCGGAGAAAACCACTGATCTGCCGCAAGAGACTGACAAACAACTATTTTTACTCTTTCATATATTTTTATATAGGTGGAAGTTTCAATTACCACACATAAAATATGATACAATTATAGTAATGGATAGGCTCTGATAAGTTTGCCTTTCAACGGGATGTTACTTGTATCTATTATATGACTAAAATCAATAAATTGCCAGATCGAAGGTGACGATAACGTTTCACTAATCATTGTTAATAGAATAGTAAACTCGTATGATGGTTGATTAATAAGTTATAGTACATGTATACTATTGAGTAATATAAAACATATTATATAAACATTAAGATCTATAATGACATTTTTTAAATTAAAAATACAATTCCCATGTGCAGGGAGAGAGTTAAATCGTGTAAATAAAGTTTAATGAAATTCCCACGTGTTAGCGTAGATGACGAGAGTTAAATCATGTAGACACAGTTAAATGAAAACGAGGTTGTAATGAAAGATTTTATCATCCTTATGTAAGGTAAGCACATATTACAAAACGCATTGAGCAGAAAAAAGAACCGTCGCCGTTAAAGTTGTGAGACCTTTTTCAGGTCTGTTGAAAGTTGTACTCGGCAAAACTTTATGCGAGAATTGTCACTCAGTGACTTGATGCATGTCAGTGTTGGTTTTCTCTGCTATCAATAATATTGACGGCTACAATATAATTGAGATATAGTTTGAAAATGACATTAAGCGCCCATGAAATTAACCCCCTTTGTACTTTCTCTGTTTCATATTGCCGTCCTATTTGCTCAGCAGTTAAAATCAGAGGTTTGATTAGGTCAATCCAGAACCATTATTTTCACAATCCGCTATTAACATTTTTTTTAAAGTTTGATGTTTGTAGTTTTTTGTTGTTGTTATTGTTAATTTTGTTTTTCTTGCTTTTTTCTTTTTTTGAGTTGAAGGCTTTCTAGTAGTTAATTATAATGATTACAAAAGATCATAAAAAAAAACAACAACAACAAAAAAAAACAAACGAAAACACTATCCGCCCGTTTCAATCCTGTTCTATGAGGTCAGATTATATTGGCCCCTTTTCCTGTAACTTTTTAAAGTTAATTAATTGAAGCAACAGTAAACACTGTACAATTAAAACGTTTTGACGATTACGACGATGATTAATTGATATATGTAATATTAACATAAGATAAAGGGTTCTTCGGTGAGATCAGTAGTATTAGTATATAACCAAGAGTTTCGCTCTAAAATGTTTCATTTTAATGTTTGAAGTTCGTGGATAAGAGCCTAAAAGATAATTTGATAAATCTGGTAAATGACATGTGGAGCAGGAACTGCTTAACCTTCCGGAGCAGGTGAAGTTCGTGGATAAGAGCCTAAAAGATAATTTGATAAATCCTACCCTTCCGGCAGCCGCGTGTTTTAGTGGGGTTCGCGATGCACGATTCTTAGTTATCTGTGTAATGTTTTGTAGATCGTTGTTCGTCTTTTTTCATTTGGTCATTGTAGTGCCTGTTCTTCGATGAACGACCTCTGACAACCCCTTTAGTATCTACAACTTTCTTGTATTATCTTATAGGTAGAAGTACTTGTAATTATACCGTATAATATATCTGTATCCCTTTTATATCCACATTATTTTTTTTATTATATTTATAAGAAAAATTTGAAGAAGATGGACAGATGATCAAAAGAAAAAGCACAAACAATAATCTACAAAACACTACGGGGTCGTCGTGGTCGTATGGTTGTTTGATTTACAACTACCTGTACCATCAGTGCCTATCACACCTAAAGTTGTGAGTTCGAACCCCATTAATCATGTGATAAACTTTGTCAGGTCGGTGGTTTTCTTCGGTTTCCTCCACCAATAAAACTGACCGCCACGATATAACTGAATAACTTAAACACCATAAACCCAAAACCTCACCAAATATGTGCTCAGGGGAAGCAAACTTTTTTTTAAAGTTATATTAAAACCTCGAAGACATCGTAAGTTATCTATTTTTCATGGTGTCTCGCGATTTAGCTTTTATGTAGGTCGTGAATTAAACATATAACCCTTCCTTTAACACAAATCATATTACAGACATTTAATACATAAATGCTTAATAACATTTTACGTTATATAATTATTACTTGCAATATGGTCGTTTTCGTCCTTGAAATAGTTAACATTAGACAGACTTTATGAAAAGATGAACGATTTCTCATTTTAAATGAATTCTTTTCAAACAAAGTCAACCATAGACATAAATCTTAATAATTTTTTTTTTAATTATTATATTATCAGAATAATTTAGTCTGCAGGTCGCGTCATATTCAATTAGTCATATGTTTTGTACACTCGGAGTGAAAGCAAGTGGGTAAACCACAAAACTAATCAAGTAAAACCCATTTTTAGGAATATCCTATGACCAAGAACCATAATGGGCGACATGATTTAAAGGCGGGACGCTCCATATATGTTAAGACTTCTTTGTAGATTTCGAAAAAAAGGTATGCGAATAATAATAGCTGCCATCTACCAAAGACTATTTTGTTTCCTACCAAATTTTCCATACTTTTCAGTGGTAGTTAATAGCCCGTGCTGTTCTTGTCCCGTTTCTATCTTATTTCTGTATACAATGCATATTTTATTTCAGGAGAAAAGATTAAGACGCAGCGGTTTTAACAACAATTGCTGCTCACCCAGTTATCATTATGTGAGGGTTGCCATTTTCCTCTAATGTGGAAACCACTAGAATTACCGCGTCATATCACGGATAGAGAAAGCTTACGCCGACCAAACTAGTTAAACATGGTCATATTTTATTGAAGTGTCTGTACCAAGCCAGTGAAAAGCGATCATTTAAATGTGTTAGGGGTATCGATTTTACCAATGTTTCTACGATTTGTTTTTATTGGATTTAGGACAGTGTGGTATATTTAGTTTTTTTGATATTCTAATATATTAATAATTCTATTCTTACTAGAATTTATCAATAACTCATAATCCGATTGGATATCGTCACTTATTCTACGTCATTCGAAAGGAATTTATTATAGGATTAAACACTATTTTTTTTTTAGGAAATTAAGGACTTTATGTAAAGTTTGTGAGTGAGATGCCGGACTTTATACATACATAATTTCCTAAAAACACAGTGTTTAATCCTTATAATTCTTATTCTTGGACATCGTGTTTGTTTTCGACGCTAAATACTATTAAAGAAATACCCAAGGAGAGCCTCAAACAATGGACATACAATACACATACGATTGTAGATTGAAAAAAATCCGCGAAATGCAATTGACGACTTTGGAACATAACCAACATGACGTCATATGAAGACTTCCAGTTTGAAACGTAAAGATTAGACGTTATTTGGCTTCGTGTACGCTTCAAGTATGATACAATTTAACTAAAATAAGTTTTCAAGGTAAGCTTTTTAATCATTTTTGTGCATTGTTGTAAATATGACATGTAGGATTTCACATTTTCAAGATGGCAGATCCTTCCAGCAGAACCCCTTAGTATCATTGCTCGTAGCTTTATACGCGTGGAATGACCGGGGGGAAAAGTAGTCTGGCAAACGGAAATATTGATTTATAAATTCCTTTCGAATGACGTAGAATAAGCGACGATATGCAATCGGATTACGAGTTATTGATAAATTCTAGTAAGAATAGAATTATAAATCAATATTTCCGTTTGCCGGACTACCTTTCTTTCCCTGTCATTCCACGCGTATAAATCTACGAGCAATGATACTAAGGGGTTCTGCTGGAAGGATCTGCCATCTTGAAAATGTGAAATGCTACATGTCATATTTACAACAATACACAACAATAATTAAGAAGCTTACCTTGAAAACTTATTTTAGTTAAATTGTATCAACCTTGAAGCGTACACGAAGCCAAATAACGTCTAATCTTTACGTTTCAAACTGGAAGTCTTCATATGACGTCAATGACGTCATGTTGGTTATGTTCCAAAGTCGTCAATAACATTTTGCGGATTTTTTTTCAGTTTACAATCGTATGTGTATTGTATGTCCTTGGGTATTTTTTTAATAGTATTTAGCGTCGAAAACAAACACGATGTCCAAGAATAAGAATTATAAGGATTAAACACTGTGTTTTTAGGAAATTATGTATGCATAAACTCCGGCAGCTCACTCACAAACTTTACCTAGACTTTATTCAGTTTGTGAGTGAGCTGCCGGTGTTTAATCCTATAGTGAACTTGGTCTTTTTATAAATATGCATGAAATATTTGTCGCTGTGTCTTAAACAATAAACAATCCATAAATCAACTGATTGTCACAACTTTAAAGGGAGATAAAAGACATGACCGGAAACATTTTCCTTGCAACGAACCATAAATGACCACTTCTAACAAAATGTTGCTAATTAGGAAATGTTTACATACTTGAAGCCTCATTTACTACTTTGTTCTAATGTGGATTTGTTTATTTGATTAGTCCTATATAAATATAGGGAACACGTCTGACGTGTTGTGCATTTGTACTCAGCAGCGGAAAATCTAGATAATTGGTTTTCTATACTAGTAACCGTATAGTTTCTACGCATAGCGCTTTTCACGACAACTTATACACTAGTAGACACACACACACATATATATATATATATAAACGTCTGCAAAAGTAGCCAACGTATGAACCTACGGGATGTCGGATCGGAAACAAGTGTTAACGATTCTGTGCAAACAAACAAAATGATAAATAAGCGTCTAAAATGTAGCACAACAACACCAAAAAAAGATGTTAAAATATAACAAAAATAACTATAAGTCTACAAAAAGACTATAATTGTAATCAAGTTGACGGATATTTCGCTTGACCGACAAGCTTTATCAACGTCTGTAATCAGCGTCTGTAATTGATTACAGACGTTGATGAAGCTTGTCGGTCAAGCGAAATATCCGTCAACTTGATTATAATTATAGTCTTTGTGTAGACTTATAGTTATTTTTGTTATATTTTAACATCTTTTTTTGGTGTTGTTGTGCTACATTTTAGTCGCTTATATATATATATATATATAACTATAGAATTATCATCTTAATATATTATATGCAAAAAAAAATAATGTTATTTTTTTAATATCATTGCGCGCTCAGATGTAGCAAATAGTTTCGCACTTGCTGTTTACCATTATAAAATAAAAATCGACTGGAAATGAGAGTAACATATGTCAATGTACACTATTGTTATAACAGTTGGACCATATGTGATAATTGATTGACCTATGCCTTTGCTACCGCATAGTGGGAGGTTGCAATGCCACGGAAATCGACTTGGTGGTGTAGCCAATAGTGTGCTCGTCTGAGTTTGGTAGATCAAGGACTCGATCCCCGTTCCGGAAAAAACCAAAGAATATAGCTAAAATGGTATCCCTTGCTTCTTTGACAAGCATGAACACATAAACTGGTTGCCTCATAGTCCAAACAATATGTCCAATTAGAAAGCAGAATGTCTGTAGACCGTTGATTCAGTAGGCACTATCACAATTAATCATCCCATTAAAAGGTCACGTATTATCTCCGTGATATACATGTAGCTGAAAAACATGTTCATTTGACGTTAAACAACAAACACTCAGTCAATGCATAAAGATGTTGTCCTAACAAGATAATCCTCGAAATAATCTTAATAAAAATACCCATTCGATATATAGTGGAGGAGTACTTTGAGCCTACAAAGGCTTATTATTTATTTGAACACACTAAAATAGATAATTAGCACCTACCCTTGTAATCAGTTCATATAGAAACCAAAGATTTTGAGTTCGACTTCCACCTGTTGTGAGGAATACTCGATATAATTTGTGATAATATTAGTCAGTAACTAGCGAAAGGTTGGCGAATATTCTATTCTAGTTTCCTTTATCAATAAAACTGATATATTGTTTCAAGTGGCCTTAGAAACACAAATTCAAAACACATTTAAGAAAACTTGCTAAGATAAACCATGATGAAGCATGCAAGTACAAACTTGCAAAATAAGTGGTTTTCATGTTTAATGTCACATTCAGCAATTTCCAGATTTCTTTGGAAACAAAACCCCGACAGATATAACGAACTTGAAAGTAAAATATCAGGGAGTGGGACTGTATGTGCATGAAAAACGGTAGCACTTGGGCACATGGGTGCTTCCTAAAGTATAACTGTAAACATGGGTATCTGTAGTTGAGCTTGTGGTGAACCTGCATCCTGCCACCCAGGTACTCATAAAATTAGACACTATACAGGTTAGTAGAGCACAAATATTATGATAAAATTAATCTACATGTAAATTTAATCTATGTTTGATGTGATGACGAAGAGAAAGACAATATATTATTAGATTATAAATAGTAAACTGTGTATCAAATCCATGTCTCATCATCTTTTATTTCTCAACCAATGTAAATAAACATGTATAAATATTGACATACAATCCTGTCTAGATTAGGTTTCACAATATCACATTAAAAGAATGTCATTTACAGTTGTAATGGATACTTCTACTCTACTAATCCGTAAATGACATTATAAACACACAATAGCCTACTTCAAGACACATGCAGCAAACTGTCGCCATGATAAACCAGTCGATAATTGGCCAAACATGTAGGCAAACTTGTAAAATAAGATGTTTTGGTATTTATCGTCACTTTCAGGAATTGTCAGTCATTGAGTGCCAGATTTATTGAGAGATGCAACCCCGAACAGATGTAACGAAGTGAACATGCTAAACGTCCGAACTGATAATTGTAACGAATGGAAAGGTTAAGCACTCGGATGTGAGTATGTGTACGAAAACTGCAGCACTTAAGGTTGTGACTTGGGTGCGGCCCAACGTGACCGTGGAGCTTGTGGTTAAAAGAGAACTATCTTAACCCAACCACCGAGGATATTTCATAATTAGACACTGTAGAAATGAACAATGAATACATACACGTTAGAGCAGCAGAAGGGGCAATCAAGAATGGACAATCCAGAGAAACTGGCAACATTGGGTACACAAGATACAAGAAGAAGACAAACAAAGAAAACTCTACACAACAGAATATGTGTTGGACACCATCATACACAAGATATATAATGACATTAATCTAACTTTAAACTATGATGAAATTAAATTTATGTTTGATGTGATGACGAGGATAAAGACAATAATTTACCAGGTGTAGATTAGTAGATTATAAATAGTAAACTGTCTCATGAAATCTGTCTCATTTTCTTTTATTTCTCAGTCACTGTAATTAAACATGTATAAATATTGACATACAATCCTGTCTAGATTGGGTTTCACAATATCACATTAAAAGAATATCATTTACAGTTGTAATGGATACTTCTACTCTACTAATCCGTAAATGACATTATAAACACACAATAGCCTACTTCAAGACACATGCAGCAAACTGTCGCCATGATAAACCAGTCGATAATTGGCCAAACATGTAGGCAAACTTGTAAAATAAGATGTTTTGGTATTTATCGTCACTTTCAGGAATTGTCAGTCATTGAGTGCCAGATTTATTGAGAGATGCAACCCCGAACAGATGTAACGAAGTGAACATGCTAAACGTCCGGACTGATAATTGTAACGAATGGAAAGGTTAAGCACTCGGATGTGAGTATGTGTACGAAAACTGCAGCACTTAAGGTTGTGACTTGGGTGCGGCCCAACGTGACCGTGGAGCTTGTGGTTAAAAGAGAACTATCTTAACCCAACCACCGAGGATATTTCATAATTAGACACTGTAGAAATGAACAATGAATACATACACGTTAGAGCAGCAGAAGGGGCAATCAAGAATGGACAATCCAGAGAAACTGGCAACATTGGGTACACAAGATACAAGAAGAAGACAAACAAAGAAAAACTCTACACAACAGAATATGTGTTGGACACCATCATACACAAGATATATAATGACATTAATCTAACTTTAAACTATGATGAAATTAAATTTATGTTTGATGTGATGACGAGGATAAAGACAATAATTTACCAGGTGTAGATTAGTAGATTATAAATAGTAAACTGTCTCATGAAATCTGTCTCATTTTCTTTTATTTCTCAGTCACTGTAATTAAACATGTATAAATATTGACATACAATCCTGTCTAGATTGGGTTTCACAATATCACATTAAAAGAATATCATTTACAGTTGTAATGGATACTTCTACTCTACTAATCCGTAAATGACATTATAAACACACAATAGCCTACTTCAAGACACATGCAGCAAACTGTCGCCATGATAAACCAGTCGATAATTGGCCAAACATGTAGGCAAACTTGTAAAATAAGATGTTTTGGTATTTATCGTCACTTTCAGGAATTGTCAGTCATTGAGTGCCAGATATATTGAGAGATGCAACCCCGAACAGATGTAACGAAGTGAACATGCTAAACGTCCGGACTGATAATTGTAACGAATGGAAAGGTTAAGCACTCGGATGTGAGTATGTGTACGAAAACTGCAGCACTTAAGGTTGTGACTTGGGTGCGGCCCAACGTGACCGTGGAGCTTGTGGTTAAAAGAGAACTATCTTAACCCAACCACCGAGGATATTTCATAATTAGACACTGTAGAAATGAACAATGAATACATACACGTTAGAGCAGCAGAAGGGGCAATCAAGAATGGACAATCCAGAGAAACTGGCAACATTGGGTACACAAGATACAAGAAGAAGACAAACAAAGAAAACTCTACACAACAGAATATGTGTTGGACACCATCATACACAAGATATATAATGACATTAATCTAACTTTAAACTATGATGAAATTAAATTTATGTTTGATGTGATGACGAGGAGAAAGACAATAATTTACCAGGTGTAGATTAGTAGATTATAAATAGTAAACTGTCTCATGAAATCTGTCTCATTTTCTTTTATTTCTCAGTCACTGTAATTAAACACGTATAAATATTGACATAAAGTCCCATCTAGAATAGGTTTTACACTATCACATTAAAATACTATATTCCCAGTTGTAATGGATATTGTAGGTTAAATATTTCCATTAAATTGTAAATCACGATCGAGAGCTTCACAAATAGACGCTCTATATAGACAAAACGCACCATTGACAGGTGTATGTTAGTCATACATTCATGATTGAATTTTACCTTTATTAATATAATAGTTAATAATAACGTGACCGTTGCACATTGTGGGTAACGTGTTTGAAGACTAGAGTGTCACGATTCTTGCATTTAAAAGACCTCTCTTGTAGATTTTTGAAAGCAGTACTCTACAAAAGGCTAATTATTCGTTCATACCAAACTCTTTATACTTCTTCTCGAGTGGAAGTAAATAGTCGTTGTTCGGTTATGCGTCCTTCATTGCTATATAGTTTTTAGAAGTTGTTGAAAAATACTCGCCTTCTTGACGTTAGCCACCCAATAATCAATCAATCATCCTTGTCATTAAAAGTTACTTCGCGTCACTACCAGCGAACACCACCCATGGTGGTCGTATCTCACAACAGAGAAGCTACCTATGTATATGTAGTTTATATGTTCCGATGGAACCTCTTGGAGAAGAAAAAGAATAAGCTGCTTATTCGTCTCCAAGAGGTTCCGTCGCAGGGTTAAGTGGAGTCAATATGTTAGAGCCCAAAACCAGAAAACCCTATTTACAGCTGAGTTGACATACATGCAGTAAAAGGATGTAATCATGATAAATTGTATTTTTTGAGATTATGTCGTCGGTTATAAATTATCTTTGGGTCTGTCAAATCCTAGATCATGATATATATTCATTAGAGAGGATTTTTCTCGTTATTCTGGTTCTGTCAAACATTTTGAAATTGACCCTTGAGCAAAAAACAAGGACAATGTGGCCTCACCACCTTTCTAAAAAAGTATTGTCATGTCAAATAAAAATGTGTAACATATATAAGGGCCCATAATGCTAATTTAGTCCCGTTGCAATTTATTAAAGTGCCTGTGCCTAGCCAGAGCAGTTAACGATCATGTATTTGTGCGTTAATTGTATCGATTTTGCCTCTTTCTGCGATTTTTCTATTGGATTTTTGAACTGTTCCAGCAGAATGGTATTATTTTATTTTTTTATTATATCACTGGTAATAAAATCGTAGAATATCAGATTTAGTACGCACGACGCGTTTCTGGTAAAACTGACTTCCGGTATGCTTAAAGTCAAGAGTTGAGAGCCAAATAATTTAAAAGTTTAAGCGAGTAAGAAAACGAAAAGGCATAAACATTATTGCTATGCTTAGGGAGAAGAACTCTAGTTTTGATAAATATAATAATTACATAATTTAGGAACTGTAAATTTTAATGATTAATATATCTAACAGACCATATCAGTGTCACAACACTGAATACTGGGAAGATGATTCCCTCGGGAACAATAGTTAATTTAAAATCAATTAGTCCTTATTATATGTACAATATTGACTGCAATATCTGAATATCAAATTATGGTATAAGGGAGATAAATCTAATTCGCAGTTGACTTATTTATCGTTGTAGTAGAGTTGATCTATATATACTCTCCCAAAAAAGAAACGCAACATGTGAAAACATTAATTATTCCAAATTTTCAACAGAAATAAGCATTACATTACACTGCAATTTGGCACACCGGTTGTTCAGATTCTAAAGTTCTTTAAAATGTCAAAATATATCACATTAAAGTCCATAGCGTCAATATATGTTGTGCCCACCATTAGAATGTAACACAGCACGGACCCGTCTTGGCATAGACTCGATCAATCGACGAATACGGTCTTGCAGAATTCTCCCCCATTCTTGCTCAAGAGCCTGCTGCAGTTCTTGCCGAGTTTGCGGTGCTGGTTGACGACTGTGCACGCATCGATCCAAATCATCCCACAAATGTTCTATTGGCCAATTGGGTTCAAATCTGGTGATTTAGACGGCCAGGGGAGCTCTGTTACGTTCTGGTTGCCTAGAAAGTCAACAGTAGCGGTCGCGCGTTGTTTTGCTGAAAAACATCCATACGGAGGTTCATTGCGGGCAGCATGTGTGGAGTCAAAACCTCATATCTGTATCTAGCAGCGCTAAGGTTGCCGAGGATGTGCACCAGTTAAGTTTTTCGGGCATAGGATATTGCACCCCACATCATCACACTTCCTCCGCGGAAATTGTCGACCTCAAGGACGCAGTTCCTTACGAACCTCTCATTCCGGCGTCTGTAGACACGTGTACGGCCATCTCCTTTCTGCAGCATGAATCTTGATTCATCGCTGAACCAAACTCACCTCCAATTGTGCAGGTACCAGCCCCTTACTCTGTTACACCATCGGACTCTTGCAAGTCGATGCTGACGTCTCAGTACTGTGCCAAAGTAAAGACGTCTGGCGCGGAAGCCGTTTTCACGGAGACGGTTTCTGACTGTCTGTGCCGATATTCGTCGGAGACCTGGGACATTTGATGCTGTTTCTCTTGCTTTCACGGTCCGGTTTCTCAGGTGAAGTACCTGGATGTACTTGGGCTGCTGATGTGATCCTAGGTCGGCCAGAAGGTTGACGGTTATCTGTTGAACCGGATTGGTGGTACCGTTGCAAGAGTCTGGAAATCGTGCTCCAGTGAACATCATAAAGTCTAGCTACTGCATTTGGTAATTCACCGGCCTGGAGACGACCAATGACGAGGTTCCGGATAGCTGTGTCTATTCTTGGCATATCTTAGCAGGGTCGAGAAACAATTTAACGACTGAATTCAATTAAACGGTTAGTTGTCTTTTATACCCATTAAACCCGCTTAAAGATAGGCCATGATTCGCAAGTGCAACTGCCCTACTTATTCCCCTACGCCTTCCGCGTGCAACGTTACACATGCTGACACGGAAAGGTCACGTGTGATCAACAGCCACTATCAGGAGTTTAAATTCAATTATCGGACATTTAAATTTTAACATGATCATGTTTTCATGTCTCAATCACGCAAATTTTTGAGAATTCATATTTGGAAAAAAATGTTGGAAGTTGCGTTTCTTTTTTGGGAGAGTATACATTTACTCCAACGCCATACAATTCTTCATCTCTTAAATGGCTTGATATGGAACAGAACACTCAACTACAATAAAACTGGTGATTTACCTCAAACTGCAACACAATTAGTAAGCCGTCAAGTTAATGTGGGCGTAACAACATCCGTGTTCAACTTGCTTCAAAGAAGGTAAAATGAATAATGAGTTATGAATGTTTAGCGCAAATATCAACAATATTACTTAATATCGTAATGGTTATTTTCAATGGTGACAGAATCCAGTGTTGCCATATCTCTAGATAGTTCTGCAACTTAAACCGCCGACCAAATCTGAACATCGACGTTTTCAAAGGCTAATCTTGATGTCGCATAATTTTCAAAGGCGGTTACATCTTTCGTAAGACATGTGTGATATTTCAGAGGAGTGCACATCCATCTGAAAAGGCATTTGTTGCAGCGGTTATTGGGCAATTTTTAGGATGTTTTGCAACATACGCCTGATGGTGTTCCATAAAGCACGCTATTTCAGGGAGATTCTGCAAAGTGTGTAATTTGGTGTCTGTTGTCAATACAAGCGTTACTTGTGTCCGTCGACTGTGTACGGTTGAGCATTACCTCTTTCTTTCGTCACAATCTTTTTGGGGGAATTCTCTGTTTAAAGGCAACAAAAAGAAGTAATTCGTGACACATGGTATTTTTCGAATTTTTGTCTTCGGATTTAACTTATCTTTGGGGCTGTCAAATACTAGATCTGGATTGATGTGACATGAGATAAGTTCTCCTGATTTGTATTTGAGATTTGATTTTGAGGACATGTGTTTACATTTTTTTAAACTTTGGCATATGATTGCAAACACTTCCTGACTGATCTACGGAGAATGCACTGTAGACAAAATGTTCACACATTTTACCTTCTTCGTCAGCTGCGGTGAGTAAAGAATCCTGTACCTCATTTGTAGCATGCATACCCATGGAGATATTTATAAGGCGTGTATGATGAATCAACTGAGAAACCTTCCAGTATTTGCGACATTTCATTATGGTCACCGAGTTCACAATCAAGCAATATCAAATAAATTATCAAACCAGAGGTAGAAAAATTAGATTTGAATATTCTGACAGATCGTCAAGAAGAAAATGATATAAAAGAAAACGTTTCTTTTGATACATGATATGCACAATATATATCACGAAAATAGAATCGTGTATATTTTAACACAATAATGACCAGATCAGTTATGCATATTTTCAAGAACCCATCATCATTCCAAGGCTAGATGTACATACCTTACTGGATGATGAATCAACAGAGAAACCCTCCATTAGTTTCGACATATCAGTATGGTCACCGAGTGCACGTTCAAACAATACCAAATCAATTAAAAAACCAAAGGTAGAAATATTAGATTTGAATATTCTTACAGAACGTAAGAAAATGATATAAAAGAAGACTCTTCTTTTGACACATGGTAAGCATAATATATATCACGAAAATACAAACATGCATATATTAAACCATGATAAGTGAAAATGTGTAATACAATGACAGCTGATAAAACCATTATATGGGATGGGCCTCAACGTCAGAGAGGTCAGCATTGTTTGATTTAGATGATCTACTAATGCTGGAAATTGTTGTTCAGTGTTTTTCCACTGTTAGTTTCGTTTCTTTGTGCCAATTTTTCAGTGTCTGACAAGACCAGCCCTTTCTTCCATGGCATCACTGAAAGACGCTGAACAATGTCTTGTAAGACGAGTGCAGACTTCTGACACGTTGCCATCCGATCACTTTAGTCTGAATGGGTTTTGTTCGGTAGCCGTGTCACTCCAAATACCATTGAATCTTCCAGACGTTTGTCTAATGGCAAACTGGCTGGCTTCAAAAGCAGATGGCATCCATATTGAATAATTGATGTGGTTCGCAACAAAGAAATGAGGTAACACATTAGATAAAGTTCTGAGATGCATTGACCATTTACCATCACGGTCTGTTCTAACATTCGTTAACATAATTTCGACTGCGCTAAGAATGTTGGTGATGCAGCACATCCACATTCACGAAATGTTCCCATAAGTGGCTGTATATGACATTCAAACAATGCAACAAGTCTAGTCATGTGAACTCGTGTCTGATCTGATCTTTCACAGATATAATTGAATAAATATAGTGACCGTAAATCACAGATAGAGTCGGGGCGGTAATGAGATTCCGGAAGAAGTCTCAAATCCAGGATTTTGTTGTGTGTGCCTTGATCGTCTCCGATAATAATTTTGAGAGCGATAATAACATTTTAATTATTGAGATAATATATTAAATGCTTAAAGCATGTCAATTTGTTTAACAATTTAATATATATATTTTTATCAAGTAGAATTCAAGCCTATTGAAACTATAAAATAAAGCGATATTTCACGTTTTCTTTTAACATAATTGTCTAACAATGTATTGAAACATGTCTATGTTTCATATATTATGCATAATAAAAGGGTTGATAAAATTTGTATACGGTAAAGTAAGATATATTTTCAACGCAGTATTAAAATGCCAATAGATTTATCTAGCGCATGTTCTATTCTATTTTATATGAAATGTCGTAATTAAAAGCCCAATTCCCAACAATGGTGCCATGCGAATTTTTGACAAGTCAAAATTGCAAGAGGATGTATTTAGCTACTCATATACCAATTTTCAACCATATAGTATGAAGTGAAATTAAACTCTGTTAATATGTAACTTTGTCTCACTTTGTCACTGCACTAATATGTGAACAGCAACGAATGCAATATGTAAAGATCAAATTATGGTATAAGGGAAGTAATTCAAATTCGAAGATAAAGACTTAATTTCCGTTACAATATTTATATCAAAGGGGTTTTTTTTTCAGAAGAAGCTATGCAATTCCTCATATTCTAAACAAAGTATTCAACTACAAAAACACCGGTTGTTTACATCAAAATACAAAATTATTAATAAACCTTACTTTCTTAGAAGAATGTTGATCACGGATGTTATTACGCCCACTGTATTGTGATTTATGCAACACAATCTTAACAATATAACTATATGTAGTTATAGTTAAGATTGTGTTGCATAAATCACAAAACAGTGAAGGTAATAACATCCGTGATCAACATGCTTCTAAGAAAGTAAATTAATCGTGGGTTATGAATTTTTAATGCACACCTATAAAACATTTCATAATATCATGGTGGTTAGTATTATTAGTGAGGGAAAACCACCGACCTGGAATCTCCTCTCTAAATATTCTGTAAGCCGAAACCACGGAATGCCGAAATGACTTATATCGTGTGTACAATGTAAGTACTTGTAACTAATTTGATCGTTCCGCAATAAGATATTTAATAGGAGTATGTTATCTAGTTTCATTTTAGCCGTAGAATGTCCAGTCGGTATTCTGCTATTGTATGTAGCATCATCGATCAAGACCGAAAAGGACCGACATCCTTAAATAAATTTGGAAAGCTGTCATCTCTGGTGGTCTACGTTCTTAGTTTATAAGAGAGAGAGACGTATCAGAGTTGTAATGGTTAGTGTGGTATATTGTTGGTTCCTACTCCGCTTGGAACAAACCGAAGACTATAAAATTGGAATTTGTTGCTTCTCCGAAAAGTAAGCAGAATTAAGGAGAAAGAGCAAAGATTGGTTGGCACGGAATCGGGATAATGTGTCCGAGTTAAGCGATATGTCTACCCACGAACTAGTGAGCTAGCATAATAAAAAATCTGACTGAGTGTGCTGGTCTAGTACAAAGAGGACATCACCATCATTTATCGAATGTAACTTGTTGTCGCCATGATACAGCTGCAAAATTGTTCATTTGGCGTTACACAGCAATCATCATTCACTCACTAAAAAAGTGAGATACACATAGGTAAACAATTACCTGGACATTATGGATATGATAATGATACATTATAAAAATATTAAGATATCTTCACTGGAATAAAATTCAAATAAATTGAATTAACAAAAACTGTCGTTTCAGGTGGAGCCGATGAATCGGCTACCACCGTTATTTTACTATGGTGCAAATGTTCTATTGATATTTTAAAAGAGGATAACACAGAAACCTCGAAAACTAATTTTATTTCAAAAAACAGATTTGTCAAGACACATTTTCTTTTAACTCTTTGCATGTTACATAACAATCTAAACTGATACCCACACCAAGTATAATAATTAAAACCGTACTTTCTACCATATAATCGTTCAAAGCTCGTTTCATGTCAGCTTCTATAAATTGTTTCATAATTACAATTGCTATTTATTGTGCTAGTGACCTTGCCTTATACAGTAAATTTATTAAGACTTCTGGTTAATCAAATACATTACTCTGTATTCAGACTGGATTTAAATCAGTGCCCGAGTGCCTGGGTTTGCGAGAATACCAAATTTCCTAAATATAAAAGGCAACTTACAAAAACTCAAAGTCGACAACATAGGATATATCGTAAGTAGCCATTTGCAGAGCAAAATTATCCGACCCTATCCACATAGTCTCTCCTTAGTGATTTCTAAAGGCTCCATGTTTTCTGTGCGTGGATTTTTACTGATGGTTGATATCAAATAAAGGCAAACAGCTTATGAACATTTTATTGAGTAAATTCGGGTGTTACCTTTATCAAAAACCTCGTTGATTGTCCGTATTGCAGAATGTACACTAGTAAGTCTATAAATATTAACTTCATTCATTCATAAATATAAATATCAAAATGGTTGATCACAAAATAATAATAATAATAATTTAAAAAAAAATGAGTAAATATATCCATCTGTTGACCGATCTATGATTTATTGTTGGTAAGTATATCCCGCCGTGAATACATTTGTATAACTGAAATCTCACTCACTTTACGTTAAACAATGTATCAATTCATATCCCAATATTAGGGGGCAACTCCTTTCCAAAGTTTTGACATTTTGTTACGAAATCATTGTTCACTTTTCAGTATAGTTTCTTCATAATGTTCAGTGGTTGAGTTTATTGCAATGGAATCACCTTAATATTGCTGTATTGCTGCAAATTTGCTCATATGGCGGCGTTAAACAACAATCATTCACTATTGTAGTAGAGACTTTTAGTGATTTTTCCATTTAATACTTATCTCTAGTACTACTTCTGCCGTCAGATACATTTGAATTTGTGAAAGTAAATATAATTTATGTGCTTTATAATATCCCAAAATAAATTTTCTCCACCTACTTCCTAACCAACAAAAAATATTATGATAATCAAATTATCTTTATCTAAAATGACACCTTTGACCTGATTGGTTTGTAGACCAGTCAGTGTCTTCTATATCGTGAATGTTTATTTTCGATTTAACAATGCATAGAAATAAGTTCACATCTTCGATCCAAAGATAGATAGGTTGGAAAATTATTTGTTCTTCCGTGTAACTCAATTTTTTCCCCGTGGTTTGTTCTGATCAAATCAAATATCTACCGAGGTTAACAATTAACAATATTTACCAAGTCATAGTATGCATAACGTTAGAATATTAATAAATTGTTTTTACTACAAATGTACCAATATCTTAGTTTAGAACATAGTAAAGTACTCTCGACAATATAATTTTGCCTTACTTAATCATAAAGACCATGGATTTTCCCCATTGTTCTGACTGTCTACAGCTGGAAAATATTGCCTTGGGCCATCTGACAACACTATACAGTAGATTAAATGGTGTTAACAATTGTTGTGAAATGACCCAAAGCATTATCAGCTGAATAAAGGATTAAATGTTGAATTAGATTTAATACTGTCAGGAAATAATAACTTTTATTAATAACATCTATATATTAAAAGGAACCATAAAGTAAAGATATAAACATCATGTACAAAGTAACAAAACTGCCACTATGACATTCATAGACATCATAAAATTCATCAACAATATGTTCGATCACTAATTAAACGGTTTTACATGTAGAATGGGAGATTAGTTTAGGTAAGGTGTTTAACGCCACTTTCAACAATAGTTCAGCTATATCGTGGCGGTCAGTTTTATTGGTGGAGGAAACCAGAGGATCCAGAAAAAACACCTACCTGCCGTAAGTCACTGACAAACTTTATCACATAATGTTGTATCGAGTACACCTCTCCTGGGCGGGATTCAAACTCACAACGTTAGTAGTGATAGGCACTGATTAGGTCTTTGTATATGGTAGCAATATGGATTTTTACAGTGTTTTATATGTAAGGAAAGTACAGTTCACAAACTGCTTATGCATGACCCATGAAAATTTCATGTACTAGTTTATAATGGTTCACTTGTACATTTTTTACTTACAAATAGTGTTCACTAAATGTATAGAAATAGTTTGACAGATAACTGTGTTTATAAAGTATATTTAACAATCAATGATGATATTATATTGTCTTGATTTCTTTACAATGTTCTAAGTTCGCTCGTACTTATTCATGAAGACAAGGATTATCATGTTCTTACATATACTAAGAAGTTTAATAGGTAACTCCAAACTCGTGATCCGATTATATCGGGTGACTTTTCCTGGAGGGCTAGTATGTTGTTTAACGTCTCACAAATTATCGTAATTACAGAAAAATTAAAAGCAGAATCGACAAAATTATCTGTTTAGAGTTACATTATGAACGAAATAGTATAGCCTGGAAGCATTTTTGTCACTCTAATGAATCAGACGAGACAAATTACACACATACTGCTTTTAAGAATTAATTAAACATACTAATCTTAGACTCTGAAGGAAAAGTGGAAAGAAAATTGATTAAATGAAGAGGAGCAATGTAATTAGGTTGATATAAATTAATATCCTATACAAAAGACGTACAATATAATACTAATAACATGCACACATGTATCTATTAGTAGTGCTAAATATAGCATGGAATCTAAGCAAACTGCAGCAAAACGACATTAACCTCGTTTCGCGTTGTTCTGTCGTCTTATTACATTTCGTCATGTTTTTAGTTCCGTGTTGTGATGTCCGGTACCATTTCCGTGTAAAATGATGTTCGGTTCGTCATTACACCCATTTGTTTTGTAAGGAGTGCATGTTTTATTTATTGTTTGAATTTATTTACGTATACTGTTGTCCAAAACGGTTTCCATATCAAATGGTATTCGTGTAATTTTACAGTAACACTAAGGCAGTAAGGGTGCCCCTAGTGGAGCAGGAACTGCTTACACTGTGGATCACCTCTAATATTTAGCGGTGTTGGTTTTTCTCTCAATTTTCAGTCTTCAGTATAGTGTTTCGTTGTTCATTGTTTATTTGTCATTTGTTCATTTGGCTATTGTATTGTCTGTATTTCGTCTATTTTACGGCTTTGGTATGTTAACCTTTTCTAAGCCCCAATTCTCCCCCATGAAAATAATATATATATATATGGTTTGTAAATGATATATTGCATGAAAAGAAAGTTACATCCATATCCTTTCTTACTAATTAGAGAAGCACTAACAACTATTAAATGATGTACAATTATCTCATGGCATTTCATATTTGGCAACGACAATCCTTTATTTTATCAATAATTGCTGAAGCGAGGGCACTTTCACATGTCTAAATAGAACAGATAACTATAAAATTGCTAGTTACCGTCTTTAAGTTAATGTCAAATATTTTAACATAAAGCGGGTTCATTTTAGGGGAATCAATCATTGCTTCAATCGTTGTTCGAATTCATTTTCGATACACAGCTTTAGTCATTTAACCATACAAAAAGGTCTTAGTTTTTGCACATTGATACGGACTTATAACATTGGATGCACAATACATATTCCGAAACAAATGGTCTCATTTCATTTTGTCTCTGTTTGTACTATATTTCGAACTCTGGAACTTTGATCCGACATTGTAATATGATTTTTGTTTTTCAATTGTTTTGCCATTTTTTCCAGATTATGCTATGACATTGCTCATTAGAACCTCAGCTCTGGATTTCTTCTTATTTCTATGATATTTCGATTATATTTTGGAACTGTTTCCATAGTGATGTTTTATTTGTTAGTTTTTCTGCTATGAAATAATTGCTCATGAAAATATCTGCTCTGCGTTTTGTTTAAATCGGTAGGTCTTTTACTGGAGGAAAATGAGATTCGGTTTCCTTCGTCCATATAAAGCTTTGACCGTGTTACTTTTAGTTGCCACATGCTGTTTAATATTGGCTTCAGTGGGAACATGTAAACTTTTGTGAGAAGAAAAACGTTTGATCGTCGAGCTTGACCTGATGGATGTTGACGTTGCTTTGCCACATTTTGAATGACCGTAATCTCGTGATAACGGAAATAGTTTGACCCCAAATGTGTTCATAATCTATTTAACCCCCTAGATTTTGTACAAGAATACAATTCTACATGCAGAGATCTGATGAAGTAAAATGGCATTTCCCACTCCTCTTGCAATGGCGACATCATTATCTAAACTATATAAAGTACACATCTAACGTATTTTAAACTTATACAATCTTTATCAAATCTTCGTACAGGCTATAATTTACTCTTGGAAACATATTTTCTTTGCCAAAAATGTAGCTCCAACTATCAATTAAATGAATACAATTAAAATTTCATTCCATATTATATTTCTAATTGGCGTTCAGTATTCAATTTCAACAAATTGATGACCTATTTATTCACCCACGAAGACAACTAATGTCTTTTGATGTTCACAATTAATAAAATTGCTATCAAGTTGTGCATATCTATCCTAGAAGTAATGGTTTTATCCAACAGATTCCACTTTCTTAGCTGGTACAATGTAGTCCGTCAACTACCTGCAGTCGCCTACCCTGATATTCTACTGTGCGTGTTTATGATGTTATTCATTTTGGGAATGTGTGTGGTATTGTTGTTTAAAGCAAGCGATTCTGGGCAGTTTGTTTCTGTATTGTCGATACTGCTAACAAACACACATGCATGACCGCTCATTCTCTGCTTGGCACATACATCGTTTTGAAATAAACGTCAGAGAATACCGAAGGGGCAATAAAAAATGGACAATCCAGAAAAACTGGGAACAAGACAAAGAAAAACAAACCAAAACACGTTGTAGACCACTATACAGAAACAAATACAAATAACGTAAATAAAACATGAGCCCTCCTACAAACAACTGGAGGTAATGACGCACCGAACATCGTTTTTATGTGTAAATGCGACTATACAAGTATTTTCCAATTATGTAATTACAGAATACCTACATGTATTACTTATATCCTATTCATTGACAGTACATTGATATGGAATCCCAAAAGTGGAGCTACTATCGTCAGAAATTAAGATTTAATTAAAAAATTAACACGCTCGATAATGGCTTAACAATAGACATTTGTATGTTCCTTAGTCACATTAATTTAAACACCGTTCATTACATTCTCTTCTCTTTGGAATTGAAAAATGACAATACAATAATGTTAATGTATCAAATCTTTTGTGTGAGTTTCATATTCAAAAATTGTTCTAATTGGTTGACATATTTGATTTTTCGTCAGGCTATTAAATGAACTTATATTATGTATACATGTATATAAATGTTAATAAAATTCCAATATCGTATATAGAGTTAAATTTATAAATTTCAGCTGGATTCGCAGATGCCAATTGTTCTAAAGAACTTTAGATGGAACAATTGCACATGAGCGTTCCCATTGTCAAGCCAGATACGAAGTTCTGGTGACAGAAATTGGGAATCCTAAGGTGGAATTGTGCCATCTCACATTATTGACCATCACTGATTATTCTTCTCACATTATTCGGCAAATTATCCGATATTCATGTCCAATTTGAAAATGGCCGTCATTGGAAAAATATTTTGTTCTCAAATATGCGATTTAATGAAAAATTAATCAACATTTTCGAAATTATCCTATGTTTTCTTGTTTTATATCGTAGACTTGAAATTGTAAATATCCAACTTGAAAGTATTTAGACAGTAGATTATAAGTTGAAGTTCAACGTTTGATAAAGACTCACTTGAGGAAATGGTTTGTTTTTGCAGTATCACGCCAAAACAAAAAAGATCATGTGAAATGAGATGCATGAATCTCATATTGATATATCATATCGAATATGCTTGTCATATATCTACAATCATGTGAGAAAAGTTGTCCTACCATTGTTTTGTAAAACACAATATTTCACTGACATATACTCTCCCAAAAAAGAAATGCAACATGTGAATAAATGTAATTTGCTTAAAATTTTCAACATCAATTTAAATACAGAAATAAGTATTACATTGCACAGAAATTTGGCAAACTGGTTGTTCATTAAAATGTCAAAATTTATCACATTAAAGTCCATAGCGTTCAGATGACGTCACTTCAACGTCAATATATGTTGTGTCCATCATTAACCTGTAACACAGCACGGACACGTCTCTCCATAGACTCGGTCAATCGACGAATACGGTCTTGCCGAATTCTCCCCATTCTTGCTCAAGAGCCTGTTGCAGTTCTTGCAGAGTTTGCGGCGCTGGTTGACGACTGCACACGCGTCGATCCATATCATCCCACAAATGTTATATTGGGTTCAAATCTGGTGATTTAGACGACCAAGGGAGCCCTGTTACATTCTGGTTGGTTAGAAAGTCAACAGTATCACGAGCTGTGTGCGGCCGAGCGTTGTCGAGCTGGAAAAACATCCATACGGAGGTTCATTGCAGGCAGCATGTGTGGTGTCAAAACATCATCTCTGTATCGAGCGGCGCTAAGGTTGCCGTGGATGTGCACCAGTTGAGTTTTTCGGGCATAGGATATGGCACCCCACATCATCACACTTCCTCCGAAGAAATTGTTGACCTCAAGGACGCAGTTCCTTGCGAACCTCTCATTCCGGCGTCTGTAGACACGTGTACGGCCATCTTTTTTCTGCCGCATGAATCATGAATCATGGTTGATTCAGACTCGCCTCCAGTTTACAGATCCCACCTCTTACCCGACGTCTCAGTACTGCGCCAAAGTAAGGACGTCTGGCACGTAAGCCGTTATCATGGAGACGGTTTCTGACTGTATGTGCCGATATTCGTCGGAGACCTGGGACATTTGATGCTGTTTCTCTTAGCGTCACGGTCCGGTTTCTCAGGTTAAGTACCCGGGAGTAGCGATCTTGGGCTGCTGATGTGATGCTAGGTCGGCCAAAACGTTGATGGTCAGCTGTTGAACCGGATTGCTGGTACCGTTGCAAGAGTCTGGAATTCGTGCTCCGGTGAACATTATAAAGTCTAGGGACTGTATTCTGTGATTCACCGGCCTGGAGACGACCAATGACGATGTTCCGGGTAGCTATGCCTAGTCTTGCCATATCTTGGCAGGGTCGAGAAACAATTTAACGACTGAATTTAATTAAACGGTTAGGTAACTTTTATACCTATTAAACCCGCTTAAAGATAAGCCATGATTCGCACGTGCAACCGTCCTACTTATTCCCGTACGCCTTCCTCTCCTCGTGCAGCGTTACACATGCTGACCCGAAAAGGTCGCGTGTGATCAACAGCCACTATCAGGAGTTCAATTATCAGACATTTAGATTTTATTTTTAACATGGTCATGTTTTCATGTCCTCAATCATGCAAATGTTTGAGAAAATTCATATTTGGAAAAAAATATTGGATGTTGCGTTTCGTTTTTGGGAGACTATATGTCCAATCTTAATGGTTTTATACGAAGTAATAAGTCAAAGTGCTTTCTATCACTGGTATTAGTTAAGAGTTTGTCACTATCTATTCCATTGTATTTGATCATGTTTGGTATAATGGGACAATTTGTCGATACACTCAGACTGTTTTATAAGAGGCTAGAACTGCTTACTCTTCGCGAGCACTTGGGTTCACCACCGGTTTTTTTATGGGTCCGTGTTGCTCGTCTTTTCAGTTTTCTGTGTTGTGTTTTTTTGTTTTGATTGTCTCCGTCCTGTGTCGTGTGTACACGATGTTGCCAGTTTCTCTGGATTTTCCATTCTTGATTCCCCCTTCGGTTTTCTCTATTTGCACTTTATAACACCTATCATTATTGGAGCTCTCATTACAAATTTCAAGAATTCACTACCAGTTTTAATGATACATTACCCTATGGACCGTGTTGCTATGCGCATGGCACCACAATGTATATAATATCGTATCTGGACTTGTGGATTTAAGCTATCTAATCTGATATAATAGTTCTATATTTCTACCCCAACATTCACCTTGTTAGTTAAAGCAATTTGTTTTGCTTAAAGTTTTAACTGGATTCATGAAATCATTACTCCTCGGTTAAAGAATTTGAATAATTGTATTTTCTGAGATGACTTTATGATAACATAGAATGTGTTAAAAACACCACCATTCCTTGTTCTTTTTTTTCTGTTTCAGTAACAAAATCACCACAAAAATTAATTCAGTAGATCTGCCTCTATGACATCATAACGTGTTTCTGATGTATCTGCTTTTGTGGCTTTGATAGTCTTCAAAATATTTTCATAGTGCTCTGTTTTTTGGAGGTCCGTTCATTTTACTGATTAACTTTAAATATTTCATTTCGTCAAAAGAAATTATTAAAACTTCGCGGAGCCTACTTTCATTTTGATCGAGCGACTACTGATGGTGGACAATTGTCTGGTCCAACATTACACTTATCCTAAGTGATCTCGATGAAATCTTTCGTAGAATTAGAGATTCTAAAAAAAAGAAAAAAAAGTTATTTCTTCATTTGCCTTTGTGCACGTGGTATGTAAGTTGCATAAATAATCTGTTTCCTTTGGATTTTATGTGACAATACATTGCGTTATACAACTCAACTAATAAAACTAAATTTAATTACTGATTCAACCTGCCACTTATAATTGAACAGTTGAAGAGCAGACTCGCAAAAATTCTAATTTTCCGGTCCGTGGAATATTTAAAAATCCAAGGGAGATAATCGTAAATATTTTCCGCTAGATGGCGCTTCACAAACCCAAACAATTATACGTACTTGGAAAACTACGTTTTTCTTCTATTAAACCAATGAAAATGATTGAAATATGATTAAAAATCACATTTATATTTATTAATGGTCATGATTTTCAGTCTGGTATAAAATCGGTCTGCGATGAATGTAAAAATAACGGTTTTTTTCTTTACCTCGGAAAATCGTAATTTTTTTTGTCGCGTATTTTTACACTTTTTGCATCTGACAGAATAAAGTTCCCGTGGAGGGAAAAATTAAAAAACTGGTTCCTTGGACTGAATAATATCATCACTTCATCGGGTAAAAGGGAATTTACATCACTCGTAACAGTTTAAGAAAAATAGTCCATATCCCAACGTCACCCAAACAGAGTCAAGGTTGAACAATTTGCTCCTCCCATTTTGCTCGTACAATCAATATTTACACATGTAAACAATGGAATAACGGTAGGCATGTGAGGTAAAACACACTGTTTTGATGTACAATGCAAATTGTCTAGAAATTCGATGCATTTATCCCATTCTGTCAATCTTGTGGGTTCACAACTACAACCCGAACTTGGTTATATGCACCCCCCTTTTCTGAAATATGCCACCAAAGTCAAACTGTCAACGGGTGCAGGCCTTTTAGTTTTAGTAAGGGACGGTACCAGGTACCCACTTAAAATGGTAATTGGTACCTCCTAATTTCAAAGAATGTTGTACAGCATGTTTATTTGCTCATTGTGTTTATATGACTGAGTGGTTTTTATTTGTAGATAATTTAAACAGGATTGTTAATTTTTAGGATTTATTTTTAGTTGAAATATATAGGAAAATCAAAGTCAATTTTTATTTGTTATATTTAAATCATGTACAAATAAAAACCACTCATATAAACATAATGAGCAAATAAACAGTCAAAATATAGACAATTCTGAATGTTTTGGTGTAAAATTTGTTAAAATCTATCCAGAAATGACTTCACAATAATGTTTTGAAAAAATATGGTTTTGGTTGATTATATAGGGATTTTTTTTTACATGTGGCAATACTGTTGGCCACATACTGTATAAGAAATTCATGAAAAATGTTCAATTTATAAGAAAAAGTACTGCCTGTAAATAGTGAAGTACTGGTACATTTGAAAAATTTTGAAAGCCCTGCAGGGTGCATGAAGCCAGTCCACCAAGCCCTTGCATAAACTGTAAATGAGAAGATGTGACTAAGCGCTACTGGCACCTCTCACAGGGGCGAATTCAACCACTGTTTTATACTTTTGTCAAAAATGCATATGCATTCAAAGATGATGACTGTATTTGTAGAATGTGTGAGGCTTGATTTAGAAAATCACTCGAAATGTCCCACGATACAGAAGCAACATCAAGCAAAAGAAAATATGATTCAACCATAGATACAAGCTGTGCATTTGAAACAAATGATTTAAATTTAACAACAGCAAACTTTGACAGCTATGGTAATGTGTCATTTGACCCATGTGAATTTACACTCCATACTGCGGCTAATGCAGAAAATAATGACTGTAGTAAAAAACTTGTATGCTTTTTGCAACACATGAACATGTGTGAAAAAAATGGTGACCATTCGACATCAGTTAATGTTGACTTATTCCAGTCATGCTTTCAGATTTAGCTAGATCAGAATAACAACGAAGCATGTATATCTAATCAATTTTTTCTCTGTATTGATCACTACAAGAAATATAGAAATTTCAAACCCCAACTAGAATGTTGCTTTTGTGACAAAAGTATATACAGTCAAAGAATGACCATTTAATTTAAGGGAAAGGATCTTCTAGAAAGAATAAAGTTAATTTTAAATTCTGATACATTTGTGTATTCAAATTTTCTATGGTAATGACATCAGCATATTCAGTTAGAATTTTAAATTAGAGCCCCATCTGGTTTTCTCCTATTATTCACATGTTTTATTATTTTTAATAAAAAAATTTAGTTGAAGTTTTTGTGAATTTTATTTTGTAAAATGTTATCAAATAATGGATCTTAGTACAGTATGATCTGCTTTTGTTTAATAAAAAGGTTAAAAACATTACACCCCTCGTCCCTTTTTATAAAGAAACATCTATAAAATAGTAAATATTGGCTAACACGAGTTCTGCTCAAGAGTCATTACGAGGATGTACTATGCATGTGATAAAATTTTATATTTTTTTCATTATCATCATTTTCTTTCATTTGTCTTACATTGAAAATAGTATCACTTGTATCAAGTACATTGACATCAACATGCTCGTGGTGGGTTGCTAGGAGGCGCTATACATGATTTGTATGGTGAATCCACCAATAAAACCGGTGGACGTGTTTGAATAGCCTTATATGTTAAAAAACAGTTGAAAGTAATTTTTAATATTCCAAGATTTACCATTCCATATGATATGAAAATATGACTGTTTTTTTTTCTCAAGTAAATTTAGTAGACCATTACAGTTGATTCTTGTTTTGTTATACCTTCATGGAACAACTTTACATGTATTTCGACCGAAAAGTCAGCTTACCGGGATTACTTTTACAGTAATATAATTGCTCCTTACTTAATACTGTTGTGGTTCCATAAAATCTCAAATTTGGACTCATCTGTTAAATTATATTTGATCAATTTAATAGCTGTAGATATAATAAACAATTATTCTGACTAATTTCAACATTTTTAATACAAAATAATATTTGTTTTATTGAGAAAACATGCATTTACTTACACTCGTTCTATAAATAGAACGTTAAAAATTACGGAGTATGTGACGATTCTAGTTACCTCCCTTGAATCCAACCAAAATGTGACACGATCCATCTGACAGAAAAAAGTTCTATTGTATGTTTAATTACAGAAAATGTTTCTTTGAAATACTAATATAGAAATCTATGGAACTATATATATGATTTTCCATCACCCTTTCGGCAAATATTTTAATTTTTAATTTTTCGTGTTTTTTGAAACAACTTCCGCCATTTCCGTGTCGGTTTAATTTCTGCATTACTCCTTTGTTACAAGAAGTTCAAGCACCGGGCCTCAAATTTATATGAAAGAAACAATTTTCTATGTTTTTCTCGCTTCTTCGGTTATATTTGACGCTCGCAACGATTAAAACGAGTGAATTTTCAACACTTGGTCGATGTATTCTAAAACGTGTCCGATTCCGGTAAAAAATGTACGTGACAAATTAATTGAAACGACGCCATTATCGAGTCTGCTCTCCGACTGGAAGACATGTTTATTTCAAAAGTGTGGTCATGATTGGCTTACCTTTAAATATCGATTTGCGTTTTTAATTTCCGAATCTCGTTTCTCACTTCCGATTGGCTAAGATTTCCAGAAAATCTTATTTCCGTTTGAAATGAAAATTAATTTGCACTTCTCGAGAATCAATTTCCGCTCTCAAATTAATTTTCGACTTGAACTTATTTCCATCTGTCCTCTCATCTCCTTAAGCGATCAATTTTGCCAATTTTAACCATAAAATACAATCTAACTTTTTTTTCAATTTTATCTCATTGTTGTTACGTTATCCTGGTAATGATATGTCAATCTCCTCTCATCTGTATATGACCCAATAAACTACTTATTTTTCAGACGGTTAATCAAACCGAAGAAACAAGTAGTAGTAATAATACAAGTCTAGCAAAACATTATGTTCTTATTATTTTCGCATTAATCCTTTAAAATCTTTGTTATCCTACATGTTTTAAATGTTCCATTACTGTATCAAGAAATGTGCCATACAAACTTAATTTAACATGCAGAGATCAAATGAAACACGGTATTTCACAGACGTTTAACTGAAGGGTATTGTTGAAAAAGCTTGAGAGTTTAAGTCTGATAATTCTAGATATATTACATCTTTGACAAATATTATTTGAAAATGGTTCAACATTAGTAGACGTTTTTGTGGGGTTCGTGTTACTCGATCTTTACTTTGATGTGTAATATTTTGTAGATCTTTGTCCCTTTGTCCTTTTTATTTTGGCCATTGTGTTTTCTGTTCTTAGATTTACGTATTCTAATTACCTCCTTAGTATCTTCAAACTCTTCTTACTGTGGTTGTATACTTAAGAAATAATTCATGGAAGCCATATGTATATATTGTTTTTACCACGGGTAGGCCTTTATGTCACGAAGTTTTACACCGAGCGTAAGCGAGGGGTAAAAAGCTGACATAAAGGCCTACCCGTGGTAAAAACAATATATACATATGGCTTCCATGAATTATTTCGATTCTAATATGTAAAAATTGGTAAAATATCGCTATAAATTGTCGATGACGTCATAAATTTAATCGGTCATAGATTAATATTATTTTTACCACGGGTTTGGACTCAAAGCGTTTTAAGGACGTCATATTAGAATTACATTTAATTCCTACATTTAGATAATTCATATGTGATCTGATCTCTCATGAAGACCATTAATTGCATTGGACGTTTGTATCGAGTATGCATAATGTATCCTATATTTACAACCATCAGATTAAACCATTGTAGCTAGAGTCGGCTAACTACGATCATTTATTGACTTTGCTTTGTATTATCCATGTTTATATTGCCGTAATTTCAGTGTACATGTGTGGTTTTATTTTGCTACGTTATGGGTGTTTAATACCACTTTCAAGAAGATGTCAGTTGCATCTTGGTGCTTAGTGATGCAGGAAATCGAATCGTGGTCCCCGGAGAAAAAACAAGAAGCTGCTGGAAGTCACCGACAAATTTGGACAAAGTTTGTACGAGTACATCTCTCTACCTACCTATGTGTGGAAATCGAACTCAAAATATTGAACAAAAAACAATGTTTCATGTAGCAAATTTCCACCTGTCCTGACGTCTCCTTACTCGATCAATTTCAGCCATGCAATATAATCTAGTTTTTCTCAATTATTATATCATTGTCGCTACGTTAGCATGGTGATGGTATGTCAATCCATTTTCGTCCTGCATATGACCTAATAAACTGCTTCTTTTACCCGCTCTTACATAAAACACAAAATAGTAGTTGTAATAACATTTTTACTTGAAATAAAAATCTAGCTAAACAATAGCTATGAATAACTTTATGTTCTTATTATTGTTGTATTAATCCTTTAAAAGCTTTGTTATCCTACATTTTCTACATGAATTGAATGCTCCATTACTGCATTAAAAAATGTTGCATACAAACGTAATTTAACATGCAGAGATCTAATAAAACATGGTAGTTTACAGATGTTTTGCTGAAGGGTATTGTTCAAAGAGCATGAGAGTTTAAGTCTTGCAATTTTAGACGTATTATTTGAAAATTGTTCAACATAGTAGACGTTTTACTGTTTTTTTATGGTCAAATTTATTTCCGGACATTTTGATGATACACTTGTGATCTGATATCTCATGAAAACCATTAATTGCATTGAACGGCGAGTTGTGCTCGATACAACATTATGTGATAAAGTTTGTCAGTTACTTGCGGCAAGTTGGTGGTTTTCACCGGGTACTCCGGTTTCCTCCACCAATAAAACTAACCGCCACGATATAACTGAAAAACCGGCAAGTTTGGACAACGCTTGTATGAGTACATATTCCTACGTATGTGTGGACATCGAACTCAACACATTGAGAAAAAAACCAAATGTCCACTTGTCCTCTCGTCGATTAATTTTGTCAATTTTAACCATGACATACAATCTAGCTTTTCTCAATTATTATATCATTGTCGTTACGTTAGCATGGTGATGGTATGTCAATCCATTTTCGTCCTGCATATGACCTAATAAACTGCTTCTTTTACCGGCTCTTACATAAAACACAAAATAGTAGTTGTAATAACATTTTTACTTGAAATAAAAATCTAGCTAAACAATAGCTATGAATAACTTGATGTTCTTATTATTGTTGTATTAATCCTTTAAAAGCTTTGTTATCCTACATTTTCTACATGAATTGAATGCGCCATTACTGCATTAAGAAATGTGGCATACAAACGTAATTTAACATGCAGAGATCTAATGAAACATGGTAGTTTACAGACGTGTAGCTGAAGGGTATTGCTCAAAGAACTTGAGAGTTTAAGTCTGATAATTCTAGACATATTACATCCTTCACAAATATTATTTGAGAATGGTTCAACACAGTAGAAATTTTACTGTTGTTGTATGCTCAAATTTAATTCATACAATTAGATAATTCATCTGATCTCTTATTTCTAAAACTGACCGCCACGATATAACTGATATATTGTTGAACGTGGAGCTATAAACCTAACCCTGAACATGTATAATGTATCCTGTATCTACAACCATCAGATTAAACCAGTTTAGCCAGTCGGCTAACTACGATCATTTATAAACTTTGCTTTGTATTATTCATGTTTATATTGTCGTAATATCAGTGTACATGTGTGATTATTTGGCTACGTTATGGGTATTTGTAACTTGAGTAACACGACAGGGTGTCACCAGTGGAACGGCAACTGCTTACCCTTCCAGGGAACCCGCTTTCACTCCCGGTTTTTAGTATGGTTCGTGTTGCGCGATATTTAGGTTTCTGTGCAGTGTTTTCTAGATTGTTGTTTGTTCTTTTGTCCTTTTTCATTTGGTCATTGTGGTGTCTGTCCTTCTTCGATTTACGGATTCTGATTATCCCTTTGGTATCTTCAAACTCTTCTTTCAACAATATATCAGTTTAATCTTGGTGTTAAGTGATGAATGAAATCGAATCGCAGTCACCGGAGAAATAAAAACAAGAAGCTGCTGCAAATCACCGAAAAAGTTTGACAACGTTTTAACGAGCATATCTCCCTACGTACGTGTGGAAATAAAACTCACATCATTGAAAATTGAAGATATTTATTTAATCTGCCTTCTGATTTTTAGAGGGAAGTAGCCTAATGTTAAAAGATAGCCTCAGAGTTTTAACCAAAATCTGTTTTATTGTGGTTTCGTCTTTCTACTGTTTACATGCTAATATGTTAATATAGCATTTGATTTTATTTCTCGTCCCTTAATGTTTCCCGTAAACAAAAATGTATGTTAACCAAATGAAACATGATTGGCTTCCAACTGTGAAGTTATCTGAAAATTATATCCCCCGTAATTTATTCCATTTGGTGATTACATAAATCTCATGTGGCTCGACCATAGCATTAATTCATTATAAGTAGATATAAATATCAGTATCAATATTAAGAGAAACTAGAAACTACATTCGAAATCCATTAGGAATACTAAATTTATCGTAAAGCGATGTATAAGAGGCTCCATGGAGCGTTTCATCATGCAAATGGAATTCGATATATACATTGTTTTGGAAAAAATAAAATTTCAAAATACATTTCATTTTAATTCAAATTCTGTTTAGGAGAGCGAGTGCTTCTTGTTTAACATCAAGTCAACATTTTTTCAGGCACATGATGGCGAGAACAGAGTACATATTGATGTTAGATCACTGACACAGTAGACCTCATCATATAGAGGTATCGCCCCATTATCATGACTGCGCCAACAAGTCATTGCACTTATTTCTTAATTGTTAAGCGGATAACCAACAAATACCAGTTTAACTGTCATTGGTTTGATGCTCTAGAGGACGACAAACAATAGTCACACAATAGGAAGGAAAAGTAACATTACGCAACGGAGGCACTCCCTAGCGCTTTCCAAGATATATATAAATGGGCAACACACGCACGAAATGTTTTAATTAATTGAGAGTGGTGGTAAAGCATGAACTATATTGCTGTTATTTAGCTGCAACTAAGTTACGAGATTTGTCATAGCATAATTAATCCATTAATTTGCAAACAATACAATGTTTGGACATTCTATATCACAGTACTGGAATATTAACAATCGCACGTTTCCTTGGATCTCCCACGCCGTGACAAATCAGTAAAGGGGAGCAAGCGAGAGATCATATATTAAAACGCGAGAGTTCCGGTTAAAAAGTTCGGGAATTTTTTGGCGCTAGATTTGATTTTACCCGGAACTCTTGCATTTTACTGTATCGTCAATTGCTATTCGAGTTACCGTTCGTTTCACATAACCACGCAGATGTCTCTAATATCGACACTTCTGTAGCTCTTCTTGTTCCATTTAATGACCACCGTCAACTGGTTGACTATTCTGCCACTTTTTGGGTGTGCGCATTAAAACTTGAACATACTTAGACACAATAGAGTGAAATTTATATACAGTGCAAATAAAAACTGTCATTTAAGTTTAATGATGGAGCTGAGTCTTGAAGGATTCAGGACTCGGGGCAGAGACAGTACAGTTAGACAAGGTGTTCCATTCCTTGATCGTTCTAGGATAGAACGAATCCTTACGAGCTGTGGTCTTGCATGATGGAATGCGCAATGCCTGCTCGTTGTTGTTTCTGGAGGGTCGTTCATTTGGTATAAACTTGCTTTTGATGCATCAACTCGTACGATGTTGTTCTTCAGCTTATACATCATCAGTAATCGACTATGTTTTCTTCGTTCCTGTAAGGTAGTCCATTCTAGTTGTTCAATCATGCTACTAACCGATGAGGTGTTGTGGTATCGGTTAGTAACATATCGTGCAGCCCTTCTTTGAACCATCTCCAATCGATGGATGTCATTTTGTTGGTATGGGTCCCATACAGAGCTGGCATATTCCAGGGTAGGTCTTACGAGGGACACGTACGCTTTTTCTTTGATCGATTTGTTGGAGATGTGTATGTTCCTTTTAAGAAAACTGATGGTGTTGTTGGCTTTAGAGCAGATGGTGCTTATATGTTTACCCCATTTGAGGTCTGATGAAATGGTACATCCCAGGTATTTTGCTGATGTATCATGTTCAAGGATATGTCCATGTAGTGTGTAATTGTACTTAGATGGAGTTCGCTTTTTGGAGATGGTGAGTACATTACATTTCTCTGGATGGAATTTCATGAGCCATTTTGATTCCCATTCAGCCAGTTTGTCAAGGTCCTGTTGAAGGTTTGCTGCATCTGCCTCTGATGATATTGTGACATATGCAATGATATCGTCAGCAAGCAGTCGTACTGTTGATTGAATCCCCTCTTGCATGTCATTTAAATAAAATTGAAACAAGCTAGGTTCTAGGACGGATCCTTGGGGTACTCCGGACTCGACGGGTATGGAAGTCGATGTTTCACCCTCCACTACTACTGACTGTAGCTTTAACTCGATTGACAAAAATGTCGTCACAAAATCGCAAATCGCGAGTGAAAAATGTACCATGGAGAGTTGTCAGCTGCTGCAAATAAATATTGATGTGTGTGTTTTCAGGGAGAATAATATATACAGAGAAGGAATAAGCCAATTTTCAGACAGGTAGGCCTTTTTTATTCACCAAATTTAAGATGAAAGCCCAACAGGTCCCACAATGTAAACAAAGAAGAGTGACTTACCATCTCTTATATACATGTCAGAAACACGGTAATCGGGTATGGATAGAAACTACTATTTGATTGTATTTATTGTATATATGTCATACAGTTTTTTTTATCTGGTTGTTCTCGTTGCGACAAAAATAGAATATGTTTCTGACGTCATACAATCATATCTTAAATATCCAATGAAAGCTTAGGTTTCCGCGAAGGTCAATGTCATCAACAACGTTTGACCTCCGGCCGAATTGCAGGAAAAAAATTGAATTGAAAAGTTAAAAGTGTGATTATTTACAGGTAACGGAAAGAATTGAAAAATGTTCGTCATATTTGATTAATTCAAATATCGATTGTTAGCTTTGCTAAGTATCAATAGAAAATAACGCCTGAAACATATTCTTTATAGCGCAAAGAAAAGTAGATGGAAGCAAGTACAACGACGCTCATACTACTATTACTAGCTATAGCCATGTGAACATCTAACGTCAGTAACGACGACGTCAACAACAAGCTCATGGAAACGAATAGTTGATACATCAAACAATTGAATAATTTAAAAATGAAGCTATCGATAGGCAGGGCAGAGTGCCCGGTTCATGTCTTTATAAATGGACCTGTCAAACATTTTTTTTAGTTTGGACTTTGTGTGTGGGTTCAAAGTGAATTGTAAAGGGTGTGTTCTATTAAAAAATATCGGGTAAAGGGACCATTTTAGTAGTTTGTTGAACATGTCCCATTTGTGTCTGAAATAAGCTTACTGGTTAAAGGGAACAGGAATATATATTGGAAAGGGTGGGTGCTTCCATCATTCTTTCATTTGAACATATTTTTCTTTTGGCATTTCTCTCTATGATTTTAAATGGGGGAGGGGAAATATTTGCCCAACATCCTTGCCATGTTATGTCTGGGTTTTCTACAAATTGTAAAAAGGTGGAAGCTGGCTGTACCATTTTATTTTACTTTTGTAATATAACATGTAAATGCTCCTTTGGCAAAAATATTAAACTGTAAAACAACACTATAACTATAATTTAGCAAATGAACATGTGTAAAAACTACACTTGAGGTTTTGGTCTCTTATGTTGATCGTTGGTAACCCACAGCTAATCACACTCCTCCAATACACTCCACTCTTCACCCATGGGTGAACTAACTGAGACATCAATTATTCATCTCAAATCTTTGCTCGTATGAATAGCATTTTTAGACCACAAAATTATGTTACCATATTTGGATAGTAAAGCTTTTAAAATTTTCTTTAAACCTTAGAATGGACATAACAAATAATGGAAAACAAAAACTAAATCTCAAACAAAATTTGAATGTTAACAAGTATTAAATCTTAAGCTGGGCTATAAAGTCTAGTATGGAGGTTAGTTTTCAGCTTTATTTAAATATAAAGGTAGCTTGTAATAGTAGGTATTTTTTTCTCAGGAAAGTTGTCGTGGGAGAATATTAAAACAGTAGAAAAACAAACAATTAATGAGCTACTTAGAAATGAAGAAGCTACCGGTAAGTAATTTTCTATCTTAATTTATACGACCACATCTGTGGTGTAATGGTAAGCGTGCTCATCTCGAGTGTGGTAGATCGTGGGTTCGAGCACTGATCAGATCAAACCAAAGACTATAAAATTGGTATTTGTTGCTAAGCACGTAGCATTAAGGAGAAAGAGCAAATAATGGTTGGCTTGAAATCAGGATAATGTGTCGGAATAGGGTGACATGTCAATCCGCTGACTGTTGTTTCAGTGAGCTAGCACTTTAAAAATCCAAATGGGTGTTGGTCTAGTACAAAGTGGACCTCATCATCATCTCATTGAAAATTATCTTGTTCACACCACGCATATGATATAGCTGAACATTTGCTGAGTTGGCAATAATCACTCACTCAATATTGTCTTATATTGTGTAAGTTATAACTGTAAACTGATTGTATTTTAATGAGATATTGAATAAAAACAAAAATTCTAAGATACAGAAACATGATAAAAAAAATCATATATCTAAAGCCAAACAAATCACAAACAGAAAGAGAACAATTTTTCATGCACATTAATTTCTTGAACATTTAATTAAATATTATCTATATTTAATTGCTCCTTCATCTTGTATTTTTTACCAAGTCGGTTAAAAATATAAACAGAAAAGTTATGCATAAAAAACATATACATGTAATAATATTGCTGTTTTTCATCTTGATAACCATATTAATATTGTAGATATGAAGAATTAAAAATGATTCTTAGAAATGGTTTTTAATATTTGAATATGAATTGTATTTTTTAAGTTCGTGTTGTTTTGTGGTTTTTTCTTCTTTCTGTTTTCAGATTATGGTGATTCAACTTCTCTGCAACAGCTGGTCTGGAATGGCAGTTGAAGGTTTACCCCTTAATTTATTCTTCTTTTTTTCAAAATAAAACATCACCTTTTCAATTGAACCTGATTTTTTTTTATTAAATCCAACTTAACTATGAAATTTTAGAAATAATTCATGATGTCTGCTGGCGGACATCTCATTACATTATTTTTAAATTTCTTTTTTTATGTCAACATCCACACTGATACATACTAGTTTTTTTTTTTTTAGATCATTGGCCCCTTGAGAAAATCAGAGATCCAGTTTACCAACAGGCATCATTTTGGATAAGTTTATTAGAGGTCATTGATGCAGATATACAAATGACCTTTAAATACAACATTCCAAAGATAATGGAAAATTTACTTCTTTTCTGTGGAAATGTATCTTCCTTTATCAGAAAAGTAAAGGGGCTACATGTACAATCGAAAATGATAAAAAAAAACCAAGATATTTCGCTTCTCACTCATGTCATTATTGACATTCCAAAAGAAACAAACTTAGGAACTGAATGTAAAAAGCATGAAATTACAGAAGAGTGGTTAGAAAATCCAAGGGAAATAAACATTGAACATGTATCAAGAAGATTAACATTAGAACTCAGGCTATACAGATTAAAAAACAATATTTGTTACAAAAAATGTGCTTTATGGGTCAAATATTTGTGCAAGCTTGATGACGTACCATATATAGGTAACCTTCGACTCAACTGTGAAAGCATGAACTCTAAAACATTGAGTAAGAAAACAACAAAAACATAACAGGAATATTTAAGCGGAAATTATGTACCTCCAAAATCTTAATAGTAAAATAATATGTAATGTTGCGAAAAAAAGTGAGAAAACAAAACATGAGCTCCACCAAAAAGATTTAAAGCCGTGCCCCTTCTAATCAAGATCATGTATATTTGGCAATGAGGAAGGAGACATTTATGAATAGATACAAGCTTTATCTAGTTCAAAATGAAAATAAAAGATTGCATACTTTGTTGACACGAAATGTAAATAAACGAATTAAACGCAGAGATACAATTATAACATCACTACAAGAGGAGACTGTTAAACTGCAAAATAACCTAGCTCTGACACAAACCAAAGCAATTGAGATCAAACAAAAATACAAGAACCAAAGTGCTCTATGACGCTACCATATACAATTTAAGACAAAAAGAGACAAACATTTTTGAAAAAAAAATCAACAATGCAAACAAAAACAAATGGTGTTGATGACTTGCTCTCAGAATTGTTTTTTTAAAATAGTCCAGTTGATCAAGTTCAATATTTAGACAATGCAATGTTTTTGTGAAAAGAACGAATTGAAGAAATTGAAATGTCTGTAGAATTAAACAAAATTGTTAAAACATTTCATAGTGGGAAATACAGTGATACTGTAAGGGAGGTCTATGCTTCATTATTATCAATGACTGTAGGAGTTAATAATGTGGAGAAGGTAGTTCGAACAGTTTTGACAAAATTAGGTGGATTGAAAGTTGATCTACTCCCACAACGTACATTTTGAGAGATTATGTTAGTTGAGGCCAAAGCTCTTGCTCAAATGCAAGCAGCTGAGACAATGCTTACAAGTGATTATAATACCCTTCATACCTATGGTACCAAGAGAAGTGGTCATGAATTTGGCGGAGTTCAAATTGGAACTTCTGCTGGTCAATATAGTTTAGGAATTAATGAAATAGTACGGGGAGATTCTGAAAATTTAGAGATTTAATAGATTCGGTTTTATCTGATATGGCAAAACTAATAGGAAAAATCATGATATTAATTCTGTTTCTGAAAATAAATCTACACTTATTTTGTCAATAAAAAATATGATGACAGCTCGCCACATTGTTAACAGTTCTGTAAAAGGGTTATTAGAAAAAAATGAAGATTGAATGTATGCCAAAAGAAAATTATACTTACGAGGATGTAATTAGAAAGATGTGTGCTATACGTGGGGTAATATGCAACTTGCATGTTTTAGTTAATTTTGCTGCCCAGGCAGAATCAGGTTTGAAATTGTGGGAACAAAGCATTTTAGAAATGAATGATATTGAAAATTCATCTTTTTATAATCCCATTTGTTGTGATTTTGTTCGGGCAACAACTAAGTGATGGGTGCCAGGTGCTGATGAAAAATGTGGGTATGGTTTACTTCTTAAAACTTTTTTGAATCAATTAAAATCTCCAGTTGAATTAAAACAGACAACTTTTCATGGACATAGGATTAACTTGTTGTTTTCAATGGGTGCTAGTGGTTTTTTTTTTTATCTTTTTTTATCATAGAAATCATTTTAAAGAATTTATTGAAGTATATTTTAACAAAGAAGATAGAAATAGATTAGTCAGTTCTGTATACAATTATGTCAATAATCCTGTATATTTAGCAGGTTGTAGAGCATTGGGTATCATTGACAAGTTATTAACTGGACCTTTATGGAGAATAATTGAGAATGTAGAGCATATTTTAGATTTGAATGATACTTGGTTGGTTTATAAAAATAGTATTTAATTACTTTCAAAAGATGCATCTGAACTTATTGATGGGAAGATATTTTATCCTGAATTTACTAAGAAGGATGAGGATTTTAATTGTTTATTTAATGTAGAAAACGAGGAGTTGAATATTTTAACCATTGAAGCTCTTCAAATAATTTTGATAAAATTTTTTGATTATTATAGAGACAACTATCAGATTGTTTACCTGATGGTATTTTAACCGAAAATACTCAATGTGTAAGTAACAATTTGCGTATTGAATCAAAAACTGTAGCAACAACAAATATTGTTTCAGAAAGAGACTTCACCAATTTAGACCGTTTACGTAAAGAAAAAACCAATGCTAACACAATTGCTTTTGAAGGTATAATTCTATTTTCTAATAATAAAACTCTGCAGTGGTTAACTGAAATGAAATCTGAAAAAAGTCTTGAGATTATGAAAATAGCAAGGGAGAAAACCCCTGCTATGATACAACAGCTGAAAAATAGAAAAGATCAGATTAGACAGACACACATTTCATTGCTTAAAAAAAGAAAAGAAGAAAATATAAGAAAATAAAAAGCAAAGCAAGATGAAATTGTTCACCTAACAGAACAAATTGAAAAAATAGGTTTATGGATTTCAAAGCAGGACTTAAAAAAAAATGTGCAAAGATTGGATGAACATATGAAATTAAATGCTTTGAAAACACAAATTAAATTTCGAAAAAAGGTCTTAAATCTTCAGTTGAAGATAAAACTTTGTTACAATTTTCATCAAATGGCATTCCCTTTAATTTAAAGGAACTTATATCACATCTCGAAACACTTATTTCTAGTCATTCTTCTACCATTGAAAGAGAAAAGTTATCAGAGTCTAATGAATTTATTTTTGTTATAACATCCAAATCTGAAGGAGAAGAAATAATGAACAAGCAGAGGGAAATAATTTTGAAGAAAATATCTTCTATCAAATCAAAGCAAATGTTTGCTGTTTCTGTTGAACCCTCTGCTAAAAAAATCAAAAAAATCATATACAGTCTCTCAAAAAAGATTTCCCCTTCAAGAAGTTTTAAATAACACTTCTGATGATCATGATGAAGAAGGGACTGATTTTAGTAATCCAAAATGTTGCTATTGCATATATTGATATATGGTATCCAGGTCAAATAATTTCAGAGGAAAATAGTCATTTTACTGTAAAATTTTTACATCCTGGTAGTGGTAAAGGAAATGTTTTCAAATGGCCAGATATAGAAGATATTAGTGTCATTGATCAACTTTTTGTATTTTTTGTAGATTTTAAAATGTTGCCTAAGGATTCTATGGGAAGAGCATGGTATATCCCAATATATTCAGAATTTAAGAAGCATTATATGTTGTATTCAAAAAAGTTTTTTCAATAGAATGTGGTGAATTGATACACGTTTTTATTCATATTGTCTATGAATTGTATGCGATGCAATACTTGTACATTGTACCCAAAAAGCACAAGGTCTATCTGATTTAAAGTTAAATAGACTAAATATCTAGTAGTGTATTTATTTCTTTGTTATTCAGATTGCAACTAGATATCACACCATAATCCTTCTACAAAGAGAATATACACCAGCAGTTCTTATGTAGAAATACAAGATATATACCAGGATTTCTAAAGATGTTTTGTCTCTTCATATTTACCTTCTTTTAAGAAGTAATAAGATGGTAGATTTGCTTAAATTTATGAGGTTTCGAATTTATGGCTTCTGGTGAAAATAACGGATATTCAAAACGAATACAGATATAACGTTTGTGAACTGGGTTTATTGTTTGCAGAGCTGGAAATGACACGCTCAACTGTTAATGGTCGAGTAAGAAGAGGATAACAAACACAGACAGATGAAAGATAATAACAACATATCACTTAATATTTCTAGTGAGTGAGTGATTGTTCTTTAACGCCAACTCATGAATTTTTCAGTTACATGATGGTTAGAACATGTTAATTTTCAATGAGATTATCAGGAGGTCCGCACTGTACTAGACCAACACGCTTAGTTGGATTTTAATAGTGCTAGCTCCCTGAAATAACAGTCCGCGGATGGACATGTTCCCTCCACTCGGAAAAAAAATTCAGATTCCGAGCCAACGAGTCTTTGCTCTTTTTTCTGTATGCTGCGTGCTTAGCGGAGAAGAAACAAGTACCATATTTTATAAACCTTCGTTTGATCCGATCGGTGCTCGAACTCATGATCAACTGCACTAGAGGCAGGCACGCTAACAATTACACCATCGATGCGGTTTTTAACATTTCGAAGAGGGGGACAATTTAGTTGACTTAATCTTCAGATGCCAGAAAATGATATTTCAATTAGTATGTAAAATATTGTATTCGACATTTGAAAAAGAAAGGTTATGTCTTTAAGGATCAAATTCATAAACAAAATATGTCAACTTTTAAAAAACTTGAAAATATATATCTTCAGTAACCTTTTCGTTGGCACTATGTCGAAGCCGTATATTCGAAACCTCCTAGCTATAGTCACTCTACTTTGATTATTGTTTACTCACATAACATATGAATAAAATCTGTTCTTTTATGAGTAATAATCATTAAATTTGCCCATTCGTATCATTAATGTAATTACTACAAGCGTCTTGTGGAATCTTTTGTTGTATAAAAGGTCACAGCTAAAAATAGTGACATGGTAATTTTGTCATTTTCATCCTGGATTGTCTGAATAGGAGACCGATTTTTTTTTATTTCCTCTCGTAATTGCGTTTATACTTGTTTTGTTTTCACGTTTAATGTAATTATATTATGGTTGTGTGTCCTGAAATGGTCACGATTTTCCAGACAGATGGTTATGTTTTTTCTTTGTTAGCAATTATGATAGAGATTATGAAATGTTCGTGTGTAATTAAATCATGTCCCCTGTGTCATAAACTATCAACCTCATTTCACATTTTGACATTTCCACGTTCTAAACTTGACTTATGTACATACGTGGATACGACAATGTCAGTTTTTGGACAAAACAAAATAATGATAAATTGAGTTTATTGTCATTGACAAATTGTAGGTATTGTTTGCTTTCGTTTGTTGTCATTGGGCAATTGTACACATGTTTTGTTTTCGTATGTATATGGTTTGGCGGAGTATGTCCGCAACTACTGTTTTCTACTCAATAGTAAGAGACGTTCGAAATTGAATGTTATGAGAGAGTAACACCACTTTTAACAATTTGCAAGTTATATCGTGGTAGCCAGTTTTATAACATAAAGTTTATCGAACACTCGTTACCACTGAACGCAATCGGACTATGAAGTGATATCCATCGATTCAATAGGTAGATCACAGCGACGACGCTCCTTGGATGTTAGCCCCAAAAAAATGTGTAAAATGTCGTAATTATGTTGAAACTGTCTAGATTATATCGGTACATGTGACACAAGAACTGCTTATCCTTCTCGACCTCCAGATTTCACAAAAATTTAAAAGAAATCCAGAATATACTATGCATAAATGAGGAAGGAATGAGACACCAACTGCTACTGGAAAAATATATAGTTGGGCATGGACGGAAAAATTAGCCTCGTGTTGCGGCTACAATGTACCTATTATTTTGAAATCAACAAAAGTGGTATTCAATGTGCAAGGGCCGTGGTACTCTCCAAACACGCCACCCACTGTAGTCTACCGTCAGTGTGAAGATTGAAGGTAAATACGTCTTACGCAGGAGGAAATATTTTACCAATGCCACACTGTATAGAAGACAAACCCCCGGTCATCTGTGTAATTAAAGAAAATGATTGCAAACGAGGAACTGACCTTGCGTACAACTGTTTCCCACTCATACTATGTTTGTACCATATTGTTTTTTATTTTTTTTATTTTTCCTTTTCCTTTGTATCTGATTTACTCGAAGATATCATCGTTCATTTTTTAATAATAGAGTGATCCATTTTACATATTGGTTAAGAGAAAACAGAATGGGCAACCAAACATTTACATTTCAGAGAGACTTAATATTTGGCACACAAGACGAAGACAAACAAAACACCACACAGAAAACTAAAAAGATGAATAATAATGACCTCACCAAAACCCCAGGTGCTCGCGAAGGGTTAGCAGTTCCTGCCTCTTATAAGATATCCCAATGTTACTCATATAATCAAGGCGTGTTAATAGACATCAGTATACTCAAACAAACACCAATAATACTGTATATTTAAAGTTTAGGGTAGGCTAGTGCCATTCAATATGGACCAGTCCGTCACCAAACAAATATTATATGGACCGAAGCTTATGGCAGTATATGGACCGGTCCGTCAACAAAAAAATATTATATGGACCGAAGTTTCTGAGGTCCATATAATATTTTTTTTGGTGACGGACCGGTCCGTCCATATACTGCTATATGACCCGAAGTGACATGAACTATTTGCTATATTATACTTTTTATCTAAAATAATGCAGGTACCTGGCCGGTCCATATACGAAAATAGTGACCGGCTGCGCTAACAAAGACAAATAGGGAAAATAAAAACGTAAAGTGTAATATACATCCATATTATTTTACCTTGACTTTCAAGCCATGACAGTATGCCGTGATGTTTTTGTTTTAGGGGTGTCAATTTTCCTCTTGTGTTGACGAATTTCGAATTTGAGATTTTAAAACTGTTGCGAAAAGATTTTTTGTTTTTCATAATATTATATTCACAATATTGATATTATATAATCACATGGGTGCGTGCAAAAATGATTGTAAGATGCATTCTTTTCCTTTGATCTTTGTTATGGTTTATATACCAGAAAATAAGCAACAGATAAGAACTATGAAATAATTCCCCCCAGATGCGGGATATTGCACACTTTAAATCTGGGCTGTAGTTTTATTACGCCGAGAGAGCCGTGCAATAATCAACGACATTATGTGATATTGCATGGCTTCATGTTACAAATCATTTATACTACTGTTTTCCCAATTAAACGGTTAAGTAAGCTTCGCGCCCGATTGTTTAACCGTTTAACTCGGAAAACCGTGGTATAAATATTATATAAATCACTTGTTTGTTTTGTTTCGCTAAGTCTATTTAAACCGAATAAAATATACATGAGCTATCAATCTTTAATAAATTCGACTGTCTTGTAATATTATACTTCGCTCCCCATTTATACATAATAATTGCAATTATTTTGTCAAAAGGGATGATAAATATTCCCGCCTTTTCTAAACGATAGCCTACGCTTTCTAATAAATATTTGAGGAAAAAAATGATAGTTTTGAACTGAATACTCAAATTATATTGGTATACTTTGTATAATCTTTTCTGAAAAGAATCTTTGCAATAATAGAGATCCCACAATGATCTAATATGAGATAATGGTATTTGGATTTACACCTACATGTACAATCAGTGCCTATCATTACTGATGCTGTGAGGTCAATTCCATACATAACGAGGTACTCGATACAGCTTTATATGATGCAGTTTGTCACTGACTCGCACCAAAAAATACCCCAAAAACTGACCGCAAAAAGTTGAAAGTCATTTTTATGAAAATACTGGGCGTTTTGTTTGCATGATATTTTATATTTTCCATGCGGAAACTCTGAAATAATCAACGAAGGTTTTCTTACAACTTGATTAATACAATGGAAGACAAAAATTACCTCCGTGTCCGTTAACAAATAATCCAATCGAAGAATCGTTGAAAGAGGCACAACTGATACCTCTACCACACAAATATACGACTGCTCGCCTTCTTGGCTTGATGCAGACACTTCAATTAAAGGGTGGCGGGGTTCATCTAGTGTATTGGCCTAAGACATACCCTCTTAGATTTCCTCTTAGTGAAATGATGAGGTCAAGTGTCTACCACATGTGATTAAAATCCTATATAAAAAAATATATCAAACATTTTAAGACATTTTAAAATAAAATACATTAAAAAAAAATTCCCTATATTTGTGCATAACAGGTATCGCCCTCGTTGCCCCTATTTTGAGGCAATATATTCGAAGGACATCAGCTAGCTAAACCATCCTGTTTGAACTATTGTTTACCCCTAAAACATGTATAATATCATACCCTGTAGAAATAACAACCATCATTAGCGATTCGCAATATTGATGGAATTTAGGCATGTGTTTTTGTGTAATGATTTTTTCGAGAGATTTATAAAAAGGTGACGGTCTAGAATTACGACGAATGTATCATTGTCATCTTAGTAAGTCTGGAAAGGAAACTATTTTTTTTTTATTTAATTGCATTGATACGGGTTTATTATCACGTTCATATCGTATTTGTGTCTTTAAATGATCACGAATTTCTAGACAGTGTTATTTTTTACAATTATGATAGAGGTTTTATGAAATTTAAGTGTGTAATTAAAAAATATGTCTCTGTTGTAGTTCACTCTTAACACGCATTTCACAGTTCCGGGTTCTTTGTTGGATTTATGTATGTTTGTTTACCCGCAAATGTTCTTTGGTTAAACAAGAACAAAATTAACAATAAAAAGTCGGTATAATTACCAATGGCAAATTGTACGTATCAAATGGATTCAGTCGATATTGTTTGTAGACTAATATCGTACTGTTTTCTTCTGTTAATATTTGGTGATGAATAAAATGTTGTGGGTGTTTCTACCAGATATATCACAGCGGTTAACTTTGCTGGGGGAGTAAACTGCAGTATTCTGAAGAAGACAAAATTACCTGACACATGTCACTGATGCTCTTTTATCAAATAGTTTATAAAGTACAATTCGCCAATGACGGCATACAGACTACAGCACTTGAAACGTTTAGCATGACTACTTACGCCTAGACCGAATAATCTGTCTCTTGTGTGTTTATATTTGTCATTATATGTTTCCTTTTTATTATTTGGACATTTATTTTATATTTTTTCTGCCACACTGACACGCTGAGACTGAAATCACTACTATATAAAAGTAGTAGAAAGCATACAATTTGCATGCACCGGAAATTCTGAGATTTCTCGAGATTTGTGTAATGCAAACACCTACCGATCTATTCATGAAGGATTATTCTTCAACTCTAGGCGTGCACTGGACTTAAAATATCCCTTGAGACTCCCTTATGTCCATTTTTATCTTTCTTCGCTTCATTTACACTTTACAATTCATGGCCTCCATTCATAAATATTTCAACCAATCAGATTGACAAATCTCGAGAGATCCCAGAATTTCCAGTGCATACAAATTGTATGCTTTCTACTACTTTGATATAGTAGTGCTTTGTGGCAGAAGAAAAAAGTCCAAAAAATAAAAAGGAAATATATAATGACAAATATAAACATTTATTCGGTCTAACTTACGCCATACACGCAAACAATTCCCCATTTACAATTACACCATACACGTTCCACCACTCCTCGTACACGTTTTACTACTTTAGCGCGAACGGGAAAGATAACACCCTAAAGCACGATTTGCATATCAAATAATTGTCGGAAGTCAGTGTCCGTTATTTACGCTCAGAAACAGACACTGAAGCCTCGAAATTAAACTCCCGATGAACTGTCTATAGGTCAACAAAGATGACATCCGACGACGAAGCAGACGATGCGAGATTTCTACAAGTTTCCAATGACGATACGAATCAATTTATTGATGAAATGAAAAACTATTAACACCAAAAAACAAAAACAAAACAAAACAAAAAGTTAACTGAAAATATTATCAGAGTGTTTACATGGGGACAATAAGCTGAGGGCATACCTGCAGCGGAACAAGCACCTGGCCAGATATATGACCCCGACAACTTAAATTCAATTCAATCGTCAGTCAGCAGATATCTAATGAAGGAAAATGGTATGAACATTCTTCAAGATAAAGACATATATTCCCCTTTCTTCAGCTAGAACATGTGTGATAAATATATCATTATATGGTACATGTATTTTCTATATTGGCCCTGATATCAGCCCTCCTGCTTCGCTATCTGCCTTGATATGGGAGTCTCGGGCTGATACCAGAGACAGTATGGAAAATTCCAGTAAAAATCTATAAATATATTATATATTTTTTTTGTATTTATTACAACAAATACATTATATTTAAACATTAAATGAAACTCCAGACAAATTCTTGTAAACGTCACGTATATCTAATTCAGATCCATACCAAATAGAAATTGTGTATAAAGATCAAGAAGGAGATTATTGAAAATATTATGTGATGTGGTTTCAATTAGCTAAGAAATTTCTTTTATTGAAATAAGAGGAAAAGACAGACGGCGACGGACACAAAGTGATTACATATGACCCATCAAGTCCGTCAGTTGACCTGGACATGATGATAGGATTAAAATTCCATCTTGTTCAGAGAGAAAAAAAAACCCGATGCATACTGGTCAGTGAAAAAGTATAGTGTGTGACCAATCAAAAATTTCATTTTGTTCAGAGAGAAAAAAACCCGATGCATACTGGTCAGTGAAAAAGTACAGTTTGTGTCCAATCCCCATACATGTCACCAATAATTACACGTACCATTCCGTATAGTCAAATTTTTTCTTTTTGTTATGACTTTTTCAATTATAATGACACCATACATCCACGCATCCCCATTGTTTGTAGGACACGACATTAATTTAGTGTTTCGGCAGAGTATGTTAACTTTTTAAGGGATGGTTTATATATACTTATGAGTTTTGACTTTCCCTTTGCAAGATTGTTCGGAGTTCGGTAATTTTGTTATTACCCTTATTTACTATTAAACGATTAAAAGAATATTCTAGGTTGCTCTCATCAGGGGTCCTCCTAGAATTCTTTTATTTTATTTTTGCACAAGTGAGAATTTCTCCCAAGTTTTTATGTTTTTTGTATGCTACGAATGGTTTTTGTTGATTTTTTTTGTGTGTTTTTTTGCAAGTTTCATTGAACTTTAATAAATTCCAATATTTAAGAATACTATTCTTAATTCGTATTAGCCGATTAAACTTTGATCCCATAATTAAAGGAATTTCCTTTTTATTAATTGTCGGTTGTAAGAAATTTGACCTATCTTCACTCAGTATTGTAGATATGCTTTTTTCAATTTCGGATTTACGGTAACCTCTATCAATTAACCTCTTTCTAAAATTAGAGATTATATCATGTAAATCGTCTCCATTGTTTGTATTTCTAATATGTCGTATCGTTTCAACTTTGATGAACCCCGAGCACACATGTTTATTATGGCAGCTATTACCCTGGAGATAGACAAATGAGTTAGTTGGCTTAAAATATGTTTTCATGTCTAATTTGCCACTTTCCGCAAATATGTTGCCTTTGAAGATATTAATTATACGATCTACATCAGATTTGTTGAGTTTGTGAACTTTAGGTAGAAAATATATACGTCCTGGACGTATATTTTATGTAAACCATCCGTAATAAATTTCCATGTTGTTGATATATTTATTTAGTTCTGTCTGGAGATTTTCTAGGTTATGGTTTTCGATTTGTTCATAATAAGGCATATGTAATTGTCGGTAACCCTCAGAGAGATCATTATCTTTGTCCAACACCACGACATTGCCGTTTTCTCAGAGAGATAATTATCTTTGTCCAGCACCACGACATTGCCGTTTTCTCAGAGAGATACTTATCTTTGTCCAGCACCACGACATTGCCGTTTTCTCAGAGAGATAATTATCTTTGTCCAGCACCACGACATTGCCGTTTTCTCAGAGAGATAATTATCTTTGTCCAGCACCACGATATTGCCGTTTTCTCAGAGAGATAATTATCTTTGTCCAGCACCACGACATTGCCGTTTTCTCAGAGAGATAATTATCTTTGTCCAGCACCACGACATTGCCGTTTTCTCAGAGAGATAATTATCTTTGTCCAACACCACGACATTGCCGTTTTCTCAGAGAGATAATTATCTTTGTCCAGCACCACGACATTGCCGTTTTCTCAGAGAGATAATTATCTTTGTCCAGCACCACGACATTGCCGTTTTCTCAGAGAGATACTTATCTTTGTCCAGCACCACGACATTGCCGTTTTCTCAGAGAGATACTTATCTTTGTCCAGCACCACGACATTGCCGTTTTCTCAGAGAGATACTTATCTTTGTCCAGCACCACGACATTGCCGTTTTCTCAGAGAGATAATTATCTTTGTCCAGCACCACGACATTGCCGATTTCTCAGAGAGATACTTATCTTTGTCCAGCACCACGACATTGCCGTTTTCTCAGAGAGATAATTATCTTTGTCCAACACCACGACATTGCCGTTTCCTCAGAGAGATAATTATCTTTGTCCAGCACCACGACATTGCCGTTTTCTCAGAGAGATAATTATCTTTGTCCAGCACCACGACATTGCCGTTTTCTCAGAGAGATAATTATCTTTGTCCAGCACCACGACATTGCCGTTTTCTCAGAGAGATACTTATCTTTGTCCAGCACCACGACATTGCCGTTTTCTCAGAGAGATAATTATCTTTGTCCAACACCACGATATTGCCGTTTTCTCAGAGAGATAATTATCTTTGTCCAGCACCACGACATTGCCGTTTTCTCAGAGAGATCATTATCTTTGTCCAACACCACGATATTGCCGTTTTCTCAGAGAGATAATTATCTTTGTCCAGCACCACGACATTGCCGTTTTCTCAGAGAGATAATTATCTTTGTCCAACACCACGACATTGCCGTTTTCTCAGAGAGATAATTATCTTTGTCCAGCACCACGACATTGCCCTTTTCTCAGAGAGATAATTATCTTTGTCCAGCACCACGACATTGCCGTTTTCTCAGAGAGATAATTATCTTTGTCCAGCACCACGACATTGCCGTTTTCTCAGAGAGATAATTATCTTTGTCCAGCACCACGACATTGCCGTTTTCTCAGAGAGATAATTATCTTTGTCCAGCACCACGACATTGCCGTTTTCTCAGAGAGATACTTATCTTTGTCCAGCACCACGACATTGCCGTTTTCTCAGAGAGATAATTATCTTTGTCCAACACCACGATATTGCCGTTTTCTCAGAGATAATTATCTTTGTCCAGCACCACGACATTGCCGTTTTCTCAGAGAGATCATTATCTTTGTCCAACACCACGATATTGCCGTTTTCTCAGAGAGATAATTATCTTTGTCCAGCACCACGACATTGCCGTTTTCTCAGAGAGATAATTATCTTTGTCCAGCACCACGACATTGCCGTTTTCTCAGAGAGATAATTATCTTTGTCCAACACCACGACATTGCCGTTTTCTCAGAGAGATAATTATCTTTGTCCAGCACCACGACATTGCCGTTTTCTCAGAGAGATACTTATCTTTGTCCAGCACCACGACATTGCCGTTTTCTCAGAGAGATAATTATCTTTGTCCAACACCACGATATTGCCGTTTTCTCAGAGAGATAATTATCTTTGTCCAGCACCACGACATTGCCGTTTTCTCAGAGAGATAATTATCTTTGTCCAGCACCACGACATTGCCGTTTTCTCAGAGAGATAATTATCTTTGTTCAGCACCACGACATTGCCGTTTTCTCAGAGAGATCATTATCTTTGTCCAGCACCACGACATTGCCGTTTTCTCAGAGAGATAATTATCTTTGTCCAACACCACGACATTGCCGTTTTCTCAGAGAGATAATTATCTTTGTCCAACACCACGATATTGCCGTTTTCTCAGAGAGATAATTATCTTTGTCCAGCACCACGACATTGCCGTTTTCTCAGAGAGATAATTATCTTTGTCCAACACCACGACATTGCCGTTTTCTCAGAGAGATAATTATCTTTGTCCAACACCACGACATTGCCGTTTTCTCAGAGAGATACTTATCTTTGTCCAGCACCACGACATTGCCGTTTTCTCAGAGAGATAATTATCTTTGTCCAACACCACGACATTGCCGTTTTCTCAGAGAGATACTTATCTTTGTCCAACACCACGACATTGCCGTTTTCTCAGAGAGATAATTATCTTTGTCCAGCACCACGACATTGCCGTTTTCTCAGAGAGATAATTATCTTTGTCCAGCACCACGACATTGCCGTTTTCTCAGAGAGATCATTATCTTTGTCCAACACCACGACATTGCCGTTTTCTCAGAGAGATCATTATCTTTGTCCAACACCACGACATTGCCGTTTTCTCAGAGAGATAATTATCTTTGTCCAGCACCACGACATTGCCGTTTTCTCAGAGAGATAATTATCTTTGTCCAGCACCACGACATTGCCGTTTTCTCAGAGAGATAATTATCTTTGTCCAGCACCACGATATTGCCGTTTTCTCAGAGAGATAATTATCTTTGTCCAGCACCACGACATTGCCGTTTTCTCAGAGAGATACTTATCTTTGTCCAACACCACGACATTGCCGTTTTCTCAGAGAGATAATTATCTTTGTCCAACACCACGACATTGCCGTTTTCTCAGAGAGATAATTATCTTTGTCCAACACCACGACATTGCCGTTTTCTCAGAGAGATACTTATCTTTGTCCAGCACCACGACATTGCCGTTTTCTCAGAGAGATAATTATCTTTGTCCAACGCCACGACATTGCCGTTTTCTCAGAGAGATAATTATCTTTGTCCAGCACCACGACATTGCCGTTTTCTCAGAGAGATAATTATCTTTGTCCAACACCACGACATTGCCGTTTTCTCAGAGAGATACTTATCTTTGTCCAGCACCACGACATTGCCGTTTTCTAAGAGAGATCATTATCTTTGTCCAACACCACGACATTGCCGTTTTCTCAGAGAGATAATTATCTTTGTCCAGCACCACGATATTGCCGTTTTCTCAGAGAGATAATTATCTTTGTCCAGCACCACGACATTGCCGTTTTCTCAGAGAGATAATTATCTTTGTCCAACATCACGACATTGCCGTTTTCTCAGAGAGATAATTATCTTTGTCCAAGACCACGATATTGCCGTTTTCTCAGAGAGATAATTATCTTTGTCCAACACCACGACATTGCCGTTTTCTCAGAGAGATAATTATCTTTGTCCAGCACCACGACATTGCCGTTTTCTCAGAGAGATAATTATCTTTGTCCAGCACCACGACATTGCCGTTTTCTCAGAGAGATAATTATCTTTGTCCAGCACCACGATATTGCCGTTTTCTCAGAGAGATAATTATCTTTGTCCAGCACCACGACATTGCCGTTTTCTCAGAGAGATCATTATCTTTGTCCAATACCACGACATTGCCGTTTTCTCAGAGAGATAATTATCTTTGTCCAACACCACGACATTGCCGTTTTCTCAGAGAGATAATTATCTTTGTCCAGCACCACGACATTGCCGTTTTCTCAGAGAGATCATTATCTTTGTCCAACACCACGACATTGCCGTTTTCTCAGAGAGATAATTATCTTTGTCCAACACCACGACATTGCCGTTTTCTCAGAGAGATACTTATCTTTGTCCAGCACCACGATATTGCCGTTTTCTCAGAGAGATAATTATCTTTGTCCAACACCACGACATTGCCGTTTCCTCAGAGAGATAATTATCTTTGTCCAACACCACGATATTGCCGTTTTCTCAGAGAGATAATTATCTTTGTCCAGCACCACGACATTGCCGTTTTCTCAGAGAGATAATTATCTTTGTCCAGCACCACGACATTGCCGTTTTCTCAGAGAGATAATTATCTTTGTCCAGCACCACGACATTGCCGTTTTCTCAGAGAGATAATTATCTTTGTCCAACACCACGACATTGCCGTTTTCTCAGAGAGATAATTATCTTTGTCCAACACCACGACATTGCCGTTTTTATCCGCCTTCTTAATTATTAATTGTTTGTTCCTTTTCAAGTTTTTTATACTTTTTCTATCCTTTTTTGATGTATTGTCGCGGAATTTCCTGACTGACAAATAAGATAACTCAAACGTTGTCAAACTTATATAATTTTCTATTGTATGGCGACTAAATTCAGGTTCATATCCCGGTTTTTTCGTAAAACGGATGAAGCTTATCGGAATTTTTATGAAACCAATAACGGCATCTCTTTATTCTTGCCAATTCGTCAAAATCTTTTAATAATTCTAGTTTAACTTTTTTGTCTTTCGGATTCGGTATGAAGTGTAAACCTCTAGACAATAAGATGTAATCATGATCTGTCAATTTTGATTTCGATAGATTGATGACGTGTTGTTTGGCTTTCAATACGTTTTTATTTAACTTGAACAACTGCATTGCAGAAGTATTTCTAAATCGGTTTCTACAGATAGTAGATTTCTTTTTTCTACGGAATCGTCTATATTAACAATAGCCATAATTGTAAACGGATGTGATTCCGGTATTTGAATGATTTTATCTGCCTGTCAGAAAACATACTTTGCGCCACGCGATGACGTGGTTAAGATGTGGGATTAAGCTAGAGGCGATTATAACTAAGACGAAATCTAAATCAATTATGTAATGTAATTTTACAAACCTGCAGAAAGGTTTAGAAAAGCAATTATATAGAATAGTAAAAATATCCATTTATATATTATCACGGTATAATTTATAATATAATACGATGTCCTTTCTCGGTTTAAAATCTTTTTCAATAATAACGACACCATACATCCACGCATCCCCATTGTTTGTAGGACCCGACACTAATTTAGTGTTTCGGCAGAGTATGCTAACTTTTTAAGGGATGGTTTACTATTAAATGATTAAAAGAATATTCTAGGTTACTCTCATCAGGGGTCCTCCTAGAATTCTTTTATTTTATTTTTGCACAAGTGAGAATTTCTCCCAAGTTTTTATGTTTTTTGTATGCTACGAATGGTTTTTGTTGAATTTTTTTGTGTGTTTTTTTGCAAGTTTCATTGAACTTTAATAAATTCCAATATTTAAGAATACTATTCTTAATTCGTATTAGCCGATTAAACTTTGATCCCATAATTAAAGGAATTTCCTTTTTATTCTTAATTGTCGGTTGTAAGAAATTTGACCTATCTTCACTCAGTACTGTAGATATGCTTTTTATCAATTTCGGATTCACGGTAACCTCTATCAATTAACCTCTTTCTAAAATTAGAGATTATATCATGTAAATCGTCTCCATTGTTTGTATTTCTAATATGTCGTATCGTTTCACCTTTGATGAACCCAGATTTACAAACTCCAAAAGCCCTCTCAACAACAACTCTTGTTTTGGAGTGAGCCCTGTTATATCTTTGCTCAGCACATGCACTTGGGTTCAACTTTGGTGTCATTAAGAATTTCTTCAGTGGATAAACAGAGTCACCCAACAGCCAACCATCTACTCCAGTGTTCTCTAAATGATAGCTCAGCTCAGATTTATTAACAATAAAGACATCATGTACCGATCCTGGAAATTTTACCACTATATTGATGAATCTAATATAGAAGTATAGGTTTTCAAATTCTAATGTGATGGTAGTTTAATTGAATTGACTTTATATCTTTTCATTCACTGACTGGTGTTCATTTGTTTACGACATAGCCTTTAGTTTCATAGGATATATGTCTAAAATGGTTGATGTTCTTTGTATTTTTCATGTTTCTGGCTTCGTTTATGGTAAAAACATCTAGATTGTTATAGTTTAGATGTATAGTACTTGCCGTATAAAGTTCCAATAAACATACTGACTAATCATACATTGTCTCAAAACAAAAACAAAATTATAATATTTGTACTCGGCCTGGCTTGAATGAATATAATTTTTGAATATCCTCATTACATGTTTAAGATTGATAAATGAGTAGCTGATAGCTGGAATAAATACATTATATACCTCCTCTCGTGGTCTACAACAACCTGTATATTGAGGGAGTGGAACTCTTTTCTGCACACATACTCATTTTCTTTTGGTGCTAATATTAGAATGAGTGTGCCATCGACTGTGCCAAGAACATCGGGAAATTGGGCCATCTTGTAAAAGCTTCTCTTGATGGTTCTAATTTAATCAGGAGTTGTCCAGTCTTTCACTGATCGCTTCAGACACCTTTGACACGCACACCTGGAGACAGTAGCTTTAGAAATCCCATGGAGGTCCGCCACTTCTAAATATAAATCTCCTTTAGCTTAAAAACGTAATGCTACTAATACCTGAAGAAATAAATGATAAATTGAAATAATTACAACATAAAAGTTAAAAGTAGAATCAGTGGGCTAAGCCTGTGTCGCTCACCTTTCATTCTGTTTTGAGGAAATGTTATACAGAATCTCCCATAGATGCTTCCTACCAAGTTTCTGTTCATTTGGCAAAGTGGATTCAGAGGACAAGATTTTTTTAGAAATCGACAAATCAGAAACAAGAATTGCCTGTGGCAGCCATGTTTGTTAACAGATCAGGACGAAATGAACGTTCTGTATAGAGAACCTTCCATATATGATTCCTACTAAGTTTCAGTTCATTTGGCTTTTAAGCAGTTTCAGAGGAGAAGATTAAAATGTGAAAAGTTAACAGACGACAAGTGATGGCAAAAGTTCACTTTACCTTTAACAATGTGATATAAAAAGATTAAGAGAGACACTCGTGAGTCAATAAGTCACACATTATCATCCGTTTTCCAAAATATTATGATGGATACCCTTGGTCAGATTGAGTGTCATATGTTCGTCTGTCGGTCCCCCCATAATTTACAGTTATATAACTTACAAAATGAAATCAAAACGGGGGGCCAGGTGCCATTGTCGTCAGCTTTCCTTGGAAACTACGTCTCCGGAATACAACAAGTTATAAAAGTCAGAAGTTATAAATTGTGGTTATCTTTAGTATTTGTTTTCGAATAAAAATAATATGTCGGAAAACGAAGCGAACATGTTCATGTTTTTATGCATCATAGTCCTGTATAAATACGTGGAAACAACGATGTCCATAACTTTTGTGTCAATAAGCATATGCGAAGTATAGTATACCGTGAGTTCTATCATTACGTTGTTTATATAACCAATGAAGGACGTCATATTACAATTTTATTTAGACCATTTATAAATGTTTGCTAATATAATTCTTACTAGACTGTAAACCCCCTATTTGTTCAATATCTTTGTTAATTTTTCAAGTTCTTATTGTTTTAGCTTTTCTTTCCCTATGTTCCCTCCTATTTTAAAGTAACATTATATGTTGATCTTTAATTTCTGCTTCTGATTTTTTTTTTAATTTAATGAATATTTTTCAATTTTTGAACATGTTTTACGATATAACCTGGCTTGGGGAAGTTTGCGCTTAATAAACGGCAAACCGGTTTATGAAAAGCGTAAACTGTTCCAAACCAGGTCATACACGTATATCCTGTTCAAAAATTGAACATATTCCTGAAAATTAATTTTTTTAGAACAAAATTATTTAATAATTCCTCGATATTAATTACGATTTTTTTTCATGTGACAATTTGAATTTGTCGTTGGCGGATGAATATGTTGGCGACGTCACAATACCAACCCAGGTTATTAGGTATAACCAATATTGCTCTAGGCAGATCAGCCAATCAGATTGCAGTATTCACATCAAATTAAGTTATATTCATATATAACCTTCTACGGGATTATTTATTTATCATGCAATTATATAAATTTCTCTTTTTCTGTTCTTTTCCATATCATCCAGACAATTCAAAGTTTTTTTTATTGGAAAGTAAAATTAAACCATCAAGTGCATTTTAGTTAGCATTTGGTTTTGTCAAAATTTCTTTCAGATATAATATGTTTGATGTACTGCAGCACCCACGTCAAATGAAATGCCATTGTTAGGTCAACTGGATTCTGGAGCTAGTTTAGATATGTTAGAATAAAAATATAAAACATTGCTCCACAGCCAGATAGTTTATCTGACTCAGATATTCAAATTTATTTGAAGCACGAATAAAGTCGAAAGAAAGCTGTCTGATTGTAAGGAAATGTTGAAATTCTTTCTCACATGCAAAAATATATTCCTGACTTCTGGGTCAGCCCGTGAAGTTACATTGTTTTGTATGTTAATCAAAATATGCATATTGTATTTAAACCCACTTTATTTTCAAATGATCTAGTCTGTAGTGTCTTCAAAAATAGGAAAGAAGTATATTCGGAAGACATCAGCTTGCCAAACCATCCTTTTTTAACTATTATTTACCCCTAAAACAACATGAATAATACCCTTTCTTGTAAGAAATAATAGTAATCATTAGCGATTCGCAATACTGATGGAATTTAGGCATGTGTTTTTGTGCAATGTTTTTTCTCGAGAGATTTGTTGTATAAAAGGTGACGGTCTAGAATTACGACGTGTTAAAATATTATCATTGTCATCTTGGTAAGTCTGAAAAGGAAACTATTTTTTTTTATTTAATTGCATTTATGCGTAAATTATCACGTTTATAGTAATCATATTATGTCTGTGTCCATAAAGGATCACGACTTTCTTTGTTGACAGTTATGATAAAGGTTTTATGAAATTTACGTGTGTAATTAAAAAAATAGGTCTCCGGTGTAGTAAGCTATTAACCCCCATTTCACGGTTCCGGGTTCATTATTTGATTTATGTACGATTGTTAACCCGCCAATGTTTTTTTTTTTTGGCTTAAGCAGAAATAAAATTAACAATAAAAAGTCGGTATAATTGACAATGGCAAAATGTACGTATTAAACGGATTCAGTCGATATTGTTTGTAAACTATATATAGCTAATATCGTACTGTTTTTCTGTTAATATTAGGTGATGAATAGAATGTTGTAGGTGTTTAATACTATTTCATCAATCTACCAGTTATATCATAGCGGTTTGCTTTGTTGGGGGAATAAACTGGAGTATTCTGAAGAAATAATTGACCTGACACAAGTCACTTTTATCAAATAGTTTATCAAGTACAATTCGCCAATTACGGCATACAGACTACAGCGCTTGAAACGTTCAGCATGACTACTTAAGCCATACACGCAAACAATTCCCCCGTTTATAATTACACCATACACTTTACACCATTCCTCGTACACGTTTTACTTTAACGCGAACGGGAAAAAGAACACCCTTAAGCACGATTATAATGAATTATCATATTTTGTATCAATATATTCGTTTTTTGCTTCAAATAATAGCCAGAAGTCAGTGTCCGTTATTTGCCTTCAGGGCCAATATCGATATTAGCCCTCAAAACTCCATATTGTGCCCCGAAATTAAACTCCCGATGAACTGTATTATAGGTCAACAAAGATGGTATACGGCGACGCAGCAGACGATGCCAGATTTCTACCAGTTTCCAATGACGATACGAATCCTTTTATTGATGAAATGAAAAAAACAATAACAGCAACAAAAAACAAAACAAAAAAGTTATCTGAAAATATTATCGGAGTTACATGCGGACAATGAGCTGTGGGTATACCGGCAGCGGAACTCAATAAGCGCCTGGCCAGATGTATTATGTATGCAAGATCACAGAAAAAGGAGGAACATGAGCCCGACAACTTAAAGTCAATTCAATCGTCAGTCAGCAGATATTTAATGGAGAAAAATGGTACGAATATTCTTCAACATTAAGACATGTATTATCATTTCTTTAGCTAGAAAATAACAGATTATTACATGGTATTTTCCATTTTCCCCTGGCATCAGCCCTCCAGTTTGGTCTTGATATGGGAGTCTCGGACTGATACCAGGGACAATATGGAAAATACCATGTAATAATCTATCAATAGTTCTCTTTTTTTGGTATTTGTTACAACACATACATTATATTCAAACGTTAGATGCTAAATAAGAATTTCTTTTTGTAAACTTCACGTATATTTAATTTCAGTACCACACCAAATACAAATTGAGTATAAAGATCAAGAAATGGATTCTTGAAAATGTCATGTACTGTTGTTCCAATTAGCTAAGAAATTTCTTATATTGAAATAAGAGGAAGAGAGAGAAAAGACCGACTGCGACGGACACAAAGAGATTACAATTGCTGATGTAGCCCGTCAAGCTGGGCAGTTGAGCTGGAAATGGTGATAGAATTAAAACTACACCGTGTTCAAAGGGAGAGAAAAACGATGAATACCAGTGAAAAAGTACAGTTTCTGATTAATCAAAAATTATTAGAATACACTCAATAAATGCACGTACCGTTCCATATAGGCGAATTTCATCTTACTGTTATGAGTAATACTCGAAAATGATTTTTTTTAAATTTAAGCTCTTGTTAAAACATTACCAAAACTGTTGCACAGGACTCCTCATATACTGAATGGATTTGTGAAAAAATTGTTTAATTCAAAGTTCTGCCCCCGGATTCTCTACGTACAATTTCAAAGTGTGTAAACATTTCTTCAATCAAAACATTCGACATAATTTTTGATTGATTTAATAAAAAAAAAAAACCTTTTAGCAAACCATTTGTTTCTTCCATAACCTGACCAGGATATAAACTATCAGCACAGGTCACTGCAACATAACTACCAATTTTATTGTAATTAAAATCATTTTTTTGGTTTGAGTAGTGTTACAGTTTCATTATCTATGGAATGTTATCATTATTATTTGTTTTTGTTTTTGCTTTCAGTTATTACTTTTACATTTGGTGTATCTGGGTCTTTTTTTAATCTAAATTGCTCCAGTTAGATGAATTGTAAAAACGTGTAGCCTCGTTGTTGTTGACCTGTTTTTGAATGTCATTAGTTTGGGGCATTATACATTTAAGATTAGATTAGATTAGATTAGAAATAAGCCGACTAAGAGAGTATGGAATAACATTTGCAAAAAAGGGGGAACAATGTCCTCAGGACTGAACTTTATAAAATTCCCCCTATCCCTGATCAAGAGAGTATGTAATGACATTTGCACAAAATCGTTACAATGTTTTTCCCTCAGGACTGACATTTATGAAGTTTATTTTCCCGATCATTAAGGATGGAATGACATCTGCAAAAAAAAAAACAACGTAACAATGTTTTTTTCGCAGTCCTGACTGAACTTTAAACAAATATTATTTTAATGTCAATTATTTTTTTTTCTATTTCAAATTTTTTATTTGAGGAATATTTCATGGAAGCCATAGTGTATTATGCGTTTTAACGTGGGCTGACGTGATATTACTATTTCACCACTAGCGGTAGCGTGTATCGTGGGATAAGATTTCCTAATACCCTGCCAACCCATGTTAGAACTCACAAAAAATCGTAGCATATCAGTGTCGCCAGTTTTCCTAGGAAACTACGTCACCGGAACAATTTATCAATTTTGTCACAGTCATAAATCGTAAAGACATTTGTACGACCAAGTTTACGATTTACGTCTCCGGAATACAACAATTTATAAAAGTCAAAAGTTATAAATTGTGGTTATCTTTAGTATTTGTTTTCGAATACTTCGACTTTAAATAAAACTTATTTGATTTGAAAAGGAATGTGAAAGGAAAGAAAGCGAACACTTTCATGTTTTTATGCATAAATACATGTTATCACCCAGGAATGGTGCATATAATTTTGTGGTAATATACATATACGAAGTACATGTATAATATACCATCAGTTCCATTATTTCGTTGTTTATATAACCAATGAAGGATATCATATTAGAATTTCATTTAAGCCATTTATATATATTTGCTGATATAATTTTGACTGGACTATAAACCATATATTTGTTCTTGTTGTTTTAACCTTTTTTCCCTTTGTTTGTCTCCCTCTTTTTAAGTAAGATTATATGTTGATCTTTAATTTCAGTTCTGCTTCTGTTTTGTCTATCCATATAATATTCTAAGGGGCTCTTTATGATGCAATTATATAAATTTCTATTTTCTTCTGTCCTCTTCCATTTTATCCAGACATTTCAAAGTTTTATTATTAGAAAACAAAATTAACTCATCAATTGCAATCAAATTAGCATTTGTTTTCCCCGTCGCACTCTTGTCAAAATTATATAGCAACAATTCTTTCAGATATAATATGTGTTGGATGTACTATTTTGGATTGTAATCTTAATTCTTTTACATCGACCCCTTAGGGGTTTTCATTTAATAACCCCAGGGGAAATTATGATGTAATGATATTACAATGTGTTTATATTATTTGCAAAGCTTCCATAGCTAAATGTAAAGCTTCTAGTCTTATATGGATAACAGACTTTCACAAACTAGATCTTGATAATCTAAGGAGTATTTTTTTTTCTAAAATGATCTTTAGAATCCAACCAGACATTTAAATCTAAAATATAGAGAGTATTTTTCCAAAGATTTTAAAATTAATTATTTGTCTTTCCTATATTTTGACTCTGGTCATACCTGATGAAGGTTACTCCAGAAACGAGTCGTGGGCACTACATTTGATATCTACGAATTGTATTTCAATAATTTGCCATATTAGCCCAGTAAAGGTTTATCAAACATTCTAAATGGCCTTCATCCTGGAATATATACTGGATGTTTCAAATATTTTGAAAGTAATAAATAGAGAATATTATATGGCTCTTTCCGTATCACATCCCGTGACACCAATATCATCCCGAGAGCTTTACCTTGAGGGATGATATTGGTCGAGGGTAGATACGGGATGTAATACGGAAAGAGCCATATCATATTATGTTTATCATATACTTAAACATGAGAAAGTCTTGTTCTGTATTACATGTATGAATCTTTAGTCACGTGATCAATATCATTTTAAGGGGTATGATAAAAGGTTGATGATATCGATATCAGTCACGGCAGACAAATACAGTCGTAATGTTCTTTCAGTATTATATATGCAAATTTCCTTTATTTAGTACTAAGTATATGATAAATTTCTATTCTCATTCTTAATAAAAAAAAACATAGATATCAAATTTAGTCCGCACGACGCCTAAATATTACCCAACAACATCAGAGACGCTTTCTCTATGGAAAAAGTCTGCAACACCCACAGCAAATAAAATAGTTATCATATAGCCATGAAATGTTATTGCTATGTCAACGTGGTTCAGGGGCTGGATTAGATGGGTTAGAATAAAAATGTAAAACATTGCTCCAGATTGTTCACCTGCCTCAGGTATTGATTTCAAAAATAGGAAAGAATTCTAGTTTTATTTTCTCTGAAGCATTTTTCATTTCATGCAAATTCAGATGTTTGTTTCCTTTCAATTAGTCTGGTTTTCTTTGTCATGAAGCTTATCCATATCTAGTAGAAAAATAGGAAAGCGTTCTAGGTTTATTTTCTCTAAAGCAGTTTGCATTTCATTCAAATTCAGATGTTTGTTTTTTAGTTATTCTATTTTTTTTTGTCATTAAGCTTACCCATATCTACTTGAATTGAAATATAACTATCTACGTCCTTACTATAAGTTCAGATAAACCAAACCATATCTCCTAAAATGGAACCAATCGTTGAAATATAACTATCTAAGCCCCCTTACAAGTTCAGATAAATCAATACGAAATTAACCTTTACAAATGTATACGTGCCAATCGGAACCACTCCAGACTTATAGCCATTTCCATCATTATGGAGGGTATTGTTTGACTTGAAGGCAAAGCCTCTGCAGCTTGGGGTTGTGCTATTGCTTCTGACTACCATCGTTGTTTCATTCAACATTTCCGTTAACATTATAATATCTGTTTCTAGGTAACATATTTCTCTTGAAGAACATTTTTACTGACTTCCTAATTGTTATTACTATTTGTGGATTTATTAAACTTAAAATGTTCCTCATATTACATAAGTAAAGCAGTCTGTTGTGTATATCTGATTCTAATTACTTCAGATTTATGTTTCACAAATTTAATTTCCCTTTCATGTTCAAGCTCTTTAATTATTTAACATTTCGCCTGAAGAGATATCTGGTGTTTCTCATGTTTCTCACTGAGAAAGTTGAAATAAAAACGTAAATATCAAATTTAGTGCGCAATAGGCGATTCTGAAATAACCTTCATGAAAGTTTGTTCGTATTTCCTAGATTTTCTTGATTGAAATTGTATATCTTAAGATATAAATTGATTTTTCATTCCTGATTTTAAGTATTCTTTTTCAAAGTGTTTTTGGTTTTTTCTTCAGAAACAATATAGCTGTAGTCTATCTTCATATTGTTCTATTTCACATTATTTCACTTCAATGGCACATACAAAATATTTTAAAACTCTATCTATCTCTTTAATTTCCTGTGTAATGTTTTATAGATCAGTTTATCCATTCTCCTTGTTTGTTCATTGTATTGTCTGTTGTACACCTTTGATATCTTCAAACTCTTCTTGACAGAAGAGCCATTCTATTAAAACAGTTGTGGAACTGTTGCTTATGCCTGGGGTTAGTGCATTGAATTCCATCATCCAACGATTAAGAATAATGTTCTTCTAATAGGGAGGTCGATGGACACGCCCACTTCTCTATTTACCTTCTGACGTAATGAAAAATCACGTTTACTTGAAACGGGGTTTGATCACTTAATCTAGGTTATTGATGTAAAAATATTAAATAAATGATCAAAGGCATTAATTGTTCAACCGTCTGAATCTATTAAATAGGTCTTTTATGTTAATGATGCCAGTCACAGTGTCTTTAATGAGAACTTGACCCACTTTCGTTTTCATAGACGTCGCCATTGTGGAACTTCAGCCGAAGGCAGGTTTACAACTCGAATTCTGATTAGTTAATATCTCACTGATTTCAATATCGCGAGAACTAGATATGAGCGGGAAAAACATCCTTTCCATTGATACCAAGGTTGCCGAAGTCAAAGTTTGTCAAGACAGAGTTATAGTTACCTCAAAATAGACATTTTTTATGGGAATACCTTATATAAGTATGCATTTAAGAAATACCTGGAAATAAGTTCAATGATAGAAAATTTCTCAAGCTACGTTTTCAATGTAAAAACACAATCCAAATGTGTAGCGCTTTTGAGCGCCCGAATTCCAAATGGGATACCCCCCTTTTTCCAATAAAAAAAAAATCCACTTCCAGTTTCACGTAATGAATTGCTATGAACTTTATTTTTCCTATATAACTTAGACACACCTGAGAACTAAGGCACCAACCATTTTAAAACGGGGGGAGGGCTGGATTTTTTTTTCTTTTCAGAAAAAAAAAAAATCCCATATGCAGTAAAGCAAAATTCCTGTCAGACATTGGGTCCTGCAAGTAAGAGAGTTTTGCCAGACCTACTTTTTTTAGATTTTTTTTTTATATGTCACTTTCAATACATTATGATTAAAGCGGTCCATAGATTTACCCCAAAACACCACAAAACACATAAAAAACACCCCAAAACACATCATAAATAAAACGACAATATGAAATCAGCAGACAGATGAAAAAAATATGCATTTGTGGACATTTGTTTTAGTTCTAGTGGAGGGTAGTGTGCGGACCGGAGCTGGTAACTGTCTAACTCGAATAATACTGCACTATCGCTGGATGAACACTGCCAATATGCGAGCGTCAGCGAGCTCTTTATGGTATACAATGTGTACTTAGGATTTTTTGACAAACATGGCTGTACATATTGATGAATAAAAAAAAATTGATGCTTTGTAAACACCGGTTCCGTGTAGCACACTAACACACTCAACTAATGAAGATCTTCTTAGCATAAAGCGCAAAGGTGATCCTGAAGTCTCGTACCCTCTCTCGTACGTCCGATATCACTGAAACCCGGAACCTGTGTGTAATAAAAGTCATTTTGTTAGCTTGTTTTACTTATATTGATATTTTTTTATTTATTAAATCTCTTCTGACATACTGACAAGAATATTTTGTTTCTACGTGGAAGTTAACTTTTGAGATTTCGCAAGGAACGATAACTCGAATAAAGGAACGACAGCTCGATTGAATGAGACTAGATTCGGCCCTAAATAAAAGTCGTCCCCAATATATCTTGGCCCAAATAATCTCGACACTTTTTGATGCACTGTATGAGTGTGAAATTGCCAGATAATTTTCATGGCCGTGCCGGTTTCATATTATAGCAAAGGGTAAAATAACGACTGGATTATTCGTGTTAGTAACCGGAGTTTGTTCTTGATCCTACAGGAAGAAATAACATGCTGAGTTATCGCCCTTTGATTAACTCTTCAGTATTTTTGATTAATAATGAATAAATACACATAAAAACATAAATTTCACATTTGTTCATTATTTCTGTGTTTATTTAAATATTTGTGTAAGATTAAATTCGTTTTTGTGGTGATTTGGGGTGCTCTTCGGGTGATTTTGTGGTGTTTTTGGGTAAATCTACGGACCCTGATTAAAGGGACAATCTTAAAGCCTGACACAGCTAATGACTACTACGACCAGAATCAGATTAAGGATATTGCCAAAGGGGTGTTAATGACTGAGACCACATTCAATTTAGATAGCCCTGCAACATCAAATAATCAATACTTCATATTAGTAAGACTTTATTATTCCTCTAATGAGTATTTCGATATCAAGTCATTTGTTTGTTCATTTTGACCTTCCATTTTCGATTAAAGGACCGCCCCGGTCGCCTCTCCTTTTCATATGCCGACCTTTTGGCTTTTTTATTCTCTGTAGATAAATCAATAGGTAGTGGGTGCTTTTTTCCAGATTTAGACCCCTCCGTAAACTTAATTAGCCATGCAGCCATAACGGAAATGATCAAATTAAAATTTACAACGCTTACCCTTTACAACGATTACCGATAGGATACGAAATAAAATCCGGAATGGGAACTGGTTCCCGAAATTTAGCATAAACAGAATGGAACAGAAATGTTTACAGATTTGTTTACGACTTTTGACTTTATTAACGATAATCAAAGATCCTTCGCTTAGGGGTCTAAGAGGTAACGAGGACCGACAGAAATTTGATTTTTGACAGCCCCAAGCAGTAAAAATGTTTGCCGGTCATTAGGTCTGACACAAAGACGTCATTTGCCGGACCCTCTAAAATTCTGCCCCCTAGGTCCGACAGGGCCGACGGTTAGCTGCATCTCTGAGTAAAGCAGATTTTTTTTTCACCTTTTTGAATTTATAAATTGGAACACACTTTTTTTGCAATATTCAGACTTTTTCACATAAATGAAAATGAAATCTTTTTTGTTTTTTAGAATAAGTTGGACACAAAATATTTTTTTTAGAAATACTCTCAGTAATAAAATGATTAGTGCCTAACAAATTTACTCAATAGCCATATGATCCTAATAATCATACCCCTACCTCATACATACCAACCACAACAAGTGCTGGGGGGGGGGGGGGTGGGGTCATGCCCCCATCTTTGAATTGAAGCACGTAGCGACATATTTTTAGCAGTAAGAATGTGAATACAGTGACAAATCATATGGATAAAAAACCAAATAAATCCTGCCACTCGCATCTATTACTCACAATTGCCATGACTCGTGACATAGAAATCAAATATTAAAAGCAAATGTTATGATACATATATTTAGCAATAAATATGAAAAAGAACGAAAATGGAGTTTTATTTATTTACAATGAATGTCTAGGCAAAGAGTTTATTGTGGTGAGGATCTAAGTACATGGTTTGACGAGCTTATTGATAGCCAGACTGCCAATAGTCCTCATAGTGAGTGTGATTGCGACATTGATATAATTCCACCAACACCAGAGAAGTGGATCCCTCCAACTAAGAATATTTTCACACCGTTAATTATATTGTATGATACAGATTTTACTACACACTACGCACATTTCGAGATTAAATCTCTGATCAGTTGTGATCGGGACCTAAAGATAGGGGAAGGAGCAGATAACCAGTAAAAGGGCTAGTTCGTAGAAGGTTATAGGACTCGGACACCCTTGGAGTACTACACAACATATATATATATATATATATATATATATATATACACTATAATATATGAAAATGGCGGGGAAAGGGCAGATAACCAGTAAAAGGGCTAGTTCGTAGAAGTTTATAGGACGCGGACGTTGTAGAGAACACCCCCAACAAACATTTTATACTACTAATCAAATGTACACTTAGAAATACCACACAGTGAGAACGCGGAGTACTACACAACATATACACTATATTATATGCACCTGCGCACTCGACTCTCCCCCTACTTTATAAATTGAGACTCCTACTTCAATTCTTTTTGAGAACCCTGTATGTCAGCAATTGTAAGTCATGGTAGATCATTGTACATATATGTAAATCTACGACCAGTAAGACGAGTCATGGTATACATGGAATAATAATTTCTGTTTGACTAGGCATGTTACAGACCAGGGTTAGCGCTGCCTGAATATTGTTGAAAGATTATGTGTTTGACATATAAGCATGTGTCCATCTCCAGTACTTCCTATCAGCCAAAATAATAAACATTCATAATTTTTTTTCAGATTGGTAGTGTTAAAAGAAGCTTAAGTTTAAAAGAAATTAACAGTAAGCCTAAATCTAGATGCAGTGTAGACAGTCTTAGTAGCTTGCATGTAGAAAATATAATCAGCCAGCATACTTATAACCAATCTGCTGATGCTTGCGATATATCTCCAATAGCACCAAATGATACTAACACATTGCACAATATTAACTTCACACCTGCATTTCTTCCTACTACTAGCACATGTATTACTGATAGTGATGCTGAAACGCAGATGCCTGATAACTGGTTGTATAATTGCTTCAGTGACGATGAAAGTTTGAATGAAAGTATGAATTTTGATTCTGTTATATTCATGAAAGAATGCACATCAGTTGGTAGTCAAACTCTGTTTATGGGGGAAAGCATTTTTTTAGACTTTAAAGCGCCAAGCTTTTGCTCTTTAAACCGGTCAAATCATACAGCACAGACACAAACATGTCAAGCAACATATTATTTTTCTCAACTATATGATGGATAAAAACTATGGAGAAATCTTGTATTTCAAATCGGTCAGTTTTTCAGTATCTTGAAACAAATGGAAAGAAAAAGTGTGTTGAATATTTGAAATCAGTAAACACATCTGTCTTGCCGCCTGTTGAAAAAACTTTTGAGATATGTATCGAAAAATTATCCCAAAATCATAAACATCTTTTAAAGAGTAAAAATAAACCAAATGGAGAAAAAAATCTCAATGCATTTTTTGACTCTGATTTTATTCATCCAGAAGGATCACCCCATTTAAAAGGCTACAAGATTAGCAGCGACAAAAGTTGTAATGTAGAACCTGTATTGAGAAAAACAGCTAATGATTTAGCAGAGAGCCAATCTAAAATTCAAGATTTAAATAGTCAACTGAAGTTGTCAGAAATTAAACTACAAATTTCAGAAGAACAGTTACGTAAATCAAAGTTGAATTTAAAACGAACAAAATCTCGTGAAGTGTACACTAGAGAAAAATTAGCAAAATTAGAGGAAAACACAAAAGAACCTGTTGATAAGACCACAAAAGACACTTTTGATGCAATGATTCAGAATTTATGCAGTTTATTGAAAGAGAAAGATAAAATTATATTTGACCTGCAGATCAATTTAGATTACTTGGAAAATATTATCAAAGATATTGACCAAACAGAAAGGGTAGTAAATTGTTATGATGAAACATCGAGACGTTATAGTACGTCAGTTAAAACTTGCATTTATGAATTACTACAACACAATGTAAGTGTATCCAACATACCGGCTGTTATTGAATGTGTTTTAAATTTAGTCAATGTTAAGCCAAATAGACTGCCCTCCCGGTCAACAATTATTGATATGAACCTACAGCGGCTGTGTTTGTCTCAAAAACATGTCGCAGAGGTATTTTCTAAACAGGAGGATACTACACTGTTAACAGATGAGACTTCGAAATTTGGTGGAAGATACATGGGGTATGAAGCTTCAGATACGGAAGGAAACCTATAGGTACTTGGGCTTCGCGATATTGAAACCAAATCTGCGGATAATACACTGAAAGTTTTCAAGGAAATATTAAGTGATTTAAATGATATTAGTGATTCTGAAAATGATCCTGTTTACATAGATATTATAAAGCACATTTGTGCTACCCTGTCAGACAGGGCAGCGACAGAAATGAAGTTTAACAATTTATTAGAATCCTACAGAAAAGATGTTTTGCCTTTAATATACTTGAACTATGATGCTTTTTCAGATAATGAAAAGCAACAATTGGAAACTTTATGTAATTTCTTCTGCGGGTTACATTCCCTAGTTAACTTAGCGGGTGTGGCACAGTCTTCAGCATTACAGGTGGAAACAGCCTTATTTAATGGACGAGGACCTATTCATGGAGGAGACTTTCTGAAAGACACTGAACCAGGATCATGTCGCTTAATCAGAACAGCCAGCAAAGCATTTGCATCTGGCAGGGGAGCAGATGAAAAATCGGGATGTCAAGGGCCATTTCGAGCTTTCATTGGGGACTTTTTGAAGGAAAATAATTTACGTTCTCTTCCACTTAAACCTTATAGAGGGGCACGTTTTAATGTACTCTTCGAAAATGCTAGTACTGTTTATTTTTTACACGAGAAATTTACATTATTCTTAGAGTCATATGGTGCTTCAAATAGACTTCTTCAATCTATACTGCATGACTTAAAAATTCAAGAATATTTAGCAGGTGTAAAGGCACTTGGGCTTATAAGTAAACTTTTAACTTGCCCTTTATGGCACTTACTTGAAGACAAATCTGTGAATATACTGGCAATGAATGAAAAGTATCAGCAGCTTGTAACTTTTCTCAATACAGATGCTTTAGCAAACATTAACAGTTTTATGTCAGGAGATTTACCTGTATTTGGTGATGACACATATGTTGAGAAAAATCAAATTTATAATGCTTTAATCGAACAATCTCCTTATGATGATATTGTCCAAACTTACTTGGAAATTTGGCTACCATCTTTAGGTGAGATGAGTGCTAGACTTTTCAAACCACATTTGCCCGGAGGAGAATTAAGCGAATTAGATTCTAAACTTAAGGATAAATTTAAGGGCATTCCAAAAACCAGTTGTTTCGCAGAGAGCGTTTTTGGTCAACTGGACCAACTGTTGAAGTGCAAACCATCCATTAGTACTGTCGCTGCTGAGGCATACATAATGTTTGCTAATAATAAGACAATGAACTGGTTAAAAAGCAAAAGTGAAGAAGAAAGGGGCAAACTTATAGCAGAAGCAAGCAAAGATGTGAAAACTGTGTGGAAAAAATTCAAAAGCAGACTAACTGCAATAACAGAAAATAGGAGAGAGGCAGTGCAGCTTGAAATAGCAAAAAAAGAAATGCTCAGGCGAGAAAAAATAAGAAAACAAGAAGCATATACAAAGGATATTCTGACACATGTTTATGGCAGAGCGAAGTTGAAGTAGACAATATGCTACCATCATATACCAAAATCAAAGATAAAATTGAGGCTCTGAAAGCCCAAATAAGTTTTCGTAAGAATGTTTTATTGCAGCAAACTGACACAAAAGAAACATTTAATTTTTCAAAAAAGAAACCCCAGTCAAAATCTAAACAAAATCTGTCAGTAAATGAATTGACGTGTAATTTAAAAACATTAATCAAACAAGCAGTTGTAAAAAACCAAGAATCAGGAGTAAATGAGCATATGCTTGTAGGAAAGCGTGTACGGCATAGGTTCAACAAAGAATGTGATGGGAAAACTGAAACTGCTTGGTACTCTGGAAAAATAATATCACAGGTATTAAAAATATGTTTATATTTGTAAGTATCAGCAGGGGATGACATTTACTTTTTTTTAGGAAGATAAAGATGATGCATGTTTCATATATTTAAAATACTTCTTAAAATTATTTGGACAAAATGTATGAATTAGTACACAAACAGGAGATATGGGGTAAATACCAATGAGACAATGACCCTAATGCAAAATGTAAACAGCAAGTAGAGGGTGCCTAACAGTCTTCAACAATGAGCAAATGCCCATACTATACGGCAATCTCTAAAAGGTCCCCAATCATAGACAAGTGAAATTATTCAACGAAATGAACAAGTTGTCTTTGGGTCTATATTTAAAAAAAATGAGGACATGCTTTATCATTAACCAAAGACAATGTAGGACTAATAGAGTTAAACTTCCTAATACACATAACCCTTTAGTGTGTAGTACATGTATATATACACTACTAACTGCATAACAATATTGCTTACATGCTTTTTATATAGTTTTTAAATGCTTATAAAGTAGAACTTGCTTGTTAATTGTCGAAAAGTCTTAACACATGCTTGTCAAGAGTATATTTTGATATGTTGTATAATTTAGGATTTTTGACTTATGTTGGTAGGTACATTTTGTATTTGAATATTAAACTGTTATTTTATATAGATTAAGACCATGTTCTTGTATCTACTGTATTTCTACATGTTAAAGGGCGTCTTATTTATTAGGTGGTGTTCTTTTTCATTTTTTTTAGAATTATCCTTAGTACTTTTTCATTTTGTTTCAGAATTTATGTATATAATTTTACTAGTTATATTTATTCCATCTATGCATATTTCAGGTGCCGTGGTTTCCAGAGTGGTTCAATATCATTTACGACAACGATCCCGCTGGTTATACCTATCACAGACTGGACGAGGATTTGAATAATCTTGAATTGATAATTGGGGTTTAATGTAAAATTGTCAATATTTTATCGTGACTTCAAGGTAATTATTTCTTTATGTCAAGGTCATTGACTACAAATGTTTGGTAGGTAATTGTATTTTCTGTAACCTTTGTGTTTGTAGTTGACAGAAAATAAACAACAGATGAAGAATTGTATCACTTTTGAAAGTTTGATTAAATTCCAGAAAATGATCGGAAAAATGTGAAAAATCAATTTTTTGACCTTGACCCAAGGTCATATGATGAAACACAATCCCAAATGATTATATTTTTTGATATCCATGCATTAAGAGCTTTCCAAAAATGCATATGACTTGTATATTTGGTTTTGTTGAAAATTTAGTCCGACCTCCCTACTTCTAATTAAATACCATTCATCGTCCACCAATGTCCATTTCTCAATAACATTGTCCAGCAATGCTTCATTGACAATAAAAATACAGGGACCTGAAAGAAGCAGCAATTGTTACAATCCCTCTTCCATGAACTGTGTCCGAACTGTTGACCGCCTAATAAAATTTCATTATTTACTGACGTCACGTGATCATTTGTCATCTCTAAATAACAAATCAAATTTCTAGTTAATATGTTAATACATATTTCATTGAAATATTAAATTTCAAGCACATTTGTCTTATATTTAGATATTATGACAATATGGAATAAACGACTGCTCATTTCAGCAGCATTAGAAGCACTTATACTTGTCAGAAAAAACACACCACATATCACACATCGTAAAATCACAGATTGATTAGAATATTTAATGTCATTTCCTAGCCGTTTTATCCGATACACATTTATCTTATCAGAGTTCCATCACTTGTGCGTTTAGGTATGCAGTCCTGAAGCTCAAAATAGTATAATTGAATCACGACTGTTCTAAATAAAATTAATTTTCAAATTAGTAGCAAACGGTTTTAGATTCTGTAGTTGTCATCTTTATTAGATAACGGAAAAACAATGTCAACATGACCAATGTAATGGGATAGTTTATATTTTTGCAAGTTTCTGTCAGTTACAGATGCAGTGACGAATTAGTTTAAAGGAAAACTCCAGTCAGTTGAACAATTGTTATAATTCACTACATTATAACTTTTTAGTCGTAAATAACTAATTATTAAACAAAAACACCTTTATTAACATTAACATACCTGATTAGAAATATGAATATTTTTAATTTCCTGTCGTAGTGTAAGCGGACATAACACCTCTTCATGTGACGTCACAAAGTCGGTTTCATGTTAGTTGAATAAATAATGTAACTAACCCTGCCGAACCTCAAGCCCTTTTGTTTATGCTTTAATATCAAATCAACTGCAATATAATGGTTACAATTTGTATATCGTCCTATTTTTTTTCTTAATATTCTCATCCCATGTTACATTTTCATAAAACATATGAGTTTATTTGTATATTTTTTGGGGGGGAGGGTATATAATTTCATGCTTCCCATGATTGATCGTAAGTTAAATAACTTTTAACTCGTTTTATGCGTACACTTGCATTTTTATTTTTCTCTCCAATGATGTCGTACTTTCCCGCGTTTTTTCGTTGTCACTGGTCGATGTATTGACAAAGGTAGGATTGGTAATTACAAAACAAAATTCTTCTCACACTCTCTTTTCGTTAGTGCAATAAAATGTTTGACATGGAGTCATATTGATTTTGTAAATTTCAAAAGATAAATATATGACGTTATTTTCCGATTTACATAATTTTAATGATAAAATTGCAACTGATGCTGATATGCGATACCGACTTTGTGACGTCACGGTTTTTTCGGAAGAGTTGCAGGTATAATCCGAGAATGGATTATGCCTTTTGTCTCCTCGCATGCTCTAAAACAATGGCGATCCCCATTATTTGGTGCTTCAAGCAACTTCAATCACCAAATTCTATCTTACGGTATATTATTTTTAGCTTTCATTAACACAAATGTTTATATTTACTGCCATTTAAATGTTCACGCAAACTTGTTAAGACCATGGCGTTTTCCTTTAAACATTGACAAAAACAAAAATATAAAGTTTATACGATTGAAAATCATGCTATTTCGCTGTATCGTGATTAGAAATATATATTCTAATGGGGTTCGTGTTACTCGATCTTTAGTTTTATGTGAAATGTTTTGTAGATAGTTATTTGTCCTTTTTCGTATGGCCATTGTGTTGTCGGTCCTTATTCGATTTACTAATTCTGATTACCACTTTGGTATCTTCAAATTTCTCTTCTGTGGAATATGATGATATGTATTTATGTATTGTGTGACAAGGATTGTATTCTACAGTCATATCGATGAAATAACGGGACAATTCTTTACAAACAAATGACAAAATAGAAAGAGGTACTGAAAAGACTAACATATTGCTTCAATCAACAGTCATACTTACTTTTTGTTTAATTATATATTGACAAAACTCCTTTACTGTTCCTCGAACCGAGCTTATTACATTCAATTTATCGTGTGACTTCGACTAGTCTTTATCACCCGTCCTTATTTTCTAAACCAATAGCAATTGGATGTCTGTGGTGTATAGTGGAAACACAAGTGAATCCTTACATGACTATAAGGAAATGTAGGAGTGATGACAGAAACGATTTACAGTTGAAGTTTTCACGAAATTAATCGAAAAAAAGTTTGCCTTTATACTCCAAGAATGCGGTATACATGTATTTGGTATTGATTTGTTTTGAATTTGTTATTCCTAATAAAATATTTAGGTAAACAAAACATTGCAGACACTATCCGCCATTATGAAATGACAGGATTATTTAAGAATGTTCAACCTCAGTTTATTATCTTATTCTTTATTACACCCTATTTCATGTAAGCAAGTCAGATCAGATTATACAATATTATTCGAATATATGTATTCTCTATCTCTCTTGGCATCGCATTTTTTTCTTAAATCCATTTAATGTTCAATAAATGTTTTACCTAAGTTCCAAGTCTTACGATGCTACATAATGCTAAGCTATTTTTTTTTTTATATTTTTAAAGTAACATTCACATTTCCAAAGTCCTTGAATTTGTTAGAGTTCGTATCATCAGAACCGTATCATAATTTATCTCTTGTCCGTTATGTGTTTCACTAACCAGTTTTGTTTTGAAAATCATTACTGATTTATTTCCTGTAATTAGTATTCTACCTTTGTCTTTAGTATACAAAAAGATCATAAATAATTGACGTTTACAGAAAATTCGCAAGATCTCGTTATAACAATGTACTCGAAATGAAAAACAAGTTATTTATGAGTCTTTAAATGGCAATATGTTTATTGAAGGAAAGCTTTGTGGCTATTTAGACAAGTAGTCAAGCATACTTACTTGCACACATCGTTCAGAGATACGTCTGGTATGTTTAAGTCAATAATTAAGCAAAGCTCTGGCAATAAATATCAAGAAAATGGCAAAATCTAATATGAATTTCAAAGAAAATAATTGCCCAATTTTATGGAATAATGGGTATTAAATATGCATTATGCTGTACATTTATGTATTATATATCTATATAGCAATATTATAGTTTTCCGTCATGATCGGGTCAGACATGTTATATTAGAAACAACATCGACATTTTGTTCACATCATCGCAAAAGAAATTATATGATCGCCATCATGAATTGTTCTTCCATATGTAATTCTAATTGTTGCGGGCATGTTTCTAATATGATCTTGAGACTTCCTGTTTCCTTTGGACATTTTAGATAGTTGATAGAACATTCAATTTTCCGGGAAATTTGCTCCTTCACTATATTACTAGTTATTTTTTTAAAGAAAATTGGCATGTCTTTATGTCTAGCTCTCCATTCCTTTCCAGTAATGGGCCAGCGTGGTCGTGATCGTATGATTGTTGGATATACAACTACATATGTAATCAGTGCATATCACAACTAAAGTTATGAGTTCTAATCATGCTCATGACGAGGTATACTCGATACAAAATTATGTGATAAAGTTTATCAGTGACGTGCGGCAGGTCGCAAAAGCAACGTCAAAAACGTAAGACCCCTCCGAACATTCATGGTAAAAGAATCCATGTAACAAGAAGCTATCCACACATTTCAAGGAGCTGGGTGGCTTAATGAGTTAGGTAGTTGGATTACATGCCTATCACCAATACGGCGTGGGTTCGCGCCCGGCTTTGTAAATGACAAAAAGGGTACACTCTCAAGTTTAACAGTTGCTTGCCCATGGTGGTTGGTTCTCTCCGGGTACTCCGACTTCTTCCACCACTAAAACTGAAAGTGGCGTAAAACACAATAAATCAAATCAAATCCACACATTTCTGTGTACTGTGATAATTCTCTGATGTGACCCCAACAGAGCATAATTATTAGGGACTTTTAAAATCCACCAACACAAGCTGTGATGTCAAAACATAGCTACATTAAAACGCTATTATGCAGGAATTTGGACACACAACCTGTGAGAACTGTGGCATAAATTCAATGGAAAGTTTTTCATTTTGTTTTGAAATTTAATTGGATCCTATTGCATGTACCGTTACAACACTCGTTTCAAGTAAAATAGTCTGCTTACTTATAGTAGTTTCTTTGGTAAAATTATGTAATAAATAAAACTGTAGGAATAATATATATGTCATGGAGATTGCCCGATTTTCGTGATGTCTAACAGCATACATATTTGTATTCGAGCTGTAACTGCGAAAATAATTGTATTATCAGTCATGGATAAATATAGCTGTGGGACCGTAGCTCCTTATGGTCCTTTTGGTGGGTTTTTTTAAGATATGGCGGACCACAGAGCTACGGATTTTTCCTATACAAAATTTTGCGAAATTGGCGACCTCGATTGAGGGCTTTCTGACGATCGGACGCCAAGTGTGCGTAGACGAATGTGTATGTTTCGTTTCCTCAAATATATTAATATATTTTTTAAAACCTTTGACTGTGTTGTCATCCATTTCCTCTCTTGCCATGAGCCCAGCTGCTTCTATCCCGAATTGTGTAGCCTTGGAAATTTGGTCGATGATTATACTTTTTAGAGGTGAAATGACTAAGTAGATATGATGCTGTTTCCTGAATTCAGGAATTAGAAAAAAAACATGCTTTTTCCAAAGGCAGTTGGAAATATTACCATGACATTTTTTCCCTTTAAAAATGCTGAAATAATTTCTAACTGCTTTTCTTTCAAGTTAAACCCAAACTTATCTCTAAATTTCAGGTTAAAAACTGAATTTAGGCTGGTAGGCTCCATTACATGTGATAGCAATGTCAAAATAAAGCCATAATGTCAATAATAAGGGGGGGGGGGGGGGGGGGGGTAGAAAGAAAGTACAAGTTATGTAACATCGTGAATGGAACCTGTATTTATTGGTTGTAAAAATACAAGAAGTGTTTATTATATCCGCTTTTTCCAGGAAAAACGTCCGAAAAATGAATTAAAAAAGTCCGATCGGCAAAAAAAAAATAATTCCCGCTGGCTAAAAGCAACAACACAAGACTTCTCCGGCATCCGATTTGCGTATTATACGTCACGTGACTACGAAAATCTCGTTGGTGTCAAGATGGCGTCCAGAGTAGGCGGGATTATGCTGTAATCAGATATGTGTTGTTATAAATAGAAGTATATGAATTATCTTGCATAAATAATAAGGTAGGGTGATAGAAAAATATTTGAGGAAACAAAACATACACATTTGGCTACGCACACTTGGCGTCCGATCGTCAGAAACCCCTGGAAAGGTGCAACTCAATCGAGGTCGCAAATTCCGCAAGTTTTTGCATAGGGCAAATCCGTAGCTCTATGGTTCGACATATCTTTAAAAAGCAATTAAACAAAAGGACCATAAAGAGCTACGGTTCCGCAGCTAGGATAAATGGTGTTTTAATCTGCTACAAAAAAGTGGGGTGGGATACCTGATAAGTTCTTGGGGAAGCCTAGTTCTTAAGAACATTTGTAGAAGTTAATCCTATTTTCCCATTAATTAGATCTTAGCTGCACTAACTTATACAAGTGGAACAGGAAAAACTACTTTATTCTATTTATTTTTTCCATAGAAACAAACATGGTTTCATCTGTTCCCCGTGGCTTTAAGTCGGATTTATTTTGTTCATTAATATCATTTGTAACAGGAAGTATGATCATCGCTATATAATTTTGTGTAGTTTTCATGATGTCCGTCGATTTCAAATAAATACCAACCATTATAATCTAATAAAACATTTCACGCCGCAAAAAACATACATCTCTGGAGAGACTCAGGTTTTTTTTAAAGTTTTTATTTGGAATCAATGTGCATAGTATATTTATACGCCTGTATTTAATAAATTTATGTGAGTTGAATAGTAATAGATGTCAATATAAACACTCACGACGACACGATTAACTCCCCTGGCAAATCGTAAACCCATATACATAGAAATTACATTTATCCTGTACTGGTTCTATTTGAGCAGTCAAAATGCATTGACTGAGTATTTGGTTTTTTTTTATATACAGTCACTGACCAAGATACATTATTCGTGCAGAGTTACGATAAGCAACGATAACACTATACGCGGAGACATCACAGAGGACACTATTGAAACCTATTAGAACGACGCTTGTTTTTGCTAATTTCAGGCATTTTAGCAGTTGTTCGGACTTTTTGATATTGCAGGATAAACACAATATACAAACGTTGCCGACAAATATAACATTTATTTGTAATCGCCGTGAACCATGCAATAACATCTCTCGTCAGAGGCTCTGTTTCTGAAGTTCGTACACATCAAATTTATATTTGTCGACAATGTACGCATATTGTCCAAGTATAACAATAACACAAGACCTTGGTTATGGACAAAATATAGGAAATTAATTGGTTAATGGAGTTCTAACCCTTTTGTTATCATCAGACACTAACATCTATATAACATATACATAAACACACACAAACCCACACGTACGTACACATATATTTCAAATCAAATGATCACACATTCATTAAAATTATTCCGAATAAAGTAGGAATCTTAAAAACGGTTAATGCAAGTAACCAGTTAACATGCACTTTTGTTCGCAGATGAATTATGGGTAAATACTAGAAGAGAAATCACCCTGTATTACGAACGTTTTCATATTAAGATAAGGATTTTTTTCTGAATCTTATAGAATTTTGTTTATCATGCAGATAATCGAATACCTAGGTCATTGACTTGTTTTGCACTCTTTACATCCATTAATCAAGGCAGGAACATTGTTAAACCAAGTAACTGTAGTATAATAGTTTATAATTTCCCGGCCTGCATAATTAACAAAAAATGTGAATTTTATAAAAAGTATTAACCGAATCAATATTACGTTTGAAATGAAAAAAAAATGTCATTCTTAGTGCTATGACATAATATTTAAAGTCATTCGTTAACATGAGATGAGTGGTTCAGGTAATGCAATTATGCGTTCCTATGACTGGTATCTGTGGTTCCTGTTTCATTTTACAACTGTTAATCTTTACTACTATTATAAACTGTTGTAATGAACTGAAAATAAGGGTAACCACAAAATTACCGAATTTCGAACAATCTTACAAAGGGAAAGTCAAAACTCATAAGTATATAAACAGACAAAATCAGTCAACAACCGGATAACTGTGAAAACCGTAATGACTCTGACTCGGTACAGGCATTTCTAAAGAAATGGTGGGTTGAATCATATTTTAAAGCGCCAAACCTCCCGCTTTCATTACGGCTAAAAGGAATTGCACCTTGATCACATCATTCCTTCATGATAATAAACAACGTATATTAGTACTTTATGCATCTATATGTTCTATCTTTCATATTTGTAGATGACAAAATTCATCCAATTTACAATGTATTTGTAACTATGCCAACAAAGGAAGGAGTGAAAAACATTAATAGCCGTTGTAAGTTCGCCTGTAGTCAGCTTGGTATCCTCAAAACACGAGACGATCACGTACGTCTTTATGACAATTTACAAATGTATATTTGATTCGTTTCAAAGACCTACATGTACCGTTCTTTATATATTTACAAATTCAATATCTGCATTGAATTGTTACATTTCGGCCAGGTTTTATTCAGCATCGGATAACGGATGTCTTGATAATGATTACAAAGGAAGCCTGTCTTCAAGACTTAAAATGTAATCAGCATATATTATAGTTAAGAATACGATTGTTGTTTTATAGTCTAACACCTAAAGGTATATTTTAACAATAATTTCATAGAAACAAGGGACAAAAACATCACAATCAAATTATTTCTTTTCGCACATGATCTTTACGACGGTAAAAATAAATACATTTGGTAAATATTTCTAATTGATTATGCAAACGGTAGCCTTGATGTTAATGGGTTTTTTTTTCTATAATTACGGTACGATAAATACTCATAAAAGTAAAAACAATACAGTTGAGAAATAAATATGTTATACAATCGTCTTACACAGGTCACAACCATACAATAAATCACCGCTTCTGGATCTCAGGAGGAATATTAGGACTAAATCGGTAGCAGATACAGTATTTTTTTTAATCTCACTGAGACGTTGATGTTGAAAATTATCGGTCAGTGTGATGTCAATCACATTATGATGTAACCAATAAAAGCAATTGCATCTGTTGGGAATGAACATGGATTCTCAAATGACAATGGGTCTTTTTCTTTTTACGAAGAGGTGTAATTTCCTCTACCTGACTTGACTGTGTATATGAGTAACACGGCGGGTGTCTTAAAGGAAGCAGGAAATGCTTACCCTTCGTGAGCGTCTGAGTTCACTCCCGATTTTTTATTGGGCCCATGGTGCTTATCTTTTTAGATTTTTGTGTTGCCCTATTATGTGTCTTTACGTTTTGAATTCCTCATAAATACGATGTTCGCTTTGTCTTTACCTCTAGTTGGTTGTAGGAATTCTCATGTCTTATTTACGTTATTTTCGTTTATTTACGTATAGTGGTGCACATCCCATCTTGTGTTATATTACTGCTTTGGTTTTCTTCGTCTTGTGTACACTGTGTTGTCAGTTTCTCTTGGATTTTCCAGTTTTGATTGCACCTTCGGTATTTTCTAACGTTTATTTATCACTAGTATGTACAGCTCGCACTATCGAACTCGCTTTGATACTAGCGATAATGTCTGACTACTCCTGCATGGCTTCCGATATTCGTTATGTATTACATACTATATATATTATCGTCACATGCTAAGGATGATTGAGTTGTGTATCTAATTTGAATCACACAGCCAATGAAATACTATATTAGATAATATACCTATACCCACTTTTCAGTCTGACTGTGTTAAAATACTATACAATTACTGTCTTTAAAATGAGCCCGAAAGACGAAGTGAATATCATTTTGTTAAGTCAATTAATCTACATATTTACAGATTCAAAAGACAGTAATTGTTTTATTCTATATTTTGAATTAAAAAAAAACCAACATATTCTATGCATCAGTTTCACTGGCAGTAAATGTCACATGTTACTTCTTTTTATAACAGGGAATTATATCAGAAATGTTTAAATGTTTAATTTACTAAAAACAAAAAAGCAACATGACATTTATCTGTGGCATTGAATACTTTATTTTTATTAAAAAACGACATGGTTGAAATCTATTATAATAGAATTTACTAATATATAATACATATGTTTATATATAGTCTTCCGCTAGTAGAAAGAGAAATATTTGCTTTCGTGATAAAAATGAATTGAATATGCAGCTATCCTTGACTTTTTACATAATAGGAAATATCGTTATAAGATGTCAGTAATATGTTTTGCTAGTGGTATAAATCGCTTCAAACAATATATTTAAAACATGACTCTGATTGCTTCTCAATCCGCTAACATTATGATGGCCCAAGGACATATTCTTCTTTTCAACATGTTAGCTAAATTCTGGTAATGATGATTAGAGAAGGAAAAACAGGTTTTAAAATTTCGCCTACGATATTCCGTCTTCAACTGATGACGCGACTAGCAAGTAATAATATCATTTTATTGAAGGTCTAGCGTTATTTAAGTCTTCATTTATATCAGTATTTGAATATCAGTCTGGTCAATGGTTTCTAACAAAAACCCACACAAGTTTGAAGATAGTGAAAGGGTAATCATAAATTGGTGAGTCGGACAGAAATTACCGTGGCCAAGCGAAGGAGGACAAAAACGATTTACCAGACACTGCTAGTAGACAAATGAAGATTGAGCAACACGAACCCCACTGAAACCGAGGGTGAACTTCATTAGAACTTATATTGAGAAACATGCCAGCACTGCCTGGTCACATCTATTAAATATCATCAACCCATTTAAGATGGCAAACCCTGGCTGCCCGGATTACTCCAGTCTAAGTAACTTAGGTGTTTTGTAGGTATTGGCAACACTTACGACATCTAATATATTAAACGTTACAATGGACAGATTGTGGACTTGAACACGCACACAAAAAAGACGGTGTTGTACAATTAATTGCATACACAGGTTTTTAAGGTATATTTTTCTCAATGGTTATTTGTAGGTCAAATACGATACATATCTGAAAATATAAATGCGATGTACTGAATTTAATATATAAAGAAAACACATTAAGGATCATGAAATATTCATATAAATATATATATTACATACTAATAATATAAACAAAGAACTTAAAAAACATGAACATTAGAAAGCCATATTGTAGAATATTAAAATTGATAGCAATTTAAAATATTTTTGTCACTATTGCATGTTTCCGGGATCAATTAAATGTTAAAGATAGATTTATGCATGTATAAATATTGTTTTCTAGAGATATATTGGATCAACTTTGGTTTGTTCATTAATTACACAGAGATTGTAAGTTTCACCAGAACACACTCAAAATTAGAATCAAAACGAGTTTAGTTTGATATTTTATTGTACATAAACAATAGGATTGGACAGCAAGATATACTAACTTATATTAAATCCGTTCCTTGCAAAATATACACATGAAATAATGACATCAAAACACTAACAATTAACATTTAAAATGTTGACACTGATAAGAAGAAGAAAAAAGTATAGGTGAAAAATTGCTGACTTAGCCCTCAAATCGTTTAGATTGATTTATTAAATGTTATTAAACTTTTCCAAAACGAGTATGGGGAATACAGAAAAAGATTGCTATATTATATGTGATGTAATTCATTGCAAAGCAATTTTTATGAGACTCATGTAAATGTATATTGTTTTGATTCTATTATATGCGATTTTTGACAAGAACACGACGGAAGCATTGCATATGCCATATTACAACATTACTCGTGGGACACTTATATGAAAACGTCTGATTGATTCTCTGCCATAAATAAGCATTTCATTTGCAGGTTTACGCACAGACAGACAGATACAAGTGGCCTGTATTATTAACACTACTTCATTATTGTCTAGAATCAAATCTATATTTCATCCCTCATTTGTTTACTATACAACATTATGTAATAAAGTTTGTCAGTGACTTACGGCAGGTCGGTGGTTTTCTCCGGGTCCTCTGGTTTCCTCCACCAATAAAACTGACCGCCACCATATTACTGAAATATTGTTGAAAGTGGTGTTAAAGACTATAACCCTAACCCTCATTTGTTTACGATGGTAAAACATAATATTATATAATTGGGTGTTCGCATTCTCTAAAATAACGTGCTAGTCGGTATACTTTATGCTCAGAAATTGGTATATTTTCCTTGGAACGATGTGTTGGGTCATCGCCTTTCAATGCACATACGATCATCATTACGTTTTTTCCTGGACTCGGCATTAAATAAGGGTAATAACAAAATTACCGAACTCCGAACAATCTTACAAAGGGAAAGTCAAAACTCATAAGTATATAAACAGACAAAATCAGTCAACAACCGGAAAACAGTGAAAACCGTAATGACCCTGACTTGGTACAGGCATTTCTAAAAACATGGTGGGTTGAATCAGATTTTAAAGCGCCAAACCTCCCGCTCTCATTACGGCTCAAAGTTTCCGGCTGTCACTATAACAGTATTTACAACAATACTTGAACAAAACAGGTAAAACAGTGGTCAAATCAACGCCAAACTCAGTGAAGTAAATGTCAAAAACACTTTTACGTCACACCATTGATAAAAAAAATATTTTTTGACATTTTTGTTGACACCTTATCTTTATACATTTTCACTATATGAAAATCCATCGTTTATAATCTTTTCTGCAGAGACGGAATATATTTCGACAAGATCTTTGTATCGGAATATAAACTTTTTAAGAGATCGAATAAGGCGAATCTTTTTATAGCCCTGATCCAGTAGCCTGTTTCTCAGATGAAGAGACGCACAGTGTTGGCTCCTTGACCTATCTGATTAACTCCACTTCTAGGAGTTGTCTGATATGTTTGCTACATGGTTTTGTCCGCCTCATTTTACAGTTACAATTTACAGACCAGTTGCCCAGGAGCTTTGATTGTTTCATCAAGACGAAATGTTAATTAAAATCTTTTAGTTTTCCTAATTCTACGAATTTGTCTCAAATTAACTAACTTTGCTATCTGTATTCTTTAAAGAGGCAAGCAAATAATTTGACCTCGCTTTCTCCGTATCCATCTGACCTTACTAGTGACAGGTAAAAACGAATAATTTGTATTTTGTCGCTTATTAACTGCAAACTTGCATGGTTCTTTGTCCGTAATTAACGCCGACTAAAAGCAGATTCACAGAAAATAGGAAATAAGTGCATTGTTATACTGATTTAATGACGATTCGGCAAACCCCGTAAACAATGCCGATAATTAATAAGATGGCGTCCATTTCTTGATCGATCTCAAAACACGAACAGTTGCACCTTTTCCCCCGATGCGCGTACATTTCATAACATTTATAAGTTACAGAAACACGTTTATTAAGGCATCAATCACATCTGATAGTTTTTATGGGTAACAAAAATTTACGATTTTGGCAGATAATGCCCCTTTCAATTTGTTGGAATTATTAACATTAAAGCTTAAAATAATTCTAAATAATTATTATATTCCTCATGGGAAAGTAATACAATGCGTCTGTTTAAATTTGTTTCTATACTATAATATAAATCAATCAACTTTTAACAGACTAATAAGGTCAGAGACATATCAGATATATGTGGTATTTATGATATTTATATTCCTCAAAGGACTGAATAATAAATGGACAATGCATTTCCTCATCTGCAAATTGACAGCAATGTTCCACTGGAACTTCAAAACCAATATCAAAGCTAACATATTACATTTAACACAGAGGCGTAAATACAAGAAACCATTCATTAGTTTTACATTCAATATCCATTATAAATAAAAATGAAAAAAAAATAAAATAAATACCACACTGAAGGGACAACTCAAAAATACAATAGAACAATAGTGGAAAGAGGAAAAACCAATACCCTTAACGCACAAGTACATGAACGCTGACTTTCATGGCTTGGTACAGGTACTTAATAGGTGCAGGGTTAAACTAGTTTTATGTAGGGATTAACCTGATAAGATGCCTATTCACCTGTTGCTTTCGACGGATGGATTACATTGTGTTTTACTTGTCTAATATATCCGGTTTTTTTCACAACAAGATATACAATGTATTACACTTCGTTTGAAGAAAAAGTTTCAACAAAAACAATAACTACCAGAAATCATTCAGCAGCAAAAATAGCCAATGCCATATGACGATAGAAATCCATGTCCTGGATAGGGATACGCACACACACGTGGCGGGTGAAACAATTGAAGAAGATCTTCGTAATTCCACCAATATATTTCACATTCAAATATAAAGTTTATGCGTATTCGACGAAAAACTGGGGAAATGCTCGCCGAATCTCGCCTTTATTTCCAATTTTTTAAGTCTCATACACATAAACTTTATATTTTAAGATTTGATTTGATTTATTGTGTTTAACCCCACTTTCAGCAATATTTCAGCTATATCATGGCGACCAGTTTTAGTGGTGGAGGAGGCCGGAGAGATATACCGACCATGGGCAAGCAACTGGTAAACTTTATCACTTGTGGCTTCGAGTCGAGTGCACCCTTTTTGTAATTTACAAAGCCGGACGCGAACCCACGCCGTATTGATGACAGGCTTATATGAGTTATTAAGTAATCCAACTACCTACTGAGCCACCCTGGTCCCTATATATTTTAAGACACTACATTAATATTGTCTATATAACCTATATATGCTATGTAATTACCAAAATCTAAAAACATATAGTATATGATATACACATTTGTATATATGTTCTGTTGTATTGACATATTTTATAGCTTTATTGTTGTAAATATTATATTCAAAGTTTACGATAATTTTACTTCCTAACAGAGAAGTATTCGAGTTTACTGGAATAATTGTTTTTTTTTTAAAGTAAATGTACTCCAATATACAGAGTATACGTATGGACTATTGTGTACATTTGATTGGTTCAATAAAATACAATATCGCCATTATTTACAGGAAAGTACAGTTTATACAAACATAGCGTGTACGTTTCATCACTTTATCTGTTTGAAAGACGGGCGGAAATTGACATTCCCCGAGAAACACTGTGTCCGTGACCTTGCTATTGTGCACATGTCGATGCTGCAAAGCAGTTAATGAACCTATCGTGACAATCAAAGAGAAATGGTTTCCTTGGCAATTGTCGCCATTCTTCATCACAATCATTTCTGTGCCAATTGAACACGATGTTATTCAAAGGGTTGTCTACAAGAGACGTGTAAGCATATTCTCCAAGATTAATTACATTGTATTTAATTTCCTTTCAGATCTAGTTTGTATAAATGTTCGTGTTATTTAAGTAAAGGAATAGTATTTATTTTTTACATCATTGTATAAAATGCCTCGGGTTTAGTGAGAGAAAGGTCGGTATCTTTCCGGTATTTGTTGAGGAAAACATCTAATTGTAAATGACAGTTGAAGTGTTTTGACTTTCATTGTTGGACAATTTAACTGTGTATGAAATACTGCCACGAAACTCAAACTCCGGAATATTGTATGCAAATAAGGGTAATAACAAAAGTACCGAACTCCGAACAATCTTACAAAGGGAAAGTCAAAACTCATAATTATATAAACAGACAAAATCAGTCAACAACCGGAAAACTGTGAAAACCGTAATGACCCTGACTTGGTACAGGCATTTCTAAAGAAATGATGGGTTGAATCAGATTTTAAAGCGCCAAACCTCCCGTTCTCATTACGGTTCAAAGGTTCCGGCTGTCACTATAACAGTATTTAAATAGAGGAACAAAATAGGTAGAATAGTTGTCAAAGCAGTACCATATTCGGTGACGTAAATGTCAAAAATATTTTCATCTCTTTTCACAATATTTGCTACAACAGTTAATAGCAAATCTTAGATACATGTCTATGTAGTTGGCGAAATTTGTAGGCCGTTTAGAACTTGTAAAACCCTTGAAATGTCTTATTCGTAAAGGCTATAACTTGTCGATACAAGTTTGCTTAGCTAAAATATTGACAATCTGCTTGTACAAGTAGCAATTAAATTAGTACATTGATATTTCATTCCATATGATATTGCTATGTTTTGTTTAATATTTGATTACATCAGTTTGAAGACCATTAATTTCGTCGGATGTTCATGATTAATTGGTATTAAATCTGTTAGAACTATCAATTATGATTTTTGTTATCTAAAGAGTATTTATATGGTCTTAACCAACATATTCCACCTTCCTAACTAGTAGTCAGCTAACTACGAGCATTCGTTGACCCTGTTATTGTACTGACCATGTTTATGTTGTCATTCATTTTTGTGGTATCATGTTGTCCATTAATCTGGTTAAGCCACCACATTTCTGTGTCTGTCCCAAGCCAGGACCTGGATTTCTACCGTCATATGTCGTGGTCTTTTTTTCAGTGAATTCAGTTGAGATTACAGCTGATCGTTCGTTTTGCTGATATTAATGGAATTGATGACCATCACTGTTTAAACTTTCTTTTCATAACAATATGTAGGTATACACGCATATCTTATACATATCACACAGTATAGCAAATAGTAGGGATTGTTTATGAATGTGTCCAATATCAAGTAGGCATTCGCCAACCAACAATTTTCGAAATAAAAAAAATCTAGTATATATACGGATGTGCAATTCCTTAGGTAACTATACTAGCATCTTGTGAATGGTCCCTGGTGCGATCAGTTGAAAAGAAAATGTTCTGGAATTTAACTAGCACATCACATAAAACAACAAATGTACTCTCTATATGATATAATTTGTTTTAATGAAATATTGAGAGCGCATTTTATCATTTTTACCTACATAAGTACACTTACAGCTACTTATCAGTTATAGGTGTCAAACCACTAATTCAACCAATCGGAGCTTAGAACATTTACGAAAGTAGTCCTTTTTAAAGAACATAGTTCCTTTCACATTGTAGTATTGTGAGAAACACTGAATGGAATGGAAAAATTAAAATTGATAGTTGAAGTAAAATATATCAGGATTATTTTGAGCCCAAATTTGATGGATTTTAATACCTCTATGGCGGATTTGATGCATGAGCTATACACACTAAATTTCTGGGGATGACGGAGCTATTTTTATGGTAGGTGTTTCCCATAGCCTGGCATTTCACTGCAAGATTTTAAACATGGCGTCAAATTTTGACAGAATATAGAGGAATCATGTACGTTTCAGAAAATATATGGTCTTCGAAAGATAAAATGGCCAGGTAGGCTCGAAAAAACACAAATTTAGTAGAAAACCTTAAAGAAATTAATCAGTGGTTTTACACCTTATAACGCTACCGAATTTGTTTTGGAGAAATGTTGAAATTTGGTATTCAAGTTAGGGAAATAGGGCTATGGTGTTTACCGCCACTTTCAACAATATTTACGTGGCGGAGGAAACCCGGTAACCGGAGAAAAGCAACGACTTTATCACATACTGTTGTATGAGTACACCTCGCCTGATCGGCATTTGATCTGACAACATTAGTGGTGATAGGAACTGATTACATCTGTAGATGTAAATCCAACTCACATACGATCATGACCACGACCGCCCCGGTATTCAAGATAAAGTTAATTGTATATATGTATGTCTGAAATATTATTAAAGGGTATTATATTATTTTTTCCTACAGAAGTGCACTAACCAGGTATTTACTTATCATTTATAAAGATAACTGTTGCGCATGCTCGGGCAGGACAGTCGCCTTTTTCAAAGGGGCTATTGAAGATCATCAAAAACTGAAACTACGACGAATTGAGAGCTAGAAAATAACATCAGGGTGTAAAATACAGGAATACATACACACACACATTGCATTCCATCCCACGATCTCCTAATCCAAATAAGTACTTGATTGTAAAAATTTGACACTTGGCGGGAATTCGCCACTAATTTGACATTTTAACTTCCGGTGTTGTCGATGTAAACAAAGACTCATGAGCAAAAAATTACAACGATATATTGAGAAACAACCACAAATTCCAGATGGATTCCAGTACAAAACCTGTATCCTAGTGTCAGATAGCAAAGGATATACTCTTCGAAACGCTTGTCTACGGAATGATTTCCCTCTAGAAACTTGGTGCATATCTGGTGCAACCACTGAAACATTAGTGGACCTAATCAACTCTAGAATTAGAAAAGCAGTAACTCGGCACTACAAAATCATCATATATCTCTGGGCAGGAACTTGTGATCTCACCATAAAAGAGAGAAAATTTCTAAAATTAAAATACAAAAACAACAGGGCAGTTGACCACATAGTAGACCAATATAAAAGAGCCATAAAGATAGTCAACAAATACCAGAACGCTGAAATTAAACTTATAGACTGTCCATTATTGTCAATTAGACATTGGAACAAGAACAAAGGTCACCCAAAACCAGAAACATTCAAGGTTGATGACTTTATTATTACTAGACAAATTCAGGAACTAAATTACAAAATCTGGGAAATCAACGACCAACTAAACAAAACATCAGTTAAAATTAGCAAATATTACTTCAGAGGACGCAAAAGGAAAGGCGGCAAAACACGCAAATCGGTGAACCTGTCAATCAACAGCAAAGACAGGATACATCCAGGACGCTTACTAAGTCTAGCCATAACCAAACATATTCTACTTGACACCTACACAGAGTGCTTTGACATCATTCAAGAATCTGAAATAATACAGATAAGAGTGGAGCAAGACGAACTAAGCTCATTATTCTGACATCTTGAGAAGACACAATAGAGACAGTGCATTAAGAAGACGAGTGGTAAAATTTTTAGGTGAGTTTGATCTTATCAGGTTTTACTACTACGCATGGAAACACTGCACTGTCTTCATTGACGTTTTCTTTTTCAGACTCTGAGACACTCTTAGATAATAACAACCAGTCATAACCAGAAAGTACTTAGTAACTCAGTACCTAGAATAAAAGATGTTCTACTTCACAACATTCATTCTTGCTCTTGTAACTTGGACCCAACAACAAAATGGAAGCTTCTCATTGTCACCATATACCACATACACTCCACCAAGTCAGCACCACATACCCAAGGAAAAAGTAACACATGGGGTAAACATATATCTATGTGAACAATTCCAAGACCCTATCACACCATCTATTAATATATACTATTGGCTAAGAAACAACCTAAACACATGTAAGAAGTTAACCATCAAAGACAGGAGCAAACAACAACTTATCCTACTTCTATTGAGTGGCATAGAACCAAACCCTGGACCAAGACGACCAAGATTTCCATGCACTATATGTCAAAAAGCATGTAAAACTGATTCCATAGCCTGTGATGACTGTGATAAGTGGACACACAGGCAATGTATTGGTATGTCTACGACAGAGTTCAGCAAATTAGGAAACAGTGAAGAAACATGGACTTGTCCATCATGTCTCAAGCCAAACAATTCTTCCACAATATTATATACAGTACCGTGCAACGAGGACAGCAAGCACTCATCAGTGAATATATCAACCAATCCCTTATTGGTAGATAGCATAAGTGAGGCATCAATCCCATCAACATCAGGATCAAGCATCAATTCTCCATCCTTCAATGCAACATCATTTAGCTCAGACGCACCTATCATGACGTCATCACCAAAACCTACAAAAGCCAAACCAACCCATAAGAAACAAGTCAGAATACTCAACATCAACTTCCAAAGCTTGAGGAAAAAGGGAAAACTCCTCGAAACAATCATAGAATCTACAGACCCAGATATCATAATTGGGACAGAAACGTGGCTTAACCCAACTTTTAGATCAAGCGAAATATTCCCTGACTACTATCTATATGATATAGAACGCAGAGACCGCCCAAAAGATCCACATGGAGGAGTGTTAATAGCGGCCAAAAAACAACTTCAACTAGGAAACATCACAAAAAGCAAAGACATAGAACTGATAACGGGAAGTGTTAGCTTAGAAGGAAAGAAGAAAATGCTTGTATGTGCATTCTACCGCCCTCCTGATAAAACAGATGAAGACTACCTAAACAAGGTCAAAGAAGAAATAAGCACCATCAAAGAAAAACACCGCAGAGACATCTTTGTAATTGGAGGAGACTTCAATCTACCTGATATCAACTGGGAAGAACAAACCATCATAAATAGACAATACCCAATCAAAACAAACCAAACATTCCTTGAAATTGTAGCTGACAATGGTTTAGAGCAGATAGTCGATTTTCCTACAAGAAAAGATAACACCTTGGATTTAATGCTCCTATCACACCCTGCTTACAAACTTAGATGCAAACCACTCCCATCGATAGGAAACAGCGATCACGACATCGTACTACTGGACATTACCTGCAAACCATTCAAGCCAAAACCAGTGAGACGCAAAATATCTCTATGGAAAAAAGCAGATATTTACAAGATAAAGGAAGATCTAGAATCATTCGGAAACACATTTCGAAACATCGGAAAGAGAGATATTGAATCACTTTGGCACGCTTTGAAAGACGCAATACAAAACACCATTGATAAAAGAGTACCTTCGAAAATGACGCAAGGGCGACACACACATCCTTGGATCAATACAACCATCAGGCGAAAGATCAACCGGAAGCAAAAAGCTCATAAGAAAGCTAGAAAAACCAAGAAGAAAAGAGATGTCGATAGATATAAACGACTCCAGCAAGAAGTTCAATATGAAGTAAGACAAGCAAATAAAAAGTATATGGAAGATGTCAGCACTGACTACAAAGAAAATTCCAAAAAATTCTGGTCATTCATCAAGAGCAAGGGTCATGAATGGACTGGAGTTGCCCCATTGAAAAACAAAATGGGGTTCCTACAAAGTGATAACAAGAGCAAAGCGGAAATATTGAATGAACAATTCCAATCAGTGTTCACAAAAGAAAACCTGAATAACTGCCAAAATAAAGGAAATAGTCCATACTAAACAATGTCTGACATAAAGATCAACTGTAAAGGAGTAACCAAACTACTGAAAAATCAGAACATACACAAAGCAACTGGTCCAGACTCAATTCCATCGTTTATTTTAAGATCAGCGGCAGACCAACTAGCTCCAATCTTGACAGACATATTTCAAACATCGATTGACACAGGAGAAGTACCACAAGACTGGAGAGATGCTAATATTGTACCATTATTTAAAAAGGACGAGAGACATCTAGCCTCCAACTATAGACCTGTTTCCCTCACCTCCATCACATGTAAGATACTGGAGCATATAGTCCACAGCAACATCATGGACCATTTCGACAAAAACAAGATCCTCACCAATGCTCAACATGGATTCCGCAAAAAACGATCATGCGAGTCCCAACTCATAGTAGCCATCCATGAAATAGCATCAAAATTGGAAAAAGGCTCACAAGTAGATATCATCTTGCTAGACTTTGCAAAAGCGTTCGACAAAGTGTCACACCAACGCCTTCTACATATATTAGAATATTACGGAGTCAACGCCAAGACAAAGAACTGGATTCAATCATTCCTACAAAATAGACAGCAGAGAGTCATACTAGAGGGAGCAGCATCAGAGCAAGCCCCAGTCCTGTCTGGTGTACCCCAAGGAACCGTCTTGGGACTTTTTCCTTTTTTGACCTACATCAATGACATGCCAGTAATGGTTAAATCATCAGAAACAAAGCTATTTGCCGATGACAGCCTACTCTTCCGTACCATCAACAACCAAGCTGACAGCGTATTATTACAGAATGACTTAACATCGCTACAAGATTGGGAAGACAAATGGCAAATGAGCTTCAACGCCAAGAAATGCCAAGTCATTCGAATAACACCTAAGAACAGACCACCACTGCCAACAACTTACAAACTACATGGACACACATTAGATACAGTAGACGCAAGTAAATACCGAGGTGTCACCATCTCTAACAACCTCACCTGGGACAGGCACATAGACAATACAATTGGCAAAGGTAACAAAACATTGGGATTTATTCGACGCAACTTAAAAGACTGCACCAAACCAGTGAAATCAGCAGCATATACATCCATGGTGAGACCAACAATGGAGTATGCAAGCTCAGTATAGGACCCGACAAACCGAAAAAAGATTGGCAACCTTGAAAAAGTACAGAAAAGAGCAGCAAGATTCGTTTTCAATAATTACACAGACCGAACACCTGGCTGTGTTACTAAAATGGTAGAATCCTTGAAGTGGGAAAAATTAGAAGAAAGGAGAAAGTCTAATAGACTACGCATGCTGTATAAAATAAAAAATGGATTAATTGATATAGACAGCCACCAATATATCCAAGCCAACGACAGCAGGACTAGAGGCAAAGATCGCCTTTATCAAGAAAGAACGAGCAGTGAGGCCTTCGAAAATTCGTTCTTCCCCAAGACCATCAAGGACTGGAACCAACTGCCAGCTAATACAACTCCGGCCAACACAGTAGAGGGATTCAGGAGCGCCCTCAAGGCGCATCCTGACAGCAACTAGACCAGCTCCCACCTGTATATAGTTTTACCTGTAAATAGTCGGTAGAAGACTGCTGTGTTGCCCGACACTGCGCAAAGTTTTCGCGGAACCTTATACATTCACGTGTGAATCCGGTTCCTAAATTGGAAGAAGAAGAAGAAGATACCTTTGATGTTATTGTAATTTCAGTCATAATGTCAACGATTCTTACGTGTAATCTCGTTTCAAGGCGGATTAATAAACGGGACCAACATTAAACGTACGTGTTTGTAAATTGAAGTAGAAGCAATATATTCAATAATACAGATACTAATTAATAGATGTATTATACTGAAATGAGGTTTAAAGGCATACAGTCGCTCAGATTGATTTTGTTTGTTTATATTAAAAGTTGGAATATTCGATGTTTTATACTAATGAAATGTTCTGAACGAGAAGCCAGGTTTAAAAAATAGGTTATAATGTCGTAATTAGTGAAAAGAATTCGAATGTTTGTTGGTGAAATCGCCATTAACACACCTAATTATAAGTCGGCTGTCTTTTCCGAAGTTTACCGGACACTGATAACTGCTATAAAATAACCAGAAAGCATGTTGCAGGTAAATATTGGTTAAAATTAATATAATTTAAGAAATATATCTATGAAATTGGATCCCGGGGTAATCAGTTAATATTATATAATGGTATTTAGTAAGAATGACACTTAAAATCGAAAATACGTGATGAAATCAATAAAAACTAACTCAAACTCTGCAAAGGGGCCCGATAAAGGGAAAATTGTAAGCAAATTGTATTGCATATTATTGACAACACATGAGTATTCTTGATTATATTTTTTTAGAAAAAAACCAGACATGAAGTTCATTATTTTAGTCTCTAATTTAAAAGAGATATCACCTAGCGTTTTCTCCTGAAAAAAAAAGATAAAAAAAACTACGATGCAATTCTGTCAAAATACGATTCAGCCGAAAAAAGTTATATACATTATGCTTACGTGTTGAAAAATGGAGTAGGTCGGTTTAACATCTTTTTTTTAATTTTTACACAAATCTTGCTGAATCCTCCTGTGTCGTTTTCGCGTAGAATCCGTCAATATTTTTATTTATAACATGTGCTTTTTTCAGCAAACAATTTCGCATATGCGCAAACGCTTTACCGAATGAGGTCACTGTGTAGGTCATCAATGGTCATATGATCATATTCATGAATATATGAATATCATGCTGGTAAACATTGCATTGTCTACTGGTCGTAAGAAAATCAAACAGCGACATATTTCCTTCGTTCCAGGTTAAATACGTATGATATTATGAAACATTTCAACTGCAATTAGCATAAAACATCAAATATTGGCAACTTTCAATATAAAAAAAATCAATCTGTATGCCTTTAACAATCGGATAACTAATCTATACAATATAACATTGTAATATTTTTTCAATGTTGAAGTAGCATGTTGAAAACAGGATATCATTTTTTGTCTACTCTTACATGATAATCCTTTTAATATTCAACACAACCTGAGGGGAATATTCGTTTCATTGGAGATAGAGATCTATCGATATGTTAGCAATACAATTAGATATGTTTGTGAATTGTGATGATACATGTCTCATATACTGATGAGGATTCAGATACAGCATCATCAATCTCGTTTATTTTTATCATTATATTTCCTGGTAGGTTTGATTGGTGTTTAACGCAAAATTTAGCAGTATTTCGTGGCGTTCACGGTACGAGTGTTTTCGTGTTATAGCAAGACAGGTTTGAAGATACCAAAGAGGTAATCAGAAGCCGTAAATCTAAGATACCAAAGAGGTAATCAGAAGCCGTAAATCTAAGATACCAAAGAGGTAATCAGAAGCCGTAATTCTAAGATACCAAAGAGGTAACCAGAAGCCTTAAATCTAAGATACCAAAGATGCAGAAGCCGTAAATCTAAGATACCAAAGAGGTAATCAGAAGCCGTAAATCGAAGATACCAAAGAGGTAATCAGAAGCCGTAAATCGAAGAGGAACATGCAATACAATGGCCAAAAGAAAAAAAGAATGAAATATAATTATCTACAAGGCACAATTAACAAAACTAAGGATTGAGTAAAATGAAACCCAAAAACCAACGGGGTTGAACGAAGGTACCAAAGTAAGCAGTTCTTCGATACAACATTATGTGACAAAGTTTGTCAGTGATTTGCGACAGATCGGTGGTCTTCTTCGGTTTCCTCCACGAATAAAACTGACCGCCACGATATTGTTGAAAGATACGTTACACACCATAACCCTAACACAAATATCCATGTAATAGTTGCTGCTGAAAGTTAAGTGTAAATGTTGTTGCAGATTAAAAATTTTCTTTAAAACCCATTTGGATTCCATGTTTTGTTGTTGCTATGGTCTGTTTGACTTGAATAAATATTCAAAAAAAAATCAATCTTATAAATCCAGTTTTCAAATCAACAATTTTTAAATGTATATTAAGAAGAGTTTGAAGATACATAATAAGGGTAATAACAAAATTACCGAACTCCGAACAATCTTACAAAGGGAAAGTCAAAACTCATAATTATATAAACAGACAAAATCAGTCAACAACCGGAAAACTGTGAAAACCGTAATGACCCTGACTTGGTACAGGCATTTCTAAAGAAATGGTGGGTTGAATCAGATTTTAAGGGGTAATCAGAATATATGATATATACGAACTCTGACAATTAATTTCAAAATTTATTCGAAAAGGAAAGGGACAAACACTGATCTACAAAACACTATGCAAAAAACTAAAGACGAATCAGCACGATCTCTACTAAAACGAGGATTAACACAGGTGGGCAGTTCCTCCAACCTATTCTCCACTGTGAGTTAAGTCCTGGGAAACCGTCACCATTATCGATAATCAATTAGATAAAAAGTATTAACCTCATTGTATTATCATAAAAAAGACATTGTAAAGAAATATATTCAATTTAATGGGATCCAAAGAAGTTTTTTATCATCCTTGTTTTATGAGTATTATTCCACGAAGCTACTAATAGTCCATAATAGCAATCTACAACTATCAGAACAATTGTATTCTCTCCATCAACACTTGTGTCGTCATTCTTTTTCAAAGAACCATATAAATCGACATTAATTTGACATTTTAATCTTAGATTTAATCCTTGTTGGGCAGGCATCGTTAAAGTATTATTATAAATGTGGTTTTTCCAAAGCAATATAATAATCAGAAGAAATATTGATGATAAATATATGATATGAATTTAAATTATCAGCGTTAGGCTTAGTGTTATGGTACTTATAGCCACTTTTAACAATATTTCAGTTAAAATTTAGTGGTGATAGACACTGATTGCACAGGTAGTTGTAATTCCAAATATTATACGATCATGATCACTACGGACACCAATGATAATTATAAGGTATAGTACGAGGTGGAGAAGCATTATCTTCAAACCTTAATTTATCTGTCCAGAAATTAATAAATATTTCAATAAAAAATAGTTGATCTTATTGACCCTATCACAATGTGCATATATAATGGTTCCATAACCTGTATGAGAGCGTCTCCAGTTTCCAAACACCGATGACATGAAAACCAAAAATACTACACCGTCGTAACTGTTCCAAAATATAAGAGGCAAACCACGGAAAGAGGCAAAATCGATACCTCCAACAAACTTTCCTGGCTTGGTACAGGCACTTCAGTAAACATGTGGCGGGGTTAAGCTAGGTCTATGGGCCTAAACCTCTCCTGTTAGTACACTAAATCAATTGAAAGGTAAACAAAAAGTGTCAATGATTGGACATAGAGACGGAAGTTTAGAATTACTCAAGGAAATGAAGATATAGTGAATAGAGTCGGACAAGTTTGCATTTTATCGACCAACCACTTGACCACTCCCAAGACGCTGTGGTTCCTAAATGAGCTTCTTCCCATTTTCTTTTACATGGAAGGAGGGTGACATTACGCACGGGAGAGTCACCCATTTAAATGCAGTAGAAAAGGTATAAATTGCGGACACACTTTACTGAGATTTGTAATTTGTAGCTTAGTAACAAGGCTAAAATAATATACCCTGTGTATCTATATACGTCAGAGAACACCGAAATGACAATCCAAAATGGACAATCCAGAGACACTGGCAACATAATGTCAACAAGACGAAGAAAAACAAATAAAAAACACGACACAATATATGTTGGACACCACTATGCGCAAAGGAACACAAATAACGTAAATAAGATATCAACCTTCCTACATTTATGCGGAAATCGTAACTATCTGGGTTTCCACCCTGAAGTCATGATATGGCTAATGAATTTATATAATACAAACCTAAATTAGTGCACACGAATTTCTGGAATAACCGTCATCAGGTAGCCTCATAGTCAATACATTGGAATGCCAACAAATGAAATTTTGCATTTTAGCGCCCCTTATTATGATAACTTGTAACTGCGTATTCTTCGCCAACACTAGAGGTCACGCCCATTTGTTTTTTGTATTTGGGTGTGGTCTGTGTTTCCCATCAGTTTAGTTTTTTGTTTGTTGGTCTTTTGCCTGTGTCTTGTGAACCCAGTGATACCAATGTTTCTGGATTGTCTATTTCTGATTGCCCTTTCGGTTTTCTCTAACGTTTATTTGAGCATGCAATAAATGATCTTTTAATCTGATATTCAATTGCATAATGCATTAGTGTATTTCACTTATGTGATTATTTAAAATATAGTAAATTACTTACTACTGGTCAGATACCACTGTTGGTGATGGACTATTGGTACCATTAGTTATAACGCTGATGCTGACAGGAAATTAAATGATGCTATTACAGAAACGTAGAGACATTAACATATAGAAATTATTGAAACACTAGTATTTAAGTTTGGTTTTCAAACAGGTATGGGGAAAATACAGAAATGTGGGATGCCCAGAAAAATACTGCAATACTACTAATTACTACTATGGCCAACTTCAAATGCAGAAATGACAACGAAGTCGACAAAGCCCGGATGAAAAACTGAGTTCCGGCTTGGAATAAACACATAAATGTAAATTGAACCATTTGGTTAATAGGTTCCCAATCGCTTAATGTATATTATGTATGTTTGTTTTGAAAATGTTCAAGATTACAATAGGATTTCCAGTTGTTTCATGCATATTATGTATGTTTGTTTTCAAAATGTTGAAGATTATAATAGGATCCTAGTTGTTTAATGTATATTATGTATATTTGTTTTTAAAAATGTTCAAGATTACAATAGGATTTCCAGTTGTTTCAGGCATATTATGTATATTTGTTTTGGAAATGTTCAAGATTTATTCTTAATAATATTGACTGTACTCTCGGGTGCTTATCATTATAATATTTGTAAGTTGACACTATAACTGTTTCTGTACCAGGATAGATCTACAGATAGTACACTCAGACCATTAACACTCTAACTAAAATGGTAAAAACACGCAATTTGATTAAAATTATATCTAAAATATGCTCTATTAACGGCATATTACACAAATCGATTTAGCCTGAATTTCGTATGAATTTACAATAACCGAGATTTTTCCAGTGGGTTCGGTTCAGTATAGGATAAACCCGTGAAAATCGAATGTTTTTTCCCCAAAAGTTTATGTGGGTGTGATGCTTCATTGCTGGAGATGTGTCCTATGTTATTCTAATAATGCTGTTATCCCGGTTATATGTGGAAGCTGGATATTTTACTCGCATGCAGAAAACACATCTATGGCCACATCGTTTAACTAGGATCGGAGGTTTGGGCCCATAAAACTAGTTCAACCCCGCCACTTTTTATGTCTGTACCAAGCCAGGAAAGTGAGATGTCGTGGGTGTTAGTGGTATCGAATTTGTCTCCTTCTACGTTTTTGATATTTGAATTTGGAATTGTTACAACAGTGTTGTATTCTTTGTTTTTCATTTGATGTTTATGGTCTGTAGGGTATTTAACATAATAAGTTTTCAGACTGAGAAAGTATTTTTCAAAGAAGAATAGGGAGGTAAATAAAAACTTGGATATCTAATTTAGTGCCTACAACGCGTTACTGGAATAACATTCATCATGTATCCTCAATGTCAAAAGATTGGTAAGTCAATCAAGTTAAAAGTCTTAATTCAACTTTATATTACTATTTCACATTCAATATTTAATTCAAACTGATGATATATTTATGCTGGTCTCCCACGAAGACCAATTGTAGATGATTATGGCTAATTGATCTTAAATCTGTCATATTAAACGTGAATGCAAATGGAGGAAATCTTCCATTGTTTACCTATATTAAAACACAACTCGATAACACTATTCAAAGTCCATTTTACGGTAAAACAAAATAGTTTTATGGAAATATCACACTGTTTTGTTTCCTATAAGTGTTCATTCATACAATACGTAATGATGAATAGTTTATAAGTATTTGTGTAATTGTTATTAATGACTAGCAAAATTACTTAAATAATTGGTGCTTATAAAAATTTCATATAAATCGTGATTTGTTCCATCAATATCAAGTATCTAAGAGTGTTCCCATGTGGTAGTAATTAATTGAATAAATCTGTCGGACAAATTCAATTGCTTAGTTGTGATTTACATAGATGGAAGCGCATTTTGTTCTTCACATCACAATTTCATCACTTAAGTTGTGAGTTCAAAATCCGTTCATGGCGAGGAGTATTCGATACAACATTATGTTATACAATATGTCAGTGACTAGCAACAGGTTGGTTTCCTCAACCAATACAACTGACCGCCACGATATAATTGAAATGTTGTTGAAAGTGGCGTTAAAGACCATAAACCTAAACCCAAATCGAAATATCATATATTGCGTAATGGAAAGCGTGCTCTACATTGGTGAGAAAAATCGTCGTATTGGTCCATAATCGGATTAAATCAAAGACTATAAAATTTGTATTTGCTGCTTCTACGTTAAGCAGGCATCATTAATAAGTAAGATCAAATATTTTGGTTAGCTCGAAATCATGACAATATGTATTGAGTTGAGAAATAGTTCATCACGCCGACAGTAACGTCAATGATACATCACTATAAATCTCCATCTCAGTATTTTGGATTAGTTCAAAGTAGCTTCGTCATTATGCTATTCAATAGTTGTTAAAGCTTATTATCTTCATTATATTGGTGTCAAGATCTAGGAGTAGCACGACGAGTGCCTTTCGTGGAGTATGATCTGCTAAACCAACCGGAACACCTGAGTTCATCCCCGGTTTTAAGTGGGGTTCGTGTTACTCTGTCTTTCGTTTTCTGTGTAGTGTTTTGTAAATCATTGTCTATTTGTCCTTTTTATTTTGGCCATTGTATTACATGTCCTTCTTCGATGTACGGCTTCTGATTACCTCTTTGGTATCGTCAAGCCTTTTAGTTAAATTATTTACACGACAATCACTAACTCAATTAATCACTCACAAATTTAATTTCGATATTTCTCACGTTTTCGTGATATTATTATAGTGAAGGCGGATGATATTATATATCAACGTTATTACTTTATTACTGATATTGCCAGTTCATATATAACCTTCGGTTAGACGAACTACGATCTTGAAAAACAAAAATATTAGAAAGTGAAAAAAATATGTCAGCATTCACAAACAATGGATTAGTTACAAATATAGCTAAACGCCTACATAATCCGTTCACCATAGCAATGTATAAAGGTGTGAAACCACTAATTTCTTTAAGGTGTTCTACTGAATTTGTGTTCGAGCCTACCTGGCCATTTTATCTTATGTTTAACCTTTCCGAGACCAGCTATTTTCTGAAACGTACATGATTCCTCTACGTTCTGTCAAAATATCAGGGCATGTTTAAAATCTTGCAGTGAAATACCATGCTACGGAAAACACCTACTCTAAAAATAGCTCGGTCATGCCCAAGGAAATCAGTATTTATAGGTCATGCATCAAATCCTCCATAGAAGTATTAAAATACAACTAAGTCCATCAAATTTGGGCTCAAAATAATCCCTATCTATTTAACTTCAATTATCAATTTTAATTAGCCCATTCCATTCAGTAGTTTTCACAACACTACAAAGTGAAAATAACTTTTTTCCTGAAAAGGGACTACTTTCGCATATGTTCTAAGCTCTGATTGGTGAATTAGTGGTTTGACACCTAAACAAGAAGCAGGTACAATCAATTTTCTATGATATCTGGGAGTGGTCATTTGTGATCCGTTGCAAAGCAAAAAAACATTCTGACAATATCTATCATGTGCTCTTTTCTTTGTGACAAGAAGAACATTTTGAAGATACCAAATTCCATCAGATAGGCGTAATAAGCCATAAATCGAAGGACAGACAATACAATAGCCAAACGATAAAGGATAAAAGCACAAACAACGATCTACAAAATACTACACTGAAAACTAAACGTCGACCAACACCAATCCCAGTACAACCAGTGGCGAACACAGTTGTTCCGGATACGGAAAAAGAAATCCGTTATAACTAATACGGGAAACTGCTTTTGTTTTAATAGTAATGTATCTAACTTGTACAATAATGATGTTATAATTTATAAGATACAAAAAAGTCGTGATAACAGTTTTGTTTGTGAACGAGTTTATATATTTTTTTCTATTAGAAGATTGGTCAAATTCTTAAGCTCGTTCATAAAAATAACTGCAAAAACATCAGCCTGTATCAGCGGCCTGCAACTGATATTAGAGATCGTATTTACAATAGCATTGCTGGGGTATTATTGTACAAACATATGTCATATCGACTGGTATTAACATTAACAATGTTCAGTCATTATGACATAAAGTTCCATCAGAGGAGATTTCAAACAGGAAGTTTATATACTAATATAATTACATTATATTAATCGATTGGTTTTCTTTAGATGTTCAAGAAACTGTAATTGAAAATTTTAGATTAATATCAGAAATCAATATTGTCTGGTCATTCTATTATCATTTTATATTTGTAAGGTAAACATTCTTTATATCATTCGCATTATTTTGAAATTTTAACAGAGGACACTTTTCTCATTGTGTCAGTTACATATATCCAAGTCATAGGTAGAGGCCAACAGGGGAGAGGTTAATAAATATAATCCCGCCGCTTTTATTGAAGTGTCTGTATCTTCTCATTGTGTCACTTGTATTTACACAAGACATGCGTAAAGGACAAGAAGAGAGAGGTAAATAAAGATAATCCCGCCACTTTTTATTGAAGTGCCTGTAGGAAAGTAAGGGGTTATGTATTTGTGTGTCAAGGTATCGATTTTTCTTCTTTCTATGATTTAGCTATTGTAATTTGAAAAATGTTCCGACAATGTGTTATCTTTTGTTTTCTTCATTTTATGATATGAAAAACATGTTTCAATCTAGTAAGTAAGAAACAATACATAGACACTATATTGTGTATGTAGTTAAGCATAGCAGAATATGTTCGGTTCGTCTTTACCTTGAGTTGTTTATAGGAGGCCTCATGTCTTATTTACTTTATTTGTGTTTGTTTGCACATAGTGGTGTCTAACACATATTGTGTTGTGTTGTGTTTTTGCTTTGGTTTTCTTCGTCTTGTGTACCCTATATTGCCAGTGTCTCTGGATTGTCCATTTTTGATTGCCCCTTCGGTATTTTCTGACGTTTATTTAACATGGGTAACAGTATTGTGGTTAACATTATATCCTGAGCGATAGCTGTCATGAATTATATTTCAATTCTAATATTAAGAACAATCCAACTTATTTTTTTAAGTGAAATGCAGCATTGCACTTATTGGATATGTATATCAGTTATAGCAAAATCAGCTTATAAAATTGTGTATATCTAGTGGGTACGACGCGTTTCGGCAATGACCTTCATCAGGTAGGCTCAAAGTCAAAAGATTGGAATACCAAATAATTAAACAGTTTTGGGAACACGTTTACAATCGTTTTTTTTTTAATACAAACAACGATACACTGGGTTGTAATTAAGTTACTGACATATTCCAATTTAATGGTGTTATGATTTTCAAGTTTATGACACGCAAAATGCTAAAACAAAGTGGTAAAATAAATCAACAACCAAGTGTAAATGTCACATGCGTTCAAAGACGTCACCGGAAGACGACAATTTACGAAAACCAAAGTCGATCCTACCTATATTTAGCATTTTATTCCGATAAAATGAAAATGCATAGAAACAACACGAACATTTTAGGGAAGATTTTAATGTATAAATGTATCACGGTCCTGTATAAACACACGGGATTTCTGGCTACAATATATCCGGCAATACGCATGTGTGAGAACAAAAATAATGAATAATACATATGCTCTATTGTGATATGCTACCCGTTATATTTGTGATCAGTCTCCACACGTTTGATTTATGTGCAGTAATACCAGTGCACATGGCAACTTTTCATATTTGTGTTCTTCACACGCATTGATAATTGAATTGTATTCTGCATTTGTTTTATTTGAGCAAGCAAATGTCATTGATTGGGTACATGTTCGCTATATACTGTCACTGTCACTGACTGAATATAGCCTTACCTGGTACTCATGTCACATGTTGCGTGTTGAGCTTTGGGAAACCAGTTGTAAATCCAGTTTACCTCATGTTGACAGAACATATCAAAAGGGGAAATCAAGGGATGATTATATACTTTTATTATTGAATTCAAAATATAAACGTCGATGGATTAATATGATTGTTCTGCAGGATAAACACAATATTAATACAGTGTCTTGGAATATAAAGTGTATGTGCTATCGACACAAAACTTGGGAAAGGCTCTGTGAACCTCACCTTTATCTAAGTTTTTTTTTAGCCTCATACAAATAAACTTTATATTTTAAGAAACTGCACTAATAGTGTCTATTTATTCAATAAATTTAGATATTTACGTGTTTATTAATTATAGTTTATTGGTTGTAGAATTATGTATATTTTTATACATTTATGCAGTGGGTGGAATCTAGTCTCAGAATCAGTCTATGTTTTAGTTGTATACTTACTTGCAAAATTATAATAAATACGAATATGCATCGACGATATCTATATATATGTACTAATTGTACATTTATAAATATATATATATTTCCAGAGATATTTGTTTGGATCGTCGTGGTCGTGCCAATCGCCACTGACGTTTGGGAGTTTGAATTCCATTCAGGCGAAGTGTACTCGATACAACGCTATGTGATTAAGTTTGTCTGTGATTTGAAGCAGGTCGGTGGGTTTTTTCCGGGTACTCAGTTTTCCTCCACCTGCTTGGAATAGGGCTAATGGAACAATGTGGCGGAGCATGTCTACCAGCGGACTGTTTGTTTCAGTGAGCTAGCACAATCAAACTAAGCATCTTGGTCTATTACAAAGCGGATATCATCTCATTGAATGTAACTTGTTCTCGCCATGATAGAGCTGAACAGGTGTTCATGTAGCAAGATAACAGAGCATCCACAGAACATACGGTGCATAACAATGATTTTATGACAACGTTAAGTGATGCTATCATCCGTTGGGATATTTCTAAACTCGACTAAGGTTACTTATGTCTGAAGGGAGAAGTACCTTAGTTTTAATAATAATTACATGAAAATTATGTAGAATTCATTTGTGTACTCTTTCAACCATTGACTATCTAACCTGTAATAATGATGTAAGATTTATCTTATATGTCAAGATATCCTAGATTAAACTTAGACGCTCCTTAACCACTAATTGCATTACAAGGAAAACGTGCTATATATGTTCTGTGGTCAATACAAAGTTAAACATTCATGTTACAAAATATCATCAATAAAAGTCATGTTTAGTGTTTATGTCGCCTACATGAGTCTACAAATAGGAATCACTAAGCGTTGTCTTGAATCCTTAAGAAAAGTTTGAAGATACAAATGGGTAATCAGAAATCGTAAATCGAAGGACAGGCAACGCAATGACCAACGGAAAAAGGACAAACAGCGATCTTCCAAACATTACATAGAAAACTAACGAACACCACTAATGCTAGGGAGTGATACGATATTCCAGATCTTGTGGGTTCTATCAGGATTTCCTTGATAGAGGGTTGCTGCTAGCAAGGAAGCTACTGAACCAAGGATTCCTCTTGGTGGTTAAGGGTTCCTCTTGGTTAAGTTGAATTCATCACTTCGAAAGTTTTACGGTCGCCACCATCACTTGGTTGACCGCTATGGAATATCTGTGTCACAAATGACCACGGATATGTTCCACTTGTCGCAAACACTTCCCGGTCCGTTCCTCATTCATGACCTACCACCGGGTTTTAACTGTATTAACACGACGGGTGCCACTAGTGGAGCAGGAGCTGTTTACCCTTTCGGAGCACCTTAGTTCACCCCAGGATTTTAGTGGGGTTCGTGTTACTCGATCTTTAGTTTTATATGTATGTTTTGTAGATCGTTGTTTGTTCTTTTGTACTTTTTGTTTTGGCCATTGTGTTGTCTGTTCTTCTTTGAAATACGGATTCTGATTACACCTTTGGTATCTGCAAACTCTTCTTCAGGTGCTCCGATAGGGTAAGCAGTTCCACATGTGGCACCCATCGTATTACTATTGCTACAAACCCGGTGATAAGTCATGAATGAGGAAAGGACTGAGAAGTGGAGCACATCCGTGGTCATTTGTGACACAGATACTAAGCAACGGTTAACCGCAACTCTCCCTTAGCCACTTGATAGAAAACGACAAACAATAGCACACATCCTTTTTAATGAAATGAAGTTGTGCACCTGATATTGTATTGTACTGATTTCCTGGGTTTCCTCGAGCCCTGTTTTCAAGGCTGTGTAGGAGGATCGTGGACACTTATATCTGAGTACACCCCGGGTGTTTAGTGGGATTCGTTTTGCTTTTTCTTCCAATAATAAACGAAACGAAACAAAACATATTCAAAGTGATCAATTACTGAACGACGTGATTACATGTATCATAAATTTATTTATTACACAACTCAAGATTATTACAGAATGTACATTCAAACGGAACTCTAACTATTTCTTTTTTCTGAAATATTATTCCACAAATCAAGACATCATCCCGCCACTGTTTTGTACCTGTCCCAAGACAGGACCTGGAGTTCAAATACCACATGCCATGGGTTTTTTTTGTGTTTGGTTTGTGGATATTGGTGGAATTGTTCACCATCACTGTTTAAACTTTCTTTCCATATTTACAAATATCCATTTACGTACATTTTGTATTTGCTATCAACAAACTTTAATTAACAATTATGCTCCCGACTGTGTGTTATTTGTTTATTTTCATTTTATTATATCATTTTGTGGTGAGTGTCCTGCATCAAAGGATCAAATGATTGATTTGTGTTCAATACTACCTTTGTACCCCTGCAAAGAGCAATTTTTATTCTTTTTCTTTTGTTTTGCTAAAAAAATAGATATTGGATTTTATTGACAGTTTTATTAAGAAAAAAATAATTTCATATCTACGTTTTTATTATTCATAATTGAATATCTGTATAATTTTTTATATGTGTATACCTAAATGCGCTTGGTGGAATAACGTCTTCGAGTTTGTTTCTTTTCTTTTTTTTTCTTTTTTATTACATTTGTGGTCTTTCGATATTTACGTTGTTCTAGCAAACTTATAATGTATACTGTACGAATATACCGGCAAGGTAATAGTATATCATATGAACCATTTGCGTATTTCTAATTACACTAGAATATCAAAAATTATTTTTATTCGTGGAATTTAAATGTGAAAAGCCTAATTAATGTAAGTAACTTATCCGTGAAATGTTACAGAAAGTAGATATAATTAATTTTGTAATGATAAAAGTCCGTTAACACGATAAGTCGACATGTATAATTAGAGTAGCATGAATACGTCCTTGACATCTGCAGATAAATAAAAACGTAAATAGCTAAATTAGTGCGCACTTCCGTCACCGTTTCTCATTAGATTATTTTCTATAAACATTCATGCAAGAAATTGAGTTTTTTTTCAAAAGAAATAATTGTAGTGTATGTCTCTATTTTGAGTATAGCTGCACTCCAAGAAAAGTTTGAAGATACCAAAGTGGTAATCAGCAGACAAAAATCAAAGGACAAACAATACAACAGAAAAATGACAAAAGTCCTGACAACGATCTACAAAGCACTACACAGAAAAGGAAAGATCGAACAACAAGAAACCAACTAAAACCGGGTTTTAACTCCGGTACAACAGATTACAAAAAACAACACCCACAAAGAAAATGCTTTAGCTTGGAATTACAAGAACGTTCGGTACATACCAATACTGTTATGTTAATATTGTTTGGGAAATGTCATTAGTATGAAGAAATATGATTTTGATGAGCTATTGAGAAAACTGTCACTATGTATTAACTCCAGAAGAACGACAGTCATTGAGATTACGTGTGTTTGTCAACAAGGGGCTATTACCAGTCCTTAGCATGTAGAATACAAGTGTGCATTTTTTAACCACTTGACCCTGTAACCTTTAATCTGATTGGTTAATTCGCTATGTCATGACTTAATCAGCAGAGCATTTTCAACTTGACCAGTTTCCTAATTCTTAATTATAAGGGAGATGAGAATACGTTTATAGAATATATTTTGCACTCTATCAACAATTAACCCTGTGATCTCTAACATAATTGGGTAATTCCTTATGCATTTGTGGTAGACTTAATTTTATATAATTACTTAAAATCATTATAGCATATAATGATTTTCAGTAATTATATAAAATAAAGACTACCACATATTGACCTAAACAATAGAACAATTTATTTTTGCCATGTCAAGGCAGTCAATTGGTTCCTAATTCTTAATGTACCAGATTAAACTCTTCAGTTAAACGCCTCATAATCACTAATTGCAATGCAGTACAAGAAACGTAACAATAGTTTCATAATTCCAGTGGTCCCTGTAACCTCTAATATGATTGGTTAATTCCCTGTGTATTTACCAAAATAATATAACAATTTGATTTCCCATTTTATAGGCAGTCATATATTGCCTATATATGGTTCATAATGTTTAATTATAATGTAGTTTAAATAATATGCTTTATCTCATATGCCAAAATGTATCAGATTAAACTCTTCAGTTAAACACGTCTTAGTGACTAATTGTCTTTCAGTGGAAATGTACAAAATACGTAACAATAGTTTCATCATTCCTGTGATTAATATCACAAAATTACTTTGTGTGGTCAATGCGGTACATAATTGGAAATACAAAGCTCAACAATTATACTACAAAATATAATCAATGAAATTTATTTTTAGTTTGTGTGTCGCCTACATAGATGAGTCTACAAATAGGGATCAATATTCGTTGTCTTGCATCGTTATCACATTTTCCTTAACCACATCTCCTCATAAACCACTTGGTATTTCATGTTAGTCTGATTACCCCTTTAGTATCTTCAAACTCTTCTTACTATTGGTGGAATTGTTCACCATCACTGTGTGCACTGTCTTTTCATAATTACAAATGACCATATACATATTATTTGATCTCAACATATCGTAATAAACAATTATGTTCCGACTGTTTGTTATTTTTTTATTTTCATTTAATTATATAATTTTGCGGTCATTGTCCTGCATCAAAGGAAAAAAATATCGATTTTTGTTCAATACTACCTTTTCATCCGTGCAAAGAACAATATTTCTTCTCATGTTTGCTTTTTTTTTTATTAAAAGAACAAATTTGTACTGAATGCTTGTGTTTTGATAATCAAAAACAATAAGACTGTTTAGACATGTTAATTAAACGATTCACTTCATTTCCCTAATGTATACAAATTTTGATAATTGTTTTTTTTTAAATAGAAAAGAGTTATACAAATGAATTTCAATACATACACATATTGTCCAGTATATGACGATTTGCGTCAATATTTATTTAACCATGCTTGTTTATATAATAATAATTGTATGCATTTTTCTGATGCTGATCAATTTATATTTTCATTTAACAAGTGTGGACACAGAAATGTGCTGTCCAAAAGGCAAGTGTGGATGTCAATATTTCATATTATTAACTTAAAAAAAAACATTTCATGGACACAGGGGTCCTGGATTTTTTTTTAATAAAAAAATAATCCTGGATTATTATTTTTGCTTAAAGTCCGGTCCTGTGTTTTTATTTTAAATTTTCATCATAGCCGCCCTCCCCCTCCCAAGGGATATAAAATTGTATCATTAATAATAAATTAATAAATAATAAATTCAGATTTTCTATTTAAGATAAATCTCATTTACAAAACCTCTGATATTTGTTCAATTTTTAACGCTGATTTAAGCTTTAGTCGCAACAAATTTTTATTTTTCTCTTTAAACTGTCGAAACATAACATTTATTTAACTGTAAAATTCACAAATAAAATTCACCCCACCCCCTTTTCCCCTTTTTTCTTGTTTAAATCAATGATCAACAATATTCCAGAATCAAACAAATGAATAAATATAACATAGATTTCTTTTACATGCATCTTTTTACCATGCGGAGTCAGTGTGTTTTAGATCGGTCATCCAATCAGGACTGTCATTATTCTTGTTCAAGATAAAAAAAATACATCGCTAAAATTACCTGTGGGTGTTTCCCCACTTCAACTAGTAAATTTACAGAGAAATCGGAGATATTTCGTCATAAAACTTCACACATGGTTTTGTCTATCATATTTCTTGAAGACAACATAAAATGTTATTGCATTTATCAATATTTTATGAGTATCAACAGTTTTCTCAACACCGTATCTGTTTCTCGATACAGCCTCCCGATTACAGTGACCCGCGACCCAGATTAGCACGTTCCACCAGTTTTTTTTCTTAATAATGTTGTTTAAATAGATATTGGATTTTATTGTCAGACATATTCTAACAATTAATTACATATATACGTTGTTATTATTCATAATTGAATACCTGTAGAATTTGGTATATTTTTATAACTAAATGTACTTGGTGGAATAAGGTCTCCGAGTTTGTTCCTTTTCTACTTTTTCTTCTTCTAATAATTGTGGTCTTTCGATACCTCCATAGTACTAGCAACATTATATGAACCATATACGCATTTCTAATGGGGACACATGGTCAATTATTTCCCCTAACTGATAACACAGATGGCGCTGTTGTAGATCAGGTTCAACAACAGCATCTCTTTATCTCTAAGTTACATAGATTAACATTGGGTTAATATTTGTTTACAAGTAATTATCAGTATTTTTTTTAATAATTAAATTTCTTTCTAGATATTCTTGTGCATATGATTTTCTCATAGAGGTGGAAACTTGTTTCCTAATGATGGAAATCGGGGTAATGTAACAGTGTGGAAGAGCATGTCTACCAGCGGACTGTTTGTGTCAGTGAACTAGCACAATAAAAATCAAACTAAACGTCTTGGTCTATAGCAAAGCGGATATCATCATCTCATTGAATGTAACTTGTTATTGCCATGATACAGCTGAAAAAAGTTCATGTAGCAAGGTAACAGAACATCCACAGAACATTAACAAATCTGATTTTGACAATCTACTTAGAAAAGAGTCATTATTCAATATCTCCATCAGAACGACTGTCATTGACATTACGTGTGTTTGTCAACAAGGGACTCTGACCGGTCCTTAGAATGCGTACGTACTGCAACCAAATATTTACTACTTTCAACAAGTTGAAATAAAAACGCACTTATCAAATTTAGTGCACACGACGCATTTCTGGAATAACCTTCATCGTGTATGATGAAAGCAAAAATATTTGAAAGCCAAATAATTTGAAATAAATTTGGAATCAAGGAAATAAAAGGTCCTAAACAGAATAGCTAAACTCGACTAAGGTTACTTATGTCTGAAGGGAGAAGCACCTTAGTTTTAATAATAATTACATGAAAATTATGTAGAATTCATTTGTGTAAATCGAAGGACAGGCAACGCAATAACCAACAGAAAAAGGACAAACAGCGATCTTCCAAACATTACATAGAAAACTAACGAACACCACTAATGCTAGGGAGTGATACAATATTCCAGATCTTGTGGGTTCTATCAGGATTTCCTTGATAGGCGGTTGCTGCTAACAAGGAAGCTACTGAACCAAAGGTCCCTCTTGGTTAAGTTGAATTCATCACTTCGAAAGTTTTACGATCGCCACCATCACTTGGTTGACCGCTATGGAATATCTGTGTCACAAATGACCAAGGATATGTTCCACTTGTCGCAAACACTTCCCGGTCCGTTCCTCATTCATCACTTACCACCGGGTTTGTAACTATATTAACACGACGGTGCCACTAGTGGAGCAGGAACTGCTTACCCCTTCGGAGCACCTGAGTTCACCACAGGATTTTTAGTGGGGTTCGTGCTACTCGATCTTTAGTTTTATATGTATGTTTTGTAGATCGTTGTTTGTTCTTTTGTACTTTTTCTGTTGGCCATTGTGTTGTCTGTTCTTCTTTGATATGCGGATTCTGATTACACCTTTGGTATCTGCAAACTCTTCTTCAGGTGCTCCGAAAGGGTAAGCAGTTCCTGCTCCACATGTGGCACCCATCGTATTACTATTGCTACAAACCCGGTGATAAATCATGAATGAGGAAAGGACTGGGAAGTGCTAACGACAAGTGGAACACATCCGTGGTCATTTGTGACACAGATACTCCGCAACTCTCCCTTAGCCACCTGGTAGAAAACAACAAACAATAGCACAAATCCTTTTAAATGAAATGAAGTTGTGCACCTGATATTGTATTGTACTGATTTCCTGGGTTTCCTCGAGCCCTGTTTTAAGGTTGTGTAGGAGGATCGTGGACACTTATATCAGAGTACACCCCCGGTGTTTAGTGGGATTCGTTTTGCGCGAGCTTTCCTTTTATGTGTTGACGGCTTCTGATTGTCATTTTTCTTCAAATAATAAACGAAACGAAACAAAACATATTCAAATTGATCAATTACTGAACGACGTGATTACATGTATCATAGATTTGTTTATAACACAACTCAAGATTATTACAGAATGTACATTCAAACGGAACTCTTAATTAACTATTTCTTTTGTCTAAAATATTATTCCACAACTCAAGACATCATCCCACCACTGTTTTGCACCTGTCCCAAGACAGGACCTGGAGTTCAAATACCACATGCCATGGGTTTTTTTGTGTTTGGTTTGTGGATATTGGTGGAATTGTTCACCATCACTGTTTAAACTTTCTTTCCATATTTACAAATATCCATTTACGTACATTTTGTATTTGCTATCAACAAACTTTAATTAACAATTATGCTCCCGACTGTGTTATTTTTTTTTATTTTCATTTTATTATATAATTTTGTGGTGAGTGTCCTGCATCAAAGGATCATACGATTGATTTTTGTTCAATAGTACCTTTGTACCTGTCCAAAAAGCAATTTTTATTCTTTTTCTTTTGTTTTCCTAAAAAAATAGATATTGGATTTTATTGACAGTTTTATTAAAAAAAATAATTTCATATCTACGTTTTTATTATTCATAATTGAATATCTGTAGAATTTTATATATGTGTATACCTAAATGCGCTTGGTGGAATAACGTCTCCGACTTTCTTTCTTTCCTTATATTTGTGGTCTTTCGATATTTACGTTGTTCTAGCAAACTTATAATTTATACTGTACGAATATACAGGGAAGGTAATAGTATATTATATGAACCATTTGCGTATTTCTAATTACACTAGAATATCAAAACTAGAATATCAAAAATTATTTTTATTCTTTGGAATTTAAATGTGAAAAGCATAATTAATGTAAGTAACTTATCCGTGAAATTTTACAGAAAGTAGATATAATTAATTTTGTAATGATAAAAGTCCGTTAACACGATAAGTCGACATGTATAATTAGAGTAGCATGTATACGTCCTTGATATCTGCAGATAAATAAAAACGTAAATATCTAAATTAGTGCGCACTTCCGTCACCTTTACATGGTATGTTGTTTCTCATTAGATTGTTTTCTATAAACATTCATGCAGGAAATTGAGTTTGTTTTCCAAAAGAAGTAATTGTAGTGTATGTCTCTATTTTGAGTATAGCTGCACTCCAAGAAAAGTTTGAAGATACCAAAGTGGTAATCAGCAGACAAAAATCAAAGGACAAACAATACAACAGAAAAAGGACAAAAGTACTGACAACGATCTACAAGACACTACACAGAAAAGGAAAGATCGAACAACAAGAAACCAACTAAAACCGGGTTTTAACTCCGGTACAACAGATTACACAAAAAAAAACGGAACACCCACAAAGAAAATGCTTTAGATTGGAATTACAAGAACGTTCGGTACATACCAATACTTTTATGTTAATATTGTTTGGGAAATGTCATTAGTATGAAGAAATATGATTTTGATGAGCTATTGAGAAAACTGTCACTATGTATTAACTCCAGAAGAGAACGACAATCATTGACATTACGTATGTTTGTCAACAAGGGGTTATTACCAGTCCTTAGCATGTGGAATACAAATTTGCATTTGTTAACCACTTGACCCTGTAACCTTTAATCTGATTGGTTAATTCGCTATGTCATGACTAAATCAGCAGAGCATTTTCAACTTGACCAGTTTCCTAATTCTTAATTTTAAGGGAGTTGAGAATACGTGTATAGCATATATTTTGCACTCTATCAACAATTAAATCCGTGATCTCTAACATGATTGGGTAATTCCTTATGTATTTGTGGTAGACTTAATTTTATATAATTACTTAAAATCATTATAGCATATAATGATTTTTAGTAATTATATAAAATAAAGACTACCACATATTGACCTAAGCAATAGAACAATTTATATTTGCCATGTCAAGGCAGTCAGTTGGGTCCTAATTCTTAATGTACCAGATTAAACTCTTCAGTTAAACGCCCCATAACCACTAATTGCAATACAGTACAAGAAACATAACAATAGTTTCATATTTCCAGTGGTCCCTGTAACCTCTAATATGATTGGTTAATTCCCTGTGTATTGACCAAAATAATATAACAATTTATATTTCCCATGTTAAAGGCAGTCATATATTGCCTATATATGGTTCATAATTTTTAATTATAATGTAGTTTAAATAATATGCTTTATCTCATATGCCAAAATGTATCAGATTAAACTCTTCAGTTAAACACTCCTTAGTGAATAATTGTCTTACAGTGGAAACGTACAAAATACGTAACAATAGTTTCATCATTCCTGTGATTAATATCACAAAAATACTTTGTGTGGTCAATGCGGTACATAATTGGAAATACAAAGCTCAACAATTATGCTACAAAATATAATCAATGAAATTAATTTTTAGTTTGTGTGTCGCCTACATAGATGAGTCTACAAATAGGGATCAATATTCGTTGTCTTGCATCGTTATCACATTTTCCTTAACCACAATCCCTCATAAACCACTTGGTAGAAAACAACCAAATAGCACAAAATCGTTTACATCGAATGAAGTGGTGCACATAATAATGACATTTTTTTTGTCGTACTGATTTCTTATGTTTCACCGTGCGAAAATGGAAAATGTAAGTGGTGACATTGACAAAATTATACCCGAGTTCACACCTGGTTTTTAGTGGGGGTTGTGTTGCCTGATCTTTCGTTTTATGTGTAGTGTTTTATAGATCATTGTTTGTTCCTTTCTTTGTTTTTTCTGATGGTCATACTTCGTTTTACGGCTTCTGAATAGCAGTGATTGCCCTTTCTGCAAATAATAACAGAAACAAAACAAATTCAAATTAACCAATTGCTAAACGACGTGATTACATGTATCGTTCATATTTTTTTTTATTCATGTTATTTCATTTATTACACAACTCAAGATTATTGCAGAATGTACATTCAAACGAAACTCCAACAATACGTACATTTCTTTTTTCTGAAATTTTATTCCACAAATAAAGACATTATCCCGCCATGTTTTGGTACCCTCCCAAGTCAGAATCTGAAGTTCTAACACCATAGGCCATAGTATTTTATTTTAGTCTGATTGCCCCTTTAGTATCTTCAAACTCTTCTTACTATTGGTGGAATTGTTCACCATCACTGTGTACACTGTCTTTTCATAATTACAAATGACCATATACATATTATTTGATCTCAACATATGGTAATAAACAATTATGCTCCGACTGTTTGTTATTTTTTCATTTTCATTTCATTATATAATTTTACGGTCATTGTCCTGCATGAAATGAAAAAATGATCGATATTTTTTCAATACTACCTTTGCATCTGTGCAAAAAACAATATTTCTTCTCATGTTTGCTTTTTTTTTATTAAAAGAAATAGATATTGGATTTTATTGACAGACATATTCTAAAAATTAATTACATATCTACGTTGTCATTATTCATAATTGAATAACTGTAGAATTTGGTATATTTTTATAACTAAATGTACTTGGTGGAATAAAGTCTCCGAAGTTTGTTCCTTTTCTTCTTTGTTCTTCTTCTAATAATTGTGGTCTTCCGATACCTACATTGTACTAGCAACATTATATGAACCATATACGCATTTCTAATGGGGACAAATGGTCCATTCTTTCCTCTAACTGATAACTTTCTTTCTTTCTTCAGGTATGGCCCGCCGTTCTTTTATGTCGGCGCACTCCTACTTATTACGGCAGGATAGTGGTAAAAACTTTATATACACCCGCACCCATTAAAAATTGTGCTGCATTTAAAAATGTGTGCATCCACCAATGCGTACAAAAATGTGTTTATATGTACATTGTGAGAACTCGATTCCATAAACATTTTTAAATAGTAAGTAAAAGAAAACAGAATGATCAGTTCAGCTTAATAGGTCTTAAAAAAAAATTCAGTATAAAAAAATGTTCGCTTCAGATTTAATAAAATTTGTAAAATTGTTCATTTAAAATTGGTTTTCAATCCAGGCACACTAAAACACTATTTCCGTTAAAAGATTGATGAGAGTAATATTCTTTGCATTTATGTGTAAAAGTCACAATAAAATAAGGGTCACTATATTTCGATATAAAAAGGATCTTGGAGGCAAGCGTTAGTAAAACATCATACACTTTAAGCACTAATCGGATTAAATAGTCTATAATATGCTTAAAAGGTAAAAGAATGCTATAGCACTGTGCAATCATTGCCGTTCGATTAAAATGGTAAAAATAGCACTGTTTGTCACTATTACTTGTCACCCCGCTACTCCTTACCCGCCATCTGTCGCAGTCTGCTGACATGCATATCATAGCAGAAGATCCTATTTAGGCTTCCATTTCTATATACTGTTTTTGTTTAATACGAATTCCATAGTTTATTTCTTGACTTGTACAATCCACCAAGAGCTGGACCAGCATATCTGCATCCTGTATATCCTGATATAATCCATTTCTTAAACTATCCAGGTATTCTTGTATTTTCTGGAGGTGCCTTTCCCGTGTATTTTTCAGAGTAGAACAGACCAACAAGAAATGATATATGTTCTCATCTCCTGTTTCACAGAGTGTACAAATGGAGGAGATATTTTTGTTGTATCTTGATTTTATGTTTTGTAGCATATATGTCTGCGTCACAAGTTTGCTCTTTATCTCTCCAGACTTTATACTGATTGGGTCATTTCCTGTATTTTGCCATATATTATGTGGCTTTGATATAGGCCTATCCTGTATTTGTAGATACTACAATGATTTTTTCTCAAGCTGGTCTGCTTTACATCGCTCACGCCAATAACTATTCTGATGGAGTTTCACTATTCGCTTCCATTCCTCTTTCGACTTTGGTTGTTCCATAAGCTCTTCAACTGGTTCGAGTTTGTATTTTTGTTTTACTTCTTGTATCCTATTTATAAATGTATGATTTTTCTCGTTACGCATTGCAAGTTGGCGCATAAGGATTTTATATTCAACTGTAGTGTTGTTTCTTATTATATTCATCAGTAGCGAGAGCATATTTCGCTCAATCATCATGTATATTGGTACCTCTCCAATTAGCACATAGACTGCTGTATTTGCTACTTGGTTTGATAGGCATTGGAGTTGTCTAAGTAGCTTCCTTTGCATTATTTCCATCTGCTCCATTTCTTTTTTCTTGATTGGCATTACTTCTAGTCCATACATATTTGTAGGTACGGCATATACTTTTCAGAGATTGTGGGATATAAGAGGAGAGAAACCTTTTCTTAAAAGTAGTCCTGCCCCCAGCATGCCATAGATTGCTGCTCTTCCTGATTTCAGTTTTTCATCAAAATTAATTGAATTCTTCTCATTTCGTGAAATGCCTAGATGTTTTGTACATGTGCTTCTGCTGACCTTACAGTCACCTATGTTAACTTTCCTTTCACTACTGGTATTATAGCATATGAGGTCTGATTTATGTGGGTTGATTTTCACAAGATCTCTCTGAGTATGGTGGTATATAATGTCCATAATACTCTGGAGTTCACATTCAGAATTTGCAAGTATGAGTATGTCATCTGCACATGTAGGTGCAGCAACGCTTATTGTTACTAGATGACTGCCTATGCCACTTTCTGTTACGCTGTACAATATTGCATTGCTGTAGCATTTATATAAAGATGTTGAGAGTTTTGCTCCTTTCCTTTTTTCAGTTCAGGTATATGTAATACACAACTTTAATAATATGACATTTTTTTGTATCATTAATAATATTATAAAGTAGATAGATAAAAAATCAAAGAAAGGAATTAATTTTATTGATAAATAACACAAACACATAGCAGTGAATGCATGCGGGCTTATCCTGATAACAGATGCTGGACCTGATCTACCATAGCGCCATCTGTAATCAAGTGGGAATAATCTTCACCAATGTTCCCCATTACACTAGAATATCAAAAAACTATTTTTTCGTGGAATTAAAATATGAAAAGCCTAATATAATTTACTCAGCAGTGAAATTTTACAGACAGTAGATTTAATCTATTTTCTAATGATAAAAGCCAGTTAACACGACTAGTCGACTAGTCCGCAATACCTGAGCAGGGTAAACGGACGTAAAACCCTCACAAACTAGTCGACATGTATAATTAGAATAGCATGTACAGTATGTACGTCCATGACATATACAGATAAATTAAAACGTAAATACCTAAATTAATGCGCACTTATTTCACCTTTACATGCTATGTTGTGTCTCATTAGATTGTTTTTTTTAAACATCCACGCAAGAAATTGAGCTTTTTCCAGAAAAAGAAATTGTAGTGTATGTCTCTATTTTTGAGTATAGCTGCACTCCAAGAAAAGTTTGAAGATACCAAAGTGATAATCAGCAGACGAAAATCAAAGGACAGACAATACAACAGAAAAAGGACAAAAGTACTGACAACGATCTACAAACCACTACACAGAAAAGGACAGGTCGAGCAACAAGAACCCACTAAATACGGGTTTTAACTCCGATACAAAAGATTACACAAAACAGAACACACACAACGAATATGCTTTGGATTGGAATTACAAGAACGTTCGGTACATACCAATGATTTTAGAACAACTTGGTTTGTGAAATTTCATTAGCATGAGGAAATATGATTCTGATGAGCTATTGAGACTATTATCAGTCCTTAGCATACGTATGTAGAATACAAGTTTGCATTTTACCCTGTAACATTTAATCTGATAGGTTAATTACCTATGTCATGACATATACAACAGAGCATTTTCAATTTGTCCATGTCGAATTATGGAAGTTATTTAATCCATAAATCTTAATTATAATGGAGTTGAAAAAACATTTTTAGAATACATATTTACACTCTTTCAAAAATTTACCCTGTAACTTTTATTATGATTGGTTAATTCCCTATGCAAAAGAACAATTTCTATTTGCCATGTGAAATCCAGTAATACATTTTCTATATACGGTTCTTAATTATAATGTAGTTTAAATGATATGCTTTATCTCATAAGCCAAGATGTACCAGATTAAACCTTTCATTCAAACAATCCTTAGCGACTTACAATGGAAGCGTACAAGAAATGTAGCAATAGTTTCATAATGCATGTGATGATAACACACAATTACTTTCTGTTCTGTGGTCAATGTGATATACAATTGGAAATATAAAGCTATGCAATTATTATTCAAAAATATCATCAATGAAAGTAATTTTTAGTTTTTATGTCGTCTACAAATAGAGATTACTACACGTTGTCATCACACTTTCCTTGATCGGAGCTCCTCCTAAAGAACTTGGTAGAAAACAACAAAATAGAACAAAACCTTTTACATGACATGAAGTTGTGTATTGTATTTTTTGTATCGTACTGATTTCTTGTGTTTCACTATGACGGGTTCTCAATGCTGTTCAGAAGGATATCTCCCATGGACAATGTTGGTGCGTCGTTGACAGAATAATATCCGTGTTCATCCCACGTGTTTAGTATCTCCCATGGACAATGTTGGTGCGTCGTTGACAGAATAATATTCGTTTTCACCCCACGTGTTTAGTATCTCCCATGGACAATGTTGGTGCGTCGTTGACAGAATAATTTCCGTGTTCACCCCACGTGTTGAGTATCTCACATGGACAATGTTGGTGCGTCGTTGACAGAATAATATCCGTGTTCACCCCACGTGTTGAGTATCTCCCATGGACAATGTTGGTGCGTCGTTGACAGAATAATATCCGTGTTCACCCCACGTGTTGAGTATCTCCCATGGACGATGTTGGTGCGTCGTTGACAGAATAATATCCATGTTCACCCCACGTGTTGAGTATCTCCCATGGACGATGTTGGTGCGTCGTTGACAGAATAATATCCGTGTTCACCCCACGTGTTGAGTATCTCCCATGGACAATGTTGGTGCGTCGTTGACAGAATAATATCCGTGTTCACCCCACGTGTTGAGTATCTCCCATGGACAATGTTGGTGCGTCGTTGACAGAATAATATCCGTGTTCATCCCACGTGTTTAGTATCTCCCATGGACAATGTTGGTGCGTCGTTGACAGAATAATTTCCGTGTTCACCCCACGTGTTGAGTATCTCACATGGACAATGTTGGTGCGTCGTTGACAGAATAATATCCGTGTTCACCCCACGTGTTGAGTATCTCCCATGGACAATGTTGGTGCGTCGTTGACAGAATAATATCCGTGTTCACCCCACGTGTTGAGTATCTCCCATGGACGATGTTGGTGCGTCGTTGACAGAATAATATCCATGTTCACCCCACGTGTTGAGTATCTCCCATGGACGATGTTGGTGCGTCGTTGACAGAATAATATCCGTGTTCACCCCACGTGTTGAGTATCTCCCATGGACAATGTTGGTGCGTCGTTGACAGAATAATATCCGTGTTCACCCCACGTGTTGAGTATCTCCCATGGACAATGTTGGTGCGTCGTTGACAGAATAATATCCGTGTTCATCCCACGTGTTTAGTATCTCCCATGGACAATGTTGGTGCGTCGTTGACAGAATAATATCCGTGTTCATCCCACGTGTTTATTGAGGTTCGTGTGCCTCGATCTTTAATTTTTGTGTGGATTGTTTTGTATATCATCGTGTTTCCTTTCCTCTTTTTTCTTTTGGCCATACTTCAGTTTAAGGATTCTGGTTGCCCCGTTTCTTCAATCAATAAAAGACACGAGACAAAACATATTTAGATTGATCAATTACAAAACGAAATGATTACAGAACTCCAACGAAACGTACATGTCTTTTTTTTTCTGAAATATTATTCTACAAATCAAGCCATTATCCCGCCTCTTTTTTCTACCTGACCCAAGTCCGGACCTGAAGTTCTAACACCATAGCCCATGATCATTTTGAGTTTGCTTTGATGATATTGGTGGAAGTATTCACCATCACTGTTTAAACTTTCTTTCCATATTTACAAATATAATTTTTCATATTTTCTATCAACACATTTTAACAATTATGTTCCGTCTGTGTGTTATTTTTTTTATTTTCATTTTATTATATACTTTTGTAGTGAGTGTCCTGCATCAAAGGAAAAAATGATCGATTTTTGTGAAATACTACCTTTGTACCCGTGGAAAAAGCAATATTTCTTATTTTTCTTTTGCTTTGCAAAACAAAAATTGATATTGGATTTTATTTACAGCAATTTTTAAACAATTAATTTGATATCTATGTTTTTATTATTCATAATTGATTACCTGTAGAAGTTTGTATATTTTTATACCTAAATGTAGTTGGTGGAATAAGGTCTCCGAGTTGAATTCTTTATATATATAATCGTGATCTTTCGATACTTACGTTCTACTAGCAACATGATAAATTATACTATACGAATACGCAGAGAAGATAATAATATATTATAAGAACCACTTGTACATTTCTAATTACACTAGAATATGGGAAACTTTAAAAAAAAATGAAATTAAAATGTGAAAAGCCTAATGTAAATTACTTAGCCGGAAAATTTTACAGAAAGTAGACATAATCTATTTTGTAATGATACAAACCCGTTGACACGACTAGTCGACATGTATAATTATAGTAGCATGTATACGTGCATGACATATACAGATATACATGCCGATATTTTAAAACGTAAATATCTAAATTAGGGTGCACCTCTTCACCTTTACATGGTATGTTATATCTAATTAGATTTGTTCTCATAAATATTTCCAGAAGAAGAAAAGGTAGCTTATGTTTCTGTTTTGAGTATAACTTCTCTTCAAGAGAAGTTTGAAAATACCTTTAATCGAAACTTTAATCGAAACGAAACTTTATTAAATATCTCAGTCGCAGATAACTGCGAAACAGGAGACAAAATACATACAATCACTTCACTGAGTTTGGTGCTGTTATGACAACTGTTTTGCCTGTTTTGTTCAAGTATTGTTATAAATACTGTTATAGTGACAGCCGGAAACTTTGAGCCGTAATGAAAGGGAGAGGTTTGGCGCTTTAAAATCTGATTCAACCCACCATTTCTTTAGAAATGCCTGTACCAAGTCAGGGTCATTACGGTTTTCACAGTTTTCCGGTTGTTGACTGATTTCGTCTGTTTATATACTTATGAGTTTTGACTTTCCCTTTGTAAGATTGCTCGGAGTTCGGTAATTTTGTTATTATCCTTATTTATAGCTAAACAGAGATTAGATAATAATCTTAAAATAATATTACATTAGTTTTGGGTGAAGAACATTTTCCCCTGAAAATTCAATTTGGAATACGGCGGTACCTTTACTAAGCTATTCATGCATGTTTCTAGTCGAAATATGTTCTGAACAACTAGAAATCTGCAAATCCGTGTGCATGTTTATCGTCCTCGTCATTATTGTGGGTATTGATTAACTTTCGGTTGTTTTGTTCCGATGATTGCCGGTCATAACCCCGTGAAGAAAAGATAAACAATCATGGATGTTGAGGTAAGCACACACACATTCCTGACAATGATTATTTAGGAATACGTCTGTTTCATGTCGTGTGAACCAATTTTTTGGGGCAATTATTCTTATGTGGTACACACGGAATATATATAATTTTTTTTTCATCAATTGAACATTCCGCATGAGCGATAATCTCCCCGAAAGAGTTAAAATCATGTGTCACGCGCATATCATTTGCATTACTGTACTGGAAAACAGAATGATCTGCTGTCAAATATTTTGCGATTTGCTCTTAAAATCTGCTTTTGAGCGGATTTTTAATGTTATGCAGTTGATTTTAGTTAAAATCAAGTGAAAATATTTAATCCAAAAATTCCACGATATTGATATAACTGGCCTAGTAATATCTCTCGACCAGCACGTGCTGATTTTGTTAATCTTTCACGTGGTCATTACAAATTGATCCCTTAGTGGCATTGATGTTACAGACATATTTCAAAACAGTGGTGATGTTTGTCTAACATATAGAGATAATCTATTCAAAAGTGGAATATTACAGTGCGACAATAAACCGTACATTTTATGATTAGCGGGTACACCAATGAAGTAAGTCGGAATATATTTTGATCGCATCTGTACTAGTGTCGGATTTTTACAAACAAACAAATAGTGAAATTCATTACCAACCAATTGGTCTTCATATAAAGTGCAATATCTCCCATATGATGGTATATTCCGCCATCTTCCTGTTTCGAAGGGGAGTGTTAAGTTACAGGTACGTAATTTACATATATATACTCTGTTAATCGCTGTCAATTTTAACAGATATGGCTCTAGACGGAATTTCGGCTTAATACATGAGTATAAATTCCAAAGGGATATTCAGAAATCGTAATTCGAAGAAGGACAGATAATACAATGGCCAAAAGAAAAAGAACAAAAGGATAAGAAATGGTCTACAAAGCGCTGCACAGAAAGCTACATATTGAGGAACACAAACCACACTAAACATCTGAGGTGAACACAGGTACAGTGAGTACACAAAAACAGAACACCCACTAAGAGAATGCTTTGAATTAGAATTACAAGAAAGTTCGGTACGTATATACCAATGACATTACGTCAACATGGAAATTTAATTAGTATGAAAAAATATGATGTTGACGAGCTTCTGAGAAAACTGTCACAATTTATTAACCACAGAAGAACGACGGTCGTTGACAGTACGTGTGGGTGTCAACAGGGAACTCCTTTAATCTGATTGGTTAATTATCTATATAAGGGTAATAACAAAATTACCGAACTCCGAGCAATCTTACAAAGAGAAAGTCAAAACTCATAAGTATATAAACAGAAAAATCAGTCAACAACCAGAAAACTGTGAAAACCGTTAATGACCCTGACTTGGTACAGGCATTTCTAAAGAAATGACATAAATAACATAACGTTTTCCATTTGCAATATCAAAGAGAGTCATATAGTTCCTAATTATTAATTATAAGGCAGTTGAGAATATGCTTGTCGAATGAACAATTAACCCCATGACCTCTAATATAATTGGTTAATCCCCTATGTATTGACATAAACATGTTAAAGGTAGTCATATATTTCATATATATGGTTCCCAATGTTTAATTATAACGTAGTTTAAATGATATATTGTATCTCATATGCCAAAGTGTACCATAATAAACTACATTTAAACACTCCTTTACAATTCCCTTACAGTGCAAACATACAAGAAACATTACACGAGTTTCATAAATCCTGTTTAAAATAGCAAACAATTACTGTCCGTGGTCAATGCGATATACAATTGAAAATGTAGAGATCAACAATTATGTTACAAAATACCACCAAGGAAAGCCATTTTTAGTTTTTGTGCCTAGATAGATGAGTCTACAAATAGGGATCACTACACGTTGTCGTGCGTCCTCGTCACATGTTCTTTAACCACACCTTATCCATAGCCACTTGGTAGAAAACAACCAAACAGCACAAACCCTTTTAAATGAAATGAAGTGGTGCACCTACTATTATATTGGTTTGTATCGTACTGATTTCCTGTGTTTCCCCGAGCCAGATTTTCAGTGCTGTACAGAGGGACGTCTACCAAGAAACATGTAGTTGGGTCATTGACAGAACTATACATGAGTTCACCCCCTCCCCCGGTTTTTAGTGAGGTTCATGTTGCTTGATCTTTAATTTTAAGCATAGCGTTTTGTAAATCTTTGTTTGTTCCTTTCTCCTTTTTCTGTTGGTCATACTTCCATTTACGGCTTCTGTTTATCCATTTTTTTCAAATAATCTATGAAAAAAAAGACGTGATTACATATACCATGAAGATTGGATTATTCGTGTTTATACTTGTATATTTCTTTTTTCTTAAACATTATTCTACTGATCAAGACATTATCCCCACTTTTTTGTCCCTAATCAGGACCTGGATTTCGAACACCATAGAATATGGTCTTTTATTTAGTATGTATTGTTGATATTGGTGGAATTGTTCAACGTCACTGTTTAAACGCTCTTTTGGATTTGGTTTATGGAGTTCAACGGCACTTTCAACAATATTTCATTTATGTCGTGGCGGCCAGTTTTATTGGCGGCGGAAAGCACCGACCTACTGACAAACTTGATCACATAATGTTGTATCGAGTACACTTCGACATGAATGGGGTTCGAACTCACAACTTTAGTGGTGAAAGACATTGATTGCATAGGTAGTTGTAAATCCAACAACCATACGATCACGGCAACGACTCTTTTCATAAATACCAATATCAATTTTTATATTTGTTGTCAACATACTTTAATGAACAGTTTTTACAAGAGTATCCTGAATCAAAGGATCGATTTTTGTTCAGTACTATCTTTGTACCCATGCAAACAGTTTTTTTTTGTTCTGCTTCCCTTAAACAATAGATATAACATTTTATTGACAGACTTATTTTATAAGTTATTTTTATATCTACGTTTTTATTATTCATAACTGTAGTATTCTGTATTACGTTATACATAAATGCACTTGGTGGAATGAGGTCTCCGAGTTTGTTTCCTTTTATTTTCTTTTTATAATTGTGGTCTTTCAATACTTACGGTATACTAGCAACATGATAATTTATACTGTACGAATACCCAGGGATGATAATAATATGTTGTATAAACCATTGGCGTATTTCTAATTACACTAGAATATAAGAAAGGTTTTTTTATTCGTGAAATTAATATGTGAAAAGCCTAATTCAAATTCCTTAGCCGTGAAATTTTACAGAAAGTAGATAGATGATAAAAGCCCGTCAACACACGTTAACATGTATGATTAGAGTAGCATGTATGACATATGCAGATAAGTTAAAACGGAAATAGCTAAGTTAGTGCGCACTTCGTTCACCTTTGCATGGTATGTTGTTATTAGATTTTGTTTCTATAGAACATCCCCGCAAGAAATTATGTTTTTCCTGAAGAAGAAGAAAAGTTTTTTGAAGATACCAAAGTGGTAATCAGAATACGTTCATCGAAAAAGGACAGCCAATACAATGGCCACAATAAAAAGGGCAAACAATGAAATACAAAACACTACACAGAAAAGCACAGATTGTGCAAAAAGAACCCCGCTAAAAACCAAGTGTGAACACAGGTGCAAAATATTACACAACAGAGAAGACCCACAACGAGAATGCTTTGAATTGGACTTACAAGAGCGTTCGGTACATACCAATGATTTTATATCAACATGGAAATTTAATTAGTATGAAGAAATATAATTTGTATGAGCTACTGTCTCTATTAACTCCAATAGAACGACAGTCATTGACTTTACGTGTGTTTATTAAAAAGGGACTATTACCAGTTCTTACCGTGTAACCTTTAATCTGATAGGTTGATTAACTATATCACGACTTAAGCAGCAGAACATTTTCAATTTGACAAGTTCCTAATTCGTAATTATAATGGAGTGGAGAATACGTTTGTAGAATACATTTTTGCACTCTTTCAAGAACTGACCCTGCAACCTCTAACATGATTGGTTAATTCCTTAGGCATTGACGTAACCAATAGAACCATTTCTATTTTTCGTGTCAACAAATAGCCACGTGCCTTTGCTATTTAAAGAATAAAAACATTTAATGCACGGGTGCTTTCACCCAGGTAATTCATACAGGTAGCACAGGTAGTATATAAATGTATGAAACGGGTATCCCATGCTTTTTTGTAACAAAGGTCACGTGTTGTTGGACATTTAGAAAGTGTCCATTTATTTCTGTGAGCTCGAGGAAGTCACATACATTTTATAAGCTCGTAGAAGCTTTATGTTATATGTTAAATGGAAAAATTCAGTGATATCAGCTCTGCTGAGGAGACGGATAATGACAATCCTGTTAATACAGATGTATTTAAGTTATTTGACTATGAAAATGAAATGGAGCAAAGCTTTTCAGGTTTTGAAAAAGAGCAATGTAATGAGGCTTCAAATTCTACTATTAATGTTAAAACATTACAAAATTCGCGACGAAGTCGTAGAACTCAAAATAATGGACATGTAAAGGGACCGGGTAAAAACCTGGAAAAAAAGCTCCAGCTAAACCTAAGTCTAGTAACGATAAAATGCCGATGAAAAAGGCTAAACAGAGTGACAAAGTAGACTCTAACAACAATACTACAAGTATTTTAAATGATTTATTGTCCAAATTTTTGGAACAAAGCACTATCTTTAATAAGAATATGGAATCTTTTGCAAGTACTAGCACGTCCGGTGGTATTAATATACCGGAAGTTCAAAATCAAGAACGTACTGATGAATGTCAACAACAATCTGATGAATTCGATTATATTCAATACCATGATGATAGTATTTTGGAATTAAACGAGCTCTTTCCGAATTGTGCAAACACGTTTTTCTGACGCTGTGTCAGAATCGTTTGCAGAGTTTGTTAATTCTGCTTGCACTAAAAAAGCAGATGTGGCCAATTTTTTTGAGGCCAGTCAAATACCATCAAACTGCAAATGCTAAAAAGCCATTGCCTTGGATTGTCATTCAATCCTTGAAATTAACATCAAACGACGTTATTTCATAATACCTTATGTTAGTAAAGAATTCCAACCACTGTGTTCTGCTAGCTGTCCTATAGAGGACCATCTATTTCCAAAAGATCTATCAAAAAGGATAAAGGAAATAAAGGATGCTTCTGAAATAAACAAACAGTTTCGTTCTGCTCCAAAAAAACTTCAGAGGAAGGCCCTTTGGAAGGGGCCAGATTTACAAGGAAAATTGGTCCAAACACCAAGGACAAAGGGGACGAGGTTATCAGAGACGTCTCGGAGGGCACATGAGAGGTCGCTACTATGAATAAAAATAAGTATGTGTATTGTTGAATCTTTCAAAGCTTGTACTTAGGAAAGGAAATTAGAACAATAGCAAAAATTAACAGAGATAACTGGATACTTAGTACAGTAAAGAGGTACACAGTAGATAACTGGATACTTAGTACAGTAAAGAGGTACAAAATAGATAACTGGATACTTAGTACAGTAAAGAGGTACAAAATAGATAACTGGATACTTAGTACAGTAAAGAGGTACAAAATAGATAACTGGATACTTAGTACAGTAAAGAGGTACAAAATATAGTGTTTTAAAACACCTATTCAGTTTTCTGCTCCGAAAACCATTGATTTTGGAGAAGCACACAATCAAATAGTAGACAATGAAATAATTGAACTTTTATAAAAAGGGGCCATTTCAGAATGTAAACATGCAGACAATGAATTCATATCCAATATATTTTTGGCAAAGAAAAAAGGTGGAAAATTTCGTCGACCAGTAATAAATCTTAAAAGACTCAATACATTTATTGAATATCATCATTTCAAGATGGAAAATATAGAAATAGTGCTTAATTCTATTGCTATTTTGTAAACTTAGACCTACAAAATGCATATTTCTCTCTATCCATACATAAATCTTACAGAAAGTATCTAACATTTGAATGGAGGGATAAACTTTATCAGTTTAGCTGTTTATGCTTTGGTATATCCTCTGCTCCAAGAATTTTTTTTCAAAATTGAAGAAAGTAATTTTTGCCCACATTAGGAGGATGAGAATTTCTGCATTGCATTACATAGATGAATCTCTTATAGAAGCAGATTCACCATATTTGTGCACTAATCAATCCCAAACTCTGATGACTGTGATGAAAAACCTTGGTTTTTACATTAATTATGAACAATCTAACTTGATTCCTTCAACTAGAATATAATATCTAGGACATCTGATTGATTCTGTAACTTTCAAAGTTTACTCACCAGATGAAAAGGTGGAAAAAATTCTTATATCATGTGCTGAAATTTTGAATTCAAAAACTTTTAAAATTAGAACAGTAGCACACCTTATAGGCTTATTTACTTCTGCGAAGAATGCAATTCGTTTAAGTACGTCATTATAGATATCTCAACAGAGACAAAGTCCATGCATTTAGCTGCTTCCAACAATGATTATGCAGTCTATATGACCTTAGCTGAAGAAGCTAATAATGAAATGAGGTGTTGGCAAAATAACATATTTGATAAAAATGGCAAAGATATAAGACCAAGTAAAATTCAATTTTATTTAGAAACAGATGCATCCAAAGCTGGCTGGGTGCCAATTATCATGGTATAAAAACTAGTGGTAGATGGACTGGAAAGGAATCACTTGATCATATCAATTTGTTAGAAATAAAAGCTGTTTCATTTCCATTGTTTAGTTTATGCAAAGACTTACATGATACACATATATGCATTAGATCTGACAACAGTACAACTGTTGCTTACCTTAATAATGAAGGTGGTTCAGTCATGTCATTATATTTGAAATCCAAAAATATCTGGTTATGGTATGAAGAAAGAAATATATTCATAACAGCTGTACAGATCTTTGGCAAATCAAATATTACCGCAGACTACACGTCAAGGCATTTCAGTGACTCTACTGAATGGAAATTGAATGAAAATGTTTTTACTAGAATATGTGAAAAATGACAAAATATGTATCTTGGTTTCCAGAACCAGAAGCTATGACTTCTGATGCTTTTAGTATTCCTAATTCTTAATTAGAATGTAGTGTAAATGATATGTTGTATTTCATATGTCAAGAAGTACAAGATTAAACTGTCTATGTCAAGGCTCCTTAACGACTAATTCCATTACTGTGAAACGTGACAAGAACAGTTAACACTTTTCTTATTACCGCTTTGGTACATCTATCTTCAAACTTCTCTTCATAATTTCTGATGAATACTATAAAACACACTTTCTGTGGTCAATGTGGTACACAACTGTTTTCACATAGTGAAACAATTATGTTCAATTATGTAACCAATGAAAGGATACATAGCCGAGTCGACACATAGGGATCACTATCCATCGAGATGATTTCAATTTTCCCATTGTCAACGTTCCATTTATATGTAGCAACATTCCAGCAGCGCCTGCATATGGAGTATACATATCTCAGTTGATACGATATTCCGTAGCTTGTGTGTCCTTTTCATGATTTCCTTGATAGAGGGTTGCCGATAACACGGAAGCTACTGAACCAAGGGTTCTTATTAGTAAAGTTGAAGGCATCACAACGTCAGTTTTCCGGTCGCCACCATGACTTGATTGACCGTTATGGAATATCTGTACCACAAATGACCACGGATATGTTCTACTTGTCGTAAACACTCCCCGGTCCTTTCCTTATTCATGATTTATCACCGAGTTTGTAACTAGATTACAATAGTGGAGCCGGAACTGCTCACCCTTCCGGGGCACATGAGTTCACCCACGGTTTTTAGTGGGGTTCGTGTTACTCGATCTTTAGTTTTATATGTATGTTTTGTAGACCGTTGTTTGTCCTTTTGTCCTTTTTCTTTTGGCAATTGTGTTGTCTATTTACGGATTCTGATTACCTCTTTGGTACCTTCAAACTCTTATTGCACAGATGCCTTTTACAGGACATGCACAGTACGCATCTATAATAAAAAGAGAAAGCGACACACGTCTTCAATGCATGATAGATTAGCATCAAAGTCTCGAAAGTTTTTCGTTAATTTTGAAATGCTCGTTGTGATATACATTATTAAATATTATATTAGTGTTAGGGCTATGGTGCTTAATGCCACTTTCAACTATATTTCAGTTATATTGTGGCGGTCAGTTTTTATGGGTGGAGGAAACCGGAGTACCCGGAGAAAACCACCGACCTGTCGCAAGTCAGTGACACACTTTATCACATAGTGTTGTATCAAGTACACCATGAGCGGGATTCGAACTCCCAACTTAGAAAAATCAACAGAAAAACATGTTTTGATAGGCATTTCCATGGGTACCTGTGGCAAAAAATAAAATAAAATGAGAAAAAAAATAATGGGAAAATACAATTTCTACATTTCAAAAGGTTTACCATTTGCTGTGTTGTTTTTTCTAATAAAGGTTATTTTTTTAAATCAGTTTTTGATCATGTGAAATTCATGTTCTGTTCTTCGCGTATCCTTTTCATCTAGTGTAATGTAGCATGAAAATGTATCTATTTAAAATGAAATTCAATTAAAAAAGTAAATTGGTATTGCTAAATAATATGTTTTTACGGAAAAAACATTCTGGGTACTGTAACAAGTAGCTGCAGCACACAATTAATTAAAGCGAGGAAATTGATACAACTATAAAAATGAGAGTGTAAAACAATATTGTCGACATGATATATCACCTTGCATCTCTCGAGGGTTGGTGTTAATACGCGCAGTTCCAGATGTAACGTGATGGTTTGGTTTATGGTGTTTAACGCCACTTTCAACAATATTTCAGTTATTTCGTGGTGGAGTAACGTGATGTTTAATATATATGTACACATGCGTATTTGACAATTTCCAAAAGATATTGTAGGCGGTTGTTGTACATATTAACAGGTGAAATTCACCCACGGTTTTTAGTAGGGTTCCCATTGCTCGATATTTAGTTTTCCGTGTAGTGCTTAGTAGAGCATTGTTTGTCTATTTTCTTGTGGCCACTATATGGTCTTTTCTTCAATTCACTGCTTCTGATTACCCCTATAATATCTGCAAACTTTGCTACATGTATATATTTGTAAAAATCGTAAAATAAAATATTATTATTAATTGGGTTAAAACTCCAGTTTAGATAGCTGTCAATCCAATTAATATTATATATTTGTTGAATTTTCCTCTCTTTTTTTTGGGTGATGAACTGCTATCTAATGATATCCCGTATACACCTCGGCAATGTCAGGGGTAATATTTTCACACGACCAATGAACACCGTGCCTACAAAATAGTGAGGCATAGAAACGAGCCACACGATAATGTTCGACCGAACAATCTATTTAATTCTATTGTATATAACTGAAATGTTACCTGACGTGACCTCATATGGGATCTCATAATCATTAGATGCTAGCTAGAGTATCTCCCCTCCCTCCCCCCAAAAAATTAAAGAAAATAAAAACAAGATTAAACAAACATCTAATTTTAAATGTGTTGTATAGTTCGATTGATCAGTGTATGTTTCCTTTCGTTATGTAGTTATGCAATAAGTCTTATAGGACTATGAGTTCTTGAAAACACTATATTAGCATAAAAAACAGAAACAACAGCAGTCGGTGAATATCGTGTGTACTAACATCTTTTCTGAATTTACATAAATTCTTTGTTAATTATTTGTTTTTATTTTTTCATTGTTTTATGATCGCCATTGCCTGCGGGAGGATCTTAGTTTTAATAGCAATTACATTAGTTCGGAATTTTAAATTGCAACAAGAAATATATCAAATAAAGCAAGCCAGAATCGAAACACTGACTACTGCGGTTTCCGGATAGAAAATTGATGTTGATGAGCAAACTGCTTACATAGAGATCCATGACAGTTAAATCATGCGGAACAGGTAACTACTTACCCTTCTAGAGCACTGGCGATCACCCTTGGTCAGTATTAGATGAGGTCCGTGTTGTATATATTTAATTTGTTATGTATGTTCACGTTGATCATACAGCATCGGTGATGTAATGGTTAGCGTGTTCAACTCGAGCGTGGTAGATCGTAAGTTCGAACCCCGATCCGTTCAAACCAAGGACTATAATATTGGTATTTGTTGCTTCTCCGTTAATCACACACATTAAGCATAAAGAGCAAAGTTTGGGTGGTTCGGAATCAGGATAATTTGTCCGAATGGGGTGACATGTCTATCCCCGGACTTGTTTCAGTTTTTGTCTACTACTAATCAGACATCATCATTATCATCATCTCATTGAAAATTAACTTGTTCTTGCTATGATATAGCTGAAAATTGTTGAGTTGGCGTTAAACAACATTCACTCACGATGACCATTATCTTTCTATATTGATTTCAATTTTTATCACGTCCTGGTGTCATTATGTCCAAATGTAACAGTTATGAGAGATTACTTATAAGAAGAGTTTGAAGATACCAAAGGGGGTATATCATAATCCGTATATCGAAGAAGAACAAACAACACAATGGCAAAAAAAAGTACAAAAGGACAAACAACGATCTAAAAAACATACACATAAAACTAAGATCGAGTAACACGAACCCCACTAAAAATCGGAGTGAACTCGCTCCGGAAGGGTAATCAGTTCCAGCTCCTCTAGTGGCACCCATCTAGATACAAACTCGGTGATAAATCATGAATGAGGAAAGGACCGGGATTTACGACAAGTGGAACATATGCGTGGTTATGTGTGACACAGATATGCCATAACGGACAACCAAGTCAAGGTTCAGTAGCTTCATTGTTAGCAACCACCCTCTATCAAGGAAATCCTGATAGAACCACAAGCTCTGGAATATCGTATCAACTGAGAGATATATACTCCATATGCAGGTGCTGCTGGAATGTTGCTTTGTATAAGTGGAAAGTTCACAATTGGAAAATTGAAATAATCTCCTTTGTCGTAAAGTTTCGTTCTCAACCGGCCATAACTGTCAAATTCGAGGTGTAGGTCAAGGCATGATGCAGACCTATCAGTATCTGTGTATCGTTTATTTCAAGCTCAATGGGATAGATGCGATCAACGAAATCACCAAACCTATAATTATTTAGTGAAATGACATCATATATATAGCGCAACGTGAAAAAAGGATCGGGCTAGCTTCTTTTCGTTTTTCTTGAGAAGTCCATGTATGAAGTCTGCCTCATACGAATAAAGGAACAAGTCGGCTAGAAGAGGAGCACAGTTTGTACCCATATGTATGCCGATTGTCTGTTGAAAAACACGCCCACCAAGCATAGTACATATGTTTTCGATCAAAAACTCGAGCATATTGATGATATCAGTTTCAGAGAACTTTTTGGTAGATTCAGAGTGTTTTTTTTTTTTACAAAATAAGATATGTTCCTTCCTAGCACAAGATATTTGTATAACCTTACCCCATCGTGCCATACTTTTTAAATTCAATAGTGCAAGGGGGCGTCACATAGAGCCATAACCCTACCATATCTGAATACATAGATGCAACAGTTGATGAATAAGTGACCTACAACCTGACGTAACAAACAGCGGAAGAGGCGTCACATAGAACCACAAACCTACCGTACCATATAATCTAAATTCAACAGTGAAGAGGAGAAGTCACCTAAAAGCCTACCCTCACCGGTAAATAATATTTAAATGCAAGAGTGAAAACAAGACGTCACTCACAATCCCATCGTCCCTTAATGTCTAAATGCAACAGTGATGATAAGTCACTTATAATCCTACCCTCACCGTGCCATAATATTTAAGTACAATACTGGAATGGGACATCACATAGAACCCTAGGCCTACCATACCTTAATACCTAAATGCAACAGTGGAGGGGAATGTAACATAAAACCATAACCCTATCGTATTTTAGTATCTACATTCAACAGTTAACGGAGGACGTCACCTAGAACCCTAACCCCACAGTGCCATAATGTCTCAATGCAACAGTGAAGATGAAAGTCACCAACAACACTACCACAGCCCCCGGTTGCGTTCGAACTCCGATCGGGTCAAACCAAAGACTATAAAATTGGTATGTGCTGATTCTCCGCTAAGAACGCAACTTTAAAGAGAAAGAGTAAAGACTGGTTTGCTTGAAATCAGGATAATGTGTCCGAGTGGGGCGACATATATATCCGCGGACTATTGTTACAGTGGGTTAGCACTATATAAATCTTGGTCTAGTACAAAGCGGTCCCCATCATCATCTCATTGAAAGTTAACTTAATTTGTTAATGGTGTGGGTAGGGTATTTATATTGGATATGTCCATAATCATATTTACGAGCAAGTCAAATTTGCATTAGTGTATTGTCAGGTTGTTTATGTGGACGTTTTTAAATAAATTGAGTAAGAGCTTTTTGATGAGAATTTCGGTATTTTAAAATTGTATACATGTTCATTAATTGAAAATATGTCTACGGGCATTTAATATCATCTTATTACAACGTACTTACAAAAATGAAACACAAATAAGCCCATTAACAGACTCTGAAATTTGTTTATCCTTAATTAACACAAAAAATGGCAAATTACAGATGATTGAATGTCAATGCTAATTTTGAATAAGACATTATGTTTATTCAGCAATTAAGGGTTATTAGAAGAGATATCTAAAAGATAGAAGAGCAATTGATTAGTTCTAGGTTGTTACTTCCACCACATACATTTATGTAGTAAAGGATGGAAATGTACGCGGATTCTTTTATTCGCTGATCGATTGCTATCGCGTGTAAAGTGAAAAGTATGTACCTGCGAAAAACTACTTATACGATATATAAATGCAACAATGAAGAGGATACCTCACACACAACCCCACCGTGACTTAATGTGTAAATGCAGTGAGAAGTCATCACAGTCCTACCCCCATGGTGCCTTAATATCTACATCTATTTTCTACATTCGTGTTGTTCAGATTTATGATAAAGATCAGGTTTCTCTGTCTTGGTCGACCACAGCTTGGCACAACAATATCATTAATTCACTGTCTGAATTAACAAAAGTGAATACGACGTTTAAAGCTATATGGATTTCTCTTAAACGTGAAACACAATACAATATTCGAGGACACCAAAGTTGATAATAATCTGACATATGGTTTCCCATTAACCAAGAACAATGATATGTAGTTTTATATGGTTCCCAAAGGCCGAGTTCAATATAAAACAACTTCTAGAGAAAACGGAAAGGGGAATCAAATATATAAACATTACATAAAGACTACGTAGGACAACCACTGTTGAATTTAACAACGGGTATCTCAGGAAGACCAGATATGTCATTGCATATGCACGAATAATTGATGTTCAATGTGTTCAAGCTATGTAGAGTATTATTTTGTTTACCAATTGTGCTTTTTTATTTTTAGAGCAATGGTCTCTAACCAGGAAATTCTAACTCTTAGTTAGAAATAAACAAAAATGCATTGTGTATTTACTTGTCCTATAATTGTATCACATGTGTACAATGCATGACATTTTTCTGATAACGTGTGAGCGTCATGACTAGAAACGAATTTATTTCGGTTTCATAAGATTTAATTAATCGTTGGAAACCCATCAGGATAATAGAATAACATTATCCAATATATCCATATGTTTGTTGGTGAAAGCACCAAGCCAGGGTCTAGATGCCCCATCATATATCGCTTGCTTTATAGTCAAATGTTTCAGATGATTGCCTAGCGTTGCTCTGATATCTAAAACAAATACAATGCATACAAAAGGTTGAGACACCCCCCACAGTTTAATTTCGGACTTTACCCCTTAAAACTAGCGGGACGGATATACAATGTATTATATTTAAGAATATGAAAAAAAAACATAACGCATACAATTTTTTACAATCAACATTTATTTTGTTACTGGACCTGTTTGAACATGCAAATATATTTGAGATCAATTTGTGAATAATTGATAAACAAACATTGTTTCAAATTACATACCTTATATCAAACAAACCATTGATCAATTACTTATACAAATGTCTCTGAAGCACATTCTATATATTCATACTTGTTAATATTGGGTAAATTTATATCATTTGAAACATTCCGTGTTTTGGCCTTTTTCCGAAGAAGAAGTACCAATTCGCTTCGAAATGTCTTTGAAAAAATGAGGCACATGAAGAAAAATATAGTTGGATTGCCACATGATAAAAAATCTGAGATCGCTCTTTCCATACTTAAACGACTAGATCCTTCTGAATATTCCATGATGTTCGTGATTGTCGCTGGTAGGTTTAACAGTAAATACATAACAGATATTGCTAGAGTGGCGCTTGTAAATGTATAGCTACGTTGAGATTTCATAAGCTTTTTCCGTTTTCTCCAAATTGCAATTATAAGCCGAGCGTCTAGCAAGAATAACGCTATAAATGGTATGAAACAATAAGAGCTCATTGAGACCCAACGCCATATAGTTATATGTAGATCATCATAAGGGTATATTGTACACTTACCATCCAAATTTGCATGCGACCACATAGCATGCACACTCACAAATATTAATCCGACTAATATGAATACAACTGATATATTAGCCAGAAACACTGTACAAAGTCTTTTGGCATCAAGAGAATGACAGACACAAATATAACGGTCTACTGTCAAAGCTACTATAAACCACACACAAGAATAAGTCATTACTCGGTAAAGAAAGTTCCATACTTTACAAGTCCATTCGGATAAATTGCCGATGTTCTCCAACTCAAATGTATCAGCTACCCAAGATTGTCCGAAAATTAAAAATAAATTAACCAAATTTATAACTGAATATGCGTACATATATACTCCAACGGACATTTTCCCAAATTTTCCTTTCCGGAAAACTAACAATGTAGCTGTATTGCCTATAGAACCGGTTACAACTATTACTGGTAGTATATATTTATATAAGTCATTTTGTAGCTGACATATTGTTCCACAAAACATGTCGGTGCTGTTATTATTTGTATAATTCATTGCAAATATGTTTTGTTTTCCTTCCGTATGAAGATGTCTTTAAAAAAGAAAATTATTTCTTATCATCTCTAAATCTTCCGTGATACTATGATCTAAAGACACGAATGTTGTGAGTATATATCCAATAACGGCAAATACACGTTTGTCTCGGATTTCACAGATAACGAAAAATTAATATTTTAGCTAATGTTTATGCGACAGTCGAGACTAGGCAAGCAACCTTTTATGGAACACATTTATATATCTCTGCAGTAATCAATAATGTCTTGTATTAAAATCAAATTACGGTTTTGATAAATATTGAATACCTATAAGGTAAAGCATGAAACTAGCCTCCTTTCTGCAACGTAAAATAGAACTAAACGGATCTATGTGTGTGTTTTGTTTATATGATATTATCACAATATTTCACTTCACTGATGCGGGGTAAGTAATTGGTATTGATCAACTAAATATTATAATGTAATATTTTTACATCATTTATTGGGCTTGTTTATCTAATTCACATGTATACAATGACGCTGTCAATTTTATATAAACAATGGCACTGAATTTTATATAAACTATGACACTGTCAATTTTATATAAATAAATTATATTACGTTATTCGATCTCCGGAAAAGACAACAACACAACTAACATGGAAAACAATTTGTTTGTTATAAGACGTGTTCTGTTAACCACTGCCTCAACAAAATACGACAACTCAATAAATTAAACATAAAAATAAATTGTGAGGAAAAACGTTATTTTTCAATCACTGCCTCCACAAAAGACCACAGATACTGTTACGTTAGAATTCTTTAAAGTATTGTTATTTACAAATGAATGTGTAATCTCCGTTTAGTCCACATTCAGCATTAAGTTTGAAACACGTTAACTACCATGTAATGGCATCCATGTACCAAATGTAGACAGTGCAAAGAAGCTAACTTTAGAAAGTATTAATATTCCCTAAAAAAGGCTTCCTCCTCTGGCTCAGGAAAGTATTAATATTCTGTCAAAAAATGACAACTTTTTCCACTGATCCAGGAAATAATGGATATTCCCTAAAACAAATACAACTTCCTCTTCCGGTTCAGAAAATTATTGATATTCCCTCAAAAAAGACAACTTCCTCTGTGGTTTAGGAAACTTAAGATCTATTCATCTATATATATAATTGGCATCCTGCTTGGTAGCTATATGTTCAGCGAATGCATTATGCTGGTATAAAACGAATCCGATTAATAAGCTATATGTTTTCCGCAACGAGCTTAATTGACAAGTAAATTATCTGTCGTGAGAAAATAGGATTTGAAATATTATTCAAAAACGTTAAGGATTTAAATATCGACCATCGACCATAAAGTATTGTTTGCAAAACAAATGAAAAAAGGTAGAGCTATTAAAATTCACTTTTATTCAAATATACCTAATGAAGAAAAGTTTGAACATAACTAAAATGGTGATCAGAAGCCGTAAAACGAAGAAAGATAGACAATGCAATGGACAAACAATGATCTACAAAACACTACACAGATAATAATCGAGCAACACGAACCCCACTAAAAACCGGTAATGAACTCAGTTGCGCACTAAATTCGATATCTACGTTTGTATTAGAATGTTGCAGTAATAGCACAAAAAAGGAAATAAAAACGTAGATATATAATGTAGTGCCTACGACTTACTTCTGCGATAATCTTGATCAGATACGCTAAGTCAGAAGACTGGAAAGCCATATATTCCACACAAAATATGAAGCAGGTAAACCACAAGGCATAAACAGAGTAACCAAAATGAATCAACTTTGCATACACAAAATTGGAGAGCCAAATAATTTTAAAATATTTGGGAGCAAGTAAACAGGTTAACAAAATGGACTAACTTTACATAGGATGGCTATTGACCTTAATTATATAGAAATGTAGGAAATATATAGATTTCAAACAATAAGTTATTAAATTGCACATTTACATGATATGTCTTATTTAATTAATCAACTGTTTACTTTGTAACGTCCATCGACCAGTATTTCAGCAATATCAAATTATAAGTGTATAAAGTTACAAAGGAAAAAAAAGAAGATAATGTGTGTGAAATGTGAGTCTTGATTAGATATCCATGTTTTTATTGCTACAAGTACAATACACATGTATATGCTTAATAGCGTAGGGAAACATTACTATGCAACGGTGACATCAACAATCATTTTTAACTGTCTTTGTTGATAAGGAATTGTTGCAAGTCCTCTTTTATATACAACGATTGGGCCATTTCGAGAAACTACTTTATGTTGCATCTTTAGATGAAGAGTTGGTAGATACCAAAGGGTCAACATATAAAGGACAAACAACGATCTACAAAACATTACACATAAAACTAAAGATCGAGAAAGCAATACTTTGTTGTTGGTCTTTGGTGGCTACTTACAAAGCAATATTTCTAGACCTTATCAATTATACATCAGTTTTTCTTGATTAACCTACATGGTTTATTATTGTCATGATATAGCTGAATCACTGCTCACTTCATCTTTAACAACAATCGATGGAATCAAAACAACTGTCTTGTTTCTGGAGAAAGTCACATGTTCACAGCAGATAAATACTCCTAATGAATGGAGCGATAGTTGTTTGATGGTTAACTGATAGATTATTTGTTTTCGACCATGTCTATCATCCCCTCAGTGTTGTGGCAATCACAAGATTCGTCCACAAGGTCATCCTAGTGTCGCCTTTTGTTTATATACGTGATTTATTGTTGGAAAGTTGGCCTGGTCATGACTATAGCTGAAAAAACATGCGCATGCTTTTTTTTTATCTCCAATATTTCTAGCTGATGTTTAATTATATAATTTTTGTTTCTTCTAAGGTTTGGTTAGACACATTTTGTTTTACATTTTGTAGATTTAATACAGGTATGTTTGTTCATGCTTCCATTTATTATATAAGGGTAATAACAAAATTACCGGACTCCGAACAAAGGGAAAGTCAAAACTCATAAGTATATAAACAGACAAAATCAGTCAACAACCGGAAAACTGTTATATTATAGTCGGATTTTCACAGTTGAAATACTGCTCTCTTGCGTCAAATAATAAACAATACTTAAATCGTGACGATTTATATATCAGCTAAGCTTAAATTTGATGAAAACGTTCTAAATAAAAAACAGAAAAAATGTAAATGTACGGAACGTCTCAGTTTTAGCTGGAAAGTAATTCACAGCCGTGTTTAAACATGATTTTTATTGTGTCCTAAGAAAAGTTTGAAGATATCAATCAGAAGCTGTTGTGAAGGGCGAATCAAATAGGAAACTCGTCCTTAATAGTCGAGTGACTTTTCACCCATTTGTAAGATTTTAATGCACCTATCTAACACACGGCTAAATTTCATATCATTCGAAAACTTGTATTTAGGGCTATACGAATTGACTGTTCGTAAAAGTTGGAAATGGTCACATTTTTGCTATATCAATGTATGCATTGTCAACAAGCCTGTCAGCTACGTCTAGGCCGAAGACCGTATGGCAGTTTTTTTTTAGCTTTTTTTCTTGATGCATTTTCATGCGAGTTGATTGTTGTCTGTTACAAATGCCCTCAAACGAATCTTTCGTAAGGGAATCGTGAACAATTTAAAGATACGCATAGAAACGTGTCACAAACATACATACACGCATACATACTCTGTTCTTCTATAAAGCCGTTTTAAAGATAATAAAGCATATCATTCGGAAATAATGTCAGCTTGAAATGAAACAAGAAACTATTATTCAGTCAACTAAAATGAATAAGACTAGACTGACATTCAACTGAAGATAGAAATGCATTAACACGACATAATGAAAAGAAATCATAAGTTATTTCATTCAAGAGCAAGATGATAATGAAAAACCTACAAATCTGCATCGTTTTCCTCGTCGCCTTCAGAATCTTTCTCGATCTCGAAAAAGGATTCATACAGAAATCGCTACCCCGACAAGGACATAGTTCAGTGCAGCACATGCTTTGTTCATTACAAACGCAAGACCTGTTTGAAGCGTAAATATTATACGTTATTTGGCCTCGTGTACGCTTCAATTTTGATCAAGTTTAACTAAAATAAGTTTTCAAGGTAAGCATTTTAATTATTTTTGTGTATTGTTGTAAATATGACATGTAGGATTTCACATTTTCAAGATGGCAGACCCTTCTAGCTGAACACCTTAGTATCATTGCTCGTAGATTCACACGAGTGGAATGACATATACAAATAATAAAAATAGGATATCAGAAATTTTGAAAGTCTATATACTAAACTGTATAACTAAATCATACATTTTGAATATCAAAATAAGATCACTCGTGACCGAATACGCATTTATGATTAAACTCGTGGACGCAACCGTACTTCGGTCACTCGTGGTCTTATTTTGATATTCAATATCTACGATTAGTTATACTATATTTCTTCTTCAAGTCATACAAACTTGCGATAAGTTTCCTGGCTGCATTTAATCCCGCACTAGAATCAACATCACAGACATTTGCTAGTTCAGAGTATTGTTCCGGGCAATTCCTAAGCAACTTGAATATGGATTTGTTCCCCCAATTCTGTTCAGGGAAGACGTAGTATCACAACCTGTTAATGCATAGGCTACAGGTAAAATTTGACAAGCTGTTGGAGATAAAGATCGGCTCAGCTTGTGAACAGGGATATAACGCCTGTTGTCCTTTGCATTTGTGATTGTTTCAGTGAGAAATCACATCTGCTCAGTGGATTTGAGCTTAAGAAAAAAGTGTACACAAAGAACAAGCAGGTCGGTGTCTGAACATTTAATGATGATTCTTCCTTTCATTTTCTGCTCTGAATTGTTGATCGCCAAACATCGCGTGGATAATCATTCTGGTGTCTGTCTCTTCATGGGAGCTGTGCATGTCGAAACAGTTTTCAACATGACCAGCTGATACCCTCTTTACAATTTTCGGATTGATAAAAGTTCCAACTAAACAACTTTTAGTTGTAATAGAGGCAACCTGGCTCCGGTAATATACTCACCAAGGAAAGTTATCAACGCCTGCTTGTTTTTTGAGTTTGAGATAAACTTTATCCAGTCTGAAATTGAGCGCCCTTCAGAAAGATGGTATACTATTTGCGAATTAGATGCAGAAGCTCACCTAGTTCATTCCGCTAAATTAATGGATTCATCCTTGTCATAGCGGTCAAAACATCAACCACCAAATGTTGATATACTGCGAACATCAATCGACTGAATCAGATTGATGCCATCGCGGATGAAAACCGTTGAAAAAGAGTTGAACTGGGGGAGTGAACATACAGAACCAACAACGATTTCGAGTTCCTTGGCAAGATCCGATTTATTACATTTTCTCATTGTGACATTGTCATGAAAAAGTGAAGTTGGGACAGGACCAATAGGATACGACAGAACGCGCTCTACAGAGACATCCTCTCGAAACTTTGTCAGAGTGAGCGCGCGTCGAAATACCAACTCGGGATTTATGTGCCTCTTAATCAATTCCCCTGATCTACATTTAAGCTTCATTTTAGCTTGCATATCTTTAAATGTCGTAAAATGTCGTGTATTGTTAATAGATATATTGGTGTGAAAAAAATTGTGATTTATTGTGAAATTTAAGATAATGTTTAATTGTAAAAGGAATTATATTTTTATGTAACTTCATCACCTTGGCAGCCTGGGCCAATGTGATAATTGTTAACAGGCAGAATAAGATAATAAAAAAATAAAAAAAGGTCGTCAATCCAGAGCTCTGTATAGGGTTGTAGAAGCTTCCATGTTGGCCGTCTGATAGGGATGTCCTTAAAAATGTATGCGTCATGCATTTTCCGGTATCAACAACATTCCAAAGAGATTCCTTAATAGTATCCTTGGCATGCAAACCGGTTGAAATGTTGATAAGTTGACGAGAATGGTTATCAACATTTAAATGATCTGTCATACTCTCAGTGACATAGCTAATTAAAGTTTTGACATGTTGCTCATCTCTTTTCATAGCTGTTGGTTTCTCGTCATCGTGACTAAGATCTTCCGTTGTTTCGATCCCTGCTCGCCTTTCCATTTCAGAAGCCATTTCACCCAATAGATGCTTTGTTAAATTCCAACGAAGAAGAGATGACTTTTTTTCTAATTATATCAACAACTTCACCATCTCCTTTTGAATCTCTAATAATAGGTTTTTTTTTCTGTAGCCATGTTACTCCAGATTCCATTGAAAGACGAACTCTTCTAAAGAATCGAAAAATACCGAAGAGAAAAGAGTTCTTGGGACATGTGGAGGAAGGTTCAACATGTCAAGGAGGTAAATAGGGGTCCATCGGGAATAGTTTGCTTAATTTGTTACGAAGAAATATGGAATCATTAGCCAAACTGATTGAAGATGTAAGGACCATAGCCTTTCTCTTTCAGCTCTTATGTTCATCAGCAAAATCTCAATTGCTTGCAGAAATATATGCCAAAATTGACATGTCGATGAAACACCGATGCCCCATTGAAAGACGAACTCAGCTGACGAATAGAAAAATACCCAAGAGAAAAGAGTTCTTGGACCTGTGGAGTATCACATTGATAGAATTTCAGAGATAAGTAAAAACAAAGAAATGTCGGAACAATCTACACAAAATAAACAGTTTAGGGAATTATAGTTGAATAAAACAGTTGCATTTGTTTAATATTGTTTAAACAAAAGCAGTAAGATAAACAAGCATGTACATGTAATTATAAATATGTCACGACTGGGTGGTTAGATGACATCAATCCGGAATATTTGAAAGAACTTGATAAATTTTAATGCAAGAAATCAAAACGAGCAGATGTCATAAGAATACAAAACATGTGTAAAGGTGATAGAATAATCCCAATCTTATAATATACATACAAATCAACCTGTTGGATAAAGGAATTTTTAAATAAGGTTAAAATAAATCAACACGTTTTGAGGGGTGCTGTTATTAAAACCGGACCACGAGCGGTAAATGTATTATTGGTATCTATTTGACAACTGAAATTTATTCAATAAGCATATGTGAAACGAAAGTTAGCCCTTTTTTGTCAAAAATATATAAATCCAGACTTTTATAAGTTTCTGAAAAAATCTTATCTTTTAATAAAATACCTATCGTATCGTGTTCTCTCTCTCAATTTTCAAAAGCTGTGACCACAGGAAACTTTTACGAACACATAATTCGTAAACTAGAGATATTTTTCTTTCGAACGATACCAAATTTAGCCGTGTGTTAGATAGGTGCATTAAAATCCTAATCTAGACGCCTTTTTTCAAAAGGTCACTCTACTATAAAACTGAATGTAAAAGGGTACCTCGAGTATGTATAAAACCATGCTGCGTGTATAGAAAAGACAACATGTAGCAGCTCGTAATGAATACAAGTTCGTTGCAGTGGTCTTCGGTGGCCCGTTGCAAAGCGATGTCGCAGACTACACTAAATCCTCCTCCTCTTCCTGTGGCAATTCTAACTTGTTCATATGATTAATCTCATTGTCACTTGGTTAACTACATTATACATTGCTTTTAGTATTAGCTTCTTCTCGTCATGATACCAGCTGAAATACTGCTCTCTTGTGATATCGACCATCTTAAAGGCAAATACATAATGAAAATGTAAATCTACGGAAAGTCTCCGTTTTAGCTTTGAGATTAATTTCCAGTAGTGCTTAAACAGGATTTTGATGGTTCCCTAAGAAAGGTTTGAAGACATCAAAGGGGTAATCAGGAGCCGTAAATCGAACGACAAACAATATAAAGGTCAAAAGAAATTAAAAAAACCAACCATTGATATACAATACACTAAAAAGACAACTAAATATTGAGCAACAGGAACTCATGTGCTCCTGCTACTGTCATTCGTATGGAAATAAGAATGACAAACCAAAACTCTCCACTGGGGGTACAAACACTGCGAACTTGGTACCTGTCGCTTGTACATACCACGCATATAGAACGGTTTCTGGAGAATTCCATGAACGTTGCACCTAAAATACAACCTGTAGCAGCTCCTAGTAAATAAAAGCTTGTTGTTGGTCTTTGGTGGCTTCTTACAAAGCAGTATTTCCCGATCCTATCAATTATATATAAGTTTTCTTGTTTAACCTGCATGGTTTATTGTTGTCATGAATATAGCTGAATCATTGCCCACGTGAATCGATGGAATCAAAACAAATTTGTTGTTTATGGAGAATATCACGTTCACATCATGTAATTAAGACATCATACAGCAACTCCTAATTAGAAAATATAACAGGAGCGATGGATGCTGAAAGAAAATTTGTTTTCGACCTTGTTCATCATCTTTGATTGGTGTGGCAACCAAAAGATCCGCCTACATGGCCATTCAATTATCACCTTTATCTACGGGTACCTGATTTATTGTTTGTAAAAAAGGGTTAAAGTAAACCGAGGGGGCAATAAAGTAAGGACAATCCAGACACTGGCAACATTGGGTACAAGACACAAACGAAGACATACAAAAAAAACCCCAAAAAACACAACACAGAATGAGCGAAACGTATCTCACTACAAAAGCACGCAGGCAACCAAAAAGATTATCAACATGAATCCCAACACAAAACTGAGGGTGAACCCAGTACCTTGTAAGGTCTTGTATTTCTGTCCACAGCGACAATTATAAGTAAAACACATATATATTTAATTTAGTGCGCACGACGCCCTTCTGCAATGGCCGTCATCAGGTACACTCAGTCAAAAAGATTGGAAAGACAAATAATACACCTAGTCTAAGGTAGCCTATGGTAGCCTAAGGCAGCCTAATGTAGCCTATGCCTGAGGGAGGTGAATTAATTACATTATTTAGAAATGTAAATTTCAATAATAAATTTATCTAATAAACAATAACTCTTCGGCACTATAACGCAATTGTACATGTTAAATTGTTTCACATCTCTGTAGAGGCACTTACGTAACGCATGTAAATGAATATGAAGTCACATTGAGTGTGAAATGCATTAACTCACGCAAATATATTTGAAACATTTAACACATTACTGTTTTTTCATGTCTATTGTATGGAATCCATATATTTGTACTGTGTTATCGATTTATTGCAGACGCTATTAATTCTGGAGATGTAAAACAATGTCACGGTATTCACATACACCATTGTAATGTGGGAGCATTTTCTATATTTTATGATCGCAATAAATAAACATTTTTTCAATTTCAATTTGTTGCAAATAACTTATAGGTTTAATATACAGATGAAATATGATTTAATTATCGAAAATATTATGATATTTGATGTAGACAATGGGTCCATTACAAATCCTACTTTGAAATAAAGATCATTCTAATATTAATTAGTCATAAAACATATGAAATTTGTAGATATCAAAGGCGTATTTTGAAACCGTAAATCGATGGACAAACTTTAAATGGAAAACATTTTAAAAAAAATACGAAAAGACAAACTTTACGCAGAAACAAACTAAATGTCAAGGAATAGAAAAAAAACGTAAATATCAAGCACGACGCACTTTTTATTGGATAACCTTCATCAGGTACGTTCAAATCCGAAAGATTGGAAAGATTGGAAAGCCAAATAATGTTAAAGTCTTTGGGAGCAATAACACCAACGAGCCTAAACAGGATAGCCAAAATTGGCTATGGTCACCTATGACTGAGAGAGGAGACCTTTAGATTTAATAATAATTACATTATTTAGGAAGTGTTAATTTCGATAAAAAATATAATTAAATAGCCATGTCAACATCAAAGTACTGACTACTAGGCGGATGATACTCTCGGGGTTTAATAATCCTCAAGCAGTGCAACATGTACAACACTACTAAATACTGGGGATGACATCGGGTTTTCTGGAAGGATAAGCAGCTCCAGCTCAAATAGTGGTACCTGTTGTGTTACTGAGGTTAAACTTAGGTTATAAGTCGTATTCAGTGGTAATAAAGCAACTACTGATTGTACACAAAAGCTCTGGAATATAGAATCAATTGGTAGATTATATATACTCTACACATAGGTGCTGCTACGTCTTTCATGTTGCAAGGTTTCGTTCTTACCCGACTCGCGCGATGTCTATGTCTAGGTGTAGCTAAACGTTTGAAGCATACCTAGAGGGGTCTGAGGTATCCGTTTTTATAAGTCTAATGCGATATATGAGATCAATATAATCGCCGAACTTCGACTTATTCAGTGAAATGACATGATCTATATTGCGGAACGTCAAATTAAAAGACAGAATAGATGAACACATCTGTTTTCGAAAGGAAAAATATACACACGACCACCAAACATAACACTTTTGTTGTGAATCAAACACTCGTGCATTTTCTTTCTTTTCCTAAAACACGGTGTTTGTTGATACACCGTCATAAATAATATATTTAATACCAAAACTATAACCCACAGTAAATCTGGAGCCCCGTTTTCACCGCTGATAGAGGTTACTATTTTGGAATGATGTTGTGTTGAGAATTCGGAAGATACTGCAGTAAAAACGTACATACATGTATCTAATTTAAAGGGATATTAAAGCTCATTTTGGTAATTTTTTGTATGTCATGAAAACTTGCAATTGGTCTAATAAATAATATTTATGAAACATTAACCCGGTTTTTATCAATGAAACTTTGTAAAAGTGACATAATTGCGGTTTTTCCATTACTTGAATTTTTGAACCTTTTAAGTGATATTTTAACGATATTAGGGATTATATGGGCGTGCAAAGTATTTTTGGATTGTTTTTACAATTAAATTGAAAAGAAACAGCCTTCGTCACGAGTTGAAAAAATATATGTTAAAACGAGCTTTAATATCCCTTTAATGATAACGATGTAATAACCATTATCAGGTACGCTCAAAATCAAAAGAATGGGAAGCCAATATAATGAAACAGATATGTTATACACCAAATGACATCAGAGGTTATTCCCACTGTGTGAGACTCTACTCTGATTGTGAAATGTAGAAAGGCAATAAAGCGCTTTTCCTTTACTGTCATTTGGATCTAAGTGTAATGTATTATATTATTTCATGTGCATTTACATCCAAAGCTTTTGTTACTAATAGCCAAAATCGGTTGAAGTTACGTGAAGAAGGATATCTTTAATTTTAATAATAATTGCATTATATATATAGCATTGTTTGCAAGGACACATATTCAATACAAATATTTATATTTTATTTAGTACACACGAATCAGTGTATTTATCCTGTAGAGTGAAGGAGGACGGAGTTCATCCATTTTTGTTGATATTCCAAAAGAACACAAAACAGAAGAATGATTGTCAAATATTTCCTCTTTTCTGTAATTTCTCTGGGGGTATATGTTGAATTGCCAAGTGAATTGTTAATAGTAAATTCCTTTATCAAGAAACCTATGTAATTTGATAAATGCATAAACATAGTGTTGGTTGATGGTACAACAACATAGTTGTCATGAAGGTAAGACATTTGTATTATATATAAACGTCAAAGAATACCGAAGGGGCAATCAAAAATGGACAATCCAGAGAAACTGGCAACATTGGGTACGGTACACAAGACGAAGAAAAACAAAGCAAAAACACAGCACAACAAACACAAAAAACGTTGATATAATTTGTATCAACGACCTCACAACCTTAACCCATTCAGAAAGGGGTAATCTACGTATTGTCTTTCACGTTTCGTCTATTATCTGGTATAAGCCTCAACATAATCTATAAGAATTGTAAAGCTTAAGTTTTCAGTTTATAGATTTCAGACATACCAATAGACCCGCATGTCGCGGGCCTGACCAGCATTTGTAATGGATTTCCAGATGACCAGCTAATCACACATTAATCCAACAATTGTTTATTTGAAGATACAAATGTAAATGAATTTGATGACAATTATTCAATATATTATACAGAGTGGCTATTGTGTTGTGCAATTTGTTTGACATTATTACCAATAGGATTCAAGAACTAGTGTTTTCAGTGAGGCACAGAGATGTCCAAAGACAGGCTGACAAATGAGAGGTGTCGGATTAGACAGGCTTTGACTCTCTATCAAATTCGATCTGCGTCTATAAATGACGTTGCAGACAACTTAAAATTGAGGAACCTGCTCTCTTTTTTTTAACACTTGAAACGGTTTAAAACAAAGCCTACATTAATGTGCCTTGTCTAGTCTCTTGTCAAGTATTGTTTTAATGGCCCATTTAAGATGTGTTATGACGGTAGCTTAAGAAATAGCTTAATATAAAATGATGAGTGAAAAATATGACGCTGTTTCGGTACTCGATTCTCGTAGTGAGATGTGATTTCCCGGATGTAAGTGGATTGTTCTCGTCTATATCGGTTGGTAGTTTGATTAACCTTTACCAATGCACCCAGTATCTTTCACCAATAATGTTGTGATTTCGATTCCCAACCGTGAAGAGGTGAACCCAGTTGTATTTGAAAATATACGTTAGAGGACACCGAAGGGGTAGTAAAAACATTCCAGAGAAAAAGTAAAAAATGGGTACACAAGACACAGGTCGAAGACAATGAAAGCAAAACAGAACTCACACCACTTTACGCAAACAAACACAAATAACGTAAATAAGACAATTGGAGTTAAAGACGAACCGAACGTATACATGTAGTTATTTTGGGCACTTATCAAATACAATTGTTAACCGTTAAGGTAAGACATTGATAACACCTCGTTGATGAAGAATACCACGATCAAGGCAGGGTAAAACAGATAATTTGACGTATGTTTTATTATCTTATGAGGAATGTGGCTAAGTGTGATCGTTGGTGACCTGTTTCATGGTATAATATCAAACCAATAAAAACATCTGACAATATGTCCATCTCATTGCCACCTTTACCTTATATACATAATTGATATTTTCTGAATTTGGTGTCGTCATATTAACCAAAGCTGAAACATAGCGAACCAAACATTATGCAACCCATTATATATATTTTATTAATATTTCTAGCGGTTGTACAGTTATAATCTAGATATCATGTTTTTCTTTATTAAAAAATATTATATATTTTTTTTTTGGCTTTATATAAAAATATTATATAATATATGTTTTCCTCTTCATTTTACTTAATGTAGGCATGGTCTTACGTTCAGTTTTATAAATTACTTTATGTCTCCCCGCCATATTAAATACTAGAATTAGTTTTATCGTATTAAACAATACGTCAATACGTAACACTTATACAGTTTCATTAGCTTTAATGTAGGTATGTTCCTGCATTTGCTGTTTGTTAATTACAGCTGGTTTTCCCGGTATATTGAACAAGAACATGTATTCTATCAAGTTACTAAATACCGAAGACTAATTGCATACACGGAAATTGGAAATATTATACACAGCAACAAATTCAGATATCATGTTTGCTCTACGTGGTAAGCAGCTTAAGGCCTTAAAATGATTAAATAGTTATATTTAAGCATGTTAAATTGATTGGTTGTTTTATTGATACTGGTGGCATTATTGACCATCACTGTTTACACTTTCTCTGTATAGGGTATTACAAAGATTAACGCATATGAAGATATATAAAATATTTCCGTTTGCGCCAAAAATACGTCCTTTTCCCCCACTACTCATTTCCGCCAAAACTACGTTTGCGTCACGCCACTAGGTTTTTATCATACCTAGTATCATTTGCGCAAAACCAATTATAGAATTGTGTCAATGTGTATAAAAAATCAAATTTTTTAAAATTTTTATTAAAATGTTGACTTCCTTCCTCTTGTACCAAATCCTCAGCAAAACAATCGGCTACTTCTTCTGGGCTGATACAGGCTAATCAATTTAATGGCGAACAGAAAAAGGACAATGGCCGGAAAGAAAACTAGACAGAAAACAAAAGATTCAGCAACACCACTGAGACCAGGGTGTAAATATGATGAAGACGATTAACATCTTACTGTTATTGTATTGTTAATATGAAACCAGCACGGCCTTGAATGCTCGCGCATCTGAAAATTATCTGGCAATTTCATCAAAAAGTGTCGAGATTTTTTGGGCCGAGATATATTAGGGACGACGTTTTTTAGGGCCGAATCTAGTCTCATTCAATCGAGCTGTCGTTCCTTTATCTCAAAAGTTAACTTCCGCGTAGAAACAAAAATTCTTGTCAGTATGTCAGAAGAGATTTAATAAATTAAAAAATATCAATATAAGTAAAACAAGCTAACAAAATGACTTTTATTACACACGGGTTCCGGGTTTCAGTGGTATCGGACGTACGAGAGAGGGTACGAGACTTCAGGATCACATTTGCGCTTTATGTTAAGAAGATCTTCATTAGTTGAGTGTGTTAGTGTGTTACCCTGGAAACCGGTGTTTACAAAACGTAGAATTTTTTTTTCTTCGACAATATGTTCAACCATGTTTGTTAAAAAATCCTAAGTACACATTTTATACCATAAAGAGCTCGCTTAAGCTCGCATATTAATGTTCGTTATTCCATTATAATTTTTACATAATCTATATATTTGTACAATATTTTTGATTCATGCTTTTTAAACATTTATGGCAGACATATCTTTCGGAGACATTAATTCTACAGACGTATAATAATGTCACTTGACTGTACATAAACCATTGTGGTATACGTGCATGTTCTCAATAAATTATTCAAGATTTTCAATATTTCGATTCTTGTCAATAGCTTCGAGGTTTAATATGCAGATAAATATATTTTTGATTAAATCATCGGAAAATATATGATAGCATTACTCACACGGGGATAATTCCAAACTAATAATTTGAACGTAAACAATAATATAAAAATAATGTCATACAACATTGTAAAGAATATAAGTGACTTCCTTGATTTTTGTTTTGGATTTTGTTTTATCTAAAATGATATTCAGATAAGGAGTTTATGTGATATTAGTAAACATTAGGCCTATTGTGGTTTCGAATATTTTCATTAAAGTAATTTTCCAAGTCATATACGACATAGCTAAATTATAAAATAACTATAAATTTTCATCATTTATGCACAGTCATAATCGTCTGATGTTAAATTTTCACATTTCAATTTTATTCATCGTAATAAAAACGTACCTATCTAATTTAGTGCGCACGACGCGCCTCTGGAATAACCTTCATCAGGTACGCTCAAAATCGAAAGATTGGAAAGCCAAATAATTTAAAATCTTGGGAGGAATAAAAAAAATAAAAGAACTATAAATTTTCACCATTTTTGCGCAGTCATCATAGTAGGATGTTAAATTTTCACATTTCAATTTCATTCATCGTAAGATCTGTGCTTATTGAATTCTCATCTACACACTTTGATGCCAACTGGGAATCCAAGATAACCATCAACCCAGGTCATAACCTTAACATTGTATCCCAAGGGGAGATGTAACCATATCGTCTACTTCTTAGAAAATATTAAGATCTTTACACGCAATCTGCAAAATATTAAAAATATACGGCCATGTACGAAGTTAATAAACGTTAGAGACAACGGAAGAGACAATCAATAATGGACAATCCAGAGAAACTGACAACATTAACCATATAGGTGACAGAAGACAAATTCCAGTAATTAACTCCAAACGAGGATGTCTGTTAGGAGTAATCATTGGTGATCTGTTGTACGGCATGTTTAAAATGGCCGTGTCCATGTGCAGACCCCAGTCTCACCTTTGTCTACTGTAGAGGGCCGTCGTGATCATATGGTAGTTGGATTTACAACAATAGTCCGTTTTACTTTTATAAATGTTAATTATATTTTCTGAAGTGTGAAAATCTGGTAGGAGTGAGTACAAATAACAAACTATACCATGTGACATAGGACATTTAACTATTAAGGGACCAATAACAATTGACTACCATCGTAATGGTCAGTTAATGGTTAACCTTTTAATATTTAGATGTCCTTTGTCATATGTTACAATGAAATATACATTGAAAGCACATTTTGTTTTGATGGTTGGGCTCTTACACTATTTGTACTCGCTCCATGCAGATTTTTACACTTCAGAAAATATAATTAACATAGAGATCTAATGGGTAACTTTTTTAATAATGGACAAACATTTTTTAAATTAATTGTCAGAGTTCGTATATATCATATATTAATATACCTCTAGAAAATAAAGTGTTGATTTGAAAACTGGAATTTTACGAATGTTTTTCTGAACATTTATAGAAGTCAAACAGACTATACCTGTCACCACTAAAGTTGTGAATTCGAATTCCGAGAGGTGTACCCGATACAACATTATGTGATAAATTTTATCAGTGACTTGCGGCAGATCGGTCGGTTTCCTCCATCAATAAAACTGACCGCCACGATATAACTGAATTACTGTTGAAAGTGGCGTTAAACACCACAACTCTAACCCATTCCATTCAATTTTGTAAATTACATCCGGTTTTTCCGCCATTTTGAATACCAAAGTTTCTAAATACATAACACTAATATTTAATTTTTAATTTTTATTAGCCTTAATGCAGATATGTTTTTATGTTTATTGTTATGTAATTAACATCCGGTTTTTCGTTAAATTTAATTCCAGAATTGATTCGATCGAGTCACTAAAACAATTATAATTTATTCAATTACAAAATCGTACTAACGAATAGGCATTTGAAATGTTCTACCAAGTGACGAAATCTTATAAACTCAATTTATGTTTTGTTTTAGCACGTGACGATGTTATTGTGTCTGTTGCCATGACAATTTCATGTAATCTATAGTTTTAGATTTATTATGTAGAATTAGTAGCAAGACGTATAGTTGTGAGCCATTAATTATTGAAATGTATAACAATGTCACAGACTTAATCACACAAATGAATGTGGAGTACGTGCATTTGTTTGTATTTGAATATTGAAATAAATAACTGTGGTGTACGTACATTTTCGGTATTACATTTTTGCTATAAATAACTGTGCTGTACGTGCATTTTTCTGTCTTTTTGTGCGCAATAAATAACTGTGGTGTACGTGCATTTTCTGTATTTTATTTTCGTAATCAATAATCTTTGTTTTTAATTATACTTCTTGTAAATAGCTTCTGGATTTAATATATGATTATATCATCTGAAAATATATGACATCATTACTGTCAAAGGGGTGGTTACAAATGATTTGAGCATACAAATAATCTCAAAATAATATCGCACAACATCTGTGAAGAATGCAAAACTAAATATTTTATTCTTAATATAAAATGTTTATGTGATATGTATAAAAATTATAGCGGTTTATGCATTTTAATTTGAAACGACCGCCCAGCATGTACTAAATGTATTTATATGTTACCAATGAAAGGGTTAAACACACATGAATATAGCGATGTATGGTTAAGCAGATTTCAGTAGGTCGTCCTGGTCGCTATCGTATTGTATTCAGTACCAACCATCAATAAAGATGGCAGTCAAATCCCCCTCGTATTCGAAACAACTTTACCTAAAATTTCAGTTATTTGCAGCATCTTTGTTGATTTCTCCACGTACTCTGCTTTCCTGCAAAAGAGTTGTATGCCATGATACAAATGCATTATTTAAAACAAACTGACTTTCAAAACTCCAAAAACAACCTAAAAGGAAGTTATTTTATGTTGATAGACATATACTATTTCAATTCAGAGGCACATGCAACATTGGGCACAACACACATGACAAAATGAAATAAAACATACCACTCTGTCAGATCTGTGAACAAATCCATTCCTAAAATATACATGACCGCGCACTTTCCTGGCTTGGTACAAACACTTCAATTAAACGCGGCGGGGTTAAGTTAGTTTCTCCTTATAGTGAAAATATGTGGTCTTGTAAGAGTGCAAAGATAAAACTCACAGTAACACTAGAACGATTCGAAACACCGACCCAATCAAAAAGCCAGGGATGAACCCATGTGGTCGCGAATGGTATGTAGTTCCTGTTTCCTTTAAGACAACCGCATTGTAGCTCATAATAAATTACGGTAAAAACCTGTCCGTGATAGATGTCTGTCAAACTGTCACTATTATTTATAGTAACTACTGATGGAATTGTCTGGTATCGTGACATACAATACATATATATATATATATATTTATGATTGTATTACCATTGTAATAAACACGTATATACAAATGTATCATATTTAGTGTGCACGACACGTTTCTGTAAGAACATTCATCAGGTACGCTCAAAGCCAAAATATTTGAAAACCAACTAATTTAAAAGACTTTAGGAGCAAGAAAACCAAAGGGCCTAATTCATCCATTAAATATCTTCAAATTGAATAATCATTCTCTACGTGATCTAGTAAGACATAAAGATTATTTGCGTGATTTGAAACGGCTAAATGTCGTTTGTTTGGGGTGGAAAATGGTTTGTATTCCTGCAAGTTCGTGCAATTATCATATCCCTACAATAATGCGTGATCCACAACATTTGGCATTGTGAAGAACACTGTTAACGTTTTCTCATTTATAGGTTTTGATTATATTTGTTTTGTACTGACTCCCGCAAGAAACAACCATACAAAAAATCGGTTGATATGTCTGTACATCTTGTATATCACTATTGTCTGGTATCCGTGATTTAAACTACTTTTTATTCCTACGAGATTGTTAGTTTCGTTTTTATTGTAAATAATTATGACAAATTATTCCCTTGACATTCCATTAAGTTTTCATGCTAATCACGAGTCTGATCATGCTACCTATACCATGATCAGCAGCCATACATAGACATAAATAATATATGTACTGTCAAGAATAATTGAAACATTTCAGCTTGCTTCTAATTTATATCTGTGTAATTGTTCTTCTCAAGATATAGCTCACGTACACATGAAATATGAGTTTTTCTCAACTCCGTCTATATGGCTATATAATACACATTATTGCCATGAACGAGACACTGTAAAACAGGCTGCAGTAATATAGTATGTTCAAGTGCCATACGTCTATTACATGATTAAGGATGAGTGTTTGACACGAGAGAAGATGTTGACTATCCTGTCTACGTTCTTTTGTTTACTTGTTCACACATATTATAATTATTTGGCGGTCCAAGGACTTTAATTATTTGCATTTGGCATCCCTATCTTTTCAGTCAGCAAACGAGAGGAAGGTTAATGCAGAACGATGTCTTGCATATAAATTAGAAATCTATCTTTTTATCAATAATATTTCATTTTTTTCTGTGGCCGTGATTTAATTTGGAGATAGTAGTACACAACGTAAAGTGTTGACCTTTCACAAGTCGCCGACGATTACATATTGTATTACAGTTGTATTAAATATGAAGCTCAATAACTGTACTTGATTTATTTTATTTCTTTACATTTCAAAGATAAATTAGCATACAATCCGATTGAAACCCGACATTTTTGGAAGTTTCGTAAAAATATTTCAGTGTGTCCCTATAGGAATTATGAACGTAGATACTGCATTAATTTAGAAGTAGTGTTGGCTTCACCGTTTCGTGTAGGCAGTGGTAAGATCGTTCGTAAAACTAAGGTTCTCCTCCCTCGAACATAGGTGACCTTAGCTGATTTTGGCTATCCTGCCTTTGGTTTTATTGCTCCCGAAACTAACTTTAAATTATTTGGCTTTCCAATCTTTCGATGTTGAGCGTACCTGATGATGGTTATTCCATAAACGAGTCGTGCGCACTAAATTTGATATCTACCTTTTTGTTTTATGGGACACGTGGATATTTCAATGCGCTATATATTTGTTCGAGGTAAATGTATTCTGTAGAACATTAATCTCAATATATATTGCTTTCTGAGTCGTGAAATCGTGATATATATTTTTTCGAAGACGCTATATATTGTCTGTAGTCAAATAGAATTGATAGGTCTTTGCTGACGATGTATAAGCAAATTCAATAATGTGGTATTTCAGCATGACGTCAAAATTTCAGCCTGTAATTACCATAAATCACAGCCATTTTTCTACTTGATATTAATCGGATGATAAGTGATATATGAAACTCTCTAACTTACGTGCCCTGTCATAATATTATATGATTGAAAGTGTTTTCTATTGATAAAGACAATTGGCTATCAGAAATGAACAGAAGATTGTAATAAACTCAAACGTACTCACGCAATAACCACACATGGAAATAGAGTTAATAGGCTTGAATGGTATACTATTTCCCCTTGGGTAATATGCCAGTTGGTTAATTTATAAACCTACGTGGAAACTAGTGGTCCCACAAATAAAATTACAAGTGTCTAAATTTAAATTATTTTCATATAGTGTATAATAGTATTCCTATATTCCTTCATACCATGCAAGTGTACAATAAAATATAAAACTCGTCCTTATTGTCTGCTGATTTGAGAACATTGCACCATTTACACGTTAAAGACAATTCGCAGGACCTCACGATGAACAACAGTGTGGTCGTTGATGGCCCATTAAGAGGCAGGTCAGTCCGATCAATTCCATCATCGCTTGAATTTGTTAACCTCCGAGATAGCAATCAAAACATTCGTAGAAATAGATTAATGAGTAACAGTTTGGTATGAATTGACGTTTGTTTGTGGCCCTATTACAGACACATTTGTTCGACCCTATCACTCATTTGTTCCTGTGACCTCATTAACTTCAACTCGCAGAACCACATTTCACTTTCGTGATTGAATGTGTATATACTTTTACTTCTATTTACGGCTTCTGGTTTACCCTTTGGACGAATTTAAAAGGACAAGTGCAAATATAAAAAGATTTAGCTAATATAAAAAAAAGTGCAAATTTAATAAGACAAAGGCAAATATAAAAGAACCAAAGCAAATATAACACGACGCAGACGAATATAAAAAAAAATGTGCAAATTTAACAAAACAAATGCAAATATAACAAGGCAATGACAAATAGAAACATGATTTGTCTAATTTAACTGGTATTGTTTAATTATTAATATTTTACCGGTTATATTTGCAAAAAACGAGCATATTTGCATTTTCTATTTCCCAGTGTTGGGTACAAGACACAAACGAAGACAAGATAAAAAAAAAATCACGACGCAGCAAACGTTGAGCAGCACGGAACCCCCTAAAAAGAAAACAGAGATGTACCGAGGTGCTCAAGAAAGGCAACCGATTCCTACTTTCTTTAAAGATACCCGCCATTTTACTAAAGTTAATTCCGATAAAAGACTAAATAAAGAACATAAAGAAATATTTGTTAAAGGGAAAATATCCATTGCCATTTGAGAAATGAATATTTTGTAACGGTCAACCAGTCCGTTTACTTTTTTGTACTGATGACTTCAACCTACGGACAATGCAACCTTGTTTCAGCAGCGTTTACATCAGCAGCTCTGTTCAGAAAATCACTGTACTGTACACAAGGTTTAGAATCACGTAATAGTGAAATATTGCCACTATGGAAAGGAAAGTTGAAAATTGAAAAGGTAAAGTCAATACGTTTATCGTAGCGTTTTGTTTTTAATTTTCAATGTGAAGGTTAAGATAAGAAACAGATGTGTGAGTGCCAGTAGTATCCTTTTACTCAAGCTCACTGTAATTTATTTAAAATAAAAAAAGTAATGGAACGGGACAATAACCTTTATCACCCCTTGGATAAAGTAGTCCGGTAATTTAGGTGAAAAAGATTTTTCTATCTTACCCCGGCTCCTGGGTAAAGACAAGCTACACGCGTGTTTTCCATTGTAGAAGTAAATTGTAGATTTATCGATATACATCCGTGTCTTGACAGTATTTTAAATACGTTTCATAATAAAATATATAAACAGCATCTTTAAAAGCTACTATAACAGTGATAATACCTATAAAAATTAATTTGACCCACATTTCGTATTTCGGGAACTACTTTTTTTTTATTTACGTTAGTTACAAGGGAGATCACTCTGTTATTTACACTATCGTCTGCAATTCTAAAATATTGGTTCTTCATGTAAAATATTTCAAAATTATGGATTTTAAAATTGGAGATGTTGTACAAATTGGCACACGTGGGCATAAAGGGAAAATAGTAAACATAATACAACCAACCGGAACATATTCCATGTATACTATCCACAATTACTTTGATGGAACTATCACAAACTGTGCAAAACATGAATTGGTGAAAGGAATGGATGATTTCCTATTTGAAGAAATGTTTAATGACTTCCAAGAATATGATAATATTCCGTTGGCATGTAATTCTTTGCCAAATAAATCTGACAGTACAACCGCATGCTCTATTACCACTGCTTCGGACTCTCCGCTTAATACAAACTCAATGTCAACTACCATAGAATCTTTAGTAAATGATCCAAATTTGTCATCCTCTGGGATAGATCTTCCACACGACATCGCAAATTTTATAGACAATATACCGGTAGCCAGTGATAATACTAAACTTAACTACACAATGTTTCTTGATTTAACTGATGATGATTTGAATGACTTTGTCCTTGATAATGAAAACATAAATACAAGGAAAAAAAGTGAGGGCCATATTAGACTGTTTACACAATTTTTGATGGTCAAAAATTATACCTGTGAAATGAACACAATATCTGCAATTGAGCTTAATAATTTGCTATGTAAATATTTTGTTGGTGTACGCCAAAAGAATGGAGAAGAATACGAACCATCATATTTACGTGGCATGCTAGGTAGCTTCGAACGCCACCTTAAACGTAAAAATTATGGCATTAGCCTTATCAGTGGTTATGAATTTTACAAGGCTAGAGATGTCCTAAAATGTAAACAAAAGGATTTGAAAAAAAAAGGAAAAGGAAATTTGCCAAAGCGTGCTGAACCGTTAACAGACACTGAAATTAACACACTTTTTGATAAAGAGTTGCTCGGCAAAAAGACTCCATCTAGGCTATTAAATACTTTGTGGTATTTGAATACCCTTCATTTTGGGATCCGTGGAGGAGGAGAAGAGCATAGAAGGTTAAAATGGGGTGACATAGAACTGAGAAGGGACACAAATTCAAATCTTGATTATGTTGAATTCAACGAAAGGCAAACAAAAACAAGAACGGGCGAAGACGCAAGAAATGTGCGTGACAGCAAGCCCCGTGCTATTGAAACACCTGCATATAAATCGCGTTGCCCAGTAGGAATGTATAAAGAATATCGTAACCGACGCCCCCGTGGTGTTTTCAATTCAACTGACCCATTCTATCTTGCTATTGTGACCAACAAAGAAAACCCAAGAAATGACGATCAATGGTTTTTACGTGGACCGTTCGGTAAAAACAATATTAACAATATTTTGAAAAACATGGTCAAAATCGCTAAATTACCAGAGCATGAAACGAAAAGACTGACAAACTCAAGCGTACGAAAGCATCTGTGTCAAAAACTCATGGATAAAAATGTACCGGATGAACATGCTATACATATCACAGGACACACAAATTTCAGTTCACTGAACAAATACAGGACATTAAACGAAAACAGAAAGAAAGAAATATCACAAATATTGTCAACCACTACTGATAATAACTCTGTCACACAAAGTTTGAAAAATAATGGTACTTTTGTTGGACAAACGAATTCTGAACCTACCTTACAGCACACTTCCACGATGACATCGTCTCTTACGAATATTCCAAATTCAAATCCCTCGGATATATTCCACGCCATGTTTTATGGCTCGACAATAAATGGTGGCACATTCAATGTAAACATAAACTTCATGTCATCGTCTTCACCAAAGCGCGCCAGACAAAGTTGAAAGTGAAACTAACTTTTACGTCATCAATTGACATTCAGATATTATTGATTTGACCCAGTTATGTACTTTACTGTTTTTCTTCTTTGTAACATGTTTCATTGTTTGACATTATGAATAATATGTTACTTTTTTTTATTGTAAATCTATTACAAGTTTGTTAACTTTATTATTTTGAAACGTTTTAAAGTTGTAAAATGAAAATCTTGTTTTATTTTATTACGTAGCATTTTGGTCCTGTGATACGGTTAGCAAATTAATGCGCCAAACTACACAAAAAGTAAACAAACATTTACACGGTAGAAATGGGTGAGAACAAGAGTCACACACCGTGAAAGGTGCAAGGTAGTAAAATCTGTGAAACCCTCGGGTAAGATTTAAATCTTACCCTCGGGTGTCACAGATTTTACTATCTTGCACTTCTCCCGATGTTAGACCCTATATTTCTTAATAATTTAATCATGCACCCTCTACATCAGTATCGGTACATATCATCTATGCACGACCCTATATTATATTCACTGGATTTGTTCAAGTATATACAATAATACACATTAGAAACAATAGCAACAATGAACACCAACATAGAACCATTCTCTAATTTAAACAGCATCCGACAGACACAAAAGGAGGAGGGGAAATAATACCAACATACAGTTGGGAAAGACACTCTCAGTGCTAACCATCATTTTTTTCGATAGAACAACATTTTAAATAAAATGTTTTGGATCTTGAAAATGTGCATACATGGTTGTTTTGTACATTCAGTGTTTGAAACAAATATGAAGTAAGTTATTATTTACATACATACATATGATGCTCTCTCGTGTTTATTTACACATCGAATCCATTTGAAACGTTATATTTAACCAACAACAAGATCCGTTGTCGTAGATATTTGAAGAATACGGTCTCACGTTTCTGTATTGATGTTGATGATTTGACGGATTGTATTATTTCGATTCCGGTAAGCAAATGGCAGTTCGTACTATTTTAAGACGGATGTTCAATCTTTTGCATGGAAGTACATCAAGGTTTCATTAATCGTTGCATTCTTATTCGTTTTTTCCCCTGTTTTCATGGCTTTTGTTTAACCGTTGTTTGATGATATGTTTGTTAAGTTCCTTTTTTTCTAGCTTTAAGATATTGTAAACCGTGAAGCCAGGAAATACATTGATGTACACGTTTTTACTTGTATTCGAAGCCCATTGGTTTACTAATACAACTTTGATCTATTTAGATGACAGCCATTTTAGCAATCATTGATGAACATAAACTTTTCCATTATTTTGTGAATTTGTAGTGTAATACAATTAAGTACACTGTTTCGTCAGATATCAAGTTTAACTAATTAATTGGGCTGTAATTGAATATATGTTTTAGGCAACTTAGGTAGGTCTTAGGTCCAATCCATCATCATAATGCAGAACGGACAAGGATAGAAACGTGATAATTTTATTTAAATTGCATTAACACCTTTTGTATTGTTACTGTGATTTGTAAATAGGAGAAATGTAACTTAGCATACACGAAATATTTTCTGACAACTGTCACACAACGTTATATATTACAATAAAAACAACTTTAATAGATTAAAACTTATTCTTTATTTGATGGATTTTGAATCTGTATGTGCATTAACATAATAAAACAGCAGTTACACCATGGACGTATAAATGTGTTTATTTGTCTTGACAATTGTGATACCCAATATGACAAGGTCGAGTTTAATTGTTTTATTGTTGATTGCTTACGCCAAACACCGTATATAAACACAAGAGAAAAAAACAAGATGCAATCAAGAATTTACAATACAAAGACATCAGGAACATTAAACACACCAGACACAGGACGAACACAAAGAGGGAAAAACTGCGAACACACACATAAATATAGCAAAGGTGAGCAACATATATATAGACCCCCACCAATCAACCGAGGGTGAACCCAGGTGCTCGCGAATTGTAAACCGTTCCTGTTCCTTATAAGACACCCGCCATGTTACTCAAATAATTAAGTCCGTTAAATATATTGCTAGTGATAGAAGACAGAAATATATTTTACACATTTTTTAGGATTAGAACAAAATCAACAAAATATACAGAAATGAGATAAGATTGGGAAAACCGCGGGAAAATGCACGAGTACTGATCGCATTCAAAAAAAAAATTTATTAAACTTTTGCATCGGAAACAAGGTTCATAATCTGGTTTTTTTTCGAAATCTACAAAAGGGCTCTGTAGCATGCAAGGCTCATGCTACTGTCCAAAAATGCCACCTACTATGGCCCATGGTAAACACCCCTATATATAGAGGGTATATTAAAGCGCCACAAGGGGACGTGCTGGAATGTTTACTGCTTGAAGACACCACTAGTACCCAGGACAATGGAAACAAAGAACATATATACTAGAAATGTTACCAATACCAACCAATACAACTTTCACTTTCGGTAATTGTTCCTTCCTCGGAATTTTATTTTCCCTTTCCCCATGTGAGAAGCAAGAATTAAAAAAAACCATTTCACTCAATTGTGACTTTTCGTTTTTTTTTCGATACCCAACGGAGATCGTCGTACGATAAAATTCTGTCAATATATATATCCTGTTGACATATAGGTAATGAATATTTTTCAAACGTCAATGAGATAATTACACTACTGGAACAACTAAAGTACACATTGGGGAACTCGGTTAAACGCAATTTATTTTATTCGCATGTTATTGAAATATTTTGTGCTTCCAAAGCTATAAAATATAACACAATACTGTAGTAAAGTTAGCAATTGTTATCAAGTTTGATGACTTATATCTTCAATAAGAAAACAATTAATAGGCTGGTTTTTCTTAATCAATGTTAAAATAAGAAAAAAAATATAAGTTATTTTCTATTACCCTTTATTGAATATGTATAAAATATCCAATTTCATGCACAAAATAATAAAACTGCAATAGTGTCAGAAATTCGATAGCTTGAACTGATGTTTAGATTTCTGTACATGTGATTTTCTTTATTTTGCCACATTTTTACATTCTTTGTCATATAGATATTGCAGTTAAAATTTCCATCCCATTATGTGATAATTGTCAATTCACCGTAAATTAAAATGACACTGATATTCTATTGATAATTCTAAGAGATAGTAAGTCAATCAAATTCTACTAAAACGTAGAAATCTAATGTAGTGCGCACGAAACGTTTCTGGAATAATATTCATTAGTTAGGCTCAAAAGCCAAAAGATTGGATAGCGAGATGACTAGTGTGTCACTATTTTAATAAAATATTCCGTAATGTTTAGTTGAGAGCTTTATTAATTCCCTCCCTATGTAACAGTTTGTGTAATAAAATGGCCACTTCATGTTTAAAGTAAATATTCAAATTAAGAACTTCCATTATTATACTGGTGTCCATATCAGATGGTGTTCATGTCGCTAATCACTAACATGACGGATGTCACAAGTAGAGGAGGAGATACTAACCCTTCCGGTACACCCCTGGTATTTGGTGTGGTTCATTTGCTCGATCTTTGGTTTTCTGTGTGTTGTTTTGTAGATCGTTGTTTGTCCTTTTTCTTTTGGCCATGGTGTTGCCTGTCCTTCGATTTGCGGCCTCTGATCTCCCCTATAGTGTCTACAAACTGTCTTAACTAATAAGGATAGAAGCGTATATCCTGTTGAATGGAAGGTTGATTGAATTTCTGGTTGTGTAAGGTCGAGCGTCAACAATTCCATGGCGATGATATATAGAAATGTTGGAAGAGATTGGTACAACAGGGACAACTACTTTTGACTGCGACTAAAAGAACAGTATGGAGATTTGGGAATGACAGAAAAATTTAGCCTTTTGCTGTATCTACAATACGACTACTCTGTGGCAATCTACAAACTCTTACACATTATGGCACACGGAAAATAATTTTTGAACGCCACTATAAAGCTAAACTACTAATAAATTGGCGCTAAACACCAATCAATCCATAACAAATCAGTTGAGTTGTTTAATTCGACAGGAAGCCAACAGGTGTCATTGAGCTAATGGAATAAAATTCCGGTTTCAACAAATGTGCTCGTATTATATATATATATCTATATATATATATATATCGAGTATTTTTAATTCTGTCCTAGAAATTGTACAACTGATTAGAGTATATGCAGCTTCATTAATTATTTTTGGAGGTTTCATTCCTTAAACGTAAACAAAAAATGTATATACCCAGATGCGAATTCCATATTTGGCAAGATGACAGTATCTCGTTCATCAACCCACACATAAACAAGCAAAATCTTGAAAGTATTATGTGGGAAAAATCAATAATATTGTTAATAGGAAACACAATTTGAAAATTGAAATTTGAAAGGTTTTATAAACAACGATATCTATTAAAGTTTTATGGAAAACAAATTGTGGTTTAAGAATAATGTTGCAATCACAGAATGATGAATGATCGATCATTTTAACGTATGAGGACAACTATTGACATTTCATTTATATGCAACATGCAACAGTGGTCTTAACGTGGCTGTGTATGATGATACGACGTGCTCTTAGGTAATTGAATGAACGCTTTGTATAATTTGTTTAACTTCAAACACATGTACATGTTTTTGATCTATTGATTTAAATAAAATTCAATGACATTTACTATTTATTGCATTTCAAAACATACATGGAAAAGCAACCTGTTAACTCCTATTGTAAAGATATGTTCAGCGTTGGTGGCCATTTTAGTTTTCCGATCGAAGCAACACTCACACACATTCTAAATGACTATCAAAGTTTTCAAATAATGTACGGTTTGAGTTCAAGCAAAATACCTGCCTATGAAAATGCTGACAATATTTGCCTATTCGGTGCTATGTTTAACTATGTCGGGCACTGTCAACCATATTGGAATTTCGATTCACACAAAAACGTATTGCCGAAACACCACCAAATGAATATCTATTTACAGGTTCAATCATTCTAGTAGTTCCTGCGTGAATTTATTTCCGTGAGGTCTTATTTTATCCAGGCGTAGCAGTAATTTATTTTTTATTTTATCAAATTTAATGTTATTTGGTCCACTGATGTTGGAGATTTAGACTTTAAATATAAAATTGTAGACGGACGACGATGGACGAAACCGTGTTGGCAATATCAATTGATATTTGGTCCAAATGAGCTATAAACAATCATTTTCAAGACTCACACAGTCATATACTTCATGTAATCTGATATTTGTTTAAAAAAAATATTTTCTTCAATAACTGATATAGATATAATTACGGCAGTATTTATAATTAATTCGATTTGGATATGACTTAATATCAATTCTAATATGAGGTCTTTCAAACGCTTTGAGTTTAAACCCGTGGTAAAATAATATTAATCTATGACCGATCACAGGTATGTGTGAACAGGACCCTATGATGACCCCTCCTTTTTCTTTCTTTTTTTTTAGATGTTGCCCCCCCCCCCCCTTTTTTTTTTTTTTTTTTTTTTTTTTTTTCTTAACATCGATTATTTTTCATATAAACAACATTTTGCAACTTTCTATGTAACACTGTATGACATATATACAATAAATACAATCAAACTAGTTTCTATCCATGCCGGTTTTCTGACATAATATTATAAGAGAGAAGGTAAGTCACTCTTCTTTGTTTACATTGGGGTACCTGTTGTGCATTCATCTTAAATTTAGTGAATAAAAAAGGCCTACCTGTCTGGAAATTGGCTTATTCCTTCTCTGTATATATTATTCTCCCTGAAAACACACATCAATATTTATTTACAGCAGCTGACAACTCTCCATGGAACATTTTCCACTCGCGATTTGCGATTTTCAGACGACATTTTTGAAAACTCGAATTAAAGCTACGGAAGTGTGATATTAGGGACATCTGCTGGTCATTTGAAATATTGACGATACGGTAAAACGCGAGAATTCCGGGTAAAAAGTTCGGAAATTTTTTGGCGCAAAATTTAATTTTACCCGGAACTCTCGCGTTTTACCGTATCGTCAATATTTCAAATGACCAGCAGATGTCGCCAATATCACACTTCCGTAGCTTTAATTCGAGTTTTCAAAAATGTCGTCTGAAAATCGCAAATCGCGAGTGGAAAATGTTCCATGGAGAGTTGTCAGCTGCTGTAAATAAATATTGATGTGTGTTTTCAGGGAGAATAATATATACAGAGAAGGAATAAGCCAATTTCCAGACAGGTAGGCCTTTTTTATTCACTAAATTTAAGATGAATGCACAACAGGTACCCCAATGTAAACAAAGAAGAGTGACTTACCTTCTCTCTTATAATATTATGTCAGAAAACCGGCATGGATAGAAACTACTGTTTGATTGTATTTATTGTATATATGTCATACAGTGATACATAGAAAGTTGCAAAATGTTTTTTATATGAAAAAAAATCGATGTTAAATAAAAAAAAAGAAGAAAAAAAAGGGGGGGGCAACATCTGAAAAAAAAGGGGGGCATCATAGGGTCCTGTCCACACGTACTTGTGTGACCGATTAAATTTATGACGTCATCGACAATTTATAACGATATTTTACCAATTTTTACATATTAGAATCGAAATAATTCATGGAAGCCATATGTATATATTGTTTTTACGCTCGGGGTAAAACTTCGTGACATAAAGGCCTACCCGTGGTAAAAACAATATATACATATGGCTTCCATGAATTATTTCTTAAATAAAAATGAATTACTGCAAAACCTGATATTCGCTTAGAAAAAGAAATAATTTCTTCAATAACTGATATAAGTATAAACATTACAGTAAGTTCAACTGGAAAATACATGTATCAGAAATTTATTAATACTGATAGTCTATCTCTTATCAGATCAAAAATGAAACTCTTAGAAATAAATGATGGTGAAAAACTGTGTTGTATTAACACAAGAGTTATATGGCTTACCGTCATATTGTTATTATTAACAAATATTGATTATGTAAAATTAATATTTCTTAGAAAAATTTAAATAAGTGATTTACATTTAACATACATGATAAATAACTACTGTATTGGTTCTTTGAATTTGATTCCAGGATACAGGAGGATTAAATACAATACAATGTAGAATGATTGTATATTGTCATACATGCATAATAACACAACACATACCTATTTACAGTTCATAAGACATTTTTGCTTCATATCATTCAATGGTCGCAACCCTTACAATACTTTGCATATTGACTAAATAGACAATATACATTGTTGAAAAATATAAAATGTATTTGTAAGAGCTTTAGAAATAGGTAGAAATGTCTATTAAATTATTTGGTTTTGAACGTACCTGATGAAAGTTATTCCAGAAACATGTCGTTCACACTCAATGTGATATCTACGTTTTTGTTACATACATCTTGATGCTGGATTACAAATATCTTGCCATAGGTCGGGACAAAAATCTTATTTTGTAAAACAAAAGCACTCTGATTATATCAAGAACTACTATCATCAAAATGCTACCGTTTCTGATTGACACCATATATGTTATGCTTGGTAGATGTGTTTTCCAACAAACAATCGACATTGCTATGGGTACTAAATGTGCTCCTCTTCTCGCACGATGAAGACGTCATACAAGGTTTTCTCAAGAAAAACGAAAAGAAGTATTTTACCTCTGATGGGGTAATGTTAGTCTCCGACGGCATCATCCGATATGCATATGCAATTACAGATTTGTACAAATGTTGTTTTTTGCGGACTTATAGACGAAGTGCAAAATATTACCTTTCTTGTTGCCTTGTGATGTCGAAATGTATTGCATATCTCTTGTTATTGTCTATTTTTAAGTTTATGAGTACAAAATTGTGTTTTTAAAGCGTGTGGTATTGATCACCAGATGGATGTATCATGCTTATAGGCAATTAATATCCACCGATATGGTGTTTTCACCACATTTATATAGGAAATATCTTGATAAATGTATGAAGTGTTACACAATATTAATTAATTATGCATAAGAACATAGAAATATACGAATGTGTATATATATGCATATATTTCTTAAATACCCTAGTGCATTTGTTGAATTTTCATTATCTTTAAATAAAAAAAAAGAATCCAAAATATCGTGTCATATATTGTAATTACATTCACATTAAAAAAACTGTCAAACAACGTGATAGCCATTTTCAACTTACCCTGTGCATGGAACATCACCACTTTAAACCGGGGGCCACCGAGGAGACAATAGTTTTAGAAAGAGTCACTAGTTTAGCCCTCCTGTGCAAAGACTGTAAGCTATTGCCGTCACTCTGTGTCGGTCCCTTATGAAGCATATCGGTTTTTGAGAATAAGAAGAATAAGAAATATTTTCAACGTACAAGTATTTCAATAAAAAGTGGAAGGGGTAACTAGTTTCATGAACCAAAATCTCCCATCTTAATGTAAACAAATAAATAGGGATATGACTAAACGTCAGACAAAAGTAAAATAATCCGAAACAATGAATGTGCATATATATGTGTTATATAAATACAGGAGCTATAAAGCTTAGTTTCATATTTATATTTGAGACAAATATTGACAATGAAAATAACTATCTCTTAGAAAAATAAAAAAAAAAGAGATTTACATCTAATATACATCATAAACAACTAGTGTATTGATTCTTTGAATTTCATTCCAGGATAAAGGAGGATTAAATACAATACAATGTAGATCGATTGTATATTGTTATAGAATGCATGCCATTTCAAGGAGAACATTTTGAAGATATCAAATGCGTATTCAGAAGCTGTAAATCGAAGGACAAACCAAAATAAAAAGGAAAAAAGGACAAATTATAATTTAGAAAATACTACAAAATACATTTTGAACAGTGGAATTCCGACGATATGCATAGTAAGCTATACATATTTACAGTTCATTAAAACATATTTTTTAAAGTTTGTGGTTGCAGGGCAGTTACTTTAGATACTTTGTATAATGGTTAAAATGCATAAAGCGTTCATAAATCCCTAAATAATACTTTTCGCGACAGTTAAAAGAAGATATGTATTAAACAATTTTTACTTATTTTGTTGAGTTCCGGATAATTCAAATAGAAGCAGAAAAATGTCAACTTACAATTTTTTTTAAAGTCAGTTTTTTCCAGTTATAACTTAGTTTTCTGTGAGCAGACCTGATCTACTAAGCCCGAAAATCGGTTCAGCTTCGAATTCTTATACAAATTTACTTAGAAAAAGCTAACCTGAATATATCATAAGTTTACTTGTAGCAATAAAGATCTGACCAGATATTATAAAAAGTTTGACTATAAAAAGCTTATCCTAATGTTAAGTTTTCCATCTCATATTGTTTGTTGTTTTCATCGTTTGACGAATCATAATTGAGCTGACATGCAAATCTTGATAACTTCGAACAAAGCGGACCTTCTATCTTGGTAACTTTCTGTTAATATGTGATGGAAGTTACTTGTCAAATACAGGCCAGCAATTTGATTAACTTGAGAAAAAAAATTACAAATCTGCATCAAGCAACCCCGATATAGATTAAAGTATATTTTATAAGGTAACTTCAAACCCTGAGCCGACCAGAAAGTTACATGAAATTAACATTTAGGAATCTTCTTAACGTAAGCTTAAGTCTTTATACATCTCTGGGTTGCTGTGAGTTAGAGTGATTACAAATCTACTAGTATGCTTTTCAATGCAGAAAATAACACAATGACCATTAAACCACCATCGTTTATATGAGATGCAAACTACACCGAACACCACACGATGCAATCACAGGATGCCACGGCTTCCTCATGCGCCACTGTTAATGGAAATTATTGTCATCTCTAGGTAAAATCATAAGGATTTCTAGAGAAAACAACCCATTAAAATCATACTTAAAATAAACTAGAATTTTTATAGAATTATGGTTTATTATTACAATAACCTGAAAACCAATGCCATGTTCAGATACATTTATTCTTAATGATTATTTAAATTTAAAAAAAAGTAGATTTGAAGTTACCAGAACCTTGCAAGAGAATTTTCTTCTTATCAGAACATGTTGCGATTTATTGGTGTTTAACTCCACATTCACCAGTATTTCAGTTGTTTAATCTAATTCGTGGAAAGAACCAGAGTACTAGGGGAAACCATAAAAATGATGCAATTAAAAACTTAGCTCATAATGTACTGAGTTCCACCCTGCCAGTAGTCAATGAATTGTAGTGATATTTTGTTTTGAAACGATCCTTTTTGACGTTTTTCAAGTAACAATGTGAGTTGTGAGACCCAGAGAAATTCAATAAGACAAACAACTGACCAATGCTGCACACATCTTGTCATGTAAACTCTAAAAAGCACCATGTTTGTTTTAGCTAAGTATTATCAGATATATGTCAGAGTCAACTAGCCTAATATAATATGTAACCAGGATTAATGTTACATGAGAGAAGTGAAGAATGGGAATCGACCTATTGTAGCTATCAGTATAGTGTTTCCGCATACCAATGCCGATCTTACACGTTTTTACATGTATACCTCTATATAGAAACTGTTACATAGATTATATAATTATTTGCTGCTATTTAATTTTGAAGGAGGGGTTAAAGATCTCAAACAATATTGAACCACACAACAAGAAAGGTATTGATGCCTAAACGAATACATGTATATGCACAATTGGAACCAATGATGTTGTATTACTGAAGGATTTGCAAAGTTTAAAGCAGGCTTCTAATTTTATATATAAAAATCGTTGTTTTAAGAAGAGTTTGAAGATACCAAAGGGGTAATCAGAAATCGTATATCGAAGAACAGACAACACAATGGCTAAAAGAAAAAGTACAAAAGTACAAACAACAATCTACAAAGCATACACATAAAACTAAAGATCGGGTAACACGAACCAAACTAAAACCCGGGGTGAACTCAGTTGCTCCGGAAGGGTAGGCAGTCCCTGCTCCACTAGTGCCACATGTCGTGTTAATCTAGTTACAAACCCGGTGATAAGTCATGAATGAGGAAAGGACCGGGTAGTGTTTCTGATACTGATACAGTAATACATAATATATTTATATTTTATAAATATATATATTTTAAATTTTCAAATATCTTACATGTAGCAATTTGTTTCAATTTTGCGTTTTGGTTTTAAAAGTGGTATAAATTCAGTTCAAATACACGCTCTACGCTGTAGTAAGATATATGATGTTAAACAAAAATAAAAGCCTTCTTTCCCAGATGACAAGGAAAATCTTCTGCACTGAGCTGCTAAATTCAGTTCAAATCCTCGCTCTAAGCTGTAGTAAGATATATGATGTTAAACAAAAATAAAAGCCTTCTTTCCCAGACGACAAGGAAAATCTTCTGCACGGAGCTGCTGTAAGTGATTAAAATATATTTTTAGCCATCTTTACCAGACGACAAATACAATATCATCTGCATAAAGCAAACAAGACAACTTTGTATTATTAAAGAAAACTGGTTCACTTGTGTCATCTAGATGACATTTTAAGTCACTTCAAAATATGTTCTAAAGGCTCGAGCTGAAGTTATCTCGCAGTCTTACAGCTATATTAGATCTGAAGAAGTTTGTTTTGTCTGATGACTCAAATGTATACCATATTAATGCATATCTCTTAAGAGATTATGTCATTTCCATTTTTTTTTATTGATTTGGAAAATAATCCACTGTCTGAAAAAAATGGTAAAATAATACAATGTCGAAGGCTCTTCTCATTTCGAAAAGCAAGAATATCAATGCTTAGAACTCGTTTCACGTATGTGTTTGGTTACAAAACATATTGGCAATTGTTTGCTTTTGATAGCGGATAAAAGTAATTTAACTTAACCTTCATCAAAGAAAGATATCTTCACATTAACCTTAACATGTAATGTTAAGATAATTTGATATTGTAAACATATGTTTTAAATACTGCATTTCAACCAACCCCGAAACACCTCTCATGTAAATACTCAAACATATTTGGCAGAGTTTTGATTGTATAAAGATAAAGAAGTCGCAAATGTCAAGAATTTTTTTGTCAATGTGTGACGTAAAAGTATTTTTGACATTTACGTCACCGAATATGGTACTGCTTTGACAACTATTTTACCTATTTTGTTCCTGTATTTAAATACTGTTACAGTGACAGCCGGAACCTTTGAACCGTAATGAGAGCGGGAGGTTTGGCGCCTTAAAATCTGATTCAACCCACCATTTCTTTAGAAATGCCTGTACCAAGTCAGGGTCATTACGGTTTTCACAGTTTTCCGGTTGTTGACTGATTTTGTCTGTTTATATAATTATGAGTTTTGACTTTCCCTTTGTAAGATTGTTCGGAGTTCGGTAATTTTGTTATTACCTTTATTTACTATAACCATGCCCAATGTCACTGCTGGTGGAATTTTTTTCCCCCGAGGTCATTGCAACTTGGTAGCTTTACTTAAGCAATTATGAATAACGAAATTAACGACAACATACCGGCTAGGACGTCACCCGGGTTAACAAGGTCCTCATTTGCTACTACACGGAACAGGGTAACAAATGATATATGCGTTCCACGGAATATCCTACGGGATACCCCCGATTTGTCTTACGTTCAGCCAGAGGGTAATTATTATTTCAAAACTTCAGATTCGTATCAAATTTTAAAATCTTGTTCTATTAATATTTCGGACTGTCTTAAATCTCCAGGTACTTGTGACTCTTCTCCATGCATTACTACTTGCAAAATAAAAACTGACAAAAATAATACTTGTAAAACATGCGTCATGCTAATAACTTCTCCTGAATTTACAAGTAATTTAACTGGAAAAACGTACTAAACCAAATCGTTTGAACCTCTGGACTGTTCTACTAAAAATGTTATTTACGGTATAGAATGTACACTCTGTGGACTTTTGTATGTTGGTGAAACTCGTCAAACATTGCGAAGTAGGATGAGCCAACATCGATATGATGCAAAAGATCCCAAATACAGGATTTTGTATAATCATTTCAATCAACCGGGTCATGACCGCTGTTTGACGATGAAAGTTCGAATCATCGAGAAGATTTACCATCATACAAACAGTCCTATTCTTAGTACACCTTACCGCACCGATAGAGAGTTGTTCTGGATAAAAGAATTAGGCACTGCAATGCCTTACGGTTGCAATGATAACATCAAAGGAGTGGGAAATTTGTCAAGTCCTGGATGCAACGAAATCAACGTGATGAGCCTTTTTAATACTATTCCAAGAACTAAACGTAGCCATGGTCATAAAAGAATTCAACATCCTAATGTTAAAAAGTCCTCTAAACCAAGAACGTTACAAGATACTTTTAATGATTTACTTTCTAATATACAGAAACCTCTTGGAATTCATCATATTCGTACAATCTTATTTTCACTACCTGTAAACTACCTCAAAGATCTTAAGGATTTTGGACTTGACAAAGGAGGCGTAGATCCTTTTTCTCCTAAGTACAGATTGTCTAGTATTATATGTGACGTGGCGTCCATTCGTCTTTTTAAACCAGTTCGATCTGAACCTCTTCATGATAACAACAGAAAATGCCTCCATATTCCGTTTGCTAACAAAGGAATCGATGCTATTAACATCAGCAACATTCTTAATAGAAAAGAGGTTGTAAAAGAAATTCCACCATATTTCAAAAATCAATCTGTTCCCATTGTCTCCTATAGCTACACTAACAGCATTGGCCGTAAAATTTTCAACTATAAAGAAGCATTGCAAGATATTAACATAGAAGAGTACCTTAAGAACCCTCTGACTTGTGACTGCTCCCACTCTCCTTTTCAATACAACCCATCTGGACATGTAATCACTGGTGATCTGAATATCATTCAACATGAGAGTCTCCGAAAGGTGATTTCTCATGGTCCTAAATTCAGAGAACCTCAACACATCAATTGGAAACATAATTTCAAGATAATTATGGATGCTGTTGAAGATTATGCCAGAAGGTGGATAAAGAGAGAAGTAGACCAAGATCCTGAGTTAGAGTCCTTGTCAGACTGGGTTAGAACAATTAGGTCTCTAGTACAAGGTCGGATTCACAAACTCAAAAATTGTGTTAATAGTCGACCTAAGTCTGTATTTAAAGACCAAGAAGCTGTTAAGTGTCTTTCCTCTCTTCATGACAAATATTTTATCGTTCCTGCTGAGAAGGCTTCCAACAATATCGTGTTTGTATGTAAATCATATTACTTCGAATGCCTAATCAAGGAATTAGGCATAAATAGCAACACCTCTAGTAATATCACATACAAACCAACTTCGTTCGACAAAGATGAAATCCTAGCTAACCACAGATCATTCATGACCTCTTTAAACATTCCCTCTGGTAAAGAGTCTGAGGATTTACCCTACTTATATTGGATACCTAAACTCCATAAGACACCATACAAAGAAAGGTACATAGCGGGATCATCAACTTGTTCGACGAAAGAATTGTCTATTCACCTGACAAAGATTCTGTCTGCAGTAAAAGAGGGACAACAGAAATATTGTGAAACTGTTTACTCGCGTAGTGGCATAAATCACATGTGGATTTTGAAAAACTCTAAAGATCTTTTGGATAACCTGAAATCAAGATCTTTCTCTCAGGTATCCTCCATCAAAACATTTGATTTTTCAACTCTATATACCACCCTACCGCATGACAAATTAAAAACCCGCTTAAAAGAAACAATTCATAAAGCTTTTAGTCATAGAAACTATGGCTCAAAATTTGTTGTGTTAGGCTACAATTCCACATATTCTTCAAACAAAATTCATAAAGGTAAAACATGCTACTCCGAGGAACAAGTGATCAGTATGCTGGAGTTCCTCATCGATAACATATTTGTCTCCTTTGGAGGGACACTGTTTCAGCAGGTCGTCGGCATACCAATGGGTACGAATTGTGCCCCGCTTCTAGCCGATTTATTTTTATACTCATATGAGTCGGAGTTTCTTCAAAAGCTTGTAAAAGATAAGAAGATTCATGAGGCTAGAGCCTTTAATTTCACATACAGGTATATTGATGACGTTTTATCTATCAATAATTCTAGATTTGCAGAATTTCTTCCATTGATATATCCTCCAGAGCTGGAAATTAAAGAGACCACCGATACAGCTTCGTCCGCATCATTTTTGGACTTATACCTCGAATTTGACGACAGTGGTCAACTCAGTACTAAAATTTATGATAAGCGGGACGACTTCAATTTTAAAATCATAAATTTTCCAAACATGTGCAGCAATATACCAGCTTCTCCTGCATATGGTGTTTACATCTCGCAATTGATTCGCTATGCAAGGGCCAGTAGCAATTATTCTGATTTCCTGAAACGTCATCTTCATCTGAGAAACAGGCTACTGGACCAGGGCTATAAAAAGATTCGCCTTATTCGATCTCTTAAAAAGTTTATATTCCGATACCAATATCTTGTCGAAATATATTCCGTCTCTGCAGAAAAAATTATAAGCGATGCATTTTCATATAGTGAAAATGTATAAAGATAAAGAAGTCGCAAATGTCAAGAATTTTTTTGTCAATGTGTGACGTAAAAGTATTTTTGACATTTACGTCACCGAATATGGTACTGCTTTGACAACTATTTTGTTCCTGTATTTAAATACTGTTACAGTGACAGCCGGAACCTTTGAACCGTAATGAGAGCGGGAGGTTTGGCGCCTTAAAATCTGATTCAACCCACCATTTCTTTAGAAATGCCTGTACCAAGTCAGGGTCATTACGGTTTTCACAGTTTTCCGGTTGTTGACTGATTTTGTCTGTTTATATAATTATGAGTTTTGACTTTCCCTTTGTAAGATTGTTCGGAGTTCGGTAATTTTGTTATTACCTTTATTTACGTAGCGGTGTTAAGGCAAATGTGTTTACTTTTTGGGTGATAAGTGTCATAAAATTAAGCTTGTTAATTTCCTTTAACCACGTGATTGATGACGTCCGCACCATGGTTCCATTCAACAGTACGTCAGCTTGATATTTTCGTCTATTCCAGATTTAATTGCGAAGTTGTCGCGATAAAGTATGGACATGATTATGTAATGTAGTACAAAGAATGTGTTGGTTACATTTATTTATTAATTATACAGCATTATATCTCAATTGATTCTGGAAAAAATAATCTTCTTTAGTACATTCATGAATATTTAATATTTTGAATATAATTCTTTTTAACATTAAAAAGGACAAAATCCTTTCCATGGAATTATAAATAATTGATATATATTTTTTTCTCTAGCCTTTAGAAGGATTTATGACATATCAGATTTATCTAATCAACGCATATTGTGTTTCTGAACTGTCATTGACCCATACTATATGTATTTCGTTACATTGTAAGAACTACGTTGTTTTTTTCGACGACCAATAACTAAATAACATAAATTAGGGTTTAGTTGTCAAGATATACACATGATCTTTTCTCATGGAAAACTGCATGAAAATCTCACTAATAGCTAGATTGTTTCATTTGTTATGGAATAAAATGATACACTTTAAGTGTACGATTGTTTATAGATAAACAAACGTAGGTTTATTATAAAATTCTAGCCCTCTCTACTTGGTCTAGATAATTTTCCATCTTCACTTTGTCTTAATGACATATACATGTATTTGATGTGTTTGGTTGGGTGATAGGTATGTAAGACAAATATATATATATATATTACACAAATAATGTCAATTAATAAAATAGTAGAATGCCAATTTAGTTTGAACTGGTCAGTTAATCTCAATTCAGTGCTTTCAATTAGCCATGTATTGTTTGAACATTTAATTATCCACAGTCATCGAGTATTGATTTAACAAAATTAATCCATGAAAAAGTATCCTTTCCATGAATTTTCAAATACAATAATCTATAGACCAGAGATAATAATTTTGATTGCTTTCCGTCAATTAATTTCGACCAGAATGACAAAATGTTCAACTTTACTGTTATATTCAGAGGGTATCTACCAAGTTCACCATATAGCATACAACTTGGTGTTGAAGTTTTCAAATTAAGCAACAGCTTACAAAATTTTACATGTAGTTTTTCTAATATGTCAATATTTTCCTATCTCCATATCTCTGATTCATAGGTTAACATTAATTGGTATAATTATTTTATCAAACAAATCCAATTGACAAATTTATGTACTCTTCCCTTGCTTAGAATGTGATACATAGCTTTAGAGGCCTTCTCCGCAAGATTAATTTTATTTTTCCTGAAAGATCCTGTTCTTTGAAACATTGTCCCCAAGTATATGAATTCACTTAATATTTCTAATTCCATATTATTCATTTTAAAATTTAAATTGATCGGTAACATCTCCTTTGTAAAAACCATGACATTGGATTTGTTTGTTTAGTTTTAAGTTCCATTTTTCACAATATTCGTAAATATAATTTAACTCGGACTGCAATTCAACAGCAGACTCTGCCAAAAGTACTGTATCGTGGGCATAAAGAATAGTGAATAATTTCACATAAATTTGTAATTCGTTTTCGAGATCTTCGGAAATGCTTCTAACGCCTTGACCATTTTTGCTTGTCAAAAAAGTTTACAAATCATTTGAATATAATGCAAATAAAAAAGGAAATACATTTTCACCTTGTCTAACACCGTTTAAAACATGGGAAGAAATTTGAAACAGAATCGCTATAAACAAATCTTAATTTTATATTATTATACAAATTCAAAATTATATGGTACATTTTACCCTTTATATTACACTTAAGTAACTTGTACCACAAGCCATCACGCCACACAGTATCGAAAGCCTTTTCGAAGTCTATAAATGCACATTTAAGGAGGATTGATGACATACATTTAAGGAGGATTTATGACAATCAGAATTTGCTGATCAAGGCATATTGTGTTTCTGAACTTTCAATGACACGTATTCTATGTATTTCGTTACATTGTAAAGAATCACATTCATTTTTTGCGACGCTCCATAACTATATAACAGAAATTATGTTGAATAAGCCGTGGTTTATGCATTATCTTTTCTCGACAATATGAATTCAACTTCGTTTTGAAATTACATTTTATATTACATGGAGCAACAGCACAAAGTAAAATTAGCATCGTAATTTTCAGGGAAGATATACAAGAAAACAAAACTAATAGCTAGGTTCAGAAAAAAGAAATCTGACTACCAAAACAAAACCCACCGACCTTCTACAAGTCAATGACACACTTTATCATATAATATATTCAAATTTGTCACAACTTCAATGATGATATGCACAGATAGCACAACTAGATGTGAATCCATACTTCATACGATGGTGTCACAACTGCCTCAAGCTTATACTCTATATATTACACAAATTATGTGAATTAATGAAATAATTAATGGTGGCAACTTTACGTAGTAAATCACTTAACGAAAAAGATTTTGGGTGACAAGAGTTCAACTGTGCTTCTTTCATATTCTGGCTTGTCCTACACAGGTGAAATGGAAAAAAAACAATTTCCATGCATAAAGTACTAAGTGCAATATCCCCTGTAATAAGTTGATTGATATTGAAAGACATATTTCGCTTTTAAATATAGTATTCGATGCTATATTTATTAAGGCATTATAACGTCACTATTTAAATCTATTTTTGTTGACATGGCCAAACAACATTTGACGTAAAAGGCCCGTGAAAAAGAAATATTAGAAGAAGATGAAGCTGAGGGTTATATTACATCGTCTTGGCCGTATATTAAATATCTTTATACATTTATAGGTATCAAAGTTGCCAATAGCTACTATATAACAAGTAGTCTAATCAAGATATAATGTAACAATTGAATCGCTTTTTTTATTCTGGGAACTTAAATATATCATTTACTACCATGTTCATTCTAATGTGATTGAATGATTTTTAACACATATACTGAATTTAATTGATGGGTTTATGGTGTTTAACGCCACTTTCAACAATATTTCAGCTATATCGTGGCTTTCATTTTTATTGGTTAAGGAAATGGGAGTACCAGGAGAAAACCACCGACCAGCCGAAAGTCACTAACAAAGTTTATCACTACAGTGAATGTGTTTATAAAGAGTATGAAAAAAGATTTATAGTAAACAATTCCATCTTTATATGAAAAATATACGCAAAGAAGTTAATAACTTCTTTTAATTCTAGATGTTGTTCTTTGTGTTGCCTGTTTAAACACATCAAAAGGAAGTTTTACTGGCATTTGTTTTTTTCTTTGAGATTTTTGTCGATCTCTAAAATACATGATCATGCTATATATTCACCAGAAAGTATTTTCGTTCCGCATTATGTAGTTAGTCGTGGTCTTATCATTAATATTTGTCCTTGTGAAAAATGCATGGCAATCTGGCTCTTCCTCTAGTTAAATTATATTTTAATTTTTTTAATTTTTTTTTTAGTTTTCTGTGTTGTATCGAGGATTTTTCCTCGTTCTTTCTTGTGTGCCCAATGTGGTCAGTGTCTCTGGATTGTCCATGTTTGATTACCCTTCGGTTTTCTCTACCGTTTACCTAAATTTAGAGTTCCTATATCATTAAATTATAATGAAAAGTAGGTTCTCCCATACCCCCCGCCCCCAGATGACCGTAGCCGATTGTGGCTAGCCTATTTATGCCATTTGATTTATTAGTTCCGACAGACTGTTTAATTTCTTGCCTTACCAATCTTTTGACTATGAGTCAACCAGTTTAAGGTTATTCTGTAAAGACGCCGTGCTAACTAAAATATCTATATTTTAATTTGAAATATGTAATGTTTATTGATCTAAATTGCCTTTACATGTGTTTGCTGTATTTGCAAAAAATCCTATTAATGTTTTGCATTTTTGTAAATTCGGTTAAAGAATATAGACCATTTTGTCCTAATAGAACCGCAACAAACAAGCACAATAAACATAAGATGTACTAATATATCAATGTATATGCATGTATGTAAGCTTATGATGAATCGCTTTGAAGCATATTAGACAACATATGTTGCATTGAAGACAAGCCATTTAGAAACAATAAATAAATGAAAATGGAAATTTCAAATTAACAACTGTTCCTAGTCTTTGATCACCAAAGTGAAAACAAAAACATTAAATACAATACACGATATTTCTGGTGGATTATTACATCGGGGGGTCTCTGAGGATTTCACTCGGTTATTAGTCGTGAATGAAATTATTTGATACTGAATTCGAAACATGATTGTAAATCTAAGGTTTATCTCACTTGGGCATAGCAAACTATAAATGGGTTTCACGATTGAAGTAAAACAAAGTATATAGAAGAAAGTGGCCTGAGATGACGTTCATCCAATTAATTCCAATCCCAAAAGATGTATTGCATCAATGAAAACATGTAGTTTGTGCTTACAAAGAATTAAAGCATGTTTTTGAACATGTTAACCGTTGTTCCTTCTAAATATGGAGGCCCCGAGTGGCTAAGGTTGTTGAAGTTACAAGCGTAACTCAATTGATTGTATCAATTGCGAAGGATACCAAGTGGGGTAATCTGAAAGTTTGTTTATAGCAGTGTGGGGGCTCTCTTCCCACAATAAGTTTGGTAGTCACGTTATATCGGAACACAGTAACGATAAATGCACATTAACCAAACCAAGTCTACACTAGTGGAACAGGAACTGTTTACCCCTCCGGATCACCTGAAATCGTGTTGCTCAATTATTACTTTTCTCTGTATTAATTTATAAATCTTCTGTTCCTTTTGACCCTTGCACTGCGTTCGGTTTACGGTTTCTGATTACCCCTTCTGTACCTTTCCTACAAAGTATATGAACCTGGCACTATATATGACCTCTTTAATGGACAATACATATTAACAAAACTGTTTGAATTAAGTTATTCATAAGGTAAAATGAACACGCTCCTTAACCATTTTAATACCACTTTTGTCAAAATTCGTCAAGAGTAATGCATAAAGAATAAACAGAAAGGCATTGTAAGGAGAAAGTAGGTGTGGATCGAAATACATGCAGGTTTTGGAAATATGCTACAAGACTGTGGTGTTGTGTTTTTGGTTTGTTTGCATTCTGTGTCTTGTGTGCCCTATGTTGCGAGTATCTCTGTCCATTCTTGATTTCCCTTATGGTTTTCTCTAACGTTTATGCAAATTATATTGGTTATTTTTAGATATTGTATCCCCATCATGTAATGTGGTCTACATGTCTTTATGGAATCAGTCTTAATATTTTCAATGGTTGTCTGATTTATTTCCTAGCTCTAAAGCAAATCCTTTGAAATAGATGATGATATTTGCATTTCAAAGAGTAGCATAATTGCCTACATGTTCTGCTCTGCAGTTAGTTCAACACGAAATTATTTAAAGAATTTTATGAAAGAAATATATTTATGTCATAATTATTTGAGGAAAACATATTTATGTAATGGACATACTATGGTATATTATATATCATATCAAATATATATTCTGTATTCAAATGATAAATTAGAGGAATACAGCTGATGCAAAGGCATGCTTACAGCAGTTAGATAATTCATCATCTGGATATAATATCAACTATGTACCGTATGTAGATCCCCGAGCGAACCACATGGTACATGTATATACATAGGACTTTAATAACAGTATGACATACCACATTTGATAAAGCCCATGAATAATAATTTAACATTTAGTTCAAACTTTCTGCTTTTAAAATAGAGAGGCACCTTGTAGTGTTTTAAATAGGACAACGTTTCTCCTTTTTCGGAGTTCGGTAATTTTGTTATTACCCTTATTTCTTTGTGCTCGACAAACCCAATTATACAGAAGTAGTCTTGATCGTATCAGGCCTGGGGTAATGGTAATGTGTAATGGTAATGGTAATGTAATGACAGCAATATTCTGTGTAATGAGGATGTAATGTGTAATGGTAATGTGATGACAGCAATATTCTGTGTAATGAGGATGTAATGTGTAATGGGCCAATTTTGCATTACAAGTTATAATGGTAATGTGATGCATTACTTCAAGAAAAAAAGACTTAATGTACATTACTTCAAATATTTGATAATCTTTTCATTTTATTGAAGTGGTTGACTTCTTGACCTTATGAACATACAGATCAACTATGACTATCTTAAAGAATTGTTAACAATATTCAATAAACACATTTTTAGTTCCAATACCTCAGGTAAAAAGACCAAGAAATATTTACCAAAAGATGTATTTTATTTTAATAATTTGTTGATACTGCTCTCATTTTTTTACAATTCACTTATTGGAAAATATTAATTTATTTGTTATGATTTATTTAAAATGTCTGAAATTGAGTCAACTTAGCTGTAATTATAAAGGTGACAGGTGTGATGTTCTTAAAACAATTATCTCATATTTTAGCATTGGGCAGTAATCAAACAAGTGACATGTTTATTGATCACTGCTTTAATTTTCTAATTAGGGGCACAATCATTTTCTATCATAATTACAAGCATAATTATTTGGTTACACTTTTGAATTTTTGTCTTTTACAGAGAAAACACAGATGTATTATTTGAAAGAGTGGAACATTGATGACAATTAAATGCAATAAATAAATGACAATTGAACTTACAAATATATGTTGTGTGCTTATGTAAAATCTATAATTTATGATAATGAATTCATTTTTCTGCCATTTAATGTTTATATAGCACTGTAATGTGTAATGCAATGTGATGCATTTTCAAGTAATGTGTAATGTAATGCATTACATTCCAAAATAAGAGTAATGGTAATATCAATTTTTCAAAGTAATGGTAATGTAATGCATTACATTGCTATGTAATTGACCCAAGGCCTGGAACGTATGGTAGTTGGATTTACAACTACTTGTGCAATCGGTGCTATCATCACTAGAGTTGTGAGTTCGAACCCCTTTCATGGCGAAGGTGTACTCGATACAACACTAATAAAACTAAACGCCACGATATAACTGAAATATTGTTAAAAGTGGCGTTAAACAAAATAAACCAAACCAGAACCCACCATGATGACGGGACGTAAATGAATGTCTCGTGAATGATGAATGTCGCCCTCCTTTCACGCAAAACTTGCACAAATATATGTTTCACTATTTAATTTTTCGAAAGAAAAATCTATAATCTGTAAAATGGCTTTAGAGAAATGAAAAAGCAGCTTAATATGGGGTTATTGGTTTATCGTTACTTTCAGTATATGTGGATCTACAATCGCGACCTACCAGACGTATTTATTGTATTATATACATCTTGATAATATAAAAATGCTGCTTCATGGTAAACAGGTCTTATACAATGGTGTTTTGGTTTCAAGAAAAATCATAATTTAAGTTTTTTTTTACATAGTACATTCTATACGTATCAAAAAATTACATTCAATCAGTTCTCAGTCAACATTTATTGGTCGAGAAAGAATTTGATTATATTATATGATTGATTGGTGTATAACGCCAACATGAGCAATATTTCAGTTATATTGTGAAGTGAATTTTATATATTAAATTCATCATCTACCAAGACCCTTAGAAATAAAACATATTTTGATATGGAATGATTACTATTTAACACACCATTTGGTATTGTTTTACTTTATATATATCTAATGATAGTGGAGAGTAAAATTAGATAAATATGTGCTCAAATTTACAATTGGAAAATGTTGAAGGTCAAATTTGAAAGAATTCAACAAAAATATATTTGTAATTTCTAGTAATGAATAAGTCAAAATGAAATTGTATTTATTCGTGAACTATATTCTATGTCTTATACATATGACAACTTCTGTGTCACGAATATTAAATTTATTAGATATGTATACAAATACAAATAGTTGTATTGATAATCAAATCGCCATTACGAGCAGTATAAATCAACATAAAATTTCATACAATGATTGTCAATGATTTCAATTGTATAATTTTCAAGATTATAGTTGAGTTGACATTTTACTCACATGTATCATTACGAGGAGAGGTTTGGGGCTAGTTCTAATAATAAAACCCTAAATGCTCGCTTACTCGCAAGGGTTTTAACTGGATGCCATTACACGTAATGGAGCAGCCGCCGAGGTTTTTTGCGCTCGCTTACAGAGTTTCTGACGCCTGCATTTATCAATAATAAGACATAACCTTTCCTTTTGTCCACTATTATAACAAGTTTTTATCACCTACCAGTATTTTAGAATGTAATTCCCACAAAATAAAAATCCATGTTTACTTTCTCTGGACATTTTGAATTTCGTCATTTCCGGCCGCACTTTGATATTTTCCTTATTTGGTTGTCGATACCATATTTGGCGATTTGAGGCGTGAATGTTTACATCAGCCGTAGTAAGCATCGTAGTAAGAAATACCATCTTTAGAAAAGCTCCGCCTTCCGTAGTTTCCGGTTATGGCGAACGATCGATAAATTTGAACAAGGTTGTTGCTACCTTTGAAAAGCATACATTTCTCAGCCAAACCGAATTAACAAGGACTGGGATCATCAGTAATAGTTATAATGAAATGTTTGAAGCGTAAATAGTGAGTTTTTATGTTTCAACTGCAATTAATTTTTTGCTCCATTGTGACGAATGAGACCGCTTTGTAGCTCCGCCGAGACACAAGTTTGTCACAGGAGCTACATTATTGCAGCTATTTGGGGCCAACAAACTAGTTTCACCCGTTTTTATTGACGTGACAGTCAGCGTTCAGGGATGTGTGCCAGGGGTATCGATTTTGCTTTTTCCTAAGATTTGAATGTTTGATTTTGGAATTGTTACGATAGCGTGGTATTTTATTTGTTTTTCATTTTATCACACTCCATAAGATGAATTTATTTACATATTCCAAATTAACAAATATATACAGGAAGTCGTGAAAGAATGACATAATCATGTTTGAAAGAACGTAATGCTTGATTGATTGGTGTTTAACGCCAATTTTAGCAATATTTTAGCTATATCGTGGCTTGAACATATTTTATTATTATACCTCACTAACTTCTCATTGGCTTAAATTAAATCACATGACCTGAAACAATTTTAATGTTTTGTGAAAATTAACCCAAACGGGAAACAAAATTGTTTACCGGGTAACAACCCTATTGTTCCCCGGTAAACAACCCATTGCGTGCCTCAAAAGGGAACAACTCTTTCCGGAAGTGACATTTGTCAAAAGTTATTAAACACACATTTTAAATCTGTTGACAATATTACTAATGGCCGGTTTGTGCCCTATGTCACTGGTTGTGTTGTGAACTTTAATAGAAACATGAAATAGTTTAACATTTGTTAAAAAATTGTCAAATTAAGCACACATTTTTTTTAAATACATGGATTTATTTAAATGCCCAATCCTTGGTCTGTTGTTCGGTATAATAAAACAGTTAATGCCTTCAATGGATTGTAAACATCAGAATTGTTAACCTTGGACTAAAACCCTAGGGAAAACAACCCCTTCAGATTAACAATTCTGGATGTTTACATCCATTGAAGGCAATAATTGTTTATTATTAACTTATACAGCTACACCATCCTTAGAAAATACATACTTGTCTATAAAACAATCGGATTATATGTACCAATAAAAGAACCAGTAAAAGGATAAGACCATGCATTTAGAACGTATGTTATCTTAATTATATGAGACAAGATAAATTATGAACTGAAACCTTCAAACTGATATTTTATTTACATTTGAAAGCTTTCATAGAACAATTAATATATTGCATACACAGTTTCAATGCTTCAATATTATTGAAACTATTGCTTTAATATCATTTTAGATGAAAACGTTAAGAAAGGGATCGGCGATATTAAGTAACTCTAGCATACTGAAGAGACATATATATATATATATTTCCCTAAACACTTTTTGTGTCAAATCGACATGCTTCCCTAATAGGGTGTATCATACTATGCATGTTTGTTCCTGTCCCAAACCAGGACCTAGATTTCCAACGTCATATTCCGTGGTCCCCTTTTTGTGTTCAGCTTGTGAATAAAAATGTAGATATCAAAGTTAGTGCTAACGAAGCGTCTCTGGAATATCCTTCATCAGGTACGCTCAAAGCCAAACTATTCGAAAACCACATCATTTATAAATCTTTGTGAGCATGAAATTAATGATTTAGGAACTTTATTTTGGATAGAAAACTATATCTAACAACGCGTCTCTGGAATAACCATCATCGGGATATTTGGAAACCACATAATTTAAAAGTTTTTGGGAACAAGAAAATCATGACTTAGGAACTGTAAATTTGGATAGAAACTATATCTAATAAACTATGTAAGTGCTGAAGCACTGATTTCTGGGTAGATGATACCCTCTGAGACTAAAAGTCCCCCAACAGTGATAGTTATAAAAACGTAGAAATCAAACGTAGTACGCACAACGCGTGTCTGGGAAAACCTTCATCAGGTACGCTCAAATCTAAAATATAAAGAACAATACATTATTGAACCAAGATGTAACATAAATTGTTGAATTATTATTCCACCTGGAAATAAGTTTATTAATCCTCTGATTCAATTGATGATGTCGAAGCATACTTACTTAAATTGAAGAATGCAAACAACTTAAATTGAAGATTTTAGGGCAAAAACTGTTGTTTTATACAAGATTATATAATATCAGAGGGAGCACTTTTGACTTTTCAGATTTAAATGGTGATGATATTCTTCATTATATGGTTGATTTTGAAAATTTGTTAAAGATATAAAATTATAATCAATATCAGGGTCATTACGGTTTTCACAGTTTTCCGGTTGTTGACTGATTTTGTCTGTTTATATAATTATGAAAACGTTAGTGTACTCAATAATACATTTTATGACCTTATACAATTATTTTTACGTTTTATTTAGTAATGTAATATTTTCAAATGTTCCTTTTACCATTGATTAAGCGCATGCAGTCTATTGCCCCGGTCAAACTGTAGATTGTCTATTGCCCGATGAAACTCGGAATTTTTCGGAAAATGTCCGAAACCGGTTTTAAAACATTTCGGTGATTCAGACATTGTTTACCAGACGAGAACATGGAAAAGTTTCCAGAAGTTGGAGACCGTGATTTGGCAGAAATTCTGGAAAATAGAGACTCAAAGAATACCATGAATGTTATGAAAACTGCATTGAACATTGTGAAGGCTTACTGTTCGGAAAAATCTGTAGAATTTCATGAAATGAAACACATGACAGTAGCAGATTTGGTCACGTCTTTGAAGAAATTTTACGTTTCCGTAAGAAAGCAGAATATTATTCTAAGAAATCGATGATTTCCCTCCGTTGCGGTCTGCAGAGACATTTTTCGAAAATAAGAGAGATTGATACAGTGAACAACGCTGACTTCAAGGCTGCCAATGATATGTTTAATACCATGTTGATAAAACTCAAACAAGTCGGTATGGGAGTTACAGTTCACAAACCTGAAATAACTAGTGAGGATATTGGGAAGTTGTACAACTGTTTTGATTTAAATACGTACACCGGACTACAGAACAAGGTTTTCCTTGACTGTATGCTATTCTTTTGTAACAGAGGTAGGGAAAATTTGAGGGAGTTGAAAAGAGACGACTTTAAATTTGAAGGCACTGGTGAAAATAGGTATGTTGAACTACGAGATCATTTAACAAAAAATCAGAGGTGACGGTACTGATGACGAGGAAAGCCAAGGTGGATGATTGTATGCAGTTCAAAACCATAGAATGTGTCCAGTTCAACCTCTGGAGAAGTACATGCTACTTTTAAACCAAGATTATGAGGTTTTCTTTCAACGACCAAAAATAAGATTTTCAGTAACAGAAAGCACGTGGTATGAAAAAGCTCCATTGGGAAAAACCACTCTAGGTAACAAGATGAAAGAACTTTCTGAACTTGCACAACTATCCAAAACTTACACAAATCATTTTCCGAGGGCTACCGCTATCACCTTGTTGGACCAAAATGGATTTGAGGCAAGTCGCATTATGTCCATCTCAGGACACACATCAGACGGGAGTATTCGAAGCAATAGTAAGACAGATGGGACCAAAAAGCAGGCCATGTCGAAAGTACTCACTAACATTATAACCACAAATACTGGTAATGGTAAGCTCAAACATGTGCATTGCAAAACGAAATTGTTACACTTTATTGAAGGTCTCGCAATGACTATGAGATGAAGAACTGCAATGAAAGCAACTATTCCTTTGCTTGGATTTTCAAATTTCATCATAGTCCATAGAAAGATTTTGTGTCAATAATTAATTTGCAAATCCGACTCTTCTTTCCTGTAACAGTTGTTGAAAACAAAAATAATAAATAATACATTAAATACAAAAAAAGAAAGACATGTAATATTATACTTATTTGTTACAAAATATCAAATATATTCAGTTCATAATTTTGTACCAAAATCAAAATATTTTTTGTAACTGCACAGTGTAGAGTGATATTTCAAGGCAAAACACACAAAAAAACACCACATATTGCTTGTGACTAATATTGCTACAATGTATAGTTACTATATATGTATTCATGATCAATAATGTTTCTATTATCTTTTGATGATTTTTGTATAATTTGCAGATTTATCAGTTCCTCAGGAAGTAGACAACATTAATGGTAGTGATCAGAAATCAAAAAATGAAGAAGCAGGTTTATACATATGTTTAAATGATTAAAAAATACTGGGATATGGAGTAAGTGAGACAGCAACACCTAAATAAAGTGAGAAAAATAAACCAAAACACATATATAGGTAATCCTTAGGACTTAATACAATATATGTGAAATTATTTCTAGGAATAAATTTCCATGAAATATGTCCAGAAGGAATAATTTTCGTATGAAATTTCCACTAGGATCAGTTTCATAGGAGCTTAATTTGGGTAACATTGTCTACTTAAGACTCTCCAGTGGTGCTCTGACAAGTGCCGTGAGGAAAACGATTTTAAAAAACACAGTTTATAAATGTAATTAGTGATGAAAATCTCAAATACTGAACTGAAGTACAGAATTGAAGACTGATTGGATAATACTTGTGACTGCATGTGTTAAATATACGGTAACTATAACATTTTGAAATAAATTGAAAATATTACATTTAGAAAACTTTAAAAATTTTAATAACAAATAAAAAGAAAAAGAATAAAAAATAACTTCTTTTACTGGTGTAGAAAATTTTAACTAAAACTGAATGATTTTCAAACTATTTTTTTGTTGTCATAATTGTAAAATATTCTTTGTTTTTAATTTAAGGTAAAGAAAAGAGTTGTGGACAGTCAACATGCAGTAGGAAATGTCTTAGGTAATGGACAGTCAAATGCAGTAGAAAATGTCTTAGGTAATGGACAGTCAAATGCAGTAGGAAATGTCTTAGGTAATGGACAGTCAAATGCGGTAGGAAATGTCTTAGCTAATGGACAGTCAAATGCAGTAGGACATGTCTTAGGTGATGGACAGTCAAATGCAGTAGGAAATGTCTTAGGTAATGGAGTCACATGCAGTAGGTAATGGACAGACACATGCAGTAGGAAATGTCTTAGGTAATGGACAGTCAAATGCAGTAAGAAATGTCTTAGGTAATGGACAGTAAAATGCAGTAGGAAATGTCTTAGGTAAATATACAATGCTACATGATGCATGTTTTGTTTTCAATAGTACATGTAGTTTCAGTTAATGTTTAGTTATTAATGAAATTCTGAGAATTGTTTGCACTTGTAATTGATGTTTTGAAGGACACACAAAGATTACTTGCAGTTAACAACTATAGCTGATAGGCTGCTGTCTGCTTAACACATACCTCATATACTTTAAAACATGCACACACACACTGAAATACACCAGGTTAAGGTCTGCTTTATTTAGAGTTATGCCCAAGTTTACCAATATTTCAAGAGAAGTTGGGATATTGCAGAAATATACAGTTTGAGATTTATAGTTAATAATTACTGTTGATTATGCCATGATGTTAATGATTAAGATGATCAAAATTGACTTTTTGGTTAAATTACAGATGCGCCTGTGCAGGATACTAAGGAACAGAGTATGCTGTACCTTCATGATGTGGATCTCATGGAACTCACTGATTCTCAAGAAAAATTGTGTATGGAGTCATTAGAAGTATTTGCTAAAAACACTGAATCAAACGAAACAACATCTAGCACTGTGATGAAAAGCTCAACAAGAACCATTGAAAGGAAAAGTTCATCAGCAAAACTTCCAACATTTAACTTTCATCGTGTTGGACAAGTTCACATCCATTACCATTAGTGCGCAATCAATCTTTCTTCCGTTATTTGTGTTCAAGAGTTAGACTGTTTTAATTAACTTTAATTTGAGACTTTGAAACCTTTAATTCAGAATTTCTTCAGACTGTTTCATTCGTTCAGAATTGTTTATTGTTTATCAAGCAATTGATATTGAAGTAAAGTAAAAGTATAAATCCATTTTTTTTTCTGCTAAGAAATAATTTTATAAGGTAATAAAATAGTTATTTAATGGGAATGCAGGCAATAGACCAGAACATTTGGCCTTCGGTACTGGAAAATGATCCATGGTGTTCTATTGCCCGAGGGAAATACAACGCGATGGGTCATTTCCAGTACCTCAAGCCAAATATTCTGGTCTATTGCCTGCATTCCCATTTAATAACTGTATAATATTCATCTTTATTATTTCTATTTGCAAAACAGTTCGAAGTCAAATACTTTGATTGATTTAATCTCTGACGTACATTGGAACAACATAATGTTAACCTCCGGTTTATTTTGGTGGGGTTCTTGTTGCTAATCTTTTAAATTTTCTTTGTTGTGTTTTTATTTTTCTTGTTCCCAATATTACCTGTGTCTCTGGATTGTCCATTCTTGATTCCCGATATTGTAATACAATATGAATTAATTGACACTTTTATACTGGCTAGTCCGTTTCGTTTCTTTATTAGCTTCTAAAGGAATATATTGTGACGGAAATATTTATTCCAGTATAATAAAAATAAAGCCTTACTAAATTGCATATATTAGACGTTAATTCAATCTTTTATCTAATGATAGAATCAGGAAGTGGACAATAATCTCACGGCTACTCATTTGCACCGATTAATGCACTGAATGATATTTACCCCATAACAAATAATTGCAGAATTTCCCCCAATATAATCTTATTTTAGAAGAAGAAAGGATATGACACTTATTTGATAATTACTTCCCGTGGAATTGTCCATTTTCATTATTATAACTGTCTATTTATTTTAAACATATTTTATTCACAACTAAATGAATAGGATTGATCAACAGCCTATGTCTATACAAGCTCTCTCTGTCTATTGTAGTGGTATTTACAACGTGATACAAAGAATATACGATAACATAAAAAACAAAAACAGAAAACCACACTATCGGAACAGGTCCAAAATCTTAGAAACAGGCAACATTTATACCCCTAACACACGAATACATGGCCGTTCACTTTCTTGGATTTTTACTGGCACTTCATTAAACTAGTCTTAATCTGGTTCAAACCTCCCCTCTTTGTGAAATGAGTGCTTTCCACATGTGAGTAACCTCACATACAACTGGGTGAAAGTCGTTACTATAAAGAACGCTATAATCTTGAAGATTATATACAATAGATATAATCTTTGTGACGCACATCAGTTTCCATATGTATAATATTAATTCCATTAAAGAGATCCGATTAAGGTTTTAAAGATTGTTCGTTCTGTGATTAAAACATGAAATCAGATAGTATACAATTATAGCCTTTTGATGAGGTCAATACATGAATTTATCGACCCGTTAAGCGTATATTGACCTCGGTCGATAAATTCATGTATTGACCGATATTCAAAAGCTATAATTGTTTTATTATTTTTTTAAACACTGGAAAAAGGTAGGCTATAATTGTTTTATCATTTTTCAATATTATTATTTAAATATTAAAATTTTGAAATTTTATGAAAACTAATTTTTCTAAACTTTTTGAAAATTTTATCATTTTGAAATTGTTTGAATTATTTTGAATATTTTGAACTTTAAATTTTTATTTTTTTTTATTTTAGAATTTTGAATTCTTTTGAAATTTTTGAAATTTTATGAAATTTTTGGAAATTTTTAAATTGGCGGGGATATTTGAATGCGAATCTATTTTAGGAAACATGAGGTTTACAATTTTATTGTAGCATGCTAAACGTGTTTATATATTTTTATCACGTGTCACAAATTCCTCCAATCAATGAAATCTAATTACAATGAAAAATAATAAAACGTTATGTCATATTCATCCAAAATATTCACTAAATAATGAATAATAATATCCTGAAACATACCACTTGGGTATAACTATATTAATTCTGATGAAAGAGGTTTATTATCTTGTTTTCTGATGGTTCTTTAAGCTAACATTTTATCATGATTAGGGAAAAAATGATATTTATTATGTGAATATTATGCTTGTTCAGCAGATTATAATGATTCCATGTAGTCAACTCAATCTACGTTATCTTACTTGTTATCCGTACATATGTTCTTGGTGATGATTAAGACTGTCTGTCTCTTTACCAATTTCCAACGTAATTACGTGGGTCGTCGTGGTCGTCATTGTATGGTAGTTAGCTCTATAACTACCTATGCAATCATTTGCGAGGTGTACTCGATACAACATAATAATAAAGTTTATCAATGACTTGCGGCAGGTCAGTGTTTTTTCTGGGAAGTCTAAAAGTATTGCACTAATAAAACATACCGCCACGATATAACTGAAATTATGTTGAAAGTGGCGTTAAACACCATAACCCTAACCCTAATTACAAAGATACCTAGTTGGGGAAAAACCCATTCTTTCAGTTACTTTAAGTTAACTATTGAGTTATCTCCCATGTTTCTATTTCCGACACTTTATATTATTGTTTGTCGTTAGTTGCTTAACACCATTTTTACAATACTTAGACCACATAGTGACGTGATATTTGTTAAATATATGCAGTAAAAATTACTACCACACCAGAAAGGTCAAACCAAACATGCAAACTTATATTAGACACTTGAACAGTAAAACTATAATTACTTTCCTCCATCACTGCCAAGAAATTTTTCCGGACTTGGCTGTATATATGAACAACACGGCGGGGTTCCTATACGAAGCAGGAACTGAGTTCATCTTCGGTTTTTTGGTGGGATCCGTGTTGCTCATTTTTGTCTGTTTTTTTGTGTGTTGTCCTATTATGTTTCTTTTGGTTCTTAGTTAGGTGTTATGATGGCCGTTACTCTTTCCGCATAAAACGATGTTCGGTTCGTATTTACTTCCAGTTGTTTGTAGGAGGGCTCATGTCTTATTTATGTTATTTGTCTTTGTTTGCGCATAGTGGTGTCCCACACATATTATGTTGTGTTTTTCTTTTGTTTATCTTCGTCTTGTATTTTGTGTACCCTATGTTGCCAGTTTCTCTGGATTGCCCCTTCGGTATGTCCTGACATGGTTTTCCCTTACAAATGGATATATATTAAAAAAAAACATCTGAGAGATTTGTAAATGTTTTAAGGAACAATATTTCACTACACAGACACCAAGTAATAAATACATATATTAAGTAATTCAGAATGTTTTGACCTCAATCTAGAACGTATGTCATAGGTCATAATCTTATGTCTATTAGTTGATACATTTACTAGGCTTCAAAATCTAATCTAATCTATTTTGAACAAATTGAAATCTAGTTTTTTTCCTACAATTTTTGCAAACCACAATATAATGCAGATATATTAAACTTATAAACCATGTTTCATCCTGGAAATAGGAAACCATCCAATATCACTTTCTAGCTGTTCTATTTTGTTTAATCTTTATATTATCGGATAGTGTTGATACTTTACGGTTTCTTCCTCCTTGCATATGTCGATAAGAGGAGTGTATGATGGTAGTACAAATCATCTGGAGGCTCTAACAGCATAACAATTTACGTCACAATCAATCCTTTAGGGTTAGGGTTATGGTGTTTAAAGCCATTTTCAACAATATTTCAGTTATATAGTGATGGTAAGTATTATTGGTGGAGGACATCGGAGTACCCCGCAAAACCACCGACATGCCGCAAGTGACTGACAAATTTATCACATAATGTTGTATCGAGTACGCCTCGCCTGAGCGGGATTCGAACTCATAACGTTAGTGATGATGGGCACTGATTGCATAGGTAGTTATGAAATTAACTTCCATACGATCACGACCACAACGGACCTAAAACACACACACACACATGTACAATATATATCGCGTCGTGACATCTGCTCGGTCATGCAATAAAGTCGGTCATTTGTTTTGATTTACCATTCTCGCGCAGTACGAGGCCAATGACGTCATTCTGTATATTTACAACGTATATAGACGCTAAAGCAGGTTTTTTTTATAACTTGAAGATTATAAAATGCGATCAAAACAGGTAAGATTGAATTGAACAAATTCCATGCAAATAAAAAAGCTCCTTTTTACCTGGTCATTCTGCCCGTGAAATCTATTTTAAGCGATGGTATTCCCAAAGCATTTTTACCTTTCCGTATTGTTGACATAATCGTCATCACAGTTCATGACCGTTTCTGGAATGTAGGCCAAGCAAATGGTATTTTAGAATACTTTGAAAATATGATGAATGATCACAAAATGGCAGATTATTTTGCATGTCCACTGCTTCTTTAATAACAAATATACCCCTTACTTCTTGGGGTAATGAAATTAAATTCACGAGAAGATAGAAAGATAATTAATTTAACAGCAATAATCAAAATTTATAGCATAAATTGACCAGATAATTAAATTAAAGCAGACAGAAAAATGAGATTATCTGGGTAATAAAAAACTGTCATTATTACAAATAGCATCAACAAAACTGTATTGTTGCCACTCTGTGATAATAAATGTGATTACAATAAATTGAAATCAGTCATTAATTGTTTTACAAAAATATGGCAGAATGTAGTCAGTCTAAGATTGTATTGACAAAACCAAAATTACAAAATTCACTGAATTAAATACTTTATTATATGTGTAAGCAAGTTTAATATTTGCATCAAATAATTAATTTTTAATACTTCAATTTCAAACTATTTAAAAAAAACATCTTTTGAAATTTTTCAGACAAAACAATTACACTGAAAAGGCTAAAATACTGTACTTTCTTAATCTGGTTTACTTTTTAAGCTTGGTTGGCCTGACAAAATCATGTGCTTTATTGACCTTTGACCGTCCTTTTGAGACGTAATAGGACGCCATTTGGAAAAAATATAGTAAACAAATATGGGTCAGTGTGTTATTATTATCGATCTTTTTTCCATGGAACTTTACACATGTGAGCAAGAATAGATGAGGAACATGATTAAAAAGAAAAAAAATGTTTACTTTTCAAATATGAAAAAAATAATCAAACATTATCCAATGACTGACCGACTTATTGTCATACGGGGATATTACTTATGCCTATTGTATATATTTAATATATCCATTGGAATAATATATAGACAATTTTGACGATAACAAATGGGTAATCAGAAGCCGTAATTCGAAGAATGAGAGACAATACAATGACGAAAAGAAATATAAGAAAAGGACAAACAACGATTTAGAAAACATGCCTTCATAGTGGTACATTTCCCAGATTTAAATATATTTCTTTGTTCACTATGTAATGGTATTTTTATCGTTTATAGCGTTGGCTAAACCGCCTTTGAGTACTTAAGAGAATTTTCTTAACCATCTAATAAAACCTTGTAAGCGGTTACGTTCAGGTTTAAAATTAGAAATGAACAATCCGGTGATACTGTACTTCAAGGAAAGTATATACTTTCCTAGGAACTTGAAATTGTCAGAGTTAAAACAGTTTTTCTTCTTCAATTGCGTTACATCTCCATGACACAGGAGGGAGGGAACAGTTTTAATAAGATTGAAATTTTGTGTGATTGAGCAATCTTTTCAGCTACGAGTTATTTTCGATGAATTCGATTTTTATAGTGCTAGCCCACCGAAAACACAAAAAAGTAACTACATACCTTGATCGCACACCATCCAAGTCAATACAAAATGTACATGCATTGTTAACACCGCACCGGTGGGGTAATAGTTAGCGTGATCCCCTCGAGTACGGTAGATCGTGGGTTCGAGCCCCAGTCGGGTCAAACCAAAGACTATAGAATTGGTGTCCCACACATATTATGTTGTGTTTTTCTTTTGTTTATCTTCGTCTTGTATTTTGTGTACCCTATGTTGCCAGTTTCTCGGTATGCTCTGACATGGTTTTCCCTTACAAATGGATATATATTAAAAAAAAAACATCTGAGAGATTTGTAAATGTTTTAAGGAACAATATTTCACTACAAAGACACCAAGTAATAAATACATATATTAAGTAATTCAGAATGTTTTGACCTCAATCTAGAACGTATGTCATAGGTCATAATCTTATGTCTATTAGTTGATACATTTACTAGGCTTCAAAATCTAATCTAATCTATTTTGAACAAATTGAAATCTAGTTTTTTTTCCTACAATTTTTGCAAACCACAATATAATGCAGATATATTAAACTTATAAACCATGTTTCATCCTGGAAATAGGAAACCATCCAAAATCACTTTCTAGCTGTTCTATTTTGTTTAATCTTTATATTATCGGATAGTGTTGATACTTTACGGTTTCTTCCTCCTTGCATATGTCGATAGGAGGAGTGTATGATGGTAGTACAAATCATCTGGAGGCTCTAACAGCATAACAATTTACGTCACAATCAATCCTTTAGGGTTAGGGTTATGGTGTTTAAAGCCATTTTCAACAATATTTCAGTTATATAGTGATGGTAAGTATTATTGGTGGAGGACATCGGAGTACCCCGCAAAACCACCGACATGCCGCAAGTGACTGACAAATTTATCACATAATGTTGTATCGAGTACGCCTCGCCTGAGCGGGATTCGAGCTCACAACGTTAGTGATGATGGGCAATGATTGCATAGGTAGTTATGAAATTAACTTCCATGCGATCATGACCACAACGGACCTAAAACACACACACACACATGTACAATATATATCGCGTCGTGACATCTGCTCGGTCATGCAATAAAGTCGGTCATTTGTTTTGATTTACCATTCTCGCGCAGCACGAGGCCAATGACGTCATTCTGTATATTTACAACGCATATAGACGCTAAAGCAGGTTTTTTTTATAACTTGAAGATTATAAAATGCGATCAAAACAGGTAAGATTGAATTGAACAAATTCCATGCAAGTAAAAAAGCTCCTTTTTACCTGGTCATTCTGCCCGTGAAATCTATTTTAAGCGATGGTATTCCCAAAGCATTTTTACCTTTCCGGATTGTTAACATAATCGTCATCACAGTTCATGACCGTTTCTGGAATGTAGGCCAAGCAAATGGTATTTTAGAATACTTTGAAAATATGATGAATGATCACAAAATGGCAGATTATTTTGCATGTCCACTGCTTCTTTAATAACAAATATACCCCTTACTTCTTGGGGTAATGAAATTAAATTCACGAGAAGATAGAAAGATAATTAATTTAACAGCAATAATCAAAATTTATAGCATAAATTTACCAGATAATTAAATTAAAGCAGACAGAAAAATGAGATTATCTGGGTAAAAACAAACTGTCATTATTACAAATAGCATCAACAAAACTGTATTGTTGCCACTCTGTGATAATAAATGTGATTACAATAAATTGAAATCAGTCATTAATTGTTTTACAAAAATATGGCAGAATGTAGTCAGTCTAAGATTGTATTGACAAAACCCAAAATACCAAATTCACTGAATTAAATACTTTATTATATGTGTAAGCAAGTTTAATATTTGCATCAAATAATTAATTTTTAATACTTCAATTTCAAACTATTTAATAAAAACATCTTTTGAAATTTTTCAGACAAAACAATTACACTGAAAAAGCTAAAATACTGTACTTTCTTAATCTGGTTTACTTTTTAAGCTTGGTTGGCCTATGACAAAATCATGTGCTTTATTGACCTTTGACCGTCCTTTTGTGACGTAATAGGACGCCATTTGGAAAAAATATAGTAAACAAATATGGGTCAGTGTGTTATTATTATCGATCTTTTTTCCATGGAACTTTACACATGTGAGTAAGAATAGATGAGGAACATGATTAAAAAGAAAAAAAAATGTTTACTTTTCAAATATGAAAAAAATAATCAAACATTATCCAATGACTGACCGACTTATTGTCATACGGGGATATTACTTATGCCTATTGTATATATTTAATATATCCATTGGAATAATATATAGACAATTTTGACGATAACAAATGGGTAATCAGAAGCCGTAATTCGAAGAATGAGAGACAATGCAATGACGAAAAGAAATATAAGAAAAGGACAAACAACGATTTAGAAAACATGCCTTCATAGTGGTACATTTCCCAGATTTAAATATATTTCTTTGTTCACTATGTAATGGTATTTTTATCGTTTATAGCGTTGGCTAAACCGCCTTTGAGTACTTAAGAGAATTTTCTTAACCATCTAATAAAACCTTGTAAGCGGTTACGTTCAGGTTTAAAATTAGAAATGAACAATCCGGTGATACTGTACTTCAAGGAAAGTATATACTTTCCTAGGAACTTGAAATTGTCAGAGTTAAAACAGTTTTTCTTCTTCAATTGCGTTACATTTCCATGACACAGGAGGGAGGGAACAGTTTTAATAAGATTGAAATTTTGTGTGATTGAGCAATCTTTTCAGCTACGAGTTATTTTCGATGAATTCGATTTTTATAGTGCTAGCCCACCGAAAACACAAAAAAGTAACTACATACCTTGATCGCACACCATCCAAGTCAATACAAAATGTACATGCATTGTTAACACCGCACCGGTGGGGTAATAGTTAGCGTGATCCCCCCGAGTACGGTAGATCGTGGGTTCGAGCCCCAGTCGGGTCAAACCAAAGACTATAGAATTGGTATTTGTTGCTTCTCCGCTAAGGACACAGCATTTTAAGGAGAAAGAGCAAAGACTGGTTGGCTCGGAATCAGAATAATATGTCCTAGTGCTTCAGTAGGCTAGCACTATGAAAATCCAACTCAGTGTGTTGGTCTAGAACAAAGCGGATAGCATCATTATCTCATTGAAAATTAACTTGTTCTCGCCAAGATACAGTTGAACAATTGCTAAATTGGAGTTAAACAACAATCACTCTCTGCATTGTTAACATACCACCAAATCACTATCTATATTTAGGCCCTTTGTTGCTATTGCTCTAAACACTTTAAATTATTTGGCTTTTCAATCTTTCGATTTTGAGCGTACCTAGTGAAGGTTATTCCAGAAACGCATCGTGCGCACTAAATTTGATATCTACGTTTTTATTCCAAAAGGGTTTTGTAAAACGACAAATAAAACTGTAGTGACTTACTTTTGTCAATATTTACTGCCTCACAATTCATGAGTAGTGATAATCAAATACGAACGCGCATGTTCGTGTCTATACGAAATAATTTGTTATAATTATATAACTAATCGAAATAACAAATCAATATATTCTTAGTGTAACGAAGTCAATTTGTAAAACCTAAATTCATTATCAAATGAAATTAAAATATTGAAAAGAAACATTGACTTGAGGAATCGTGTAATTTAATAATTATCTAGATCTGTTGAGGAAACTAAGAACTACTATAATTGACTAACTGTGAACTGTCAGGCGATTGTGTGTGGAAATCAATGTGGTTGACAGATTGAGTTTCCTGAATCATAGAAGGTTATCCCATGTTGTCAGGACGTTCAACTGAATGCATCTTGATTTTAATTGATCGATTGTTGTTTAAGGTCAGGTATATTGTATTTCAGCTTTATTGGTGAGTGAAATAAGTTTACATGTACTAAATAATTTGGCGAAACGGCTGAGTGAGAATGGGGTTATGGACAAATATTTCAAAAGTTACAAGTAAAAGCGAGGACGATGTTGGATAGGTTCTGAATCCTTTACCGTGCTTCACTAGTGGCACCCGTCGTGTTACTCTTGTTAACAACCCGGTGATATGTCATGGAATGAGGAAAGGACTGGTTTGTGATGACGAGAAGCGAAACATATCCGTGGTAATTTGTGACACATATATTCCTCTCATTTTTTTAAATAATTGAAAAATACAATTTTACAAAGAATAGGCCGACAATAATACTGCAAACAACATGTTATGACAACTCTTAAAACTTCAAAACTGGCAACAGGGACAATAGAACTGGGTGGTCATCCAGGTTATAGACAAGTACATATGCCATAGCTTTTATAAATTTACAGGCATTAAAATATTGAAAAAGAACATTGACTTGAGGAATCGTATAATTTATTATTAAATAATATGTAAAAATATGTCCTATTATGACAAAATCTGCCTGACTAATACGGTTTTAATTTTTCCTCTCATATTAATTGCATATTTTAATACGGCATTTCGGCCCCGGGCCAATAAGTACTAGCCCGGAGCCAATACGGATAAATTCACTTCCGGTTTTAATCCGAGCTGCATTTAACATAGACCCAAAATGTCGTCTGGTAGTGAAAAGGTGATCGCTGAGATCCCTGTAAATGAAGACGGAATTCTCTGTCTATCCGGCCAAGAGGCGAAGGTGATCCTGGAAAATATTTCCAAGTCAAATATTCACTTAGATTACATATACGAAGACCCCAGTAATGATGCAGACAAGCAGTCTGGAGATGCAACAACAGCGGACTTGATGGATGTCAGCAACGAGAGCACTGAGAAATCGACAAATAGATTTAAAGATGTAACCGTAGAAGACACTGATGCATTTCTCCATGAAAACATCAATAAGAACACAGCTTATAAAACTAAAACATATGTACAAACAAATATTGAATGGCTTCAACAGTATGGAGAGGAGAGACTTTCATGAAATTTCAAGTAGCGAAATGGACAGCTTACTAGCCAGATTTTGTTAAGTATTCGTGAAAAGGACCAGAGTGAATATGAATCAGACAGTATATCAAGCATTTTCCACAGCATATACAGATAAACAAATTCTTTCTGTCTGTCCCAGTCCACCTAGCTGCGGAATTTTTATTCTTCAAATTTGGGCGTCCAGAATATCTATTTGAAAAGAAACCTTTGGATTTTAATGACCGTCCCCTAAAAGTATAAAATATGACAACTGACCTGTAAGACTGAGATGTAGTGAGCTAATGTACAAATGCATGTAGGATAGTTTGACATCCTATGTGTACACATGTACATGTATTTTTGACTTGAAAGTGTGTATACCAAAGTAAGACCCTGTCCGCTATGATCCAGTTTATAGTGGAACATGTAACAGTAATAAAAACATGTGTACATACAAATATAATATTACATCTTATATTTCTGTACGTTTTATGTGCATGTACATGTAGTTAGCATATATTTAAATATAATTTAACTGTAATATGATTTGTTTTTTTGTTTCAGGTATTTCAAAGATATCAAGATGCCATATTCTTATTAAAGATGACCGTATTTTTAGTCATTCAAAGAGTGTTCTAGAATCAAAGCGAAAATCACTAAAATCCCATGGAAAAGGAAATAAAAAACTAAAAGCTGCACCTTTACAGAAGGAGGATATTATGCTGTTGTATGAAAGAAATGTGTTAGATTTTTTGAAATGATTAACAAAACGTTATGCATTTCACTACAAAAATATTGATCTTTGTTTTGCAAGTTAAATAAGAAGTAGGAGTTTCATTAACATTTAAAAATAGCAATCATTCAGTCTATATGTCTGTCCGTCTGTTTGTTGACGTGTGGTATAGGGGTCATGTTATCAAGATTGTAATCTTCCTGTAAAAGTGCAACTTTGTTGAATATTTTTCAAGGTAAAAAAAAAATCTACTGAAAGCTTAATATGCTTGAATGAAATCATCGTCTGAAACCCATGGCCGGTCACGCTCTTGCTATGCTACCACTTACCCGTTTCTGGCGATGGAATGAAGTAACATGTTATATTGCAACTGCTAGTACAAAAATGCCATATTTTATGTATTCTTACACATGTTTTGCAGGTATTCCAGAATCATTACTATGTTTGGCTAAATAATGGAGTATACTTACGAGGACGTCAAGACCACACATACATGCTTTGGGGTGACATTTAATTGAAGAAAACTTCTGATGGTAAAGTATACCTGGAATCTACCGGTGAGCTTGATTCGATATTGCTGTTAAGAAATTAAATTGTAACAGTATTAGCTCACCTAACCCGAAGGGTCATGTCAGTTATTGTCATCAAAATTCAAAATTGTATAGAATCCAAAGTTTTGTTTCGTTAAAAATATGTCTGCCATTGCTAAATATAGCCTAAAAAAAATTAAATTTTAGCCAAATACATTTTAACTGGAAAACTATTACAGATATAAAAAAAAATCTAACAGGTGGTAATATACTCCTGAAGCTAGATTTTATCTTAAACCACTCGCTGACCCAAAAACTCACATTTGGTTTTCTAGACAATGTATGGGGGAAAATAAGCTCGGGTTAATTATGAAAAATATGGCTGCTAAAAGTGAACAATTCAAGGCCGTAAAGTCAACCATTCCGCTCGCAAAACCTTTGGAACAGCATTATTACATGGTGGTACACCATTGACGGAAGTTGACGATCTTGGTGGCTGGAAGAGCCTTGAAAGAGTAAAGAGCTATGCAATTTCGTCATTGAAAAAGCAGGAAAAACCTTCAAGCACTATATCTAGCATTCTCATTTCTGCAGATGATAATATCAATACTTCAGAAATTGAAGATATTGATACAAGATCCGACATAAACATGAATGACATCACTTCTAACGCCACATCTGATGTGGTCCCTGCTGATAGACCTGATGAATGTAGAGTCGTCACTTCCCATACAGCAGTAACACATTCAGTTACTTCTAATACTGTAAACATGCCAATGCTAAAACAATTTGATATGAGTAGTCAGTGGTCTGTTGTGTGGTGCAAATATTAATTGTGGCACAATACACTTTAATTCATCAAATTAAGTACTGGATTTCAATAGTTTGTTTTATTATACATCAACATATCTTGTTATTTTGTTCTACATGAAATTCTTGTGTTTAATTGTTAAATAGTTAAAAAATTTACATTTTAACTGACATTGTATTTGTTTATACATACGGCCCTGGAAATATATTCATACGGCCCTGTCATACGGACCAGTTAGATTATTTACTGAATGTATTTTGATTGATCGATTTTTGTTTAACGTCAAGTAAGCTGTATTTCAGCTGTAATGGTGATTGACACAAGTTTACATTATACTAAATAAGTTTGTGAAATGGACGATTTAGATTGGGGTTATGGATTGATATTTTGATTGTTACAAGGGAAAGCGAGGAAGACGTTGGATATTATTTAAGTACACACAAACTGCTTACAATCTGTCACTAATATAGCTGAAATAAAGCTTACTTCACGTTCAACTGAATGTATCTTGATTTTGGTTGATCGATTGTTGTCTAACGTCAAGTAAGCTTTATTTCAGCTATATTAGTGACAGATTGTAAGCAGCTTGTGTGTACTTGAATAATTTAAACGTACTTTGTTGCTCCGTTTTCTTCTGGACATTGTGTTGTCTTCCATTCGATCTATGGCTTCTGATTACACCATAGGTATCTTCAATCTTGTGACCATTGGGTTGTCCATCCTTCGATTTACAGCTTCTGATTATCCCTTTGGTATCTTGAAACGTTTGTTTATTGTACTGTAGAATCTGAATTAAACTTACAGTACAAATAAACAAATCTTCAAAAATGATGTTAGATTAATTTAATGTTACAGTTAATCTTATTTTAAAGCCAGGCGGTTTGAGTGATATTTTACAATTAATTTGCAAAATAGATTTGTGAACAGAGAATAAACGAGGATTTTAAATTGGATAAAAAGTTTGTTGCAAGATAAATTTATTTCAGCATGCTTCAATTAGAAGACATCAGTTACTGTAAATCTCGTTAACAATAATAAAGTTGTGTTCAATAATTCAAACCAGTTAGGATGTTTTATGCCACTGACACACAACAACAAAGATCCATCTTACCTATACTAAACGTTAATACATGGGTTATGGGTTGAGCTACATGCGTGGTTTATTTGGTGGTGCTTAACGCCACTTTCACCAATATTTCAGCTATATCGTGACGGTCATTTTTATTGGCAGAGGAAACCAGAGTACAAAGAGAAAACCACCGACCTGCGCAAGTCACTGACAAATTTTATCACACAATGTTTGTATTGAGTACAACTTTACATGAGTGGGATTCGAACTCACAACTTTAATGATGATAGGTACTTATTCCACAGGTAGCTATAATCGATAATATGTCAAATTATATACATCATTATATCATTCAGTATATATTTGCATCTGCATGATAACCGAGTTCGTATGACTGAGACTGCAGAAACACGTTTAATTATCGTAACTGTTGATCCATTAAGAGCTTCCTTAAATGAGGTATTGTAAATCAAATTACAGTTTGCATCAAGTTTCACAAATCGATATTGTAAGTAATGTTAAAAATTGGATAACAGCAAATTCAAATACGTGATTATATAACCAGATTGTTTAAATCGACACCATAATTATTAATGATGTTAGCGGCTGTCATCATTAGAAGTGATTAAATGACTATGTTCCGAAATGAAATATACAGTGTTATTTATCAGAATGTTCCGTGTATATTTGATTATCGTCACGTAATATATTGTTGACCAAGTTCACATGCAATAACTGTTGTAGATAAAAAGGTGCATAAGTCAAAGTGTGGGGTTATGGATATGGTCGAAAATTTGCCTCGAATTTAGCCACCAGTAACCACTTCTAACAAACTATTGTACACTAATGCAATCGGACGGGGGAGACACATTTTATATGGCACTTAGAACTCGGGAGGGCAATTGTTTTATTCCATGATGAAATTTGCTCTCCTGTTCTAGTAGATGGCCCCAACCTTCAAGTGATGAGAGTGGTCCGCCTCCATCTTTGGATGGTGGATCGACTTCTAATACCGTAAACATGCCAATGCTAAAACAATTTGATATGAGTAAAATCAGTGGTCTGTTGTGTGGTGCAAATATTAATTGTGGCACAATAAACTTTAATTGATCAAATTAAGTACTGAATTTCAATAGTTTGTTTTATTATACATCAACATATCTTGTTATTTTGTTCTACATGAAATTATTGTGTTTAATTGTTAAATAGTTCAAAAATTTACATTTTAACTGACATTGTATTTGTTTATACATACGGCCTTGTCAATATATCCATACGGCCCTGTTAATTTATCCATATGGCCCTGTCATATTATTTACTGAATGTATTTTGATTGATCGATTGTTGTTTAACGTCAAGTAAGCTGTAATGGTGATTGACACAAGTTTACATTATACTAAATAAGTTTGTGAAAAAGGACGATTTAGATTGGGGTTATGGATTGATATTTTGATTGTTACAAGGGAAAGCGAGGAAGACGTTGGATATTATTTAAGTACACACAAACTGCTTACAATCTGTCACTAATATAGCTGAAATAAAGCTTACTTCACGTTTAACTGAATGTATCTTGATTTTGAATGATCGATTGTTGTTTAACGTGAAGTAAGCTTTATTTCAGCTATATGAGTGACAGATTGGAAGCAGTTTGTGTGTACTTAAATAATTTAAACACACTTTGTTGCTCCGTTTTCTTCTGGACATTGTGTTGTCTGCCATTCGATCTATGGCTTCTGATTACACCATATGTATCTTCAATCTTGTGACCATTGGGTTGTCCATCCTTCGATTTATGTCTTCTGATTATCCCTTTGGTATCTTGAAACGTTTGTTTATTGTACTGTATAATCTGAATTAAACTTACAGTACAAATAAACAAACCTTCAAAAGTGATATGTTAGTTCAATTAGGTCAGTAAACAATACGTGACGTAATAATATGTGATTAATTTAATGTCACAGTTATTCTTATTTTAATGCCAAGCGGTTTGAGCGATTTTTTACATTTAATTTGCAAAATAGATTTGTGAACAGAGAATAAACGAGGATTTTAAATTGGATAAAAAGTTTGTTGCAAGATAAATTTATTTCAACAGGCTTCAATTAGAAGACATCAGTTACTGTAAATCTCGTTAACAATAATAAAGTTGTGTTCAATAATTCAAGCCAGTTAGGATGTTTTATGCCACTGACACAGAACAACGAAGATCCATCTTATCTATATTAAACGTTAAGACATGGGTTATGGGTTGAGCTAAATGCGCGGTTTATTTGATGGCGTTTAACGCCACTTTCACCAATATTTCAGCTATTTCGTGACGGTCAATTTTATTGGCAGAGGAAACCAGAGTACAAAGAGAAAACCACCGACCTGCGCAAGTCACTGACAAATTTTATCACACAATGTTTGTATCGAGTACAACTTTACATGAGTGGGATTCGAATTGACAACTTTAATGATGATAGGTACTTATTCCACAGGTAGTTGTAATCGATAATATGTCAAATTATATACATCATGGTATCATTCAGTATATATTTGCATCTGCACGGTAACCGAGTTCGTATGACTGAGACTGCAGAAACACGTTTAATTATCGTAACTGTTGATCCATTACGAGCTTCCTTAAATGAGGTATTGTAAATCAAATTACAGTTTGCATCAAGTTTCTCTTGTAAGTAGTGTTAAAAATTGGATAACAGCAAATTACAATATGTGACTATGTACTGATAATAAAACCAGATTGTCTAAATCGACACCATAATTATTAATGATGTTGGCGGCTGTCATCATTAGAAGTGATTAAATGACTATGTTCCGAAATGAAATCTAGTGTTATTTATCAGAATGTTCCGTGTATATTTGATTATTGTTGACCAAGTTCACATGCAATAACTTGTAGATAAAAAGGTAGCATAAGTCAAAGGGTGAGGTTATAGATATGGTCGGGAATTTGCCTCGAACTTAGCCACCAGTAACCACTTCTAACAAACTATTGTATGTACACTGATGCAATCTGACGGGGGAGACACATTTTATATGGCATCTAGAACTCGGGAGGGCAATCGTTTTATCCCCTGATGAAATTGGCTCTCCTGTTCCTATCAGATGGCCCCAACCTTCATGTGATGAGGGTTGTCCGCCTCCATCTTTGGATGGTGGATCGTCCATTCAAGAAGATGAAAATCCATCAGCGGTTGGATATCAGGAAGCTCCCCGGCATTAGCGTTTACACCATTCGGCATATACTTATATAGATGATGCATTGTTTTATTTATTATTATTTTAGCCCTCTAGACACACTTGTTCACATGATGTAAAGTTAGATAAACTTGTAGAAAGGCATGAAGACGAGTGGATTACTTAGAGGTAAATGCAAATGTATGGTGATAAAATTGAATCATTATTGTAGTATTATTATAAAATGTAAAGTATGCTTACAGAAAACAATAGCACATAGTACATACATTGGTGCTTTGAACACTTATTGATCTGAAACATCTAAAAATGTTTACAGGAATTTACTTCAGTTTAATCTTGTTTTATTTCAATTACTTCAATATGTGTGCCTAACTTGGCGGAAGTGCGCCCTATTCATTCATCACGTTTCCGGTTCCACTATTGTATGCAGCACGTGAATTTTGGAGGACACCCCCATCCCCCCCCCCCATATTTTGGAACCTTTGCGGCTTTTGAGTTGTTTTTGTTTATTTATACAAGTAATACAATGTATTTCTTCTGTACAATAAGTCAATATGGAAAACAGAGAAGATGCAGAAGAACTCGGTCTTCCTTCCTGTCTGGCGCTCAGCTACTATTTTAGATGAACTTTGGGATAGGGGTTTGCTAGATAATCCACAATTTCATATAGCTGTTGCTCCGGTAATAGATGGAATTATGTTGGTTTTTTTTAATGTTCCGTGTATATCTTTTTATCGTCATATAGTGTATTGCTGACCAAGTCCACATGCAATAAATTGTGTTGATAAAAAGGTGGGATAAGTCAAAGGGGGTGGTTATGGGTATAGTCGGAAATTTGCCTTGAATTTAGCTACCAGTAAGCACTTCTAGCAAACTATTGTACACTAGTGGAATCGGGCGGGGAATACGCATTTTCTCTGGCACCTAGAAGACAGGAGAACATTTTGTTTATCCCATAATGAGATTGCTCTCCTGCTCCTAGCAGAAGGCCCCAACTTTCATGTACTTTGGATGATCCGCCTCCATCTTCGAATGGTGGATCGTCTATTCAAGGAGAAGATGGAAATCCATCAGCGGTTGGATATCGGGAAGCTCTCAGACATAGGGTTTACACCATTCGGCATAAATTTATATAGATGATGAATTTATTTTATTATTATGTTAGACCTCTAGATCAATTTCTTCACGTGGTGTAAAGTTAGATGCAGTAAAACGCGAAAATTTACAGTTTGTAGATTTATCTAGACTTCAATTTACCTCTGACGAATCGGAATTTATCCCCGATTACATTTAGACTCCCACGATGAAAAAATATTGAAAATTTAACTTGCATCTTTGTCAAGAACAACTTAGAAATGTAAGTGTCACAATTTTCGTCATGTTTTTCGTGGGACGATTGATTTTGCGAGAGTTATAGTTCATATACAACAATAAACTATACATGTTTCTAATCGTGAAAGCATTCGCCACAGCATAGCATTCTCTGATTTTTCAATATTCGAGCAGTAAAAAAGCAAATTTCAATTTTTGACATGTACATACCTTGCGAAGCGTCTTCGTGAATTCTCCTCCACCAAAATCGGAAGTTATCCTCACGAATTTCTTTGCAGCACCGACTGTTCTGCTTGTGCCGATTACCAGCCGTGTTCAATTACTGTGAAGAACTTACAAAACATTTTTCCATAATGTCTTCGTTTTTTTAAATATTTCTGTTCACTCTTAACAGTAATAAGCTGTACTCGATACAACATTCTGTGATTAAGTTTGTTAGTGACTTGCGGAATGTAGGTGGTTTTACAACAATAAATACGCTACCATAATACAAATTAGATGACTGGAAAACAGGTACAGTCAAGTCATTTAAACTAGAACGGGCTGGGTCTGATGGGCAAGTCTCAGCCCCCATCATTATTGAGACTGACAATATTGCTGATATTAAAGGGGACAACCGAGGTAAAGTTGAACCCAATGGGTATGAAGATACCCATCGCACAACCAAAATAGGTATTATGGGACCTGACCAGTTTATTGACAAGGTAGAAAAAATGAAACTTTTGATGAAAATCAAGAGACAGAAGTTTTCATAAACAGGGTAAATGCAGTTTCAATTATGGCTCCCATGTCAGTGGAAGGACTGGTAGTTAAGGCTGTCATAGATACGGGTGCAGAGGTAACTGTCATTAGCACATCCTTATTTGAGAAAATCCCAGAAGGTAAATAGGCCTAAGCTTCAAGAATCTAGAAGATGCTTGGTGGTTGCTGAGGAAGGGAAGAGGTTGAAAACACAGGGGGTCATTGAGGCCATTTTAACTATTGGAAAGTTAGCAGTCAAATGGGAGGTATATGTCGCTCCTATTAGAGACGAGGTTTTGTTGGGATGTGATATCATTGATGAGTATAATATTACTATCAACACTAAACGAGGCATAAAGGTCGAGAGTACTTGGATTGGTTGTGAAGTAGTACGTAAGTCTGACAAAATTGCTAGGGTTTTTGTCAAGGAGTCGGTTACTGTTCCAGCCAATAGTGAGATTATCATTAAAGGCACATGGAAACAGGCTGAGTATATTGATACTAGATATGCAAGTTTAGAGCCATTATACGATGATTCAAGTCATATGTTGGTTGATCGTTGTCTTGTCGATCCCGTTAATGGCAGAATTCCTGTCAGGGTAGCAAATTTGGAAAATTTACCACTTAAATTTAAAAACAATCTTATGTTGGGTGAAATGCATCCTGTTGAAGATTTTTGTTACATGGATAACACAGATGTAGGGGCTGAAGTATGTTCCAATAATAATTATGGTTTATTAAAAAGGGTCTGTTCTGCAGACATTGCTCCTATCACTGAGGTTCACATGGATCAGGTTGTTCCAGAGATACCTGAAAATTGGAAAAGTATTTCAGTAGCTAAGGTAGATAATGTACATGTAAGTGGTAGTGTCACGAGTGAAGGTTCTGATAGCGTGGAGAATTTGTTCAAACTCTCCAAATTACCAGACTACCTTATTGACCTGTATAACAGAAGCTGTACAAATTTGAAATATGAGTCACTACAGGAAAACTTAGTTGAGGTCCTTGTTAAACATCAGCAGGCATTTGCAAAAACAAACACGATCTTGGTGCATGCTCCTTTGTAAAAACATCGAATTAATACTAAAGATGCTACTCCTGTACGTCAGTCACTTAGAAGAACATTCAAAGCATTTGAAGGAGAGGAGGACAAGTATTTAAATGATCAATTAAAGACAGGTGTCATAACCCCATCTAAGTCTAGTTGGGCTAATCCAGTTGCTTTAGTTCGTAAGAAGGATCAGTCTGTTCGCTGGTGCATTGATTATAGGAAGGTGAATGAATTGACTGTTAAAGATGCATACCCCCCTCCCACGTATTGATGTGTCTAGATTGTCTATCGCCAGCCTCAATATTTTCAGCTATGGATTTACAGAGTGGGTACTGCCAGCTTGCGTTAGCCAAGCCAGATAGGGACACAACTGCCTTCATAACTAAGTATGGTCTATATGAGTATGCTAAAATGAATTTTGGGCTTTGCAATGCCCCAAGTACATTTCAGAGATGTGTCGAATTGATTCTTAGAGGTCTCCAGTGGAAAACTCTCCTCATTTACATTGATGACATAGTGATATACTCTTCAAATATGGAAGACCATATACGTACACTGGATGAAGTTTTGGGTCGCTTGTCCAAGGCAGGGTTGATATTAAAGCCATAAAAATGTGACTTTTTCAAGAATGAGGTTTTATATCTGGGACTTGTCATTTCTGATAAAGGGGTAAAACCTAATCCATCTGCTATTGATTCTGTAAAAATTTGGAAATAACCAGTCTGTAAAGCAAGTTCAACAGTTTCTAGGGTTCTGTGGTTATTATCGTCAATTTGTCAAAGGGTTCAGTGAGTTGGCAGCTCCTCTGTCTAGACTCACTAGGAAAGAGGTAGAGTTTAAATGGGATGGTGATTGTCAGTCGGCCTTTGACAAACTTCGTCAAGCACTCTGCATGGCTCCAGTACTAGCTTATCCGAGAGATGGTTGTATGTACATTTTGGACACTGATGCATCAAATATTGGAGTTAGTGCAGTCCTCTCGCAGAGCCCAGATGGGATGGAAAAGGTAATTGCTTATGAGTCTAAACAATTGGATGCTCATCAACAGAGATATTCAGTCACTCGAAGGGAACTGCTTGCAGTTATCACTTTTGTAAACCAATACAGGCACGAAGTTTCTTTTAAGAACAGACCACGGGTCACTTACGTGGCTATTTAGTTTCAAAGACCCACAGGGGCAGGTTGCTAGGTGGTTAGAGGTACTATCCAAATACCAATTTGAGATTCAACATAGAGCTGGTAAATGTCACCAAAATGCGGATGCACTGTCACGAAAAGAAGACGATGATGATAGGTGTGAACATCTAAAAATAGGTAAATCTGACCCTAGTTGGCATGACTGCCTGCAGACAGGGCAGGAATGCCATGATTTTAAGACTAACATTGACACCATTACCAACCTCAGAACCAGTGAAATCACTGACAATACATCCGTAACTTCATTTTCGTATGACCGTAGTGGTGATGTCCAGATTTTTCCTGATAGTAGTAATGTTAATCCTTCTGATGTACAACCTGTTTCCCAGCCAACGGTTCAGGAGGTATCAATCCCAGGTCCTCTGAAAAAGCCGCCCCTTCTACTTCTATATATATTGCTGAACCACTTATTAAAGATGTACCAGCTGAGCAGCCTTGCATTCAGGAGGAATCAGTTTCAGATCCTCCTGAGGTCATCCCCTCTGCTAGAGTTTCAACGGATATTGTCGCCAAGCTGTGAAGTTTGCAGATATTCTTTTTGAAGAGGAATGTGTTCCAGACTATCATGAATTATCTGACGACGATGACCTACCGAAGCAAGACATTGAAACCAAAACTGACGATGACCTTGTGACTAAAATTTCCCTTCTGGAGGACCAGCTGAAGGAGAGTACAGCATAAGGAGGAGACGAGAAAATTGGGTGAATCTGTAGAAAGACTGCAAAAAAAAACTGGACGATAAAGATGAAGAAATTCAAAACCTCAATAGTATGATAGTTACCTTAGACGAATACGAAAACCTACCAAAATATGGTACAAGAAGTTCATATGCTTTGGACGGATTTGACGACCTTTGGAGTAGTATAGACAGCCAGACAAGAGCCCTACAAGAGAAATTATATGACAACAACCACATGACTGATGACAAACCAACAGGGAAACGGAACCGTGACAGCCCCAGCCCCCAGAAGAAAAAACTGAAAAGTGTAGTATTAGTTATCCCCAGAACAAATGAGGAAGTATGGAAAGGCTTCGCCCGAAGAGTTAATGGATCATATAAAGGAGACGAATTACCCCGCAGAGGAATCAGGTTTTAAGTGACTTTAGTGACTTTGGGGGGTGGATTTAATTATATTACAAGCTTAATGCATGTTATTTATATGCCATAATATAAATCAAAATGTAAATGCTGATGGTACAGCATTGAGTGAGTATTACTAGTAATTATTTTTGTCATAATTTTTGCAATGACAAATGGTTGAATTAGTATTTTTATCTCTTCCTTATGGGATTATAAGAGCAGTGATTTGAGGTTGTATGTTATTTACCTTTAACACTTGACAAAAGTGTTTTTTAACACATTATCTAATAAATTTTTCAAAGGAATGTACGAGTTCCTTTGTGAACGCAGAAATCAGTATACATTTCTTTTTAAATAGTTCATCATAATATATGCTCAAAATTCAGTAAATTCAGAATGAGTTGAGTAGCATTCAGAAAGTAGTTATATACTAGTTCAATAATGGACGCATGAATCTATTATGGACGCAATGATTATTTTTGAATGAGAGTAAAGTTTAAAGTTAGTACATTGTACTTATATTTAATAGTAATAGTGAAAATAGTCTTTTTGGTGGACGCATGAGTTTACTAAAGGACGCAGAATTAAGACTTACTTAAGTGACCCATTGAAATTGATGGTTGAAGTTGTTATTGTTGAAATAATGTATTGATTTTATTGTTACAATTTGAAAGATCGACTGTGATAAGTGTGGTGTTGTGTGAATGAGGAAAACATTTACCTAGTTAACTTGTTGTTGAATAAGATAATGTGCTTAAACTGCACATAATTATAATAGAGGTAACAGCACATTTAGTTGTGAATCCTCGCAGGTTAATTTTAACGATTAATAACTAAAATGTTTAAGCGAATATAGTAAATTTCCTTTTCGTCCCCCTTATCTTGCTCCGCCTATTTATGGTAACTTTGTACTTTTAAGTTGTTTACAAACATATCGTAACTGAATGTATATGGTTTAATATTTTGAGTAATACTACAATAAATTAATTTAATGAATCTTACGGGAGTGTCAACAGTCATGGGCTTTGGGCATGCGCCAACATTTTAACACCCAAAACCGGTACGGGCCAAATCCGGAATACAATTGCGCTATTCTGGTACTTGTGACCCCTCGGATGAGTACCAGACTAGTAAAAAGTATGAAATAGCGGCAAAAATAAATTTCCGAATTAAAAAAAGATACTGAAAATAAAATCTGATGTTTAAAATGAGCCCATTCCAGTAAAAATAAACAATCATATTACTGTCTTATTTATTTACAAGTGCTATAAAATGACCTTTGATGACGTGTCGGGTCACTCATACACTCTACCAACAATGGCCAGAATGAATGTTCCAGTGCTTCAAATTATCCTCGTAAGACTCGTTCTATAGACATATATGAGTGTGACTTCTCTGAGTTTGGTACACAACATAGTTGCAATGTATTTCCTTCACAATCACGAAACTGAAATCAAAATAATATGTTAATTTTCAAATGACAGGGGTATGATGTGCATTTGTGAATCCAAAAAGACAAAAACTGTCCCTGAATCTATGAGGGGGGGACAGGGGGTAGTCTTCTCCCACTCCTCTTCTTCTTTCTCTCTCCCTCGACTCCTTTCTCCCCCTTTTTTCCTTTTGGCTTTATCTCCTGACTGGGCTCCTGTGAATTTCCATCACTGAATAGCACAGGCCCTTGTTTCAATATCAAACATTTTATTCACTATTAAGTCTCCTTTAAATTTTTGATATTGAAACAAGTGCCTGTGCTGAATAGTGTAAAATTATTCAAAGTCTTGGGAATAAATGTCATTATTTAAATGGATCATCTCACAACATGCAGTTTTATATACCTGCACTGTTAAAATAAGCCATCAAACTCTATGCTCTTGTCTCTGTGAAAAAACAATACCTCTATGAATAACATATTATATCATGTTAAAGGTAAAGGAGTATATTTTTCTTAATAAAAATATTGAGTCCAGGTGCTCACACATATTGATAATAAATTGGACATCTTCATTTCACATAAGAACTATATATATATATATATATATATAAGAAAAGCCTGATGAACATAGAACAACTTTGGACATGCTCTATACCATTATATAGGAACCTGGGCTATTGTTTTATTGAATTTATGTGAACTAAAATGCATCAATTGATTGAACAACTTACATAATTAGTTGCAAAATATTTTTTGTTTATACATGTACATGTATATATATATTTATTTTTTATTTTTAGGTCTACTCATTGAACCTGTTCTTAACAGGCTCTTGTATGTATTCAAGGATATATGATCACAGCTATTTTTCTTTTTCAGTAAGTGTATTGCAATAGTATTACAAAACAACCAAACAGAACAGGAAATATATGTTATATTTGGCATTATATTGCACAAATACAATAATATTATTGATAAATATCTTCTGGGAAAAAATGCCTGAAAAGTGGATGACCAAAGATTAATGTTTGTTTTGAAAATTTGAGTGTACAGACATGATCTAAATAAATACCTTAGTTGTGATGAAAATATTATAATTACAAGTAATTTGATTACTTTACAATGGATTATTTTTTCTGGCACAAAACTTTTGGAACCAATTTTTTCTTGAGTATTCAAGGGCGCAGTCAAAATTATATCAAAACATCAAAAATAAGACATGGGGGAACAAAGAATTTTATTTTCGGCCCGAAATAATGGTTATTAAAATTTCAAGGGCATTCAACATGACCAATGAATTGGTGAAAGACAAACAACAGTTACCTGTACAGGTACGTTAAAAAAGACTGAATTTACACATTTTATAACAATATCCCCTCAATATAAAAAACGTAAGAGGGATCATATTAATATGAAAGGATCGTCTGTTAATGCAGTGTGAAAAACCGAAAATTCCACTCTCAATTTAAAGACTTTGGGTCTATGAAAATTGTGTTAAGTTTTACCAATGTCCGTCCAAAAATGTTTTGTCAAAAATTTCACAGCTTCTACTGAGCAGAATGATTTTATATAATTACTTGCTAACAAAAAAGACAACTCTTGTAAAAAAGGAGATAACTCTGTAATTTGAAACGAGGGAATAACACACTAAAAAGACAACCAGTCTGTTGTATTCAGAAATTGCCAAGTAATTTTGCAGTTCAATGGTGCTGTTAGTAAGTATATCATTGAAGATTTATATGACTTGACCACAAATACGGATTTGTAAAATTTGAAAATTTAATGAGAAGGAAAAAAACACACTTGCTCACTAAGTAAATTTCTTAAAAATAGCTCATCATGATCTATAGTACCAGTACTTAATAAATATAATTTTATTTCCAGCTTGAAAATGTTGTTTTGGAGGAGGCTGTATTGGATGTCAAAGAAGTAAGACTGTTGGATCATGAAAGAATTTTATCTTGCAATCACACCTTTTTGCAACCTCATAAAGGGGGTAGAATAACATTGAGACATATAAAGTCATTGACCTAATGAAGTTTCTGGTACCTTTTGATGTTTTGAGAAGAAAGGGAATGTAGTTGTGTATCCGTTCGTATCACAAAATTTCCTGCTTTTTTACATTTTTACTGATAGGCTGGGTAGGCGTGTATGGAAAATAAATGTAACTTTTTAACCAATCAGAATTAAGTATTTCTCCTACATTTATATATAACCCTCTCAAGAAAGAATCTATTGCTTGACATGACTGTCCATCTGTCAAACCACTTACAAATACCAATAGCACATCTGAATCTGATTCTGAGGATGAAAATCGAATAAGAGATGATGAAAAGTGCTGTGTATGCAAATTATTCACCCCAAAAAAAATCAGAGAGAGCCCATGTTTAATATTCACGAAATGGCTACAATGTGACCAATACAAACACTGGGTTCATTTGGTCTACTCAACTGAAAAACGTGTGATCAAGAAAAGAGATGTATTTTTATGCCCCTATTGCAAGAGTGATTAGTATTGAAATCATGCTATCTATATTAATATTTAATAAAATGATTAACTTCCAGTTTGTTTAAAAAAAAACAATTTAAAAACAAGGACAAATTAAAACACAAACATAGCAAAGATTAAAAACAAAGAAATGGTGCCATCACAAGATTATGTTTTACAAGATAACAAGAGGTGCTACGACAAAATTTTGAGTGACTGGAATTTCAGACCCCGTACAAATGTATTCTGATAGGCTTGATGAACATGATTGATGGCTGAAATGTTCCTAACAAATTCATGACAAAATGTTGTAGTTACTATGGCGTCAATGAATCAGTACATTTCAATAATGTTTGAGAGATGTCAGTTCAAATCTCTCTAGAGACTAATGATCTGAGTACATATTAGGTTTGTCAACTACTAACAATTACAATACACATAGCTTCTATAGTACAAGGTAGTACATTTCAATAATGTTGAAAAGATGTCAGTTCAAATCTGACTGGAAGCTAATCTATGGGTTTATTTTAATATATGCTTGATCATGTTGACTGCATTAACTAACTTGGACACAAGTCCCTAGCTTAATGAAAGTTTTGAAGAACTACTCCTTTTTCAGTGTGATTTTTACACAACCACAAAAATATTGTGTAATGGTTAGCATGCTCACCTTGAATGTGGTAGATCCATGGGTTCTAGCCCCTGTCTAGTCAAACCAAAGATTATAAAGTTGGTAAGAATGCAGCATTAAGGAGTAAGAACAAGGAATGGTCGGGTCAGGATCAGAATAATGTTTCAGAGTGGAACGACATATCTACCCACAGAATGTTGTTCCAATGAACTAGCACTCTAAAAATCCAACTAAGGGTGTTGGTCTTTTCATTTTTTTGTATCTAAATGTGTTTCCTGTTGCTCATGCTTGAATAGTTTACACATCACATGTTATAGTTTATATTTCTTGTTGTTTATTGTTTAAAAATTCTATGAATAAAATGTTTTTATCCCCCATATGAGTGTTATTTTTCATGTAAAATGATTGAATATTTTGGGCTTTGTTCATTTACCTGAAAAGTCTTAGACAAATATTTTGAAATTAAAGGAGTTTTTTTTAACCTTATTACATGTAGTATGTTTTCTTGGGGGGAGGGTGGAACTTGTGTCAGATTTTTAACTTCTCAATTCAATAACTAAAGGATAGAGAAAATTGTATAGTGTCCCCTAATATTAACTTTTTGATGTTAAAAGCAATATAATTTTTATTCAATCGTTAACTTAAGACTTCACCAGGATGATGGGAATGTGTTTTATTACCCATTCTTCAATGTTCCAGTTCATTGTTTTGTTATTTTACAACATTGTTATTATACATGTATAGCTGACCTTTTAATAATGTTTTGTTTTTGCAATAAATATTTTCTTGTTAATGAATACATGTAGTTTTCTTAAGTCGAATCTGCCCATGCTGTCACCTTTTTGTTTAATTTTTGTGCTCTATTATTTACAAAAGTTATCAGTTGAATCATTTACAAAGTACATCTGCATGTACATATCTTGCCCAACCAAGATTGACTTGTTCCTGAATTTAGCACTTTTTCCATACTAATCCTTATATGTTATTATTGGTCTCCTGACATTGGCATAAACAAGAAAGGATGGAGTGCCCCATGAACAGAAACCACACCATAATAATATGCTTGACATACATGTAAGAATGGAACATGACTGTTAATGTATAGCCCTGTATCAGGGCATACTATTTAACCCCTGTCTGTCCCTCCCTTTTTGTAATATTTTGTAGTGTGTTTAATGTACAAATACTAAAGATGTGCATTCCTACAGGATTTTGACTTCTAAAAAATCACAAAATGATATATAGTTGAACTAAGTCATTTTAAGTTAGAACATCAAAAGTGTATTACACACACAGACTTTATACATTCTCTAACAAAAGGGGCATACCAGTTTTAAGTTGGGCCTTTTAAAAAGTTTTATTTGATGCTCCATAATATGATAATTTACAAATTGCATGTTTAATGTGATATAAATATGATAAACTATGAAACCATGCAGAAGTCTAACATAATGCCAACTTTAAAGCATTAACATTACAAAGCTGTTTTTTGTACGAATACCTGCCAGTCGCTTAGGGGGAAAATACTTATTTTGATTTCCCTTTCTTATAAGGACCCCCCTTTTTTATAGGATAGTCAGACAACAAAATATACGAAATTTAGATTAATTTTCTTCAAGTTAATCGATAAGTACTCGCTAGGATGATATATTTTATTGATTCTTGCAGGTCTAGGATGTTTTGTAAACAGTACTATTTTATTTGCGAGGTTGTGTCACAATATCCTTGGAAGTTGGAACTACTATAGATGAATATTCACACGATCTCTCATTATTTTCTAGATCTACGGGATACATGCAGTCATAAATTATTTTCCTAACCAACAAATTCACGAAAACTTCCTTACGACCGTGACGATATGTGCATAACTGCCACGCTGAATAAACTGCGTCACCGTGTTTACAAATGCAATGACGTCTTGTTTACGTTTTTTTACTCCGATTGATTTATAATATTGTTTGATCATAAATTTTGTCCAACTAAATTTTACAAATATAAACAATTTAACTTTCTGGAAATCCCCCCTTTAAGAACTTTTGGATCCGCATCTGCATTTTATTTTATTAAAACATGCACATCATCATTCATAACGAAGCGGGGGAAATCCGGAATAAATATAGACCCGTCACCGACTTTGTAAGGGTTGTTAGTGTTGGCACATGCCCAAAGCCCATGACTGTTGACACTCCCGTAAGATTCATTCTAAATTAATATATGGCTTTCTAGAGAAGTTTTTTACTACTAAATGTGAGACGCTACACAACAAAACACTTTACACAAATATATACAAGCAAGGAGTAAAAGACACACGGAAAACTACAACATATGGGCTTGTTAGATAATCCACAATTTCCTGTTGCTCCTATAATAGATGAAATTACGGATGGTTCCAGACAGGTTTTTCCATCGTATGTTTCCAATCGACCAAGCTCCGTCATTGGACCCAAACATTTATCAGGGTCTCAATTGAGACTGACTCGTCCTGAGGCTCAGAATACATCTACATTTAGCATACCTATTGATAGTTCAGGTATAAGGAATAGTGCGTTTTTTTTTAGATGCAAGTGGCCCAGTAATTACTTGTATCCACCTAATCAAACTATGCCATCTTTTGATCCATATATTTTACCACCTTTTTGGAATAGGCCTAGTACTGGTAGGTATGGTCAAGGGACACCTTTAGACCCTTCAACTCGTGAAGACATAAAGGCGTTGACAAATTATGTTATCAAATTCCAGGCTATTACCAAGGCGCAACACCTGGAACTGGGTAATCATCTTTCCTTACTCGAGAAGGAAGACATTTCTCCTATTATCAATTATCGTAGTATACTTCCAGCACCAGATACTCGTTACTGTCCTCATGTGAAACTTTATGCATAAAATATATATTTTGTGCATTTTATGTCAATGCAACAATGTTAGGTTCCCGGATGTAAACATAGAAAATACATTTAATGTATACTTTATTTTCACATAAATATACAAAATAAATGTATATTAATTGATTGATTCAAGTTGGGCAGAATTTAATCAGCAATTGGAAAAATATGATATAACAAATTGGGTCTGCAGATATTCTTGTGTAACAGGACATCAATCATTCCCAACAAACTACTCATCAGGAACCGTTGCACGCAATATATCCCGAGCAGGTTCCACGATATTTTCAGAACAAATGACGCACGCCCCGTCCTAATTATCAGGCAAGGCCAAGCTGTCTATTTGAATCGTTCCACACAGCTAGCGGACACGCGTGTCGGAACAGGTATACAAACAGCAAAATATTTTCATACCCTGAGGTTCACGTCAATGAAGTGACTGCATATGATACGTATATCTGGTACAATGTGATACTACTGTAAAATTGTAATATTTTGTGTTATCTTTTATATATTTAGATATTGTTAGCAGTTTTCTCATATCTTGTATATTTTTCCCCTTTACGGAAACCATATCAACGTCTTGCAGTAATAAACATTTCCAACGTTTTCTATTTGTGTTTTGCTCTACCTAAAACTCTTCTAGACCACGTCAGGTTTCTAAAGTATTCTTCAAAATAGATTCCTGAATTTTGAAGATCTCATCGGAAAACGCAATAATGCATTTCCTTTTGTTTGAATCAAACGGTTCATGAAGTACCGTTGATGTAATAATGCTAGTTTAATCCATAAATATGTTTTGCATTCTACCGGATGGAAAAATCTTCGTCAGCAACAACATATTATTTTTCTACATTAAGCATCAATTCGTTGAGTAGTCTTAGCAGCAACTTCAGAAAGTGCCCTCATTGTAACAAGATTAGAAAGACAAATTATGTAAAAGTCGTTTGTAGAAAGTCATACTAATGAGAATCGTCTATGGTTACCTATAACGAAGTACCGACTACTTGAGTTATTCCTCGATTGTCATACCTCCATTATTACGAGTAGTTATTGGTGGACCGTTGTAAGGCATGCATTTCCACCCAACCCATCATCTCTCTTGTTGCATCTGGAATATCCTTCCACGATTCCATCGCTGTTGCACCCTTTAAAAGCGTTTATTGATTCTAACTATAACTTTGTTATAAATTAGACTGAAATGCTGTTGATTTGATATTAAACAACAACCAAGCACTCAATTACACACCCTATTTCTCAACTGAAAATATTATCCCCGACTTTAATACTAACAATTTAGCACTGCTGACAATGTTTCCCAATTCCCTATTTAAAATGTGTTATATATCAATATGTATTGCTCTGTATAGTATTAATTGGAATTCTCATTTTTCCCCCATACTCATTTTTCTCCCCGGTAAAATGAGTATATACTCAGTTTTCCCCCCGGAAAAATGAGTATATACTGAGATTTCCCCCCCTCCCCGGAAAAATGAGTATATACTGAATTTTCCCCCCGGAAATCCAAGTATGTGTTAACCCATACTCATTTTTCCCCTCTCCTTTTTTAATAGGGTTTTTCTTGTGTGTACTTATATTCATGTATATGGTGGAAGACATAATAGTTAAATGTGGACGAAAGAGGGTATCAACAATGATAATAGTAATAACTAAGGCAAGCATGAACATGGAGTGAGAACGGATAAGGAGGTAGGAGGAAAGGATGGGAAAAACACTTGAGTGATAAAGCGATCTTCCTTAGTGCAAGTGAGAAAAACTCAAGTTTGCTAAGTGCTGGAAGGCACAGGTGACAGGTATAAGGAAGAGGGCAGGAAGGAAGGAATATAAAGAGAAGGATAGAGAGGACGGAGGGAGAATAGTAAAAAGACGATGGAGAGGAAGGAGAGATACTAGAGGTATAAAATAAGGAGGATGACGGGGAGGAATTAGGGAGGGAGTCAATATGGAAAAGGATGGAGATAGTGAGGAGGATAATGATGAAGTAGTGAAACAGGTATTGAAGAGGAGATTTGATGGAAGAGGATAGAAAGGACGAAGTGATAAAGGTAAACGAGGAGGAGAGAAGTAGTGAGGAGGAGGTAATAAGGAGGATGATGAGGACGACGGAGGAGAAAAGTATACGGAGAAGGTAATTAGGAAGAGTTAATAAGGAGGATGGAGACGGAAGAAAGACAGAGGTAATGAGGTGGATGATAATATTACAGGAGAGAAGAGAGGTAATGAAGTGGCGGATTGAAAGGAATGAAGGATGGAGGTGGTGAGGATGACTGGGAGGAAGGAAGGAGAGGTGGTGAGGATGACTGAGAGGAAGGAGGGAGAGAGGTAGTGAGGATGACTGAGAGTAAGGAGGGAGAGGTAGTGAAGAGGATGGATAGGAATGAGGGAGAGAAGTAGTGAGGAGGATTAAGAGGAAGGAAGGAGAGCGGTAGTGAGGAGGATGCCAGAGGAAGGAGGGAGAGAGGTAGTGAGAAGGACGGAGAAGAAGGAGAGAGAGGTAGTGAGGAGGAAGAAGGAGGGGGAGAGGATGACTCAGAGGAAGAGATAGTGATGAAGTGGATGGAGAGGAATGAGAAGTAGTGAGGAGGATTGAGAGAAAGGAGGGAGAGAGGCAGTGAGTAGGAATGAGAGGAAGGGAGAGGTAGTAAGAAGAGGAGAGCAAGGAGGGAGATAAGTAGAGAAGAGGAAGGAGGGAGAGAGGATGACTGAGAGGAAGGAGGGAGATAGGTAATGAGGAAGTGGATGGAGAGGAACGAGGGAGAAGTAGTGAGGAGGATTGAGAGGAAGGAGGGAGAGAGGCAGTGAGTAGGAGGGAGAGGAAGAAGGGAGAGAGGTAGTAAGAAGAGGAGCAAGGAGGGAGATAAGTAGAGAAGAGGAAGGAGGGAGAGAGGTAGTGAGGATGACTGAGAGGAAGGAGGGAGATAGGTAGTGAGGAAGTGGATGGAGAGGAATGAGGGAGGAGAAGTAGTGAGGAGGATTGAGATGAAGGAGGGAGAGAGGCAGTGAGTACGAGGGAGAGGTAATAAGAGGAGAGCAAGGAGGGAGAGAAGTAGAGAAGAGGAAGAGGTAGTGAGGAGGATGGGAAGGAAGGAGGGAGAGAGGTAGTGAGGAGGAGGATGGAGAAGAAGGAGAGAGAGAGGCAGTGAGGAAGAGGATGGAGAGGAAGGATGAGAAAGGTAGTGAGGAGGACGACTACTTTAATAAATTTCCCCCGACAATGCCTTCAGTGGTTCTTGAAAATCGATTAATCAGAATGTTCAAAGTCTCCTATCGATCTGCACCAAAGAAACAACACTTGTGTAGTACCTCATAGTGAACACCCTCAAAGGTAAATTGGTTAAATTATGTTCAGTGGTTCTCAATGAGATTACGAAAATGTAATTCATAGGTTTTCAAAGCAATTTTGACCTTCGCTGTCGACCATTTTGAATTTCCGATCGGCATAAAAACCATTATCACCTGTAAAGGACTCTGAAATTTAAGACAATGTTTACAACCATAATATGCAGGTCAGGTTCAATTGCAGCCAGATCCCATATACGGCTTGGAAGTTAGGCCCACTTAGCTGAAAGCGGAGAACTCCGTGTCCTCTGACACATTCTTCTTTTATTCATTTTTTAACGAATCGGCATGAAAAGTAACAACACTTGCGTAGGACATAATAGTGAACACCTCTGCCAAGTGTGGTTAATTTCTGTTCAGTGTTTTCCAAGTAGACCATGACAATGTTGCTTTACATATGGTTTCAAAGCAAACTTTGACCTCCGATGGCAACGATTTTGAATTTCCGATGGGCTCAAAAAGTAACAAGACCTGTCAAGGACCTTAAAATGAACATACAAATCACGTTATATACCATCGCTTCAGTGTTTCTTGAAAAAAGATTATTGAAAAACTAACAATGTTTCCAATGTCTCCTGGTGACCATTTGTTGACGAATCGGAAAAAATCCCTCATCCGATCTAAACAAACACCAGATCCCTCAGTACAATTTCTAGTCAATATGCAAACCACAGATAAATTCAATGCAGACGAACAATTACCCATTGGTTGACCATATGCGAACGCTAACTGAATTCAAATCCGATACGACAATTATAACGGATTTAAATTCGATCTAATGATTCAGTTTCAATCCGGAATACGTGTGAATATGGTATTATAGTGCTACCACTTTCGGTAGATCAATCAAAAAAGATGGAGACAAACGCATTTATCAAGATGGCTCAATTTTATAATAATTTGATCATGAAACGAAGCAAAAAATAGTTGTGCTGATATAGTAGAGGGGGTTAGGAGAGGGTCTGACCCCGAAACCCCTAACTAAAAAACTTGAAATCCCCTTAGTCCCGAACTAAAAAACTTGAAATCCAGAAGTCCCGAATATAATAAAATTTCAATCCCGAATCCTGAAATGGTCAATCCCGAATTCTCGAGCTTAACAAAACACCATCCCGGAGTCCTGAAAAGGGTCCTTCCTCCCTCATAGTAGTAGTTTAATTTAGAGAATACTGTTACCGTTTAGTTCATCATTTGAAATGAACATAATATGATAAATTGGTATAATTATGTTCGGTAAAACAAATCCACACTCTGACAGTAGAACTAATAATTGTATCATTCATAGTTATGCGTCATTGATGGACACTGCCATTCTATAGTTACTGATCTTTATTTAAAATGATCGATTACAAACAAACAAGCTACCACAAAATAGTTTGTTTAGTTTTGTTTAGTTTAAAACTAATTATGTTGTGTCTCGGTGTACTGTAAACATTTGAAATTCTTAAGAATAAATTAGTAGATAACAATTGGCGAATCCAGGGGGGTTCCGGTGGTCGGACTCCCCCCCCTTCACATTGCGTTCGTCGTCCGTCTGTTAACGTTTTACATTTTGATAATCTTCTTGAGAACCACTGAACATAATTTAACCAAACTTGGTATGAATGATCCTTCGGGTGTGTAGACTATAGTTTGTGAATTATATATCCGTCGATAAAAATAGAACATAGGGGTCAAACTGCAGTCATTAGCTAATATTTCAAAAAGTATTACATATAGAGAAAAATAGAGGTGATCTTCCTTCTTCAGCATCAAAAGCTATACAAAAGTCTCCATAGGGTCGACCCCTTATAGGAGTTATTGCCCTTGCATAGTCTATCAGTGCAAAGGGGGAGAATTGAGTATGAGGGGAAAACTTCAGTATATACTCAGATTTCCCCCCTAAAAATCAGGGGGAAAGATGAGTATATACTGATCTTTCCGGGGGGAAAAATGAGTATGTAACACCGGCAGACCAATATTTAGTACATTATAAAATACGATTAATGTCACCAACATATAATTAGTAGAAACTGTGTTCTTTAACTCTACATGTGACAAGAAAATTTACTGGATGCCATCAATTACATTTGTAGAAGACATTACATGTACCTTTGATGTTAATGGTCGATGAACAACAATATATTTGATTTATCTACCAATTACTATACATAAGACATAAATTCTTTATTAAAGGAAGTTCAATACATGAATATTTTACAGAGAAAGTAGAGAAATTACATACAAGATTATACATGTTTATCATATATTTATGTTTGAAATTTAGTGTTTGTCTTGTGTAATATAATTTATTAAAACTAAGGTCAATATCCAGCAGGCTTAGTTAATCTTGGCCCAGATTCCCTATCCTGTTTATGCCATTTGGCTTACCTGCTCCAAAAACCTTTTGGTTTTCAATCGTTTGGCACTGACATGGTTTATTAGATATATTTTCTATTCAAATCTATAATTCCTAAATCATGTAATTATTAAAACTAAGTTACTCCTCCCTCAGACATACGTGACCTTAGCAGATTTTGGCTATCTTGTTTATGCCCTTTGGCTTTGTTGCTCCAAACGATTTTGAAATTATTATTTGGCTTCAAATATTTTGGCTTTGAGAGTACCTACGTCATGCGCACTAAATTTGATATATACGTTTTTATTTTGACTATGAGTGTACTGGGTGAAGCTTATCCCACCGTAAGCTCAATATAGTGTCACCTTTAGAACCGATGGTATTATTTATTATATGTAGGAGTATTTACTTCAGGAACATATCAGAGAGATTACAACCTCAATCAATCAATCCAAGACTTGAAAATCTAAACGCCAGTGTATTATTTCAGTGCTGGTGTGATAGAAAGCATGTATCAAGTTGATAATTATGTTCTCATTTGATCTTATGTATGAATTTTGTACTTTGATATGTGGTGGAGATGACGTCCATAACCTTTTGCTTATTTAATATGATGTTCTTATGAGTTTTAAATTCTGTAAATAGGGGCTAATTCCATTTCTATAAATCTGATTTCATTAGGAGAATAAACAAATAAATATATGTTTTGCCTTCTGATTAATATGCCAACAACGGAACATTCTATATACCAATTTATATATATCTAATCTAATCGGTTTATTTGATGGTGTTTAACGCCACTTTCACCAATATTTCAGCTATATCGAGACGGTCATTTTTATTGGCAGAGGAATTCGGAGTACAAAGAGAAAACCACCGACCTGCGCAAGTCACTGACAAAGATCACACAATGTTTGTATCGAGTACAACTTTACATGAGTGGGATTCGAACTCACAACTTTAATGATGATAGGTACTTATTCCACAGGTAGTTGTAATCGATAATATGTCAAATTATATACATCATTATATCATTCAGTATATATTTGCATCTGCATGGTAACCGAGATCGTATGACTGAGACTGAAGAAACACGTTTAATTATCGTAACTGTTGACCCATTACGAACTTCCTTAAATGAGGTATTGTAAATCAAATTACAGTTTGCATCAAGTTTCTCTTGTAAGTAGTGTTAAAAATTGGATAACAGCAAATTAAAATACGTGATTATGTACTGATAATATAACCAGATTGCATAAATCGACACCATTATTATTAATGATGTTAATGGCTGTCATCATTAGAAGTGATTAAATGACTATGTTCCGAAATGAAATCTAGTGTTATTTATCAGAATGTTCCGTGTATATTTGATTATCGTCACGTAATATATTGTTGACCAAGTTCACATGCAATAAATGTTGTAGATAAAAAGGTGCATAAGTCAAAGTGTGAGGTTATGGATATGGTAGGAAATTTGCCTCGAATTTAGCCACCAGTAACCAATTCTAACAAACTATTGTACATTAATGCAATCGGACGGGGGAGACACATTTTATATGGCACATAGAACTAGGGAGGGCAATTGTTTTATCCCATTATGAAATTTGCTCTCCTGTTCCTAGCAGATGGCCCCAACCTTCATGTGACGAGAGTGGTCCGCCTCCATCTTTGGATGATGGATCGTCCATTCAAGAAGATGAAAATCCATCAGCGGTTGGATATCAGGAAGCTCCCCGGCATTAGTGTTTACACCATTCGGCATAAACTTATATAGATGATGAATTGTTTTATTTATTATTATTTTAGCCCTCTAGACAGACTTTTTCACATGATGTAAAGTTAGATAAACTTGTAGAAAGTCATGAAGACGAGTGGATGATTTAGAGGTAAATGCAAATGTATGGTGATAAAATTGAATCATTATTGTAGTACTATTATAAAATGTCAAGCATGCTCACAGAAAAATATAGCACATAGTACATACATTGGTGCTTTGAACACTTATTGGTCTGAAACATTTAATTTTGTTTACAGGAATTTACTTCAGTTTAATTTTCTGTTTTATTTCAATTATTTCAAACATTTGTGCCTGACTTGGCGGAAGTGCGCCCTATTCATTCATCACGTTTCCGGTTCAACTACTGTATGCAACACGTGAATTTTGAAGGACATTTTTTGCCCCCATATTTTGGAACCTTTGCGGCTTTTGAGTTGTTTTTGTTTATTTATACAAGTAATACAATGTATTCCTTCTGTACAATAAGTCAATATGGAAAACAGAGAAGATGCAGAAGAACTTAAGTATTCCTTCCTGTCTGGCGCTCAGCTACTATTTCAGATGAATTTTGGAATAGGCGTTTGTTAGATAATCCACAATTTCATATAGCTGTTACTCCGGTAATAGATTGAACTATGTTATTTATTTGAATGTTACTTGTATATTTTATTATCGTCATGTAGTGTATTGCTGACCAAGTCCACATGCAATAAATGTTGATAAAAAGGTGGGATAAGTCAAAGGGAGTGGTTATGGGTATAGTCGGAAATTTGCCTTGAATTTAGCCACCAGTAAGCACTTCTAGCAAACAAAAAACTGATGACCTCTATCATAATTTGGCGGAAGCGCGCCCTATTCCTTTATCACTTTTCCGGTTCCACTACTGCATGCAGCACGTTAATTTTGGAGGAAAATGTTTCTCCATTTTGGAAACTTTACAACTTTGGCGGCTTTACAGTTGTTGGCTTTGTACAAGTATTGTAATATTTATACAGATAATACAAGGTATTAATACTGTACAATAGGTTAATATGGAAAACAGAAGATGTACAGAGACTTGTTCTTTCTTACTGGCTCTCATATACTGCACAAGACGAATATTGGGATAGGGGTTTGTTAGATAATCAACAATTTCCTGTTGCTCCTTTAATAGATGAAATTATGGATGGTTCCAGACAGGTTTTTACACCGTATGTTTCCAATCGACCAAGCTCCGTCACTGGACCCAAACATTTATCAGGGTCTCAATTGAGACTGACTCGTCCTCAGGCTCAGAATACACTTGCATTTAGCATACCTATTGATAGTTCAGGTATAAGGATTAGTGCATTTTTTTTAGATGCAAGTGGCCCAGTAATTACTTGTATCCACCTAATCAAACTATGCCATCTTTTGATCCATATATTTTACCACCTTTTTGGAATAGGCCTAGTACTGGTAGGTATGGTCAAGGGACACCTTTAGACCCTTCAACTCGTGAAGACATAAAGGCGTGGACAAATCATGTAATCAAATTCCAGGCTATTACCAAGGCGCAACACCTGGAACTGGATAATCGTCTTTCTTTACTAGAGAAGGAAGACATTTCTCCTATTATCAATTATCGCAGTATACTTCCAGCACCAGATACTCATTACTGCCCTCGTGTGCAACTTTATGCATAAAATATATATTTTATGCATTTTATGTCAATGCAACAATGTTAGGTTCCCGGATGTAAACATAGAAAATGCATTTAATGTATACTTTATTTTTACATAAATATACAAAATAAATGTATATTAATGGATTGATTAAAGTTGGGCAGAATTTAATCAGCAATTGGAAAAAATATGATATAACAAATTGGGTCTGCATATATTATTGTTTAACAGGACATCAATCATTCCCAACAAGCTACTCCTCATCAGGAACCGCTGCACGCAATATATCCCGAGCAGGTTCCACGATATTTTCAGAGCAAATGACACACGCCCCGTTCTAATTATCAGGCAAGGGCAAGCTGTTTATTTGAATCTTTTCACACAACTAGCGGACACGCGTGTCGGAACATGTATACCATCAGCAAAATATGTTCATACCCTGAGGTTCACGTCAATGAAGTGACTGCATATGCTACGTATATCTGGTACAATATGAAACTACTGTAACATTTTAATATTTTGTGGTCTCTTTTATATTTTTAGATATTGTTAGCAGTTTTCTCATATCTTGTATATTTCTCCCCTTTACGGAAACCATATCAACGTCTTGCAGTAATACACATTTCCAACGTTTTCTATTTGTATTTTGCTCTACCTAAAACTCATCTAGACCACCTCAGGTTTCTAAAGTATTCTTCAAAATGGATTCCTGAATTTTGAAGATCTCATCGGAAAACGCAATAATGCATTTCATTTTGTTTAAATCAAACGGTTCATGGAGTACCGTTGATGTAATAATGCTACAGTTTAATCCATAAATGTGATTTGCATTCTACCGGATGGAAACATCTTTGTCAGCAGCAACATATTATTTTTCTACATTAAGCATTAATTCGTTGCGTAGTCTTAGCAGCAGCTTGTATTCTACCACTTAATATAGTTCGTATTTCGTGTTGATTGTGGCTTAGTGGATATTTTGTTCAATGTTACATCATAGAGTGTATTAAGTAGTTTTATACTGCAACCAGTGCAGTTACTGCCTTTATAAAGGTGTACGTATATACTTTGGTACAATGCGCATTATGCAAAAGGGAAGCGAAAATGTGACTGTTTAAACAAAAGGCTCAGTTTTAAATTCTGTAAATAGGGGATAATTCCATTTCTATAAATCTGATTTCATTAGGAAATAAACAAATAAATATATGTTTTTGTCTTCTGATTAATATGCCAACAGAACATTGTATATACCAATGCATAGATATCTAATCTAATCCGAAATCCAACAATACATACGTCATATATCGTGTTTTTTGTTATGTTCAATGATCGGAGGAGAGAGGTAATTGCTTGTTTGGTGATATTGGTGGAATTGTTGACCAACACTGTTTGAACTGTCTTTTGTGTCTTTACAGATTATAATATAAATCTTGATTTTTAGGTTGATTTAGTCTTTCCCAAGCCACGACTTGGATTTCGAACGGGCCATCTCCTAACAAATCTGTTCATTAAGAGTTCATGTAAATGGTATCGTGTCGTGCTCGGTCATGCAATAAAGTCGGTCATTTGTTTTGATTTACCATTCTCGCCCAGCATGAGGCCAATGACGTCATTCTGTATATGTATAACGTATATAGACGCCGAAGCAGTTTTTAAAGCTTGAAGATTATAAAATGTGATGAAAACGGGTGATTGTAAAACAAGAAACGAAACGAAACAAGATAAAGCAGAACCGAAACGAAATTAAAAAAATCATCAATAAATACAAAAACGAAACAAACATTAACGAAACGATTTTTTCTACATAAGACAACAATCCACGAAAAGACAGTGGCGGATTGAAAAACGTTTAAAATTTTCGGGAATTTGGGAAAAATTTTGTGCAGCCACCTCCCCTCCAATGTACCTAGTAATACCTTGTAGGCATCCAACATTCTTAGTGTACCAACAGCAACATCGTATGCAGATAACCATCTATGCCTTACAAATCTTTCTGGGACTGTGAATTTTAGACCAATTAAGTGGCATATTTCAGCTAGCATTTCTTTCAAGTCAACAGACCACTTGTGATCATTATACAATTGATTAAATAGATCTTCAATCCAATATTTAAATGGCTGGCAAAATTTTGTACTTGCATTATGAATATGATGACAAATATCTCCGTCAATGTCAACCATCTTTGGTGTCTTTTCTCTAATTTTTTTCTCAACACCATTTTTGGAACCCCGCATTACTGCACAAAAATCCATTAGCATTGAAACAAGATTGTCCCATGGAATTTCATGTTTTTCAAATAAGGCTTCCAATTTTTCTAATATTGAGTCTGTACATACTCTGACTACCTCTACTGCAGCTAAATGTTCTAAAACTATTTGTTTTTTCTGCTTGTGAGTAATAACTCACTAAAATGGACAGAACATGCTTGTTATTATTACTAGTTGCCTCGTCTATATTCAAGCTGAAAGGAGTACCACGTATATCTTGAATAATATCACTTTCAATGGTCTTCCTTAAGCCATAATTCATCTTATAAGATGCAGACGTACGATCCATAGATAAATTTACTAAAACTGTTTTATCCTTAGCCAGTTCTTGTGTTAACTGTATTAAGACTGGAACCATGGTAAATGGGAGTGAATTTTCAGCAACAACACCAAGAAGCATAGCCTGTAAAATTACAGATATTAAACTTGAAAAAATATAAGGACAAGAGAACCCTAACCTAATCACATTATTCACAATGATAAAGACACTGCATTAAATTTTGAATTTACAGTAAAAAAACATCTGTATATACATGATATAACACTGTATCATCTAGAAACGTAAATGAGTTGACTAGTAGGGCAACGTCAATAGTTTTCATCCACTTAAAGGATTTTTTTTATGTGTGCATGGATGCAACTTATTTTATTGGCATGTAGTTTTTATATGTCTCTAACGATATTACTTGTACAATTGTGTTGTTTTAAACTGTGCTCGACGGAGAGCACATGCTATTAACAGATGATCGATCGGCCATTTTCGTCCACATCCAATACACAAAGGGCATCGTGTATGTACAAAATGTAAAAGCAAATTTTGCAGCATACATGTAGCAAGAAAAAAACTAAGTCCAAACCTAAGAACAATTTTGGCAGCATGGCCCCTACAAAAGTGGCTTTCTTCTTCCCACCCTACATTTACTGTAATCCCAGGCCTTTAAGTTTGGGCAGAAGAGAGAAACAATGCAAAGAAGATGGGCAGTTCTCCTTATCCTAAAAGAACATGCTTCTTTGCAAAAAGAAAGGCTTTTCTGCATAAAATACAAACCTGAGCATTTGCAACTCTCTGATCCAAAGGAATAATGGTTTTAACAGTTTCTGTTTGCTGTATATCCTTTCTGGACTGCAGGAAACATGGGTGAATCCCATACGATTTACTGTTGGCCTGAGGCACGCCAAGAGTATAATTGTCGGCTTTAATTTTCAATTTTTCAGCGTGTTCATTGCTTTTACAATCTTCTGTTAACGATATTCGTCCCCGAGCACCATAGCTAATGATTTTGTCACATACAATACACTTTGCCTTGCCAGGCACGTCTATCTTCCGTATCCATTCGATAAGGTTATCTCAACGGTCGTCTCTAACCAATGCCATCTAAACTTATTTGTTACTGCTTTTTCTAAGGTTTTTAAATGATCATCAACGGCTTCCCTGTTCAGTTCCATGAAGAATAACGGTTTATCAAACGTCTGCCATTTTTAGACTACCTCGTGTTCTTTACTCCTAAAGGAAAAATCCCGAGGAACTAGAAAGCGCTTGTTACTGGTTCTCAGAAAACCAAATCTCCCCTCCATTGCTCTTGATCATTCGGAACGCCTCGTGATTGTAAAGGGAAATAACTCCGATTCATAGATAGCAATGCAATCATACGATGAGATTGCAATGCAGTCACTCGATTTTGCCGACCTACCTCCCCCCCTTCAAACTTTCTCAACGAATTTACACGATTCACAAAAACGGTCAAACTAGATCCCTGGACAGCGGAAATCCGCGAAATCGCGGAAAAATCACATCCCTGTAGTATTCTTTTCAGATTGTCAGAATGTCTGGATCGGCTACTAGAAAAGAAAAAAATATCTCCATTTCCGTACCCGGTTTTGCCGCCTGAGATTTGTAATATGATTTTTTTTTAAATCCTGAATTCCACAAATTTATCAAACTGTTGAGATGGATGAAGACGAGGAAGGGGCTTACATTTTTATGTTACAAAAATGAGTTAGGACATAAAAAATGTCCTATTAATTGTGTTTGGTATACGAAATTATAGATTACCTATATCCTTTCTGATAGCTGGCTGCAAAAGTGACGGGAAAATTTTCTAGCACGTTTTATAAATCCTATGAGATCAAAGTATAAAAAACCCGCCATTTTCAATCAAACGTATTACTGTTTTATGCCGAAAAAAATGGTTTAAAAACATCAAAAGATAACTCATTTAAAAGTTCCTTTACGAAACCGAATTTTTTAATTCAAACGTTTACGAACTAGCACCTTCGCAACTTCATTTGAACTTATAAATGAAAGTAAACACCGACAAATCTTTTGCAGGGGTGTTTTAAGTTACAGCGAGATTTATATTGGCAAAGGCTCATTGTGATTTAGGTTATTTTTCATTTTGCTTCCTTTTTTAAAAAATTATGCTCCGCGACGAAAAGTTGAGCGGCATATTGATTTACCCATGTCCACCCTGTCGTCCGTTCGGCTAACTTCATCAACAGTTTTTTATCAAAGAATTTTATATTAATTTTTTTCTAGATACAGGGTACGTTTGTAATTCAAGTTTGTCCATGCAGTCACATACTTTTTCTAGTTTTTAATACAGAGCTCTTATATTTTTAACACAAACTAAAGCCAGTGAATATCAACAGGATTTAGAATTTTATCAAAAGATGTTGAACTTGGTGGGGGGTTCTATACCAGCGGGGGGCATCAAAAGGTGTCTTACAAACACAATGTTAGGACTACAATTTTGAGGTCAAGGTCGATTTCAACACAATCCTGAGTTATGCTGTGGACTCCACATTTTTTTTTGCTGTTTTACGATTTCCTAATAACTTAGAAAAAAATCTAAACAAGTCCTTTAGGAAATCTTATTTTGTCACATTTTGATGAAACTTACACTGATGTTTTATAATGGAACAAGAAGTCTACTGATTTTAAGATCGAACTATCAATTTAAACAAAACTAACAGGTTTAAGAAAAGAATTTGATTTCCACAGAGATGTGTGTTCACATCTCTGGTTTCCATAGCATAACCTCGATAAATTGTATCAAGGCTCCAGCATTTTTCAGAGCAAAAATTCAGATTTCCTTGGCATAATATGAAGTTTACTATTAACTGATTGTTTTGTCCGTATAGATAAAACCAACACAGATCGTGAACTGTTTAGCACAGCCACTTGTCATATTGGTGATCTGTCATACTAGGTAACTGAAAAAAATGGGGGAAAACACGCACAACACAACAAATAACAAGGTGCACATAGTTTATTTCTTCAAACTGGTAATCTGCCCAGTAGTTCGTGTTTCCATTAGAATCTTTAATTTAACTTCACAAATAGATATCGAGTGGTATAAACTGCGTTGTGTCATGGGCTACTCGGCGTGGGTTTCCACCGTATTGAAGACCATGGGGTGACATTGTTGACCGTCGCTTCCTGGAGAGTGGATTTGATATCAATCAAATATATTTGTATTATGTATTTCTTCTTTTCTATAAATCTCAGTAATGTACATAGCACACAAGAAGCAGGAAAGTGGTGAGCTTTTTGATATGAAATCCTGATTATTTTTGTCTTCCATAGCCAAATCTTCCCGTAAATTGTAAAGTTTTTCAATCCGCCACTAACATTTTGTGGATTGTTGTCTCATGTAAAACAAAATCGTTTCGTTAATGTTTGTTTCGTTTTTTTATTTATTGATGATTTGTTTGGTTTCTGTTGTGTCTCTTTTCGTTTCTGCTTTATCTTGTCTCGTCTCATTTCGTTTCTTGTTTTACAATCACCCGGTCAAAACAGGTAAGATTGAATTGAACAAATTCCATGCAAGTAAAAAAGCTCCTTTTTACCTGGTCATTCTGCCTGTGAAATCTATTTTAAGCGATGGTATTCCCCAAGCATTTTTACCTTTCCGGTTTGATGACATAATCGTTATCACAGTTCATGACCGTTTCTGGAATGTAGGCCAAGCAAATTGTATTTTAAAATACTTTGAAAATATGATGATTGATCATTCAGATTCCACCATTTTCTAAAAAATGGCTGATTTTACCGGGAAATTACATACAAGTGCTCTCCATTAGTCAAAAATGGCAGATTATTTTGCATTTCCACTGCTGCTTAAATAACAAATATACCCCTTACTTCTTGAGGTAATGAAATGAAATTCACAGAGAAGATAGAAAAAGAATTAATTTAACAGCAATAATCAACATGTATAGCATAAATTGATCAGAGAATTAAATTAAACCAGACAGAACAATTAGATTATCTGGGTAAAAAAACCTGTCATTACAAATAGCATCAACAAAACTGTATAGTTACCACTCTGTGATAATAAATGTGATTAAAATAAATTGAAATCAGTCCTTAATTGTTCTACAAAAATATGGCAGAATGTAGTCAGTTAATAGATTGTATTGACAAAAGCAAAAACACCAAATTCACTGAATTAAATACTTTATTATATGGATAAGCTATTTGCATCAAATAATTAATTTTTAATACTTCAATTTCAAACTATTTAAAAAAAACATCTTTTCAAATTTTCAGACAAAACAATTACACTGAAAAAGCTAAAATAATGTACTTTCTTAATCTGGATTACTTTTTAAGTTTGGTTGGCCTATGACAAAATCATGTGCTTTATTGACCTTTGACCGGCCTTATGTGACATAATAGAACGCCGTTTGGAAAAAGGGTAGTAAACAAATATGGGTCAGTGTGTTATTAGTATCGATCGTTTTTTCATCGAACTTTACACATGTGAGCAAGAATAGACGAGGAATATAATTAAAAAGAAAAAAAATTTACTTTTCAAACATGAACAAAATAATTAAACATTATCCAATGACTGACCGACTTATTGCCATACGGGGTTTAACAATGATCGTTAATACATGATGTACTAATTGATGTCATGTCCTAGGCGAGTGGAAGCGAATCTGTGCAGATTTTTTTATGGTTTGTTTTTGTATGTATTACCGCTGGAGATCCAGATATTAAGAGGGGAAGGTTGAAATTCCATTAACCGGTTATCTGCCTTTCCCGAAGCCAGGGTCTGTATTTTCAAAGTCATACGACGTGGTCCTTTTTATTCAGTGATTTTAGATAAGATGACAATTAACTGTTCGTTTTGTTGATGTTGCTGGATTTGATGACAATCACTGTTTAAACATTATTTTCTAAATAAATATTAAATTCTCATATAACAAACGATTTCATATGAAAACCTAAAACTGCATGTTTTTACAATTTCAAAAATAACCAAGCATGCACATGATATAATTCTGATCGTGTCACAAAGAGTATTTCTATTTAAATCACAAAGATGAGAAACCTAGTTATTAAAAGATTCGATAGTAACCACAACTGATGTTGTCAACCGGTTCTTGTCTCATTAGCTCGTTTTGATTAAATATTACACCTCGTGCAGGCTGTCAAATTACAATTCTGTCATATAAAATCAAGAAAAACACAGACATCTAATGCAGATCGCACGACGGGTTTTTAGAATAACCGCCATCAGCTGGTACTTTTACGTTCAACATCAAGAGTGGAAAGCAACATGAGGTCTTAGTCAGCAAGAAATACAAAGATCGCAAACAGGGTCACTAAAGGTGGCTAAAGTTACATTTGTCTGATGAGGGAGATGAACGTTTGTTTTCATAAACTTTAGTTTTAAAATTAATTAGATTATTTCGGAATATTTCAATACGAAACATATCTTATAAAAACAAATCAGTGCCAAAACACGGACTATTGGTTCCTAATAATCCAGCCGCAGAAGTATAAACACAGTGATAGTAATACAGACGAATATATCAAATTAATTAAAATTAACAGGTAAACCGCCCGTACCAGACAAAACTTTTCCAGTCATATTGTATTAGCAGTACAACAAATTTATATCCTTTTTTTCCTGTGGTAATTTATGTTTCCACCAATTGACCAATCCATGTGCCACATGGTGTTCCTTGAATACATGATTTAGAAAGCATGTTCTTGTGATGAACTAAGCTGATATAATGTTCACCTTAACAATTATTATAGGGGTATGGTTATGGTGCTTAACGCCACTTTCAACAATATTTCAGTTATATCGTGGCGGTCAGTTTTATTGGTCCAATCGTTTAAACCGCATGAGCGGGTTTCGAAGTCACAACGTTAGTGGTGAAAGGCACTGATTACATAGGTAGTTATAAATCCAACTACCATACAATCATGACGGCCTCAAACAATTCTTATAGTGTAAACGGATTATTCGTCATGCAATACATAATCATTCCTCAAAAATATTTTTCATCTATCGTTTGATTTAAAATTAGGTTTAGGGATATGATGTTTTAACGTCACTTCCAACAATATCGTAAATTTGGATATGGTTATATTTTAGTTTATTTGGTGCCTAGTATGAAAGCACCAAAAAAATCACAAGCACCAAAATCTACTACGCTAAAATAAATTTCGCTTTGTTTTTACAGCATCCAGTATATTTCCGATCATAACAATCTTCTCGTGAATCTTTTTCCAATCATAGGAGCACGTGATTTGATGTAATTAATATCAATTTACGTTACTGCATTATTTCTTCATACAATAAAACTAGTTTCTAAGTTGTTGAGTTGTAACTGTAATGAATAATAATTAAGAGTGCTCACTTTCCATGAATTTCGTCCACGTGTCATTTTCAGTGAATACATTTCAGAATTTCTCTATCAAAATGTCAGTGTAGTAAACGGCGGAATTATGGCCTGATGGGTTCGAAATAAATTTTATGTTTTTTTTCAAACCAGAGTCACATGACTTACTTGTGGACAATAGTTGTGTGGATCAACGTACTGGTAACTTGTGTAATGATGAACTTGAAAAAGTTTATGACAGTACGTGTGGTGATTCCGGTACACCAGGCAGTTGTGGAAAAAATGAGTCGCGGAAAATATCAAGTCTTATCTCCAGTAATTTGTTGCTCGTGATAAAATTGTTCGTTATGCATTGGAACATACCACCCCTCAAACAATAGAACATTTCAAGGACACGCATGAATTAAAGCCGACATCAGTACGAAATTTCAAATCCAAATACATGAGTGAAATATAAAGAAAACAGAAATTGTTTGATTCCGATGATTCAGAAGGTTCGTCAGAAATAACCCCAAGTAATTTACAAGGGTGAAACTGACCAATGTCATGCAAACTACAACTTCCCGTCAAACTGGTACATTACTCACACTCCGAATCACTAAAACATCATTTCAGTTTGTTGACAAGATCATTGTACCATACGTTTTGGAAAATAAGGGTTTTTGGAAGTGAAGGATAAATTAAATCTTCCGCTTGCTCAAAAGGCTCTAGTAATTCTGGATTTCTTTAGTGCTCAACTTGTGGAAGATTTCCACAAATATATGCTGTCAAAAAGCTTGTATATATATCACCCAATTGTACTTCAGTTATGATAGAGGCGGTCAGTTATATGAGTGGTGGAAACCGGAGTACCCGGATAAAATCACCAATCTGTCGCAAGTCAATGACAAACTATATTACTTAATGTTGTACAGAGTACATCTATACATGAGCAGGATTCAAACTCACAACTTTAGCGGTGATATGTAATGATTGCAGGTAGTTGTAAATCCATCTACCATACGATCATGACAACGACCTTCCCTTGATATAAAATTAGACTCAGCCGCAATATTTGCATAACCATACTATAAAAGCAAGAAAAACAAGATACAAACCCTAATTCATCCAGGTACATAGATAGGTGGGCATTTAGACTGCCACATGAACATATATTTAGTAGTAAGGGAAATAACAGCGATCAACATTGTTTCATAAACTGATAAAGAGTTGTCTTGCTTTGGACAATACATCAATTCCATGCTAAATTTTCTACAAAGAAACAGTTACAGCAACACAACAATCCAATATTTTCTTTATTTTTTAAGCGAAAATTGTCAAATTACAAATACCCTCTTTCTGAATAGTTTCTTTAAGAAATCAGACATAAGTTATTCTATGAGTAATGCAATCCTTCCGAAAATGATGTCAGTTGATTCGCCCCATGCACAAAAGTGTCAACTTGCAGATTGTCCAAGCAAGTAACGAAAGAGGTCGTTTGTTACCCTTTACAAGGCAAATGTTCCCTTATTTCCATAATTTGCTTCCGACAATAAAACAATATATATATATATATATATCGGTAGGTACAGTTTCGCATTATGAGTTATTGGTTGCCAGTTTGCTTCCACCAACAACTGATCTGAAAATTGCTAACCGACAAATCCCACGACTTCATTAATTCATATATGGCCGCAATATTCACGACAAATGTTTAATGTATACGGCACTACGTACTTTAATGCATCGTATATGTGTATCAATTAATTGATATGTATACAAATATATCAGATTAATGCAATTATTACTTTCAAAGCTTTTATATAATGTAATTTCTGGTATATATTCTTAATATTGATGAATAGTCATTCAGACTGTGTGTTCGATTCCTGGTGGAGTCAAACCAAACACTATTAAATTGGTGTATGCTGCTCTTCCGCTAAATACGCAGCATTAAATAGTAAGAGCAAAGACTGGTTGGCTCGGATTCAGAATAATGTGTTCGCGTGGAGTGACCTGTCTGTCCGCGGGACTGTTGCTTGAGTGAGGTAGCATCACAAAATCCATATTAGGTGTTGGTATATAATACACAGCGTGTATCATTACTAGCTCATCGAAATGTAACCTTTATTGCCATGATATGGCTGAAAAATTGACAACTTGGCTTTAAACACCAATTATTCAGTCAAATAATGTTGTTCTTAAATTAAAAAAAAAATGATGACACCAAATATAACAATTAAAGGCAATTGTAAAAAAAATCCTAGATATCAAAATTAATGCGTACGACGCGTTTCTGGAATAACCTTAATTAGTTCCGCTCAAAACAAAAATATTTGAGAGCCAAATAACATGAGTCAACACACCAGAACATTTACACAATAAAACTAGCTGCAATAATGTAGCTCCTGTGACAAACTTGTGTCTCGGCAGAGCTACAACGCGGACCCATTCGTCACAATGGAGCAAAAAAAAAAGTTGCAGTTGAAACATAAAAACTCACTATTTACGCTTCAAACATTTCATTATAACTATTACTGATGATCCCAGTCATTGTTAAATCGGTTTGGCTGAGAAATATATGCTTTTCAAAGGTAGCAACAACCTTGTTCAAATTTATCTATCGTTTTCCATAACCGGAAACTACGGAAGGCGGAGCTTTTCTAACTATGGTATTTCTTAATACACGCTGATGTAAACATTCACGCCTAAATTGCCAAATATGGTATCGACATCCAAATAGTGAGGCCGGAAATGACGAAATTCAAAATGTTGAGAGAAAAGATTTTTATTTTGTGGGAATTACATTCTAAAATACTGGTAGGTGATAAAAACTTGTTATAATAATAGACAAAAGGAAAGGTTATGTCTTATTATTGATAAATGCAGGCGTCAGAAGCTCTGTAAGCGAGCGCAAAAAATCTCGGCGGCTGCTCCATTACGTGTAATGGCATCCCGTTATAACCCTTGCGAGTAAGCGATCATTTAGGATTTTATTATTAGAACTAAATAAAACGTGTGTTTCAAAAATTAAATATAACACTTATTACTATCACAAATACATTTTTAATAGACAAATTGTGCAGCAAAATCCGTAATATATTTTCTTCTTATATATAAAGGCATGCTTTACCAACTACACAAAAATAAGATAGGATCACCAAAGGGCTGGACATAGGTGCGGGGTGGACCGACCATCTAAGTATCTGTCTTTTTTTCACTACTCCAATTATGCTGAAACCGTGGGAAATACGGATACAGGGCACCACCGTTGATCTTTCAACGAGTGAACGACCACTTAGCGTTTACAGTGTAAAAGGCTAAATTTCAATGGTGTCAAATAGGAAATCCACAAATGCCTACATAGACGACCAAAGGCATGCCGTGACGTCATAATATAAATTGTTGCGTATTCTATGCTCAGTTGAAGATTTATTAGATGACGATATATCATACAGCTTGGAGTTTCGAGGCACTTAGAGAATCACCTTACAGTCCCAATTAGAATGTTACTACTGTATGTAGCGGCTCATCTAACACCTCCATTTGGAGTGTTGATACTGTATGTAGCGGCTCATCTAACACCTCCATTTGGAATGTTGATATTGTATCTATCGACTTGCTTTGCAGCTCCATTGTGAGCATTGATACGTGCAGAGATCTAGATTCGTCTTACAGCTTCATTTGGAGTATCACCTCATTAGAAGTTGATTGGGAGAGTGATGCTGTGTTTGAGGATCCGCAGAAGACTGAAGAGGGGTTTGATGATGTCAACAGCAATCTTAGTGCAAGTTTTATTAAATTAAAGTCATCATATTATTATACAAATTCCCAACAAAAGCGAGCGAATGTTCTTTAAACAAATTGTTTTTAATCTGAAATTAAGCTTTCTATTAAGTCATTTTGGATTAAATAAAAATAGAAAGTATAATATTTCTTAAAAGATTCAATTTTAGCGCAAACGAATAAAGGAAATATTTCTATCTTTATTTTTTGATTGAAAATAGAAACGAACTTGGTGATATGAAATACAAATTTGTGTCATATCTACTATTAAGCCATACTTTTAATTGCTGATCACCATAAACAAAATTTGTTGTAAATCATCTTTGAATTTCTGATCAACACAACATTTTCACAACGAACATTCGAGCCTTTTCCTTTGCATTGAATTAACGTTGAAATTTCCGATAATAAGCTTTTAATCATTTTCTCATAAGGTCCTATGAAAAAAAAGAAGTATTAATTGATGGTTATTCTGGATTCGGAATCTGTTATAACAGATTTGTAAAGGAAACTAGAGGCTCAGTGGGCTGATCCTGCGTCGTTCATCTCATTCTACTTTGAGAAAACTTTATACCGAACCTTCCATAGGTGCTTCCTAACAAATTTCGGTTCATTTGGCTACTCAGTTACAGAGGAGAATTTGTTTTTAGAAATAACCAGAACAAATAATTGCCTATGGTGGCCATGTTTGCTAAATGAGCAATCTGTATAGAGGACTTTCCATAGATGCTTCCTACCAAGTTTCGGTTCATTTGGCCAAGCAGTTTCAGAGATGACCTTACATAGATGCTTCCTACCATGTCTCTTTTCATTTGGCCAAGACTAAATGTCATTTCCCTCGCCTTTCGGCTCAGGAAATTTTTCGTCTCTCGACTGGTATTTTTCGCAAATACCCCTCCCAAACATGATATATCTGCATAATATGCATAGCACAACAATGACAAGAAATAATGCTACTGTAACATTCATGAAACTAATCAGTTATTGTCATGAGAGCAATGGTCTGGATCCAACAGATTCTACCTTCTTACGTAGTAGTCAGTAAAACACGAGCATTCACTGACCATGATATTGTATTGTCCATGTTTATGTTGGTATCCATTTTTTTGTGAGAACGTGTCGTTATTTTGCCTTTTTTAATAAATGTAGCCATTTATAAACACAATGGGCTAATTTTATAATCGCTATTCAACGTATTTAATAATACACGTGTCTTCGAAAGAGAGTGATTTTTGTTTAACGCCAACTCGACATTTTTTACAGCTATATCATGACGAGAACAAGTCAATTTTCAATGAAATGATGCTGAATTCCGCTTTTTAATAGACCAACACGCTTAGTTGGATTTTTATAGTGCTAGAAACAACAGACTGCGGATAGACATGTCGCTCCACTTGGACACATTATCCTGATTCCGAGCCAACCTGTCGTCTTCGAAAGAAATCGTTTGCAACAAATGTTTGCAATCAAAGTCTCATTATGTAATGCTATAAATTTCTGCCCCACAATTAAGCTTCAGTAACCAGCAATTACGTATGTAATTGCAGAGGTTATAGTTACAGGCTATGGTAAAGAAAAATCCAGAATGTTCTTGGAGCTTGTAATCAAGAATGAGGTGAATTGCACTACGTCTTTCATTGGTTTATTGTGTCCAAATAATATTCGAGTACCAGTTGTGAAGAATGGTTGCCTATTCAGGGATTCGGGTTGTGGTGTTTAACCCCACTTTCAACAATATTTCAGTTATATCGTGGCGGCGCCCATTTAGAGGAAAAATAAACAATTGTAATAAAATAAAGAAGAAAATCACCACACCATCAGAACAATTCTAAAATCTTATACGGAAATCGTAGAAACTTGACACCCCTTACACATAATACAGTTATGTGACAAAAGTATTTCACGCTTACGTCACGCTAAGCTAAGCGGTTGCAGTTTGTTGATGTTTGAGAAGCTACAACTTCATAGTAAATAGAAATATATCCACCAAACATTCAGTATTTAGTAACATGACCTTTAGCTTTAATTACGGTACATGTCTTATTTGTCTTCGAAGACATCGATATAAATTTGAAATGCACACACTTGAAATGACATACCTTGGAATTAATGGTGTGTTGTTCCAGTTCAAATCGTATTTCTATTAATCTTTAAATATTTTCAATTATATTAAGATCTGGTGATTGGGATGGCCAAACAAGACAATCGACATCATTTTTATCTTTCTACAATTTTGTCTGTACCGACTGGTGTACCGGGGGGCGCTGTCATCTTGGAAAATCCACTGATAATTTTCAACATTTTATAACGACTGGCAAACGATTCTTGTCAAGGATGTCTACGCACTTAGCCCTGTTAATATTTCCTTTTACATCTGTGATTGTACCAACCCCGTCTTTACAAATACACAACAACACATGGGCGCCGCCATTACGACGTCCATACAGTCCTAAGCATAGTGTGTTCCACCTTTCTTCTGCTTTTCAGCACACATATACGTGAATTTGTCCCTAGTTAACACCACATTTCATCAGAAATATTATTTTATTCCATTGTTCTTGTATTGTCCAGTGTAGTCTATTTCGACACCATCGCACACGATTCTTTCTATTTGCAACGAAATCGTCAGTTTTTTTCGCAACAATTATCTTGTGAAAGCATACATTACTCAATCGTCTTTGAATTGACCTTTTACAAATCGGAACTTGAACAGACTGACTAAATTCATTCATCAAATCGGGTAGGCTTCTTTTACGATCCTGTTTTACAAGCCTATCAATGTACGCTCACCTTACTTGCTCGTAGATCTGGGTCGATATGTTCACGGCTTGTTTTCTATTTTTTCCCATGGATCAAATCTTTTCAAAAATGTGACACTGCAGATCGACTAAATCCAATGATCTTTCCGATTTCTGTTGGTCTTAATCCATCCTGATGTAGCCGAAATACATGCCGTTTTTTTTAATGGCTCATCTCTTTTGTTTTTCTAGACATGTTGGAAACCTCCTTTTTATAGCGTTTACGTTTTATGTACGCACGTGGAAATTACGTCACTAACACGTCATATTTTGGAAATTATGGTGTTTAAATTTAGCTACATAATGATAAATATCAATAAAGTTATAGGCAACCGAAGTGCATTATCATCTGGTGGCGTGACGTTGTGTACACAAAACGTGAAATACTTTTGTCACCTAAGTGTATATATATATATACACCATTGCTCTGTTTACTGGCTTGGTACAGAGAATTGATTAAAAATAGGTGGGAACAAGACTTTTCTTCTTTGTTAAATGATACGTTCATGCTAGTGTTTTCCACACGCGATTAATTATAACTGAGTAAGCAGCGTCGTTGTAAAGAGTGACGAGTTCTAATCTTGAACTTTATACATAATAATTTTTTTTAATTTTCCGTGACATAAGTTGTCATATGTACACTACCAGTTTTATAAAAGAGAACCGATTTCTTAAATAATTATTTAAATGTTAGTTAGTCCATTAACTTGGGCAACATCCTTCCCTTCATCACAAATCTAATAATTCTACCATATTTTAAGGATCAGTCCGTAGCCACGTGTACTGTAAAGTCGAGACCCTAACTTGGCCTAAGACTATTTTGTCTCAAAATATTTCTAAAATAACTGCAACTATTCTATAAATAACATAATCAAGAATAAATATACCTGTAGTCTCTTTTGGTACCGATTACATTATTTTTGCATCCTTAGCAAGTGATTAAAAATCCATCTGAAACTTGGAGGGTATTTCCACCATGTTTTGTAGAGTAATACAAATTAGAAATTACTGCTATAATTATTTTACTAAATGTATCTGGAGATTAGTAATGTTGATTGGTATTGATGCATTATATCCACATACACTGTAAGAGCTCAGGTCCTGATATATTCAATTGCTTTGATTTTATTCATTTTATGACATTGAGAATAAGTTAATGTATAATAATGTTTATTAATTATGGATATGAAAACAAATGGTAATCAGTTGTGGAATGTCAAATATTTAGCTTGATCATAATATTTGCTCTACTGTTTGGCTATCACGTTTTGTCGAATAGAAATTAAAAGACCATTTTGTTTAACAAGAAAAGGTCTGAGAATATGAATTCTACTTCAAAAGGTGTATGCTGTAGAATCTTCAAGACAGAATTGAAATCGAATTTAGATGTGATGGCAACTGATTACCAGTAGAGACAGAAAGATGGCACGATCTGCTGATATCGATGACAAGTTTCATTTTATAATGTCGTGTAATTATTAAGCACAAAAGGGAAGAATAGTTATCAAGCTATTGCTATAATAATATCAATACATTCAAATTTAATGAGTTATTTTCTTCATGTAATGTCATTGTATTAGAAAAAACTATGTAAATTTATAAAGATTATTAAGAGCTTGTCTATGAGAAAACCATGCAAAACAGTCCGGAAGCAAGGTTGGCCAATCCTTTTCAAAATTTGTTGGTAGGTAGACCACCACACAATATTTGCAAATGCATCAACTTTTTTTCAAATTTTCGAATATCATGACCATAGGAGGCGCCACCTATATTTCTACAATTTTCCCAATAATATGACAAGAAACTAGCCAAAAAAGGTCTGTTTTGAAACCTATGTTGTTACTTATAACACAATATTATTAATTAAACCTTAGTGGTAATGAAATATATGTATAAGGAACTTTATATGTTCAATACTTAAATGGACCTCTTTCTTTATCATTCAAGGACAGCTAGCTCCAAACACTTGGCAAATTTCCAAATTTTCAATATTGCAAAAATAGGCTATGTTCTGAGGGCTATATCTCTGAAGGTAACGCTTTAATTTGTTTTATTTTGGTTGTTAAGCAATATTCTTAGACTAAATATATAACTAATAAAAGGTTTTGCTTTGCTTATGAATACCATCTGCAATATGAGCTATCAAAATTCCCCTTTTTTGTAATAATGCCTAATTTGCAAAAAAATAGGCTATGTTCTGATGGCTATATCTCTGAAGGTAACACTTTAATTTGTTTTATTTTGGTTGTTAAGCAATATTCTTAAACTAAATATATAACATATAAAATGTTTTACTTTGCTTTTGAATATCATCTGCAATATGAGCTATCAAAATCCCCCCTTTTTGTAATATTGCCTAATTTGAGAGAGAAAATGCAATCTTTACTCGTACATGTATTTACTGTCGAATTATGCCAAATGTGTACAATTTGCAAGATGATTGAGTTAGGACTTAGCACAAAATAAAGTGACTACATGAAATATACCAATATCCTTAAAATGCCAATACATATGATTTTGGTAATGCAGGAGTATGGCCAGGATTGTCCTAACAAAATCCTTGCAAACATATAAAATTGCTTTGAAAATGACATATTCAACATGTTCAATGATAAATACACATTCTTGACATTTACATGTACATAAAATAACAAAGTTTGTTTGAGTAAATAAATATAATTTCTAGATTTAACCAAATTTCATATAATCAAAGGGAGATAATTTGCTTAGAAATCAATAGAAAAATTAATGTTTTCTTCACATAACATCAAAATTTAAAATGCTCAATTTATAATCAAATTAATTCATGGGCATCTACATATGATGAACATTTATTGTGTAATAATTCATAAAATCCACAAAAAAATATTGAAGGAATTGAACTGACAAGGACGGTAGATCTTTGGAGGATTTAAAATTTGTCCTAGAGATGTCAGTGCTGCATGTTTTCATTCTGCATCAATTTTAAGCAGTCAGTCCTGGTACTGATTTCAGTAATTTTTCCTTTGTGAGTTAGTGTGCAAATAGAAACAAAATTTGGAGCTGGTTTATCCTTTCATTTTGCTGTTGATAAGCTTCATTCAGTTCTTCAGTCATTGCTTCAAGTTTTTCCTCAGAATCATTAAATGCAAATGACAACTTCTTATAAACATTCTGTATAACTATGTCTTCTTGACCTGGTGCAACATATTTCAGAATAACTTGAAAAGCTTCTGTTATCATTTTCGAATAATATGACATTGAACTTTAAGATAGACTTTCCCAAAGCAAACTAATCTGTGAATTCAGCATTGGAAAATGTCTGGAAAATGTTTTCATTGCAGAATTATATATTTCTTTTTGGGCCATATTGTCTTCCTCTCAGTCAGAGTATTTGGGTTCTCTGGGAAAATACCTCTATAGATTGTGATGACTGCTGAATGTCAGAATCTGAAAAAAAAAATACAATATTAAATCATTTAATGATTTATTGCAATCCATCTGACAGTGGTAACAATTATTGAATTCCACATAAAGTTCTCTTTATAGATTAGTACATAGTAAGGAGAAGATTCTTTTTAATAAACAGCTTCGCATAGCACAAAAATGAGACAGCAACAAGTCAACTCGGAACATTGAGGCAAGTGTAGACACAGAGTCGATTGACACACTAATAAGCTGGACACCGAAATACATTCGATAAGTAATGTGCTGGATTCCCAAATATTTCAAGAAGTGTTATTGCTGGTACCGCAAGGTTGTACAATATTTGTATATTTTTCGTTTGTTTGTTGTTTTTTTTTTGGGGGGGGGGGGGGGGTTAGGGGGCTGGTAGGGCAGACACGACCTTCTTCTTTGGATATAATATCGACAGCTTTCAACTGTTCGCATGATACTGAGTCAGAATATATATGGTTATGGTTCATGGGTAGTTATCTTTATAGTTCTATTTGATATTTCCAAAAATGACCCCCTTTTGGTTCCTTATACATGTATCTTGAAAAGCATAAGAGCTAGATCAAAATAACTGATACTAAAGTGAGAGCTAGATTTATACAGAATTTGATGAAATAAACCCCATCAAAATCTGTTCAGTAATAACCTACCATACATCTACCAAGATGATAAAACGGCTCAGTGATCACTGCCGTCTATAGTATACATATCGGCATAATAATATTTCGAAAAATGTTGGTTTTGTATGGAGCTTTACTTGTTGCAAGCTTACAGCTAGTCTGGCAATGTATTTTCTTTATTGTTATTATGTAAAAGGTTGTACTGCAAGTCCTGTGTACATTTACATTTCTGTGTGGTTTTAGTAACTCCCTTCAATTTTAATATTCAGTAAAGGCAAAAGGCCTAGGGGAATGATAAGCAAATCAAGAATCATTTTGAAGTTATTAAATTTTTTTAATGTTTTATGTAGATCTAGATCCTTCCCATTTTTAAAATATATATAGATTAGCAATTGATAAGATTTTTACCTGCTGCAACTGTAAGAAATGTTATGGATATCACCCAAAAAATTTTACATGTTGATGCCTGTATGCCTCTTAGTCTTGAACATTTCGCATAACTCTTACTACTAGTCTTAGCAGGATGAGGAGATCGGTAGGTCCTCTTCTGTCGTTTCCAATAGACTTCCAAATCATCTCTATGTTTTGGACATGTTTGAAAATTTACTATTGAAGTGTTTATTGCAAATATTCCACTTCTATATAGAATAAGAAGATCTTCTGGGGAGGTCAATACCACATGTCATCATGATCATCACAAGAAGTTGGGCACCTAGGCCGTAACTGTCTTTGTGTTGGCTTGTTACATTGGACAACTGGGACAGATATGGCAGTAGAAGCATAATGTTGTGATGGGACACACTCTGATTTATACTAAAAAGCACATTTAAGCCAACCTTGGTCATCAGGAATGACATATTTACCGCCTTTCATTCAAGCATGCATTTCCAATGTAAACATTGAAGAGTATTTCAGGGGAGGTAACTAAGTAAAAAATGGGGCACCATGAAGGGTATTTTAGTCATGTTTTGTTTAAATTTTGTAATAATTTGTTAATTAAGACTAAAACTAATGCAGCGTAAGTGCCAGTTTACATAATTAGAGAGGAAAGTGTATATGTGGTGCATAACATTAAGAATATTTTGGTGATTATAGGAATATTTTACTCTGGTAGTTGAAAAAGGAGTTCCTTACGGCCACTTTTCACCCCTTTTATTATATTTGCACCAACTACAACATAGATAGTATTTATCAAGTATTTTTATGTAATTGATTCAATATAAATATGTGAGTTCCAGTCAGTATTGGTGGATTAATTTCAGAAAAAAAATCCTTCTATCAGTCAGATATTTTCCCACTTTTGTCTTTAAAATCACCACTTTTCATTTGTTCAAAAAGTACTATAATACTCATTTGCAAAGCAAAACCTTCTACATACTGAATATTTTATTCCTGTCTGTTATAAAAATAACAAAAAGAAACAAATTTAGGTGTTACCTTACAAGTTATTAACTTTTTGGAACACCATACTAAATCATTCCCTTTTTACCTCTCCTTATTTGGAAAGTTGGCACGATGCCAACTTGTATGCTTTAATGATTAAATTGACTTTAAAAGGTTGTTAAGATGTCACAGTTGCCTCTAAAACATAAAAACTACATTATTTGTCTCTTCAATCTAGAATACGGTGGTATTCAAAATGGTCAATTTTACACTTGAATATGCTTACTCTGGTATTTGAATTTGTTCTAAAAATAGAAATGGCTATTTCTAAAAATAGAACGACCCATTTGCACTTTTGATGGTATTTATGGAGTCACTACATGTTACCCTTCAGGACACATATGATATAAATCTGATTTTCCACCTTGCTTCTGGACGAAATCTTAAATTTTGCATGGTTTTCTCATAGACAAGCTCTTAATATGAAAGTCCCACCTACTGGTTAGTGTAATTGTAATTTTTCCACAAATATGTACAAAACTTAATCTTTTGTATATTATTATTTACTTCTCTGTTACCATATATATTTGGTTTAAGAGAATAAAATTCATTCATTCATTCAAGTTCAGAAAATAAATGATACAGTGAAACCTGTCTAAACCGAACTTCCTTGAAACCAACTTTTGTGTTCGGAGAAGTTAAGTATTCGATTTATACATGTTAAATTTACAAACATTTCCTACATTAGAACTTTATATAAAGTACGGTTATGCAGATTTCGGTTTATTCAGGGTTCGGTTTAAATGGGTTTCACTGCATATTTAAATCATATCGTATTCCATTAATTTTGCCATGTTTTCCCTTATTTTTTGCTTGTGAAGTCTAAATGGACAATTACTAAATCTTAATAATTTGAGTTCACCATTTAGCCTGTTACAATACCATTGCTGTCATATTGTATGACGAAGATGTACAAAACTTCTAAGAGTACAAACAATCCAGGGGTGGTCGTGATCATATGGTTTTAGGATTTACAACTACATTGTACCTATGCAATCGGTGCCTATCGCCATTAATTTTGTCAGTTCGAATCCCACTCAGAGGAGATGTACTCGATACAACATTATGCATGTTGGCACAAAGTCTCTATATATATCATTATGTAATAAACTTTGTTAGTGCCATGCAGCAGGTCAGTGGTTTTTCTGGATACTCCGATTTCCTCCACCAATAAAACTGATCGCCACGATATAACTGAAATATAAAAACCCTTTTAATCATCAACTTTTATGCATTTTTATGAACAATATTTTTTCTGAAATTAGAAATGACAAAGCACATATATTATTCTGGATCCAAGCTGAAGTTTTCCACCTGGAATTCCCCGCTTAAGAATTTTGAAGCATTTTGACAACCCAATAACTCGCTCAATATGAATCCGTTTGGATGATATTCTCCTGTCATGAACCACCTCCTGTGGATCTAGTTGGGATTTTCCTTTCACAAATGTAGGTGTGGTTACAAATACATCTTGAGATGCAAATAAGTCTTGCACCATTATCCCTCTGTCAGCCATGATGCTGCCACCTTTATCAAACATTTTTTTATTTGGGTCAAAATGACTTGATTTCTCTATCACCTGTCTATCACTAGCAGATCCACCATAAGCATCAGATACAAAAGTAATTGCCCCCATTTGGGCTACATCCAATCATTGTTTTAAGGGTGTTTTTGCGTTTATAGTTGGACCAAATGGAGGTTTGGCTACTAACATCTTTTGGCTTTTCAACTGGTACCTCTGTAGCATCCACGATAACACGAGTGTTGGGAAATTGTTGTTGAAAATGAGATGGCATAGTATGTTCAATAATCTCCTTTGATGGCCATATATCCAACTCTTTGAGTTGGAAGAACAGAAAATGTATCCACATGTTATTACTATACGGGAAACCGTGGATTCTGAAACTTTGAATAACATTGCCAATTCAATGTCATCGTTTGCCTGCCTTAATTTCATGAGAGTCATAAACAACTGATCCTTTGGATCCAGTAAAAAACATTTATACTCTAAATCATACACTGCTTGACCAAGGCATTGACAAAAACATTAAGAAATAGTTGTAGTCATCAAACCCAGTGTAATAACTGATCATTTTGTCATCATATTGTACACTCTCGATACTTAATTTACAAAATGTTGGAATGTCACATTGGATCCCTTGTTCACGGGCACACCATCTACAATTTCGATTGCTTCTTCATCTCTCTGTTCAAATGATTCCATTACAGCTTCATACTGAAAGTCAAAATCATTGAAAAGTTGTGCCTGGTCATTAGTTGATCTCTGTTTAAACCTTTTAGCCCTTGGTGATTCCTCTGGAATGATGGGTGTTTGTTCTTTACTCTCAAAGTAAAAAACAGATGGCACTACATCATCTTTTAATCTTGATCTGTCACCTGATCAAAAAATTATATAATTATTAAAAGTGAATTAAACTAAAATCTGAATACAGTTACTTAAACAAGGTAAGTAAAAACTTAATAAAAGCTCCCCATGATATGACTGCAACAAGACAAACCCTAGAAGTTTGACCAAGGGTGGATAATATAGTTTAAATTTGACACACACATATGCTGTTAACAGATCTATGACAAAAGCCCCCTGACAAAAAGCCCCCCAATAATGAATAGCACGTGCTATTTATATATTGGTATCTTTGCATACATTTTTGGACTTATTGTACTGCTATTTATGGGATTTCACAGTTTTCCGGTTGTTGACTGATTTTGTCTGTTTATATAATTATGAGTTTTGACTTTCCCTTTGTAAGATTGTTCGGAGTTCGGTAATTTTGTTATTACCCTTATTTAGTATATCAAACATGTTGCAAAAATAACTCACATTTTACTTTTAATAAATTCAAAATGTTATAAAGGTAATTAATTATCAATTGTTTATCAATAAAAACACTTCTTGATTAACTTTACCTGATTAAATTCAATTTAAACAATTAAACAGTGTTTTTTTTATTAACACTTTATAAATGAAAATAACAATGGAAAAAATGTTGTTTTTTTGTTTGTTTTGGTGGTGGAAAGGAGTGATTTTTGAACTTTATGATATCTTTAACTATCACCATCAATATAAACAAAAATGTAATACATATGATTATTTCATTATGGGGGGCTTTTTGTCAGGTGGGCTTTTGAATATGATTACTTATTTCATTTTATAATTATAAGTTAGTAAGGAACAATAATCTAAAAAGAACTTAAAGACATAACATTACTGAATTCTACTTTTATTATTCCAATGGTGAGTAAAAGGGCTGTAAAATATCTGGACCCATGGACACAAAACTATGCAAATCAACAGAAAGACATATAATTTTTGTATAGACATGTATACATTCCCTTTTGTCTGGTCAACTGGCTATCTTCCTTCAAATTTTAAAATTTGAGTAAGTGATTGTTGTTTAATGCCAACTCAACAATTTGTCAGCTATTGCATGGCGAGAACAAGTAAATTTTCATTGAGATGACGAGGTCCACTTTGTACCAGACCAAGACACTTAATTGGATATGTATAGTGCTAGCTCATTGAAGCAACAGTCCGTGGGTAGACATGTTGCCCCCCCCTCCCCGGACACATTATCCTGATTCAGAGCCAACCAGTCTTTGCTCTTTCGGCTTAAAGGAGAGACAACAAATACCAGTTTTATAGTATTTGGTTACTCCCTTTAAATGTAAAGAAATATATTTAAATTAGCACTACTTTGGAACAGTCTTTATATCTTGAAAACCCTGGAAAATTATTAACACTATTTCATGTAATTTTCCACTTACTTATCATTTACCATACTTTATGCTCTCTTTTGAACTTGAAAATGAAAATAAGAAACCACAAGGCAACATGCACTTTTAACAATACAAATAATATAAACAAAAATTATTTTTAGATTCTCTAGACTGCTTCAATAAAAAACATGGTGACATAGGGAAGAATTTTTAATTAAACATTTGTTGATTTATCATGATAAATACAAAAAACTGCATGAAATTTAAAAGAATTTGTTAAATTTTGAAAATAAATTTTTTGAAAATGGAAAATCATGAATTTGATGGTGAAAAATGGGAAGGGGGGATGAGAATCTAAACATAGTTTTATTTTGTGTGGCTTTAACTAAAAATTGAAACAAAAATGAGAAAAAGAAAATATGTTTCAAAAATAAAAACTGTGATCGTCTATGTCAATTAAGTTGTGTCTTTCCTTAACCTGGATATATATCATACAGATGATGAATATTTTTATTGAAATATTTGGAAAATAATCATAAATGTGTTCTCTTTGGATTTTTTTTTATTACAAACTTAAATTTATTTTTCCTATTATATTTTTTCATTAGCTGTTTTTGGATTTATTTTGAATAAGCTCCCCTTTAAATGTTATAAAAGTACCAACTTTGTTACTTGAAAAGGTGTCTATGCACAAAGAAATTATATTTGTTCATTATTATATTTGTTCTTTTTCTGTGTTTGTTGAAAATTGTATATTACTGTCTAAAGGTATAAATGAATGTGTTGTGTTCGTGAATATGGTTTTGATTTTTACCCTTTTACCAAGATTGTTATGATTGGTCATGAAGTGACAATTTTTGTCCAAAACAAAAAGCCCTACTGTATCATCAGTAATGTCAATGAACACAAAAATGCAGCATCACAATTTTTTATACGACTCTTTACGACTAAATACACCCTTTCCCCCTAATGATATAAATGACCATGGCAAAGAAATGAATGTGATACACAAATACAACGTTAGAATTTAAATAATAACCTAAAATTCCTGTCGTTCTGTAGTCCTGTGAAGCGAAATGGTTGAAACAAACAACGTCGTATTGACCCGGATTCCATAGGCGTTTGGTAGATGGATCTAGTCTCTTTATGGCCACCCTCCATTTCAATTTCTTTGCGGGGTCTTTGGGAAATCTATGACCACCATCCGAATTAATACAGCAAGGTACACAGCACCGCTGAGGCATGCTAAAGAGCAGACGATATGAAGGTGCTCTCGTTGCCAATGTAAACAATTCAAGCGTCAACGAGATTAAAACGTTCCGCTAACCACTTATGGAACAACAGCGACGTCTGTCGTAAGAACTTTGGTGAATGATCCCTATTGAAAGATGATATCCTCGTGTGATGGGTTTTCGTACTATTATCGATTTTCCGATATAGCGATTAACAGTGTAACCCTTCATTACATATTTCTTTGTACATAGATTGTTTTAAAAGCCATTCTTGTATTTTAATATACTTTCGATTATCTGGCAACTTTTGCTGTCAGTAAAATGGCGTGATATGTTTTCGTATGAAGTTAAAACAGGGTCGATATACGGGATGGAAACAAATATAAAATCCGGAAATGACTGGTTTTAAAATTTCATGGTTCTGGCCATCTACAAATCATACTACATCTAAATAAAATAACAGAATGTTTGAAAATGACCACTTTCAAAATTGTGTTTATTTTTGATGGTTTTTGTTAGTGCTGAAACCACATGCACTGCAAGGTGACATGCATTTTATATAAGAAATAGGCACATTTCAGTCAGCTCTTTTGTTTACAAGAACGATCAGTGACTCTATGACAGGAAGAGTCGGTGTCTGAGAAGCAGATGACATTGTTCAATTTTATATAGCCCTTCTGGATTTTTTTCCAGCTACTTTATAAATGAAATAAATTCTTAGCATTACAAAAAGTATGGTTCAATAGGTAGGTTCACTATTTTTGGTACTTACGTCTTTAAAAACAACCGTGAACATTTTTGACAGATGTCACGTTGGAGTCCTGTTTACATTCCAGAAATAGAAACCGGAAGACACGTAAGAAATAACGCGTGCACTGTGGAAATCAAAATAAAATGGATGATACTAAAACATATACTGGGACGATACCAATTCAATTTTTCAATTATAATTACGATAACTATTTGTAATAACAATCACAGCTAAACACATCTTTTTCCGTGTTATATAATATAAAAAAAACCTGGCATTACACCAAAATTGTCTATTTTGTCTCGGGAGAAAAACATATTTTTCACATAAAGTTTTTTCAGCTGTTCATTTTAGTTCACTATTTCAAACAGTTAAATGTCATGACAATTACAATGATCACAATAGAAATAAATACATTTAAAATCAACTGGAAAAAGTTGAATTATTGTGGTTTTATTCTTTTTCCTCTTAAGCACTTTTGTCTGTGTGTAGCTGTGCAATCTACGGAGGTCCATGGACAGGAGCACATATGGCACTGGATTTTAGCTGACCATGGATCCCCGCACCCCATTGCCACTTAAGAATACATTAAACACAATGCATACATGTACATAACAATTCCCCCCCCCCCCCCTTCTTATCACTCTCTGTGTAGTGCAATAAACCAAGTGAACCCAATGTCAACATCTATCACATTGTGCCCACTTGGCAAAAAGCCAATGATATACTTTTTCTCAGTTCTCCAGGTGTATTTTTTTTACACACACAACAAAGTTCAGACTCTTCAATTTCGGATTCACCTGAAGACTGAGAATCATCTACATAGATATGAGATGTACTTGGTTGCGGTGAATCATTTACATTTTTACACTTTTGAGTCTGAACTTTTTTTAGATTTTTAACTTTTGTTTTGTGTTTTTTTGTTTACACGTTTTACAGATTTCTTTGCACTTTTACTTTTAAATGAAGAACTACACTTTGAAAAGTGAATAACAAGTTTTTGCTGTACAGGACTTTCAGTAATGGCTTGACCTGATGTGATTTTACTGGAACAGTTACGAACAGGTTTATGTGAAGATTCACATTTCACAGCACACATTTTGTTCAGCTTGTCATTAAGAAAAGAACTAGGTAATTTCTCAAGATTGTCAGACTGTTGAGATAAGTTAAGATTGTCATGACCACCACTAGATGTACATGTACTGGCATATAAACAAGCATCACCGGATTCATCAATGTTGATTGCAACATCTGAGTTAACACTATTAATGTTATCACCTTCATTAGTAATACTAGACTGAAAAACCTCAGCTGGCAACACACTAAAACTGCTAATTACATTTATATCAACGGGATAAATGCCTGTTTTACGAAATGCGGACTGAATATTTACTGCAGATAGCGCTAGGGTATATGTTTCACAAGCAAGTTTGCATACATCATAGCGAGAGATAGAAGCAGGACCAGTTCTCATCAACTTTTGACATTTGTTATTATATATCTTTTGGAAAGGACCAAAACAGGCAACATCAAGAGGCTGTAATATATGCGACGTATGTGCAGGGAGAACAAATAAAATAATTTTCTGTTCTTTAGCCCAATCTATGAAATCGACAGAGATGTAAGATTTGTGACCATCAAAAATCAAAAGAAGATACTGATGTGGTTCTCTGCGTGGGATAAACTTAATGAAGTGGTCTTTCAGATAATCACGAAAGACAGAAGAGTTACATCATCCCGAATCAGACATTGTACCATTGGCACCCGGAGAAGCATCCTTCAGTAGATCGGGAATCATTCTCTTTCCTGGGGAAACAAAGTACGGTGGAATAGCCACTCCACTAGCACGACCACAACCAAGAACAGTTTTTGTTTGAGATTTACCAGATGTGATACTTTGCGGGTAAAAATCTCTACCTGCAACAATACGGGACGGTGTGTGGTTGGTAGAAATGCCCTTTTCGTCGACATTGAAAATTAGATGTGGACTATTTTGAAGTTCGTACTTGTCTATGATATGTTCTAACTGATTAAAATAATTTTGAACAATATCGTCAGAAGCACTTTTAGTACGGCTTACTTCCAGGGATCTTGGCTTAACCACACGCAATTCAGGCCAGTTCAATGTTAATGGTTTATTAACAGTTCTTTTGCCAAGAGTAACGGTATAATCAGAGGCAATGTCAACAATTTCTTTTCTATTATACCCATAGCCAATTTTAGCAACTTCTAATAAATGTTTCACTAATTTATTTTCCTCATCAAGTGACAGAATTGGTGATTTCCCCATATTACAGCAGTCAATATCAACACGACCGAAAACACGATCACGCAATGTAGTTTCAGGTACTCCATATTTTTTAGCTGCAGTCAAAACAGGTAAGTTTTCATTTTTTATGGCTATATACGCAGATGTCCTGTTTATTTGGATCATATACTCTGTAATTATGTGACCTTTTTTTCTGGATTTAAATACAAAAAAGGAAAAAGCCCATTATTTTTTTAAAAATAAAAGAAAATATATCTTCAAAACATTACAACGGAAAATAAATGATAGATAAAACAAGAAATAAAAACAATACACAAAATGATTGTCATAATTTATTCATATTTCATGCAAATAACAACAATGTGGGTCAATACAGTATAACTATATTAAACACAATATGCATTCTTTCTTTTATCCATTTGTTAAAGTCACATGACCAAGTGTTTTGAAAGGCTTCAAGTTGTTATTTTGTTTCACTCATTGTCAGACTTTTTATATTTTACAGGTTAGATAAATAATAAATCACATGTTTTGTGAGACATTTTTCTCAATTGATTAAACCCACGAGTCGAAATTCATTCATATAACCTTTAACCCAAGTTTGTAAACAAAGCAGCCGAACGTGTCTTCCGTGACCCTGGTGACCCAAGGCTCTAAAAACGGCACAAAAATGTTTTTTTTAAATGGGCATTAACAAAAATGGCGGAAATTGGCATTTTGAGGATTTCTTATGTTATTTTACCTGTTTGAATCTCATTTTTGTTAAGATACTTGGTAATTTCCAACTAGGTCATCACTTATAGTTTGACAGTCACAGGTCACGTGCTCGCTACGACGTCATCTAATGAATAAGCAAAATGGCCGACCCTCGACTTTACAATACACGACGATACCTATAATCTCGTATGTATATATCATACCTATAGAAATATAAAATATAAATACTTTATTAAACTAATTAAGGACCCTTGCGGGTTTATAATTTGATATAATGATTAGAATACATAACACAAATTAAATTGATGAATTATAATAGTGATTTACCAGGGAAGCAGGCGACCAAGGGAGATAAACAAATATTAGACAACTTAATGAAATGGGTGTGGCTGATTCCCTCCTAGATGACCTAAAGTTTCAACTAAAAAAATATCTTCAGTGGTCATTAACCATACACATTTGGATTTATTATCTAATTTGATGAAATTTTAACAATAATTTTGAATTTTAGTATACAATTCCTCACGTAAACTATTATAAAAAGCACATTTTATTAAAAAATAAGGTTCATCTTCGATATCATTTTGTGAACAAAACCTACATATCCTCTGTGACCGTTCTAAAGAATTACTTTTATGTCTCTCTGTTTCCACTCTTAAATGATGTGAACTTATGCGAAATCTACATAGTATTTGCCTTACTTCAAAATTGTTTATTTCTAGATATTTTTCTTTTTGAAACATACTTTTGTAGGAAAAATATGTATCTAACTTTCCAGAAGCATTATCTTTTTCATGGAACCATGCTTTCAAAAACAGAGTTTTTAACTTTTTCATAACAAGTTTTTTTATTTTATTTATTGAATAGTCACGGAAATAAATTGCTTTTAAATCAAGTTTATTAAGCTGAAAAATCACAGAGGAGTACCAAGTTTGAATATTGTTTTCATGCACATTCTTGTTACATAGAAAAGCTTCTTTAAATGCGACCAGTGCAGAGTAATACACTTTTCGGGCAGTTTTGCAAACAATTTTGTAAATCATTTATAAATAAATTGAAAAAGGGATGGAATCAAAACACCCCTTTGCCTAACCCCAATATGTGAGTTAAAACACTGGCCTAGTTTGTTATCAACTTTTACTCTTATTTATTTAGTGTATACATGTTTAATAAGATGATAAAAATTTCCCCCAATGTCTTGACTAGCATTTTGATAAGCATACCTGGATGTATCACAGTATCAAAAGCCCGTTTAAAGTCAACAAAACATGCATATAATTTGTTACCCTTCTTGTTATTATGCTTATCAACTTAACATTTAAGGATACACATGTGATATGTTGTCCTGGACTTACTACTAAAGCCAGCCTGACAGTCTGTTAATACATCTCTATTAGTTAAATGATCAGTAAGTCTTGTATTTAAGACTATATTAAATAGCTTGCCAACACATGAATTTATAATTTTCGGGGTTATGAATATCTCCAGATTTATGTATAGGTATAATGTACCCTTCACACCATAGTTTTGGATAAGTACTATGGGTAAAGATTAAATTGAAAAGTTTGTTTAGACAGCCAATAAGGGTTATCTGCCCAGCTTTCAACATTTCATTTAGTACCAGGTCTAGACCACTGGTCTTCCCATTTTTTAAATTTATTAATTGCTTTAAATATTTCCTGATTGGTCACTTTATAGTCCAAAGCAGTAGACAGATTCTCTTTTTCTAAATCAGCAAGTATATCATTTAATTTATTAATTTTAAATTGATCAATCTCAGATAGGGAATTTAAATTTTGGAAATAGTTTGTCCACGAGACATTATCTATTGAGATCTCTGGAGGAATTTGTGCCTCATCTTATTCCCCTTATAAATTATTGATAAGATTCCAATATTCTTTTGGGTTATTTGTTAACATATTATCAAGTTGTTTAAGAATGTTTTCTTTAAATTTCTTTCTTTTATTTTTTTTTAAATTCTCGATAATGCTTGAAATAGTTATTTTTTATATTTATATTAAATGGGTTTGCTGACATGCGTCTAGCTTTTATGTATAATTCTTTCTTTTTATTGCAAAGATCTTGATCATACCATTTTTTCTGAAGGTGTGTATACTTTTTGAATTTGGTCGACTTAAATTTGAATGATAATTTAGCTGCTTTTAGTACAATATTCGGAAAGTCAGTTGCTGCAGTATCGACATTTAGTGGATCATCATAATTGTTACTTAAATAAATTTTAATGTCAAGTTTACAAGAAGGGTGGCATATAGCATCCTGAATTTTTTCTTTTGAGTATTCTGCCCATTTAAATTTCCCTGGAACATTTATTGTATTTTCATTATTATTTCTATACATAGGGCGATATAAGGCCAGTAACATAAAAGATATCTTGCAATGGCAATCTGACAGACATGGAATAAAAGTTGAAACTTTACAGTTCAGAGTTTGTTGGATTAAATCTTCGGACATAATTATATAATCAACAACACTTGTACCATTAGATTTAAAGCATGTGAAATTACCATTTGAATCGCCAAGCATACGCCCATTCAACATTCTAAGTTTTAATGTTATACATATTTGAAGCAACTGTTTGTCTCTCACATTCATCAGATTAGCTCAACATCAAATTATTTGAAAGATTAATAATTTAAATGATTTGATTTTTTGGTCTTTTAATGCCACTTTCAGCACTATTTCAGCTATATCATGGCGACTAATAATTTAAAGTCTTACAATAAACAAAAGAGCCAACACATTATTTACTGTTTATTAAATAGAACATTTACACTGTAAACATGTGTTTCAAAATACAACATTTATTAAAAAAAAAACAAATAAATTATCAATAGACAAATTGTGCGGATAAATTAATATATATAAACGCATGTTTTTTCAAATACATTTTTTTTAAATGGAGAAATAGCATAGGGTCACAAAAGTATTGGACATGGATGAGGGATGGGCGGACCATCTCATTATCTGTCCTTTCTTTAATTCAGCAAGTCGATGTTTTCTAAATTACTGTTTGGGCTCACGTTTTGACAAAATAACATGTAGTGGAAAGAACAGATTATATAATGCCTCTGCTGAAATGATAAATCAATAAACGAATATACCTGTCAACGATAATCACGGGAGTAATCACAATACCGGTATAATATCAGAAATAACACGAGAGTAATCACAATACCAGTATGTCAGAGATAACACGAGAGTAATCACAATACCAGTATGCTACAGATAACACGAGAGTAATCACAATACCAGTATATCAGAGATAACACGAGAGTAATCACAATACCAGTATGTCAGAGATAACACGAGAGTAATCACAAACCAGTATGTCAGAGATAACACGAGAGTAATCACAATGCAGGTATACCGTCAGAGATAACACAAAAGTAATCACAATACAAGTATGTCAGAGATAACACAAGAGTAATCACAATACCAGTATGTCAGAGATAACACAAGAGTAATCACAATACCAGTATGTCAGAGATAACACGAGAGTAATCACAATACCAGTATGTTAGAGATAACTCAAGAGTAATCACAATGCTGGTATACCGTCAGAGATAACACGAGAGTAATCACAATACCAGTAGGTCAGAGATACTCACGATAGTAATCACAATACCAGTATGTCAGAGATACTCATGAGAGTAATCACAATACCAGTATGTCAGAGATACTCACGAGAGTAATCACAATACCAGTATGTCAGAGATAACACGAGAGTAATCACAATGCAGGTATACCGTCAGAGATAACACGAGAGTAATCACAATGCAGATATACCGTCAGCGATAATCACAATACCGATATGTTTCACAATATCGGTATAATGTCAGCGATAATTACAATACCGGTATAATTGTATATTTATTCAATGCGTTGCGTTAAAGATATAATGTCGTTGAGTTTGGTAATTTTTTTAAAAGTTTCCTTTTTCGCGTTGGAAGTTAAAATTCACCTTCAAAACGTGTATTGTCGTTGTTTTTGTGTACAGTTTGTCTCCCAGCATCATTATTTAGGGATGTCCCATTTTCCGAACTACATGCGCAATGGCACTGATGTTTACACTTCAGCATGAATTTGAACTCTGAACGCTTCCTTCAATTCCATCCAAGGTATAAAAAAAAAATCACGAACATCAACGATATTATACCTTGAAATATTTATTGCGTTTTGCTAGCTCCTCTCATTTCGACTCCATGTTTTAGAAGTTTGTACGTGTTTAATGTTTACGACTACGCAGTTGAAAAAAATGTACTAAACCTATATTACCGGGACATCCAGTCATAAGAGCGAGTTATGTATTTCATTCGCTCCCCCCCACAACGAAATATACTCCTCGTAGGGAGGGGCTGGAAAACTCGCTAAAGTAGAAATTGAGTATCTTGTCAACATAATACTGTTGTTTCCTTAATATTTTTGCAGTACAAATTTAACTGCATTGTGATAAAACACATACAATTAAATGTGTTAAACTCTTTGAAAACATAAAATAAATATTAAAGCTTCAACGCTGACGAACCAATCACATTGGAATTGATAGCTTAATTTATTATCTGGTTGCATAATGTCTTATTTATGAATACTTTCAGTTCTAAATAATGTTGATATTATTAAAATTAAGGATATCTTCCCTCGGGCAGAGTTGAGCGATTTTAGCTGCACTGTTTAGGTTCTTTTGTTTTAATGCTCCCACATATCTTTGAGCGTATCTAATGAAGGTTACTCCAGACAGGCGTTGTGTGCACTAAATTTGATATCTACGTTTTGTTTATTTTCAACAATATCAAGATATACAATTACAATGTAAATTATTATTACGTAACACTAATTTACCAACATTCTAAAGATTTTAAGTATATCATTGAAGTGATGTGGTGTTTAACGACACTTTCAACAATATTTCAGTTATATCGTGCCGGTCAGTTTTAATGGTGGAGGAAACCAGAGTACACAGGGAAACCCAACTATCTGTCGCAAAACACGGATAAACCTGACTACATTCTGCTGTATCGAGTACAGCTCGTCATGAGCGGGATTCAAACTAACAAATTCAGTGGTGGTAGGCACTGATTGCATAGTAGTTGCAAATCCATTTTTAGTTTGTACATGTACCATTTCATGGCGTACGATACACCAAATATATAAGATACAGAAATGAGGGGGGGGGGGGGGGGTAGGACAACCGGGTAGCGGATTTTGGCTGCCACTGGAAAGGTCTAGAGATGTACTTAGGGACGTATGCAAAATTTGTAGGGAGTAGAATGCGCTTACTCGTTTTCGAAATATGCAATGGGGATCATATGAAATGTGTATAAGCACATCAATGGCAACATATAATGATACTGCAACATAGATGAAACATATTAGTTATTGTCCTGAGAGCAATGGTCTTTATCCAAGAGATTATTAGTAGTAGTCAGTAAAACTACGAACATTCATGGACCTTGCTATTGTACCGTCCCTGATTTTGCTGGCATTTATTTTTGTGAGAACGTGTCGTAATTTTCAACTTTTAATGAGTGTAGCCATTTATGATCACAATGGGTTAATTTTATATTCGTTATAATGCATATTTAATAATATGTTTGTCTTCTAAAGAAACCGCCACGATATAACTGAAATATTGTTGAAAGTGGCGTTAAACACCATAAACCAATCAAAAAATTAGTTTGCAAATTATTTGTACTTTTACACATCTCAGATGCTGTGCAATAAATGTTTGTAATCAGAAAGTCTCATTATGTAATGCTATAAATGTCTGCCCCACAATTAGGCTTCAGTAACAAGCAATTAAGTATGAAATGGTAGAGGTCATAGTCACATGATATGGTAAAGAAACAAGAATGTTCTTGGAGCATATAACCACTGAGGTGAATTGGTTTATTGCGTCCAAATAAAATACATTTACGAGTACAAGTTTTGAAGAATGATTTGCTTGGTCGTAATCGTAAGGTAGTTGGATTTATAACTGCCTATGCAATCAGTGTTTATCACTACTACAGTTGTGGGTTCGAATCCCACTCAGGCGAGGTGTACTCGTTACAACATTATGTGATAAAGTGTGTCATTGACTTGTGACATGTCGCTGGTTTCCTCCACCAATAAAACTGACCGCCACGATATAACTGAAATATTGTTGAAAGTGTCGTTAAACACCACATCACTTCAATGATATACTTAAAATCTTTAGAATGTTGGTAAATTAGTGTTACGTAATAATAATTTACATTGTAATTGTATAGCTTTATATTGTTGAAAATAAGTGGCGTTAGACAACATAAACCTAAGTCAAACATATACATGATTGCACCGTTTCCTGACTTGGTACAGAGACTTGAATAAAAAGTGGCAGGGTTAAGACTTCCGTTCTTAGTGAAACGATGAGTTCAGGAAATTCGAAAGCGTTTTCCACATGCGATTAAATATAATCGAGTAAGCAGCGTTGTTGTAAAGAACACCTAGTCCTAATCTTGAACTTTATACATGATATATTTATTTTCCGTGACATAAGTTGTCATATGTAGAATACCAGTTTTCTAAAAGAGAACCGATTTCTTAAACAGTTATTTAAATGTTAGTTAATCCATTACCATAGGCAATATCCTTAATCACAAATCAGTCAAATATAAATTGTACCATATTTTAAGGATCAATCCGTACCTATAATCTCGTATGCATATATCATACCTATAGCAACAAGAAGATGAACTGCATTATTTCAATATTTGACGATTTCAAATATAAGCCTCCTGATTGCAACTGTGCCAATTCCCCATTGATATAATCGGCCTGACCACGTTATACTGGCGACCTTGAAATCAGCAACAACACCTCTTTACGAGATGTATTCGCCAAAGGGCCTACATATCGTGATCCTAAATCCATCAACTGGAAACATAGCTTTATATGTTTATGGATTCCGTCGAGGATTATGCCAGACAATGGGCAAAACGTGAAAAGAAGGGTTTAGATTATCTTTCCGAATGGGTGAAGACTGTGAGGTCAATATTTAAAGATTCGCATATTCCTAGATACCTGTCTCTCCTCCATGACCAATATGTTATTGTCTCCGCGGACAAAGCCTCTAACAATATTGTTTTTGTGTGTAAATCTCATTACGTTGACAGCTTGAACAAGGAATTAGGTATTGACAACCCACTTGGCAACCCTACATATACCCCGTCGATAATTACGAAAGAGGAAATCCTGGACAATCATAGGTCTGTTTTATGTTTTCTTGGAATTTCAACCAAAGATGAAGGCATTGATCTACCGTCACTCTACTGGATTCCTAAATTACACAAGTGTCCTGACAAACAGGTTATTTTTGCTGGATCTGCCATATTCTGAAGAACTATAAAAAATATGTTAGAGTACATACAATCTATGTCCCTCTCCTCCTGCAATAGAATTAAAATATTTGACTTCCACACAACTATTCCACACTCTAAGCCGAGAGACAGATTAAGGCAGTTGGTCCAGAAAAGCCTTGTGACAGATCTTCTTTTGTAAAAAAAATAAACCCACTCTGATTCTATTAAAAAGTTCTCTGAAATTGATATCATCAATATGCTCGAGTTTTTGATTGACAATACATTTGTTATGTTTGGTGGACGTGTTTGTAACAAAGACATTCGGGTACAAACTGTGCTCCTCTTCTCGCCGACTTGTTCCTTTATTCGTATGAGACAGATTTCAACCTTTCCATTTATATGTAGCAACTTCCCAGCAGCACCTGTAAATGGAGTATATATCTCTCAGTTGATACCATATTCCAGAGCTTGTGGTTTATATCAGGATTTCCTTGATAGAGGGTTGCTACTAACAAGGAAGCTACTGAACCATGTGTTCCTCTTGGTTACGTTGAAGTCATCACTTCGAAAGTTTTATGGTCGCCTCCATGACTTGGTTGACCGTTATGCAATATCTGTGTCACTAATGACCACGGATATGTTCCACCTCCCGGTCCTTTCCTCATTCATGACTTATCACCGTGTTTGTAACTAGATTAACGCGACGGGTGGCACTAATACTGTTTATCCTTCCGGTTTTTAGTGGGGTTCTTGTTACTCGATCTTTAGATTTATGTGTATGTTTTGTAGATTGGTGTTTGTCCTTTTTCTTTTGGCCATTGTGTTGTCTGGTCCTCTCCGGATTCTGATTACCCATTTGGTATCTTTAAGCTCTTCTCATAATGCCATCGGAAGACAAGATAGATACCATCTCTCGTCATCTGAATGCAAGCGTCAAATACTTTCAAATAATGCATTCAATATTTTACTGTAGCAATCCTTGCGTTAATAACTTAGTACTAATACGACGTGAAATATAAGATACATTCGCGGTAGCTGTTCGTATTTTAACTATGAAGGTGTGTAAAATTTATAATGGTAAAAGAAAAAAGTCGTATCTTTCGTGACAACCTTGTAGAAAAACAGAAGTCAAAACGATAGAAAACATACTTCTGTCGAATAAATGTAGTGTAACGACTATTGCATGGTTTTTCACATATTTGCTGTACGAGAACAAAACCTTTACAATCAAATGTGTTGCATTTTACTGACATGTGGAAAACACATTCATAACAGCATCATTTTACTAAGAGGGGGTTGGCTGAGCTTTGGGACAATCAAACTAGTTTTACCCCGTATTTTTTTTAATTTAAGTGCATGTACTAATCCGGGAAAGTGGGTGGTCATATCTGTGTGTTACGGGTATCGATTTTCCCCTTTCCAAGATTTTCCTTTTGACTTTGGAACTTTTTTGCACTGTGGTATATTTTGCTTTTCGTTTATTAATATGGGCGGGGAGGTTTGCGTAGGAAACCCATTTTTAGAACAATTGGCAAGTTTGATGTGTCGACAACATCGTCTGTGATGCTTGGACACCATACGTATTCTTGGTGTCATTGGAATAATTCGTTGACAAATATGTTTGATGCCTGGACACTAAATGTATTCTTTGTTTAATTCGAGTAATTCGTTGACAAATATGTTGTTTGACACTTGACCTAATTTAAGTACAACTTGCATTTTATAATCGATTTTCAAACACCCATTTGACTCTGTATCTTGTTCGCGGGTAATAAACTATTTCAATAATATGATATGCAATCAACTATGCAAATAACTTCTTTCCAATCAGTGAAAATATTAGAATTAAATGGATGAATCAAAGCATTAGATTTTTATGATGATTAACTTTAGTTTCAGCGTATAATTTTAAACAATTGAGAATCGATGTGATTTTGTTCAATACCCCTTCATCAAATTTCATAAATTTTATGGTCGCTTTAATTAACAAACACAGTGAAGTGTAAGTGATTTTGGTTATTTAATTTCAATCTATGGAGATTATCCAAAGAGATATAATATAAAATAATGAGCAAACTGTCAAATTGTTTAAAACTAGTTTTCGAGGTTGTATTATAGTTTGGTATAAAACATATGGTGGTGTGGACTTTTGCTGTCGAATACTTTTGATGTCTGCTTTGACAATTTTGTCATCAGCAACCACTGAAACAAAGTAGTCATCGAAAAGAGTATACAATCTACGATAGAGAAAATCGAAGGGGCAATCCGGAGAAACCGGCAACACTGGAGACAGGACGAAGACAAACAAAACAAAACACACAACACAACACAGAAAAACTACTTATGCAAATTATGTCCATGACGATGCATCAAATTATCATTATTTGACCAATCAAACCCATCTCTGTATTTTACATCTTGAATAAATGTTGTTCAGATCTTACTATATATATTTGTATTGGTAAATTATACTTCAACATCAGTCGTGCAGTATCCACGTGATGCAATTCGAAACGTTTATGAAAAGAAATGCAAATGGTTATAGTCTACAATTCCACAATCTACAACAAAAAGAACACCCACCTTTCACTTCAGACTATTGAGCACAAAAAATACAACGATATATGGCGTTGGAAATCCAGACGCTGGCTTGACATAGACACACATGTCTCTATGATCTGTGAATGTTAGAATAAGAATTATCTGAGTCGTAGCTCATAAAGAAACGGTACCAGCTTGCATAGTTGTACGAGATTAATCTAGGAACGATCATTCAATAGCAGATAGACGTGTTTCCACTGTCTGAACCAGCATATAATTATCAGTGATAGAGTAATTGTTTTTATATACAATGCAATGTCAATGCAAGAACAAATTGATTTTGATTGGTACAATGACAATGCCTGATTTATACTAGAGCAACAGCCTGGTGCTTTTTATAGTGCTAGCCAATTGCAATTGCAGGGAGACGTTCGACTTGGACACATTATTGCGACTCCAATCAACCAGTCTGAGCGGCAGAAAGTACCAATGATACAGACTGGTTTCACACACACGGAATCAAACCCACGCTAACCATTGCACCACCACGACGGGCTACCCGTGTGTCACTTTTGATTACAACATCAATTAGATCTAAAACATTTCAAATTCTGAATGTGTTTACTCAATGAACACATCATTTGTTTTTTTAAGTGGAACAAAATATGATTGTGTTTTATTTCACAAATACAATGTTTGCACTGCAAGAGAACTGTGTAATTCTGTAAAACAAAATTCATTAGTACAAAACACAAGAGTAAACTTATATCAACAAAATTAATATTTGTTTTCAGTTTTTAATATAGAACATCACACATTTCATAATTTTGTGTTGATTAACTGGAAATTATCCTATCAGTTTAACTTTTGTTTTATATATCTCGGGTATAACAATGAAAACGAATCCTTTGTCGATGAAATTGGAATATTTAATTAGATATTAAAATAAAATGTACATGCAGGGGTTTCTCAAGAAAAACGAAAAGAAGTTAACCGTGTTCGTGAATTTCAAGCTTCGCTGTGTAGATGTTTCATTTAAATCTCTATTTTAAAGTGACAGTGTCCACGATTTTTCATAATTTTTAATTTGACACAACTTGAAAATAAGATGGATAAATCAATAAAATGACAACATAACCATCTCAGTTAAACAGAAATGTTTAATTAGATCTAATTAACAAATTACTTCTGATCATCTGCTGGCCAAGCTCATCAATTATTCATGACCCATCGACCCAGATTTATCAAAACAAAGACATGGATGATGATGAGGTAAGCAGTTATTTAACCTATCTTTAGACTAAAATGTATAACTCATACATGTTTAATGATGAATTAGTAATATTTACCTATAAGAACACAATTTATCAATCAAAACTCAAATTATTAGCCATAGTTGTACCATTTTATTTTGTAAACAACATATGATGTTTCAAATATGGAAACGGGTACCAATAGGGGAAACTTTCTCATTTAACTATAGAACTGATTTTTGAAACTGAATTGTTTAGTTTTGTTTATTTATGGAAAAGCAGATAAATAATGCATATTATAACTAAGTAATCAATTGTTTCGTGTGTTTTATTAAGTTTGCCGTTTATTAAGCACGTGTAAAGAAAACTTACATATCCAACAAAACATTCGCAACTTCTGCGTGAGTTTCCAAGCGTAATGCCGCTTTGAGCTCCATCCACCGATCATGTTGGTGTCCTACATTGATCCTTGCTTTTTGGTAATTTGCTCATGTTTGCCTTCTACTCATTTTCTTAGCAGAAGCGGTCAAAGTCTGTTTTCTTCCACGGTTACATTTTCCAACAGAAGACAATTTCATCAACAAACCGATTCCGCGCATGCGCAGTTCATCATATAGAGGCGGAGTCATCTTGATTGACTTGAATTAGAGTAGCCCAGACACAAATTTCTTGCGAACACGTTTTCCCCGAAATATTTCGTGAAAACCACTTTTCAGTGTTTTTGGCTGTTTTAGATGAATTTATACTCACATCTGTTCAAGTTTGGGAGAAAAAAATCCGATTTAAAAAATGTGACAAAATCGTAGACACTGTCACTTTGAATACTCCCCATTCATTACACTGAATTTGAAATAAAGAATACAACAGACACAGCTAGGTCTTCTCTATACATGGGCCTATAAATTGACAATGGGGGTCGGTTGAGATCGAAACTTTACAAGAAAGATATTTCAATTTATATATAACAACCAGGGTTCCAAAGTTGAAACGTTGAAAGCTTTAAGGTCGTCATCATGATTTGGTTAACGGCTAGGTCATGTCTGTGTAACAGATAATGGTCTCGTACACCCGGGAATCAAACCCACGCTAACCATTACACCCCCACGGCAGGTTACCAGTGTGCTACATATCATTACAACATCAATTAGATCTAAAACATTTTAAATTCTGAATCAGTTTAACCTTTTTTAGATTACAGGTATAACAATGTAGACATTATATGATGCATAACTCATAATGAAGCTGTACCTGTATACATAGTTGTACCAGATAAATCGTGGAACCATTATTCATTATTACTCTTCATGTAAGAAACGTTCATTATAATTGACATGATGTTATCGAAACATAATTTTACAAAGAATAAATAGCGTCGTTGTACTATGCACTCGCATAGTACTATTGTTGGAGTCATTCCTATGCAGATGGGGGGAGCTTAGAACAAGGTTACGTCGTTTAAATAGGCGGAGTATAGTACTATTGTTGGAGTCATTCCTATGCTGATGGGCGGAGCTTAGAACAAGGTTACGTCGTTTAAATAGGCGGGGTTTAAACGGGATTACATGAGCGCTTTTAACAGCGTACAATTTACAATGTATTTTACGTTTTTCTTTAACGTTGATGCTGTCGTCTGTCAAAACAATGGTCAGTTCCAGGTTTGGGAATTAACTATTTGACAGTTCATTGTTATTGTTGAAATTAAATATTTCTTGAATTTAAATGAATATTATTTGCCAATGCTTACACTATCAATACATTTTAGACAAATTTCATTTTTTTAAATCACCAAAGACATTCAGAGTAACAATAACAACTTCGGGTCGTGCATTATGCCTTCTAACCTTGGGACATATTTCGGCATATAACAAGGACAACACAATATTATTGTATAAATAGAGTATAGCCGTGTTTGTGAGATCTGCACCAGCATGTATCAGTGATAGAATACTTGCTTTGGATATACAATTAATTATATGTCAATGACAGGACAATTTGATTTTGACTGGTAAAATGACAATGTCTGCTTTGTACTAGAGCAAAAACCTAAGTGGATTTTTGCAGTGCCAGCTAATTGAAATTACAAAGAGACGCCTGACTTGGACACATTATCACTACTCCAATCAACCAGTTGTCCTCTAACTCTTTAATTCAGCGTGCTTATCGCGGACAAGCAGCAAACACCAATGATACAGACTGGTCTCACCCACCGGGGGTCAAACCCACACTCACCAATACACCAGTATCAGTTTAATCTTTGACATATATTTATATTTCGGAGGTATACAAATGTAGGCATTACGGACAGTACAACACTGAAAACGGTTCTTGGAATATTTAATCAAATATCAAAATAAAGTGTGCATGCCCGATTTTCTGAAGGAAAATGAACAGAAGATAGCCAGGTTCGTTAATTTCAATGTTCCATTTTAATGCCACTTTAAATACTTCCGCTGAACTTGGAATACAGAATACAAGCCACTGCTAGGTCTGCTGTATTCCTGGACCTGTATCTAGAAATGGACAGTGGGGGCCCGTGGAGAGCGAAAATTTACAAGACAGATATATCAATTGATAGGTAGCAACATTTCAACAGCAACTGCATATGGAGTATACATATGTCAGTTGGTGCGATGTTCCTCCTATTATATCAAAATTTCATTGATAGACGGTTGCTGCTACGAAGGAAGCTACAGAACCAGATTCATGATTTAATTAACCGCAAGATAATTGCATGTACCACCATTCTTCAAATACAAAGTCATGCAATACAAATTATCCTTGTAATTACACTGAAGTGAAATATGAGGTTTATATAATACTCGTACATATAATTGCAATGATTATTTTTTGTCATGACGATTGTGTCATAATATTTGAAATATTGACTATGGTTTAGGTTTATGGTGTTTAACGCCACTTTCAACACTTTCAGTTATATCGTGGCGGTGAGGTTTATTGGTGGAGGAAACCAGCGAAAACCACCAACCTATCGCAAGTCACTGACAAACGTAATGTTGTATCGAGCACACCTAGCCATATTGACTATATGTGTCATAATTTTTGAAATATTGACTATGTGATGAATAATAAAAGGGAACTAATGATATCATTCTGTTACAAAAAATCAAGGTAAATTGATAGTGTACATGTACCTGTCATGTATGGATTTGACAGATGAATGAACTTTGAACTCATTCTTCAACAATACAACAATGAACTCAACATTTCTGTCTTGAATCTGTAACGAAAGTTTTCAGTTTGCATTTGCAGAAGTCAATGTCATTTAACTTTAATGAGCCTAATGTTATTTTCTCATTATCTCAGACATCAGAAGGTATATTACCCTAGGTTATTGATATGCAAGATACAAGTATGTACCCTGTCCGCCTTCTTCTACACTTGTCATTCGAACGTGTATTAAGCAGCTATCAGCATTGGAGAAAATATTTTAATGGAACTGACATCGACTTAAATCTAGTTCGTTTATAAACGTTAGAGAACACCGAACTGCCAATCAAAAATGAACACTCCAGCGAAACTGGCAACATAGGGTACGGTACACAAGACAAGGAAAATCAAAACAAAAACACACCACAATATGTGTTGGACATCATTCTACGCAAACAAACACAAATAACGTAAATAAAACATGAGCCATCATATGACAACTGAAGGCTAAGACGAACCGAATATTATTTTAATGCGGAAATCCTAACGGACATCAACACACGGAACTCAGAACGTAAATACACAATATAGGACAACACACAAAAATAATAATTAATATCAGTAATAATCATAACAATTGCCTATTCTCTGTATATCCAAATTAATGCAATTGGACGACCGGTCACATCACTGCAATAGTAAACTAATAGATGATATAATGCAATATGTTTATGACAAATTGATATTAAATCTACTAAAGGTATCAGGTGTGATTATATGATTAGTCACTAGGGGTAAATGTCATTAACCAACAGATTCTACCTTTCTATCTAGTATTAATTAATTACCTACGAACATACATTGACCCTGCTATTGTTCTGGCCATGTTTGTGATGTCATTCATGTTTGTGATAGTGTACTGTTGCTATTGTAACAACAATGATACAAATAAGTTATCTTTGTTTTTGTCTTAAGAATAATGGTTTTTAACAAACATATTATACCTTAGGTAGTAGTCAGTTAAGAATCATTGACCTTGTTATTGTTCTGTCCATGTTGATGTTGACGTTCATATTTGTGATAATGTACTGTTGCTATTGTTTACAAATCAGTCAAAAAAAATTAGAAATGTCGTACAAAACAAAACAAAAACTCAACAGACAGAGTACATATCTGCGCCACAAATCTTCTACCACTACCATCAACAGCAACAGTAAAGGTGTGTCTTGTCATCTCTCGGATGTTCTCTCTACCACGCCGACTTAAATATGTCATCACATCAAACCATACTTTGTTCAAGAGTCCACTTGGTGTATCAAGGTTCAAAGCAATATGTGATGGTGAATACAGTTTAACCAAATCTTCTCTACATATTAATGGTTTATGATCTGTGTCACCCAATCCTTTCTTTTTCAAGTCCGTCACTACAGCAGAAAAAAACAGCTGCAGATGAAGAAAATTCGGGGTCCTTCTTAGTGTCAATATCACATTTTCCTTTAAATACTTGGCAATTCCATTTTTCATAACATTCAGAGAGTTTTTTTTAGCAGTTCACCATGTTGCATTCTAAATGAAGCATACATTGTCCTCAAGTGCGTGTTCAGTTCACCTTTAGAAAAGTTCTTAAAATCGGAAGGCAGCTGTTTACTTGATAAAACAAAACGGAATCTTTTGAGAGCACCAGCAATTGACCTGTTCGTGGATGTATACCGTACTGTCCTTTGAATCTAAAAGGCTATGAATGGCATCCTCGTTAACTTCTCCGAACATATCATTATTTGTGCGTTTTCGTATTGGAATCTAAATGTTCTCCCATCCTAATTTTACGTATTAACCAAAACAATTTGAAACAGGTCTCATTGTGAATATTTCTGGAATATGTATTACTTGACGTTAAACAGTAATCAATCAGTTGAAGCAAAAATGTACAGAAACTGTTAACTGTATCCACAATTTCCTCCAAGTCATATCACATACCTCTTTTATACACACATAGCTTATTGTTTTCACACTTATTCATTCTCGTCATAGAAATAGTTGAAATACTATTTAAGTGAAGTAAAACAACAATCAATCAATTCGATATAACGTTGCAGAACCTTTAAGATTACTCCATTTTTACGTCCACATTTGCTGCTTTTCACACGCCAAATACTTGATATTCATTGGCCTTAATTTTCCTATTTATTATATTTATGCCTACCCCGGGGAGGGGATCATGTTGATGTGGTTGGATATATTGTCGATTATTATTGTATAACTGTTATTTTCAATTATACGTTTAAAATCAACATCATATAATATTGATAAAATACACACAAAAAAGTAGTTTGAAGCGATGTAAAACAGAAGAAACCGATTGTTATAATGTTACAATTATTTACGCTGCCATGGTGAAACAAGGGGCGGGTGATGACCTGTTGGGCCCATTTCAGACGGAGCCACCCTCTAACTCGCCTGCACCTATCTTGAATATGTTTTACTCGTGTTATGTTTTAGTGACATTCACATAGTTTGAAAATAAGGGTAATAACAAAATTACCGAACTCCGAGCAATCTTACAAAGGGAAAGCAAGTCTCTAAATAAACTAGAATAGCTATCTTTTGATTATCAATAAAAATATTCTTTAAGAAATACCACTATTTTACTATTCATTGCAAACCAAATTAGCAAAGCTGGAGGGTCCTAGCCCTAAATGATAATTCGGCCCTGGGCGACACACAGACCGGAATGTGCTAATTAAGGTTTACCTGTGGGAGCTTAGCATAGCATTTATTAACAGTTGTAATCGGTTTTTATTTTGAGTGATTTTTGAATGCTCTAAGAAAACCATCGATATATCGCAAGTCACCCACCAATGTCATCATATAGACATAAGCTTGCACCGAGTACGCCTCCTCATATCTTAGCAGATACAAGGCACCGATACGTTTTTGCATAGGTAGTGAGTTCATCCTCGGTTTTTAGTGGGGTTCGTGTTACTCGATCTGTAGTTTTATGTGAATGTTTTGTAGATCGTTGTTTGTACTTTTTCTTTTGGTCATTGTGTTGTCATGTAAATATCTGAATGAATGCATTGTTTAAATTCTTCAATAAGCATTAATTGCCTTAATTTATCAATAAATTCTAGTTAAATAACAAAGATGAGAAGCCTAGCTATTAAAACATTCGATAGCAACCACAAATGATGCGCCAACAGGTTCAATCCAGCGTGCTTATCGCGGATAGGCAACTAACACCAATGACATATATTGGTTTCACACACCGGGGAATCAAACCCACGCTAACCATTAATTAGATCTAAAACGTTTTAAATTATGAATGTGTTTACGCAATGAACACATCTGTTTTTTAAGTGGAACAAAATATGATTGTGTTTTATTTCACAAATACAATGTTTGCGCTACAGGAGAACTTCGTAATTCTGTTAAAATAAAATCCATTATTATGCTCAAGAGTAAACGTATATCAACATTTGTTTTCAGCTTTTATTATAGAACATCATACATTTCGTAATTTTGTGTTAATTAACTGGAAATTATGTTGTCAGTTCAAACTTTTACATATATTTATATTTCGCAGGTATAACAATGTAGGCATTACTAAGAGTAAAACAATGTAAACGAACCTTGTCGACAAAATTGAAATATTTAATTAAAATTTGTATGCAGATGCTTCTCAAGAAATATGAAAAGAAACTAGCACGGTCCGTAATGTTCAAGTTTCACTATATACATTTTGTAGATGTTCCTTTTTAATCTTTTTGTTTAAATAATTCCCTATTCATCCCACTGAGCTTGAAATAAAGAATAGGTCTGCTATATTCCAGGACCTACGACAGTGGGGTTGGTTGAGAGCGAAACATTACAACAAGAGAGAACATCCAATTTATATGCAATAATATTTCAGCAGCAACTGCATATGGAGTATATATTTCTCAGTTGATACGATATTCCAAAGAAGTTATTCCTATGAGAATTTCCTTGATAGACGATTGCTGCTAAGAAGGAAGCTACAGAACCAGTCTTTCAAACTGATAAAGATGAAACTGATAGCTTTAAGATCGTCATCATGATTTGTTAACGGCTAGGTTATGTCTGTGTCACTGATGACTATGGATATAGTCTCGCCCTGGCGTCATGCATGGATGCGTAGAATATTATTATCGTATAACACGACGGGTAGTACTAATGCAGCAGGAACTGATTATCCATCTGGAGATTTACAGGTGTTCAATAATGAGTTTTATTGAGTGTTTTGTTAACCAATGTGTTTAATTTGGCCATAATCTGTCTTTCGATTTACGGCTACTGACTACCCCATTCATATCTCAAAACCTGTCATAAAGATGTAATTTCGTATATTCAAGGAGGTTGCAAATACTAATATATTTAACCATTTCATATTTATGCGTTTGTCTCAAGCAGTGCCCTATATTTCCATCGGACTTTGTCTTTATTGAACGATTGGTTTGGAAGAGGAATCGTTTCGTTTTATTGTTGTGGGTGGTTCTGCTGTCGACTATTAACTGTTTATTTATTTTTATATTTGCTTCCACATGGAAAAAAGCATTCTGTTTGCTCCAATATTACGATATTCTCTAATTATGAAGAAGAAAAAAATACATTAAGACAATATTTATAGGATTATTACAGAAATCAAAGGAAGTATAACTATATTGTCACCAATATAACTGGTTTAAATAGTTAGTTAATTGACAGTTCGTTTTGAAACAAATACGCGTGGTATAGCTGAATACCTTATTGACATTCATACAATATGCGCATAAACAAAGGATTCTGTATGCATTGAAATGCAACTTCAATGTGTATGAACATTGCAAATATAATACATACAATCTAAATTCAAGACAATCGTGTCATATTCTTTTGAATATTGACTGGGTCATAATTTTTGAAATATTGACTATGTAATGAATAATAAAAGGGAACCAATGATATCATTCTGTTACAACTAATACATGTACATTATTGTACATGTACCTTTCATGTATGGTTTTTGAAAGATGAAAGACTATTGAACTCATTATTCAACAATACAACAATGAACTGAAAATTTCTGTCTTGAATCTGTAACGAAAGTTTTCAGTTTGGATTTGCAGTAATCAATGTCATTTAAGTTTAATAAGCCTATTGTGCTCTCCTACTCGTTATCTAAGCTATCAGAAGGTGTATTTTCTCTATTGTTATTTATATTAAACATATAAGTGTGCACCTTTTTCGTCTTCATCTAATGCTGTCGGCATTGGTGAAGCTATTTTAATGGAACTGACATCGACACACATCTAGTTCGTTTATAAACGTTAGAGAACACCGAACGGCCATTCAAAAATGAAAAATCCAGAGAAATTGTCAACATATGGTACACAAGACAAAGAAAAACAAAGCAAAAACACAACACAATATGTGTTGGACATCACTATGCGCAAACAAACACGAATAACGTAAATAAAACATGAGCCCTCCTATAAACTACTGGAGGTAAAGAGGAACCGAACATCATTTTTATGCGGAACTCGGAACGTAAATACACAATATATAACAACACAAAAAAATTATAATATCAGTAATAATCATAACAATTGCCTATTTTCTGTATGTCCAACGTACGACAGGTCACAACACTTCCATAGTAAAATAATAAATAGATGATATAATACAATATGTTTATGACACATTGATATTAAATCTACTAAAGTTAGCAGGTATGATTATAATTTATATGATTAGTCACTAGGAGTAAATGTCCTTAGCGAACATATTCTACCTTTCTAGCTAGTATTCATTAATTACCTACGAACATACATTGGTATTGTTCTGTCCATGTTTATGTTGTCATTCATGTGTGTGATAATTTACTGTTGTTATTGTAACAAAACTGAGACAGATACGTTACGTGGTGTTGTCCTAAGAGTAATGGTCTTTAGCAAACATATTATGTCTTCTTAGATAGTAGTCAGTTAACCAACGATCACTCATTAACCCTGCTATAACACTGTCCATGCTTATGTTGTGACATTGTACTGTTGTTATTGTAACAAAAATGATACAAATCAATTATGTATTTCTGTCCTAAGAGTAATGGTCTTCAGCAAACAGGTTACACCATCTTAGATATCAGTCAGCTAACCTACGAGCATTCACTGACTATTGTACTGTCCGTGTTTATGTTATCATTCATCTTTGTGTGACAGTTTACTGTTGCTACTGTAACATCAATTTATTGTTTGTCCTAAGAGTAATGGTCTTTAACAAACATATTCTACTTCTTAGTTATTAGCCAGTCAACTAAGAGCATGCATTGACTGTTATTGTTCTGTCCATGTGCATGTTTTCATTCATTTTTGATAGTGTGTGGTCTTTTTGAGTGGAAGCGAATCTTTGCAGTTGTATATTTCTCACCACTTGGATAAAGCAGTCCGTTAGTTCAGGTGAAAATGATTTTTCTATCTTACCCCGGCTCCAGGGTAAGACAAGCTACACGCCGTTTTTCCCACAAAATTGTGTTCCATTGTAGAATTAAATTGTCGATTTATAGTGTCTTGACAGTATTTTAAATGTATTTCACAATAGAATACAATAAAATACAATGTATTTTATTTATAAATATATTATAAATGCTACTACAACAGCGATAAATGCCTGTAAAAAAAATTATTTGACGTTGGTCAAAGGGAGATAATTGTTTTTATTTACGTTAGTTACCTAACAAGGGAGAGTACTCTATATTTTCTCAACGTAAACAAATATTGAAAGAGATGAGAAAAAGAGGCAAACATCGTAAAAGGTGCAAGATTTTGTTATTGTAGAATCTATCACAAGTTTGTTAACTTTATTATTTTGAACCTCTTTAAAGTTGTAAAATGAGCATCTTGTTTTATTTCATTACGTGACATTTTGGTCCTGTGGCTGTGATACGGTTCGCAAATTAATGCACCAAACTACACAACAAGTAAACAAACATTGACACGGTAGAAAGGGGTGAGAAAAAGAGTCAAACACCGTAAAAGGTGCAATATAGTAAAATCTGTGACACCCTCGGGTAAGATTTAAATCGTATTGGACTCGGACAAGCCTCGTCCGATACGATTTAAATCTTACCCTCGGGTGTCACAGATTTTACTATCTTGCACCTCTCCCGGTGTTAGACCCCATATATCTTATATACATGTATTGCCATTGGAAATCAAATTATCATTAGGTGGAGGGTTGATATCCAATATGCCGGCTTGTCCCCGCCACATTGTTGTTTCTTCCCCAAGACTGGATTTCCAACTGCATAGGTCGTATATTTGTTATGTTCAGTGATCTGAGATGAGAAGTGAACGCTCGTTTTGTTGATATTGGTTGAATTGTTGATCATATCACAATTTAATTTTATTTTGATAAGATTATTATTATTTAAAATAAGAACTTGGTGCGTCTAAGCCAATCATTCATCTTCTATATACACTGCTAAATATTAATGCATGATAGCAAACATGATACCCGATTTGATTCTAGTGGGGCCTTTTCACCGAAAAAAAGGGCTTCCCCTGGAACTGGAAGTTGGGGGTGTTTTCTACGACGTCCGCGTCTATCGTTTTCTAGCCCTTATCATTATCTGCCCCTTTTATGTTCATATAATATAATATATAATAATGGTTTTCACCTACGGTGTTTTCGGATATGTTGTGTAGTACTTCACGTCCGCGTTCTCACTGGTATTTCTACTTTACTAAGAGTACATTTGAACATTTTCATTGGGTCTGGTCTTTGGCGAACGTTACTGCTAAGGCTTCCTGTACCAGATCCCCCTTGGGTCAGGGTGAACGGAATGTTCAATGCTTTGGACTGGTCTTTTGATTTTGATTTACGTGACATGTCGATGGAGTAGATTGGTTGTTTCTTTTTGTATCCTGCTTTCTGATTGGTTCTTTTTCCTGGCTTCTGATTGGCTAATCGGCCGGAAATGGCGACTTCTGATTGGTTTAATTTCCAGTGATGTGATAGTTGGACACGTTCAATCCGTTTGGAGAACACAATACTGATTTTGTTGATTTCTTTGAAAATTGTTGGACAGCAGATTTATTTCATTGTAGAGTAGTACTGTGAAAGTCTATAGAATATTCATATGTAGATATATATATCTTGTCCAGGATGTTGGCATTAAACACCAATCAATTAATCTTTTTTTTATCTTGCCCAGGATTAATGTTTAAAGCTAGCATTTCTTGAAAAATAAAGTTATGAAATTAAATTTTATAGTCATTTCATAAGAAAAAAGATGATCTAAATAGCCTTCGTATTAGCATATAATAATGGTTATTTTCACCACATTTATTTCCAAACAAAATCCACGAAAGAATCGCGGAGTATTGATATATATCTAGTCTCTGTCATGTGGATTATAATGGAAAGTACGTCCCCGTGTAGTGCATAATTATACAAATACACGACTTTGCCATCGGGTCTACTCTTTCGAAACCTACAATAGCAAGGATCGTATCACTCTCCAAATACGACACTCACTACACTATTGTCCACGGAGAGGCATTCCGAACTTCATCCTTTCACCCCCCAAAATAAAGTCGAGAGGACACCCATTAACCGTCACTAGTTGAGCACCTCTGTGGATGTGAAACCTAGGAATATTAACCAGTACTGAGCAATATTTGAAGGCGACAATTTGATTTCTAAAACGAGTTTTCTGTGTCATGTTTGGTTTTTTGTTTTGCTTTCTTCGTCTTGTGTACCACTGTTGTCAGTGTCTCTGGATTGTGCATTCTTGATTGCCCCTTCTGTTTTCTCTAACGTTTATTTACACATTGGCTACTCTGAACACGAGTCCTCTAATAAGAGTATGCACTAACGGCGATGACATAACAAGGTCATATTAAATGGCATACAATAACACCAGTAATTTTGAACGCAGCAATGGTGCTACTAACAAAATGAAAGGAAATAATGAAAATATAGAAAAGTATTATTTGAAAATCTACAAACCAAGTTAGCATAATTTTCTACTATCCATGTTTTGTGTTTACATGTAACCAATGTTTATTTATTTATTTTTTGTTTAACGCATGTTTTTGTCTAAATTCTAATATGCTCATTGTATATGCATTGTAATGTGTGGTATCGTTTTGTGTGTATTAAATGTATGTAAGCCTCGGGAATATCCAGGACATCTGATGTCATATGTAAAGAGAAAAATTGATTTAATAAAAAAAAAAAAATGAAAGAAAAAGTAATGGCGATAGTAAGGAACCCGAAGTCAACACGCTTGTCATCGATGTATATGTAGCATTGCCAGTGATGGTGACAAATATGTACCTTTTTACTTAATTTGTGTCTATAGGGTGTAAACTTTAATCTGAATAACAATGCAGCAACAGCTGTATACGATGACAACTAACATGCCAGTAAATGACTTCCCATACTGATTTTGACGTTTATTGCGACCCTTCATTAAAGGTTTATTGGATTATAGCTATTTAAACAGTCTATATATAGTATTTGGATTTTGGGGTTATTCATTATAAAACATAATTTGTTGCTGGACACAAATGTGAAAAAATGCACTTGATGATTGTAGAATCAGTCTTAATGCATGTAAAATAAGATATTGGTTAGTTAGCGGTTGTTAACAGCGGAACGGAATATTGTTCAGCATCATTCTGCATGACGGTAAGCGAGTGCAATAATCTTCTTCGAAGGACAATGTGAAAGTTAATTAGGTTTTTTCAAAGCATTGATTGTATAGTTATGATTTGAACATCCAATAACACCAGTTTAGTAGAAATGCTTAACAATCTTAAAACTAAATTACACGTGTAGTGCACGTCAGCGATAGAATACAGTTACTTCAATCATACAAAAGGGACGTTATTAAACGATTAAATAAACCATTCCATTTCTATATTAATCAAACGTATGAATTGAATGATTAAGGTAAAATATTTCATCGTTATTTCATTAAGTAGACAACATCTTAATATTACTTCCTTAACAAATCATATTTTAGGAATAATATTGAAATGTATTCTTTTCATATTTAACGATGTCGTTGATTTTAATTTTACTAAATTAGGATTTACTGATGATGCATTAGGGAACCATTTATGCAGTTATTTGAAGTTTGAAACAGAATAATTTTAAATTGACGTTGCAAAATAAAGTAGTAAAATACAATAAAGTTATTTCTATGCCACAACCAGGAAGCTTTAAGATAACACATGGGAAAACTGTTTTCTTTTCGTAATAATAGACATCTCATTCCAAGCAGCTAGTCGAAGGGTGCCACCCATGGAACAGTAACAGCTTACCTTTGCAGAACACACGAGTTGACGCCCGGTTTTTAGTGGAGATCGTGTTTCTCAATTGTTTGTTCCTATTAGCTGACTTATTTTGCATCATGAGATGTCAATATATGGTGCGCTGAAATGTTACTGACATTTATGGTTTAATTTTCTACAATTAGTATTTTGTTCTAATTTAAGAGGATCTCAATTCTTTGGTTTATCACTATATGGGTGCCACATGTGGAGCAGGAACTGCTTACCATACCGGAGAACCCGAGTTCATCCTCGGTTTTCAGTGGGGTTCGTTTTACTCGATATTTAGCTTTCTGTGTAAAGTTCTGTATATCGTTGCTTGTCCTTTTTAGATCACCTTGCCAAAGGCATAGTGAGCTTTTGCCATCACTTGGCGTGCGTCATCCGTAACTTTTCACATTTTAATCTTCTACTCTGAAACCTTTTAGCTAAATTAACCGTTAATGGAAGGTCCTCAAAATATATTCCTCTATTCGTCCCGATCCGTTAACAAACATGGCTGTCATAGGCAATTCTTGTTTTTTGTTGGCCAATTTCTAAACATTTTCTCTGAAACCGCTTGGCCAAATGAACCGAAATTTAGTAGGAAGCATCTATGGAAGGTCCCCGGTTCAGATTGTACATTTCATCCCGATGCGTTAACAAACATGGTCGCCATAGGGAATTATTGTTTATGGTTGGTCAGTTTCTAAAAATATTCTCTGAAACCGCTAGGCCAGAACCGAAATTTGGTAGGAAGCATCTATGGAAGCTCATCTATTCAGATTGTATATTTCATCCCGATGGGTTAACAATCATGGTCGCCATAGGCAATCCTTGTTTCTGGTTGGCCAATTTCTAAAAATCTTCTCTGAAACCGATAGACCAAATGAAAAGAAATTTAGTAGGAAGCATCTATGTAAGGTCCTCTATATATATTCCTCTTTTCGTCCCAATCCGTTAACAAACATGGCTGTCATAGGCAATTCTTGTTTTTGGTTGGGCAATTTCTAAAATTTTATCTGAAACCGCTAGGCCAAATGAACCTAAATGTAGTAGGAAGCATCTATGGAAGCTCCTCAATTCAGATTGTACATTTCATCGCGATTCGTTAACAAACATGGTCGCCATAGGGAATTATTGTTTCTGGTTGGTCAATCTATAAAAATCTTCTCTGAAACCGCTAGGCCAATTGACCCGAAATTTAGTAGGAAGCATCTATGGAATCTCCTCTATTAAGATTGTACATTTCATCCCGATGCGTTAACAATCATGGTAGCCATGGGCAATTCTTGTTTCTGGTTGGTTAATTTCTAAAAATCTTCTCCTCTGAAACCGCTAGGCCAAATGAAGCGAAATTTAGTAGGAAGCATCTATGAAAACTCCTCCATAAAGATTGCTCATTTCGTTCCGATCTGTTAACAAACATGGCTGTCATAGGCAATTCTTTATCTTGGTTGGCCAATTTCCCAAAAAAATATTCTCCTCTAAAACCGCTTGGCCAAATGAAGTGAAATTTGGTAGGAAACGCATTGCTTATCAACAAATGCGTATACTAAATTCGTAGATGTATGAGGAACACGTCTCAATATACAATTTCTTAAGGAACAAATCGTGTTTTTGCGATGTATTCACACATATAGTTCAATGCTCTTTGAAAGTGTTCATGTGAATAACAACTAAAAACAAATAACTGTCTTTAGGAACAGCCCCAGGTTATTGCAGATTGTGAAGTATTGGGCTTGATATGACAGTTGATTACAACTCCCTTATGCTGACTGATAGAAGTGAATCGTCCTATACGGTATGTGAATGATTGATTTCTTAATATATTGACATTTATTGAAAAGCTATGCAAATATTATAATAGCTTTCTCTCTGGCCAAGGTTATCAATTGAGCGATGACCTTATGGGAAAGGTGAAATTTACTATGAACGTATGAAACAGGAGGATAAAGTAGATATTACATGGCTGAAATTGTTATGTATATGATACGCAAGGAGTCGGACAGAACAGAGGTATGTTGTTACTCTCAATAAGCGTGCTGGGAGATTTTGGCGTGTTAGATTTTTGTCTTAAAGTACTGTTCAAATTGAATAACAAATAAACGCCTGTCGAAGACCGTTTTATGGTATTCTGCCGTCCGTCCACCTGTCATCACAGCCGACGATAATTAATATTTGCTTTCACGATTGTTCACGATATTATTTACACAGCCTCGGGACCTATTTTCACTTTGCCTTTACATAGTTATAGAACTTTGTTTGTAAAAACAGGTATTTGTATGATATATGACTCCAGTTTTACATATCGTAGGAAAAATAAAGCTAGAATACCTTTCGATTTTCAACATTTTTCCCTATGCCGTTCCAGAGAAATGGCACTTTCTTCATGAAAAGAATGCATTTTTTAAAACATTTCGTACGACATTTTAATATTAAAATATACAATGTCAGGGTGGGAAACCTACTTCATCAACAACGTTTTGTACACACCGGAAAACAGCAAAACGACGCCGCTTGAAGGTAAGTTTTTTCATTTGATCTCCAGTTTTCTTTGATATCTGTCCAAAATTGTTTGTGCAAACTATTCTGCCATGTCCCAAAAGTGTCCGACTGAATCGACCTTTACGTTTAAGGCGCTGGTTTTCTCAAACACTTTGACACAAACGTAATTCAGGGAACGTTTTCGGCCACATGTTTTCTCAACAGACACTTCTTTTAATATTTCCGCACACTTTAGATTTCTAGTGAAAGAATCTTTATACTGATATTGCTGTACAGTCAAAATATATCGCAAACAGTAGTTTTCTCACCGATAGCACGTCTTATTCCGACTTGAGCAAACTTTTGTTATAAATGTTGTTGTGCACACGACATTATAATATAAACATTGTCGGCCACACTTTTAATCACCCCTTTGATATATTTATAGAGTTATAAACAAACGTATGAAACAAGTTCTTGTGTTTCACAATAGAATGATTTTGTTTTGGTTAAATTTGCATTTTCAAGTTTTAAAAGATGGAAAAAACATCTTCAAACGAATACTGAAGCAACAAGCCGAAGGGATAATCCAGAAATCATAGGTCCAAAACATGGCGATACAGAGATTACACAAAAAGAGACAATTGAAATAACAAGACCAAAACAAATAGACATAATTGAACACAAACGCGACAAAAAAATAAAGCACTAGCAGTGTGAATCCCACAAAAAAAAACCGGGAGTATCATCAGATGCTCCGGAAGGGTAAGCATGATCTAACGAGTATCTACCTCGTTCATAACTCAGTACATAACTGGAAAAGTAGTTACTCTTTTATGTTTTAATTCAATAAAACAATACTAGAATAGTTTGAATCCCTGTCGACAATGAAAGAAAAATAATTACTTGGAGAAACCGCCAAAGAAAAGAAAATTCGGTGTATTGGCTTGGAAATTACTAGATGCAAAAATGAAATAGAAAGTTTGTTGAAAGTTCATAAAAAATAAAACGCATTCCACAAATATTGTGTTTACGGCTTACAGCAAAGTGTTGCCACTATGAATAATATATTGGCCACAAATTTTTAATTTGCAGAAATATCTTCCGTCAAAAAGTGTGGGAGCAATCTATTAAAATTAGGTTTATAATATATCTTGGGATGGGAAGCATCTTTCTTCAATGGGCACTCTGATCATTAGTAAATAAACAACATAACATTCATCTACCCATATCACCATTGATTGGTGTTTAACGTCCAGCGAGCAATTTTTCAGCTATATTCAGGACGAGAACATTTAAAAATTTAAACGCCACGGGACTCGAAACAAGGAAAGGTGATGGATAGGGACGGATAATTTTGCCTCTTATGGACCACTCATCATGAGCATAATGCTGATAATGAGCTGTTACACTGGGTTCTTTAACGTGTGGAGAGGGTGGCAATCTCTCAACACGGGACCTCGGTTTACGTCTCATCCGCAGGACGGGTTGGTTGTGAATTTCTACATCCCGCACAACCGACGGACGCCCCTTCAAGCCGAAGAAGCTCTCGGTCCCATTTCTATACCCCGGGGTTCCCGCGGGGGTTGACCCCTTTTAGAGGACTAGTGCCTCTAGGGCGGAGAAACATGGTGCCTATTCTACCCCCGGCACACCCTCTATGAGGGGGGTTGTACAAATAAAAGAAACTTTAAAAAGATAAAAACCATACATCTAGAACATGTTATATAACTATATTTTTGCATATAAATCAATTTCTTTTAAAAATTGCAAAATTGTGTCGCCTGCGACATTTGTAAATAAATTAGATAAACTGTTGGCTTTGTAGAATGTCTGCCGAACATCGGCAACATCCACACAATCAATCAAGACATGTTTTAATGAAAAATTAGAATTACACGGAATACATTCCGGTCGTTCCTCGTTATTTAACAAATAGCTATGAGTAAATCTACTATGACCTATACGACATCTGGTCAAGACTACCTGTTCCTTCCGATTTTGACCGTAAGAACAAGGAGTCTTGCCAACTAGGGAATGCATTTCGTGTAATTTGTTATGAATTTGCTGGTCCCAGCTATCTTGCCAACGTTTCAAAATATATTTCACTATAAAAGGTTAAATATCTGTATAAGGAATAGAACAATTGGATACAGGATCATCTAATGCGTTCTTGGTTTCCCGGTCAACGAATGTGTTCCCATGAATACTTAATGACTAGGGATCCATGTGAAAATTACATGTTTACCAATAGCAACAAAGTTTTTATAAATTTAACAATTTTTAAAATAAAAGGGTTTTGAGTTTTACAACTCTCAATTGCCAACAGGCAAGAAAGAGAATCGGAACAGATCATGAATTTACTCTTTTCAGAAGAGGCAACGAACTTCAAGGCAAGAAGTATTGCATTAGCTTCTGCACTGAAGATCGAACTGGCAGACGGTATTCGAGCAGAGTAGACCTGCTGTCCAAAAACAGCTGCCGACGCTACTCTATCACCATCCTTTGAACTATCAGTATATATTGCAGAGTATTCAGATGTTACCGATCTAATTTCAGCAAAATGTTGCTGAATTAGTAAAGGGTTTGTTTCTGATATTTGTGTTGTGTAAGTTCAAAGTTAAAAGTAGGTTTTGGATTTAACCATGAAGGGTTTTCAGGAATTACAATAGGTGCTATGTCATCCAAATTTATATCAGAATTTTCAAAATGTGTATTTACTCGGAGTCCAAATCACCATTGACAAAATCATAATATGTGAATAAAGTACTCGGACTTTGTAATTCTATAATATTACATGTAACAAGTACTATTTTCTTTAGCTTAATTCTGTTTATTTGACTTGAAGACTATTACACATACTAGACAGTGGCGCCATATATCATCAAATGTCTTGATATAGACTCTAGAGTGTAAAGGTTGTATTACCACATCCCTGATTATTGACAGGTTAGCTGTCATTTCAAGTAAAGATGGAAAAGAAAGACGAGAAGACACAATGATTATCTTCATGCCTTTCTGAACTAAAATTCGGTGTCTTTTATTTTGCTGACAGTGGAAGATAATAATATTGTCAGAGTTTGAGATTTGTTTTCTTTTTCAGCTAAAGGCAAAATCCGATGCAGTGTTGTATATACATATATAGTTTGGTTTGGTTGGATTTATGGTGTTTAACGCCACTTTCCACTATATTTCAGTTATATCGTGGAGGTCAGTTTTATAGTTGGAGGAAACCGGAGTACCAGGAGAAAACCACCCACCTGTCGCAAGTCACTGACAAACTTCATTAAACAAAGTTATATCGAGCGGGTTTCGAACTCATAACGTTAGTGGTGATATGCACCGATTGCTTAAATCAAACTAACATACGATCACGACTACCCTTTCCTTATTTATAGTATTCCGGATTTAGAAACAAAAATACGAGTAACCAAGCAGTAATTCGATTGAATTATGATCGTTTAATAGTGATTTATTTTTGATATTCGGAATCCGAATACTGACATAGCATATAATTTACTTGTTTGTTTGCGAGCAACAATACATTTTTTCAAACACTCACTGACGACGTTGGTACCCCCGACACATATAGGTAAAGAGGTGCCATTAAGACGAGCATACAACGACGACATTTAACAAAATAGTTAATAGGAGATACAACAAAATGGTTTAGTACCAACTTGCGTATTTGATATAGGGCTGTAGGAGTACAACTGGGGATGGTTGGTTTGTACTTTACAGTGAAATCTTTTTTTATGCTCCGTACAAATATCTAAATGCTAATATGAAAGCCACCAATAATACATGCACTATGCTTTCTTCCCGAGGGAAAGTCGGTTTCAAGTAATAGGAACCGGCTTGTTGCTGTTTCTATTGAAAAATCAAATAATCATACCTTAAGCACCATTACCCGTCTTTTTTTCACAGCATTCATAACATCTGTCCTTAGACCCGTATAAGTGTCTTTTTTTACCAACATTCATTAAAAATGCGTCTTTCTCTTCTCTTGACCATTTCCATGATATGAAATTTCACAATTAACAAAGCACAATGGTGATATAGACCTGCTCTTACATTCATTTGGTTTGTTTTTCTCTGAAACAGACCATGTGTTCAATTATTCATCGCTAATGAGTAGAAACATTAAGCATGTTTTAATTTGCGATTTGTGTTCCTAATACGTCAGTAGATGAAACACATATTTCCATTACTGTTAAATGTGAAACTAATTATGTGTTGTAATTTAAAACTATTCAGTGGAATGCATCATGGTAATTTTTGTTTTGCAATTTTTCAGCCTTTGTGACATGAAAGAACAAATTTGATAAATGAGACTTCAATTATACAATTTCTAAATACTGTACAATTTTAAATCATACTACCATTTGATTTTCAAATATTTATCAAATACATGTAAATGGTATCATATGTGGAGAACACTGTGTTGTAACAAACTTAAAGAAATCACAGGGACCAGCACAAACAGTCATAATGCAAGTCAAAACAATATCAGTGAACCAGAATACAGAACTAAATTAACAACGATCAGAAAGCATCATACCTGGAAAGAGCAAGGTGGCCGTATGGTAGTTGGATTTACAACTACCTATGCAATCAATGCCTATCACCACACACGTTGCAAGTCCAAATCCCGCTCATAGCGAGGTGTACTAGATACAAAATTATGTGATAGTTTATCATTGACTTGTGACAGGTCGGTGAATTTTCTGGGTACTCCACTAATAGAGCTGACCGCCACGATATAACTGAAATATTGTTGAAAGTGGCGCCGAACACCATAACTCATCTCCTACATGGTAATTCATACAACAGGGTATGTGTCATTATCGTGTGATAACCCCTCAAAACGTAGCTTTGAAAAGTTTTGTCCTCATTAAGCATTGCAATTCTGAATTCTAATTTGAGTATGAATTAACTTGTTTAATCCACGTTGAAAGGATGTCGATTAAGCCTTCTCTTTTATCCTCAAATTTCGTTCATCGACAGTATAGCAGCACTCTAACGACAATGTAATGCAAAAGTGTAGTACTGTCTTGGGAGAAATAAGAAAACCTGATATGCTACAGGAAAAAAGAGAGTTTTGATTGAATATTGTTATTATCTGAATAACCATGGGAATAATTATGAAAAATAGTGCGTGTCTTACCTCCCTTGGGACATAATCATCATGGTAAACAATATTAAATTCGTGCAACTTAAGGTTCCAACGTGGGATAAGGAAATGTGGAAATACAATTCAAATGATGTAATTAAAGTCTTGTTAAATCATGTATGGGAAGGGTTAATATTATTATTACATACCTCGTCTCAAAGTCGCTTCGATTGAAATCTGTGTCATGTCTCGTGTTTCCGCCGATATGAATCGTTTCCTGGGACATGAATCTTAATGTTCATAACACTTAATGTCCATATATATCCTTTGAATGCAGTAATATCGCTTTTATTTCGTCTTTTTTAAATGTACAATCAGATGTTCAGGGGAGATTACTCTTCATTAATCAGAGGTCTTCCGAGTGTGACTGAAAGTAATGAAAAGAACCGATAACTTCCGGTTGTTATCAATGTAAATCCAGAAAGAAAACGTGTTTACAGTCGATAAATATGGACATGGATGAAGATCAAAAGCATGCATATGAAACAATTATATCAGGTTACAATTTATTGTTAGCGGGTAATGCTGGAACAGGAAAAACGTTTATCATTAAATCTGCAGCTAAATGTTTGCGAGAAAAGGGGAAGCGCCCTCAGTATTTAAGGCAGGTAGGTAGGTACCTGCTGAAGTGTGAATTGGATTCAAGGTGGACACTTTCAGGGAATTGAACAAAATATATAACATATTATATGACACCCCCACCCCCCTTTTGATTATTTCCAAAAAGGTTTGATCACCTCCTTATTTGAAAATTCCAATGAATCTGAATGTATTAATTATTTATTTAGAAATGCACAATTATACTCCTAGGAGTTGATGGCATAAACAATAAAAGAACAGACAATCAATATTAGACAGTAACATGTACATCATTATAAATATATGAATTATGCAGCCACTTTCCTCAGTAACAGCGACTTTTTTTATAAATGGTACAACAAACTGCAACAATTCTGTATATGCTTTGAAACATATAAAAGTAGTGCTTATTGCACTCAAATGCTTGATATGTTTACTGTAATTTCTTCTTTTTTTCTTTGAAAGGGGGTGACAGCTTTCTAAATTAGTAAATGTGTTATCCTTTTTTATTGTAGAGTCTAACATTCCACATTGTTTCTACTTCAAGTAACTTTTTTTTACCAAGATATTATATTTTCTTTTGATATGATGCTTTGATTCTACTTCAAGTAACTTTTTTTTACCAAGATATTATATTTTCTTTTGATATGATGCTTTGAATCTACTTCAAGTAACTTTTTTACCAAGATATTATATTTTCTGTTGATATGATGCTTTGATTTTCTTCTCTCGAAGTTTCCATATTTGTTTTTACCTTTTTTCCCACAAATTTATATTTTGCGCCTTTTTACAACCATTCGGAAGTTATCGGTTCTTTTCATTACTTTCAGTCACACTCGGAAGACTGTATTTTCATAACCAAAGATTGATGAAGAGTAATCTTCCTTGAAAATGTTAAGCGACTTCCGTGATTGTAAATTAAAAACGACGAAATGAAAGCGATTGTACTGATTTTACTGTCTTCAAGGGATATATATGGACTTAAGTGTTATGCACATTAAGATTCATGTCCCTGGAGACGATTCATATCGGCGGAAACACGAGACACGACACAGATATCGAAGCGACTTTGAGGCGAGGTATGTAAATTTTATGTATTTTCATAACCAAAGAAAATGGCGGCGAGTTGTCTGCCTTGTAGTTATAGTATTTATAGAAAAAAATGGGTTGTATCAAAATGTGTAAAATACGTCAAAATTAGGTGATTGTGCGTAGAGAGGGTTAGAATAGAGGAACTAAAAGGGAAACTATTTAATTTTAATGAAAATAACGAAAATCAGAGAGGGTACCCGAGTTCCTGTGGTTGATAAAACCGGAAAATATTATGAAAAATACGAATAGACGATTCCTTAAAATCCTCGACTTAATAATTTAGTTTTATAAAAATTATGAAAACAAAGAAAGTACAAGGTCAGGTGTGAGATATACACTCCATTTGCGGAAGCTGTTAGTATATTACTATCAATGTGTGGACTTGATAATGGCAAATTCGAAGTCGTCCCTTTTGTCATAGAGTCTGGTAGAAAGATAATAGCTGTTAATTTCGAAGTAAATGAACCTGTTTCTTTTATCTCAAATTATATCAGGGGTAAAATGTATATTAATAGTATCCAAATAGCGTAGTTTAGAATATGAATTGACGGAACATCAATAAATGTGCCCTCCGAACTCGACCAATATGTTCTTCAACATATTGACGACTTCTGTGTACAGTAGCACCTTTTGTATTTTGTTCAGAGCTTGACAAATTAAGTTAATTCGCCAACATAAAAAAATATAATATTTACTACGATTTGCTTTACACGGGTTTTTGAATATCATGAGAAATGGAAGTTTAAAGTGTAGAAAAATCAATGCTGGTAGATAACTTTATTTTTAAAAAGAATCAGAATTAAAAATATCCAGAAGTTCTTTAAGAACTCTTTCAGTATACGCGATGCGATAGACCTTTGTCACAATATGATTGTAGTCATTATTGTGCCACAGACAACTTGTTAGTGGTAGTTATAGACAGTTATTTTGTTTAAGGGGTTGAAGAACCCGCAGTATATCTTTTTCTCGGTGGATTTTTGTAATGTTTTAGTGCCCAATAAAAAGCAGGAAAGTTATATCATTCTTCATTAATAATGACAAAATATCCTACAATATGCGCCTGATTTTATATAAAGCTGTGTAATCGTTTGTGAAGTAATTACAAATAGTGACTGCTCATTTGAGATGTATTGATTAATTGATTTTGCAACACGGAAATGAATGTTTAGGTGAATTAAAGTACTTTGAATTTAAGATTCTAGTTATTTTATTCTATCATTGCACCCATCACGATATCAACTCTTTAAAATATTTATTTAGAATTATGCAGTAGATAAAATTTTACATTTTGTTCTTTGTTTGTTTGTTTTGTTGTTTTTTTAAGAAATAAATGTGTATTGTAAATAAAGGTAATAACAAAATTACCGAACTCCGAACAATCTTACAAAGGGAAAGTCAAAACTCATAATTATATAAACAGACAAAATCAGTCAACAACCGGAAAACTGTGAAAACCGTAATGACCCTGACTTGGTACAGGCATTTCTAAAGAAATGGTGGGTTGAATCAGATTTTAAGGCGCCAAACCTCCCGCTCTCATTACGGTTCAAAGGTTCCGGCTGTCACTGTAACAGTATTTAAATACAGGAACAAAATAGGTAAAATAGTTGTCAAAGCAGTACCATATTCGGTGACGTAAATGTCAAAAATATTTTTACGTCACACATTGACAAAAAAAAATTTCTTGACATATTTGACTCTTTATCTTTATACATTTTCACTATATGAAAATGCATCGCTTATAATTTTTTCTGCAGAGACGGAATATATTTCGACAAGATATTGGTATCGGAATATAAACTTTTTAAGAGATCGAATAAGGCGAATCTTTTTATAGCCCTGGTCCAGTAGCCTGTTTCTCAGATGAAGATGACGTTTCAGGAAATCAGAATAATTGCTACTGCCCCTTGCATAGCGAATCAATTGCGAGATGTAAACACCATATGCAGGAGAAGCTGGTATATTGCTGCACATATTTGGAAAATTTATGATTTTAAAATTGAAGTCGTCCCGCTTATCATAAATTTTAGTACTGAGTTGACCACTGTCGTCAAATTCGAGGTATAAGTCCAAAAATGATGCGGACGAAGCTGTATCGGTGGTCTCTTTAACTTCCAGCTCTGGAGGATATATCAATGGAAGAAATTCTGCAAATCTAGAATTATTGATAGATAAAACGTCATCAATATACCTGTATGTGAAATTAAAGGCTCTAGCCTCATGAATCTTCTTTTCTTTTACAAGCTTTTGAAGAAACTCCGACTCATATGAGTATAAAAATAAATCGGCTAGAAGAGGGGCACAATTCGTACCCATTGGTATGCCGACGACCTGCTGAAACAGTGTCCCTCCAAAGGAGACAAATATGTTATCGATGAGGAACTCCAGCATACTGATCACTTGTTCCTCGGAGTAGCATGTTTTACCTTTATGAATTTTGTTTGAAAAATATGTGGAATTGTAGCCTAACACAACAAATTTTGAGCCATAGTTTCTATGACTAAAAGCTTTATGAATTGTTTCTTTTAGATAGACTTGTGTTATATTTCTGCTCTTTTGGTTTCTAATACTACTTTGTCCGTATATTTTTCATTTGTTATTATCACTTTTTAGTTTTGCATATTTGGTGTCTTAATCCATTTTCTTGTTATATGTCAATGTGTTTAGTTCACAAAACTATATAACTAACGTGTTGTCAAGACGCGTTTGAAGATACCAAAGGGGTAATCATAATCCGTAAATCGAATGACAGACAACGCAATGGTAAAAAAAAAGAACAAACAACGATCTACAAAACACTACACAGAAAACTAAAGATCGGGTAACACGAACCCCACTAAAAACAAACAACGATCTACAAAACACTACACAGAAAACTAAAGATCGGGTAACACGAACCCCACTAAAAACAAACAACGATCTACAAAACACTACACAGAAAACTAAAGATCGGGTAACACGAACCCCACTAAAAACAAACAACGATCTACAAAACACTACACAGAAAACTAAAGATCGGGTAACACGAACCCCACTAAAAACAAACAACGATCTACAAAACACTACACAGAAAACTAAAGATCGGGTAACACGAACCCCACTAAAAACAAACAACGATCTACAAAACACTACACAGAAAACTAAAGATCGGGTAACACGAACCCCACTAAAAACAAACAACGATCTACAAAACACTACACAGAAAACTAAAGATCGGGTAACACGAACCCCACTAAAAACAAACAACGATCTACAAAACACTACACAGAAAACTAAAGATCGGGTAACACGAACCCCACTAAAAACCCTTATATTTAGTGAACTCAGGTTCCTGCTTTACCAGTGGAGATAATCAAAACATTAGTATTGCACTGTAGGGGCCCAAAGTAGAGAAGTACACTCTTACGAACGTTGTTTTGTAATAATTTCAGCGTACAGATACCACGGACCAATATATATCTAACATACCATGCATATGACATGCTATATGAACATTTAAATGTCTATGTTTTTGTAATGATTACATTACACTATTTACACTGAGAACATATTTGGATGAATTCAAGATTATTTTATTTAATTAAAATCTTTAAATTGATTTATGATCACGCTGTTGAGTACATTTTAAACGCATAAAAAGTTTCCTAGCACCTAATTTTATTTTGCATGACAAATTTGTATTTTCTTCCGAAACTTAAATTCAGGCTATATTTGTTCATACCGTATTATTTTACATTAAATGACAATTTCAGAGTTTTTTCTTGAGATGTTGATTGATGACTATTCTCTATGTGCACTAAATATGAATAATTTTTTCCAGCGATGAGCATTCATTAAGTCTCTACCTGTTTCGAATATTTACTTTCAAACCATTTTAGGTAAAATCGAGGAAATGTTTGTTTTTATGATTATGCTGTCGTTGTTTAAGACCACTTTCAACCGTTTTTCAACTGATTGGTGAACGATCGTTGATAGCTGACGGGTCGCATTTTAGTGTTCCAGTGATTCTATATCCTGGCGATGTTTTAGTTGCAGAGGAAAGCGAAATGTGCAGGGAAAAATATTTCTGCCACAACACATTAACAAAGTATAGCATACACCTCACGCAATTGAACTCGTAATTTTAATGGCAATAGACACTGATTCAAAGTACCATACGATCGCGGGCACAATTACACTAATTCGATGTATCTTTCTCAAAACATGTGTATACAGCTACTATGTTTATCAAATATTTTATTGATGATTAAAACTGAGGTTCATCTCAATTGGGAAGAGGTAAGCTTAGCCGATCTTGGGTCCAACTTTGATTTCTTGTTATGAAATACTTTTAAAGTATTTCAATTATTACAACTTTTAACGTACTGACGAAGTCTGTTCCAGAACTAAATAAGGCGCTTTGCATTTTTTATTCACAGATCAATCATGTACAAAACCAGAAAAGTATCGAAATAGGTTCACAACTTTTGGATTTCAACTCTCCTATTAGGCGTACGCGCCATTTATACGGGACGTAGATGTTTTGACAATACCATGCTCCTTTGTCCGTAGGCGAACGCAGCTAAAGGATGGTCGTTGCTGCAGCTCCTAAAGAACGATATATTGTTAGTAGTCATTGGTGGTCCGCAGAAAGACACTTTCTCTAACCTTGGCTATCGATTTATTTTGCTCTTTCTGTGTAAATTTCAATTTCCACCAAATATCAGTCACAGTGCACGGTTAATTGTGTGTATGTCTGCTTTAAGGAATATATCTTAAAAATTCCACGTTACGTTATTTTTTGTTAATGATGTAAAGCCTCCAGTTTGAACGATTTTTGACAGTAATTTGTGATTGTGATTTCATTCTAGAATATCCTTCTCTGTAAATTTGCAGATTTTGAAAAACAATTGAAAGAAAAACTAGATGTATAGGTCGCAACTCGAGCAATACCCTTATTTAAAATTGATACATAGTATACATGGGGGAAATCAAACACTCATTACCATATACCAGAAAGGTCAGCCTATTGTTCCCTATTATATGGCTACGTTTTGTCCTTATTCTGAGAGCAAATATATCTAACTGACCAGTTGAATGCCGTCCGTGGTTTGGACTTCACAAAACCTTACAAAGTGGGACGTGATCTCATATCAGTTATGTTAGACTTGTGATCAGTGGTTAATGACCATAACGACTCGGCCATTGGTGGTAAAATGTTTTGTGTACCATTGATTAAAACATGACTGTACAATGTATTGTGTTGACGATGTATGTGACTTAAATTTTCGTACCTTTGTTTTAACTTTATTTAGTGAGTGAGTGAGTGATTGTTGTTTAACGCCAATTCAGCAATTTGCAGCTATATTATGATGTGGTCCGCTTTGTTCTAGACCAACACGCTGAGTTGGATTTTCATAGTGCTAGTTCACTGAAACAACAGTCCACGGATGGACATGCAGCTCCACTCTGACACATTATTATAATTTCGAGCCAACCCGTCTTTGCTCTTTCTCCTTAAAGATGCGTGCATAGCGGAGAAGCAACAAATACCAATTTTATAATCTTTGGCTTGAGTGTACGGGACTCGAATCCACGATCTACCGCACTCGATGCGAGCACGCTAGCCATTACACCACCGATGCGGTTTTAACTTGATTAAAAGTGCATTTAAATGATTCAATAAAGTAGGTTTCATATTTTGTGCTTCTCTGCACTTACATTTCAATGTACGTTTTATTATATATTGCATGTACGTCCTGGTAATTCATTAATATATATTTACGTAATAAATACAATTTCTGGAATTCAATTCTGAAAAATTACTGCACGTCAGATATTTTCAAATTTTAATTTTAATTTTTGTTTCCGATGCAGCCAAATATTATTGAATAAGCAAAGAAAACTTCCGCTCTGACTAGTGAATGAGAAGTACAAAATGTATTCATTGGATTTTTTTCTATATTAAATATTGACATTTCTGACAGAATAAAGTACATTGAGGAGCAAAGATAAACTACCATGTTGAATGATTTGTCGATTGTTTTTTTCTTAAAGAAAGGTGGAGATATCAAAAGGTTAATCAGATGCCGGGTATCGACAGACACACGATAGCCAAAGGTCAAAGGACAAACATTGATCTACGAAACATGACAGCGAAAATGAATCTTGAGTAACACGTACAGCACAAAAACCGAGGCTAAAGACAGGGAATCGGCACGAATGGAGACTTACTATGATTATGTTTACGAAATATCTTCCTACGAAGCAATTCTAGCACTGGATATTCAATAACCTGTAATTAAATTGAACAAATAGTAACAATGTTTATGCTATACCATCTTCCGACAAAGAAAATATTCCAGTCCAGGTGATTCAGAAAATTGGTACCAACATCATGTAGTATTTCAGGTATATATGTAACACTGGGTTGAAATTATATTGCTCATAGCATCAGAAGTTTGCATGGATTGAATATTTTCCATACAAGAAGTTATACAAAGAATCTTCATACCGCCGGAAAGTCGAGCTATTGCTATGCTATGTTGTAAATTGTAGGGAAAGGGCGTTTATAATGTTGTTATAACTTGTGCCCAACCCCATTGCTTATATTAGAGCAATGAAATATGCTTCATTCAAGTCGAGTTATTTACTTGATCCGATCGCACACCTAGCGGACGCTCTTATGGAAGAATAGTACCCCATAGTGGATAAAGTATGTCATTTTATACTTCGGGGTTCGATCAAGGAATATATCTGATAGAAGTCATTGCAAACTATGAACAATTTTTAAACATCATATGAAAATTATATTTGCGATAAGTATTTCTTATTCGTATCCTTGGCACAATTGTGAATCCTAAAAAATAAATATCCCCAACGCAGGAATAGCTCCTTCAAAATTATTTTCATAAACTAAGTTACGCTGCTATGTTGTTGACCTAAATTTAACATGAAATTTTCAACCTGTAGAAACATATTCCCATAAGCATATTTCCTATATCGAAGCAGTATTACGAGATGTACTATTGCCATAACACCGCCTGTTAAGTTGATAAATCGGTCATGTCAAGTCATAATTGTTTGATGTTGTTTGGGTAATTGGATGTCAAGTTGATAGATAGTGTCGCCACCTATTCTGCGATAGCCGTAGTTCCATGTCTACATTGTTATAGTTTCCGTTGATAATATCATTAAACTTCCTGGCATATAAATATGTTTGTATTTATACAAAATGGCATATCAAATGAAGTCTCTATTTGTAGTCAATCTTTCCAAACAAAAGCTTCTTTTGTAGAAATGTTATATTTCCCCGCACCATCCAGTACAGTCAAACATTCCTTAAATGACACCTCTATATAATAAATCACTGCCTATAAAGGACAGTCTCATGTTTCCCATTAATGAATAGTGCATATAATTTTAACCTGTATAGAAAGGAAAACTGCTCAAAAAGGCCACATTTTCCCTTGGGTGGCCTTTATATACAGGTTTGAATGTACATCTATATTGTGGTCTGTATGTCTGGATTGTCAATTCCTGATTGATCCTTCGTTTTCCTCTGACGTTTATTTAACTGTGATCATCATTATTGCTGGCCACAAGGCGTAACTCCTTATTTCTTACATATATATTTGCTCTCATCAAGAATATAGTTGATTACTGTTCATTTGGTAGTAGACAGCAAATATTGCCATCAGTCAATAAGTTAATTTGAAATAATGAGATAAGGAAAAAAGAGACAAATAATAATATACCAAACATGACACGAAGCAAACGAGAAACACAAACCACACTAAAACCGGTTGTGAACTCACGCGCTATGAAGTAGAGTGTAAAAAAACCAATACTTACAATCAATAGTCAACTTATAATGAAATTTAAGGGGGTTATGAAATCCTTTCATTATAGCCAAACTTCAACATGGCCAAGGATGATATATACTCAAGGGGGTTGTTGAGGTAAACTAATCGGATTTTCTTTATAAGATTGCTTTGTACTGGACTGTATGATCTTATTTATCTGCCGTGGGATACACCGGTGATTCGTCTAGATGAAGCAAATATACAACTTGCCCAAAGCATTATACGTAAATTAGAGTATCCTTTTTGAAAAATATTCGACTAGACTATTTAAGAACTACTGAAACTCAGTATGTTAGGAATGATCGTTTGTTGCCCATTGCAAGGCAAAACAATGGCTATCGTATCTTCTTATTCTGTTCGCAATCAGACGAAGTAATAATGAGCCCATACAAAAATACAAATAATAATAAATAAATACCACACCATCAGAACAGTTCCAACATCTAATGGGGAAATCGTGGAAACAGAGACAAAATTGATACCTTTACAAAATCCATACATGATTGCTCAATTCCCTGGCTTGATACAGACAATTCAATGAAACTGGCGGGGTTAAATTAGTTGTATGGATGCTACCCACCCCTCTTAGTGAAATGGTTCGGTCGTGCAAGTGTTTAAAATGCTAACCACCCCCATTTTGAAATCTATATTTTAATTATTCTACGTGACACAGAAGTTCTATGATATTAAAAATTATAATATATACTTTCTCAAGTAATAGGTGCCGTTCTTAATAAAAATAGAGAATGTGAAGTGGATTTCCATTATAGAACTTGGGATTTCTTGTATTTGTCATTAAATGTCTTGCTTTCATGCCACAAGAAAAATGAATTAAAGACGTTGTTTGGATGTGTTTTATTCTTTATTTTCATAGCTCGTAACTTACACATTGTAATGTTTGTAGATACGAGTTACAGTTTATTTATCATGACTATATAGTCTATATATCTCTATTTGCAATCCTCGTTATGTGACATTTTGTATGGTGTAATTCACTAAAATAATTTCTTCATTCCCTTTATCATATAGCGAAAGACGCCACGATATAGATGAAAAACAGCTAAAGATGACGTTAGGCACCAGTCAATCAATCATTTAGCGAACGATAATGATAAAACTAAATATAATTCATAGTTGTTGGAAGGTGTATTTTAATAATGTTAAAGTAAAAGGGCTCGTCTCTCAAGAGATGAGTGGTATTCGTACTTGATCTCATTAAAATCGTTGATATATCACTCTTAAAAGAGGTCGTGTTTTTTCATTGCTATACAATAGCGTTGCTAAGCTTGCAAACAATTGTTGATGTAAAAGGTCAATTGCAGCAATGGGATTCCCAGTTATGCAATTTGAATGTAACGTAATTGTTCGAATAATGTAGCTCACGTTAAATTCAATTTCTGTAATTCAGGTTTTCCTGTGCGAACTAAGGACATTTATTAAATTTCAGTTTTAACAGTTCCATTCATTCAAAAGTTGTAAACGTGGCCATGTATATGCTAGATAAAACACTTGATAGGAAGTCGATTACCTCCCTTTATAGACATGTACATATCAATAGAAATATATATGACGGCAATAACCATGTACATATACGAAAACTGAAGGCAGATGAACTTATTACAAAATTAAACCATAAAATAATCAATTATTCTGAAATTACAAATCGAAAAGTCATGTATTGTTGCATTGCCATAGTTGGTTTTGGCAATATCACATTTTGCCCGTTTTGCAAATAGCAGTTTTGTAGAGTTGTAGCCATATTGCAGCACTGTAAGTTCTCGCACATCTGTACAACAGCCCCTTTAAAACGGAAGCCAATATTCTACTATATCATTACGGTTTTCACAATTGTCCGGTTGTTGACCGATTTCCTATGTTTATATACTTATGAGTTTTGACTTTCCCTTTGTAAGATTGTTCTGAGTTCGGTAATTTTGTTATTACCCTTATTGGTTATGTCTCTTTACAATGATGTAGGTTGCAGATTGGTGTTTCTCCCTGAACTCTTCACTGTTTGTATACTTGATCGACAAATGAACTTATTGTAATTGTTTGCCATGACATGCTACATCTCTGCATTTCACTTGGCATAGTAAGATCATGCTCTATTTCTATTTCCCAATCATAAAACCACTTAATATGTATGTTAATCAGTTGTTTTAATCTTGGGTCTTGAGTTGAATTAGTGACCTACATCTGTGACCTGTGTCAAGTATGAAAGGGGTCTCGCTATTTCGAATGTTAAAAAGACTGCTGCAATATTTTATATATTCTTGAGTTGATTTAGTGACCTCTTTTGCGTTTTCTGCCATTTCTACTGCCACAGCTTCACTTAGTATATGTACTGCTAAGTTAGCCCTCATTTTACTGAAACCATTCAAATATATCGCATCAGGTATTACATTTTGTTACTGGTAGAGTACGGGTGTCACTAGTGTAGCAGGGACTGTCTACCCTTCCGGATCACCTTATTTCACCCCCGGGTTTTAGTGGGATTCGTGTTACTCGGTCTTATTTGTATGTTTTGTAGATCATTGTTTGTCCTTTTGTCCTTTTTCTTTTGGCCATTGTGTAGTCTGTTCCTCGTCTGATTACCCCTTTGGTATCGTCAAACTCTTCTTTTTGCTCTCACGAGAAAATATACTGATATGAAATGATACCATATAATCTCTTTGAATATCACTTACAATATTGATTAGAGAATTGTAGAATGTTAATATGTGGTCATATATTGTACAAGCGTTGGTGATATTTCCTTGATCATAATAATACAATAAAAAACACAAAATACTACACTGTCGGAACAGTTCAACAATCTAATCGAAATATCGTAGAAACAGAGGCCATGTTGATACCCCCAACACACACTTACATCATCGATCACTTTGTTTTGGCTTGTTACAGCTACTCTAGTAAGAAGTGGCGAATGTAAACTATTGTTATAGGCCCACATTTCCCCTCTTTTTTGAGGCGGTTATGCGTCCTTAGACAATGTAGTAATCATATAATTATATATAAGCGTTAGAATAAACCGAAGGAGCAATCAAGACTGTACAATCCAGAGACACTGGCAAAATCGGGCACACGAGACACGGAACGAGTACAAATAAAACAACAACAACAAGCATAACACAGAAAACTATATTAAGATAAGTAACACGGACCCCACAAAAAAACGGGGTGAGCCACAGTTCCTGCCTTTTATAAGACAACCGTCATATAGTTAAGGCGTGTTGGATACCACTATACAACATAAATAAGATATGATTCTTCCCACACACAACAGGGGTAAACAAAAAGGGGGAGGGTAAAGGCAACATAATGAAATGCGAACGATAAACAATAAATAAATACAATAATATAATATATTGTCAGTTTTCGCAATTTTAATCAAGTAAACCTTCGATATCTATAATCTTTATCAAATTAATCGTCTGAATATTTGTTGATATCTCCATATTTGAATATTCTTGATCGATTGTTGCTCACCGTCAATAGAACTATATGTCAACCTATATAAGGAGAATACGTTTGCAAATTATAAATAATTGTTTGCCAGATCAGCATTCTTATCTTAGCGTCTGTGTATTCTATTCATGAATTTTTGAAAATGTGCAAGTTAATTAAACAAAGTTTCCCCTTGTATCCTATAATTATGTGCGATCAAGTTCAATTTCAGATGCAAAGTGAAATTAATAGTTTAAGGCGTACTGACTTTAATATATAAGAAAATAGCAAGGTTATCCGAGTATAAACCAATACAAGTACCAGAACAAAGATCAAGTAAAAATATTAAAAGAACAAAAGGAAACGAAATTGGAAAACTAGAATTATGGTACTGAAGTCAGGTGTTTCAATATATCCATTACTCATAAACAGTGAACCTACAATGTAGAACATTTGTTTTATGTAAAGTAATACTACAGTAATGTCTTCCGTATGATATATTGTAAATAGTGAAAGCAAAAACACAAAGGACATTAGAAACATGTGCTTTATCGGCGCATTGCAAATACATTAATATTGAAAACAAATATACCAATACCAGATTTTAACATGACCATCATCAAAAAGTTTGAAGATAACAAAGAGGTAATCAGAAGCCACAAATCACAAAAGGACATATAGTACAATAGTCAAAAGAAAAAGGACAAAGAACAAACAATGATCTACAGAACACTGAAGATTGAACAACACGAACCTCACTAAAATCAGGGGAAGAACTCAGGTGCTTCGAAAGGGTAAGCGTTTCCTGTTCCACTAGTGGCACATCTCGTGTTACTGTTGCGTACAATTTCTGACTTTCATTTCCATTAGCTCAATACAAATACGTAGCTGAAACATTAAACAAATACCAGAGTTTAACGTGAGCTTTAATGGTTGTGTGCAGTTTCTGACTTTCTACTTAGCATGCGTTTAATTTGGATGGGCCACTTACTGTTCAAATAACTTTATGTAAGAAAAACAAAAGGGTAGTCAGAAGCTTCATGTCGATGAGCAGACAGTGCGATGGCCAATGTAAGCAAAAGTAACATGAGTGCCACTAGTTAAGCAGGAAATGCTTTTGGAGCACCTGGGTTCGTTCCTGGTTTTAGTGAGGTTCGTGTTGATCCAAGTTTATATACTTTTTTCTGTGGTGTTTTATAGATCATTGTTTGTCCTTTATCTTTTTTGTCATTGTACTGTCTGTCCTTCGATTTGCGGTTTCTGACTATAGGATTATCTGCTAAGCCAAATTTGAACGTGACTTTCAACGGTTGCGGACATTATCTGACTTTATACGCTTTTAATTTATCTTTAAAACAACTATGTTTTGCAAAACACATATTTTTATTGTGATATGGGTTTTTATGAACTCAACAAAATGGCAGTTATATCGTGACGCCCAGTTTTACTAATGGGTGAACCGGATATTAAATACCACCGACAGTCGTCACGTCATCTGACAATTTTTAACTCAAATAATGTTGTATCGAGTATACTAAGTCACAACTTCAGCGACGACAGATCTAGACACTGATCGAAAATGTAGACGTACATCCCATTGCTCTACGAGCGCAGCCACAGCGGCCCCTAGATATCATTTTATATAATTAATGAGTGAAAAAGATGAAACAATTTCTTGTTTCTATTTAAAATCTTTTTTTCCATTTCAGGTTAAAATCAAGCGGTGTGTTATATTTCATAGAATAGCATAGCAGTAACAAGCGAACAGTAATTATTCGTTATCATGAAATGTTAGGGATTCTTAAATGTTACCAATCGTGATTATAGCTGCATCTTATATATAACAAACGATCCCTCATTGCAAAATTACGCAGGACTGTTTGTAATATTCTGAAGTCAGTTGTATTACTCTATAATTACATTACTTCCGTTTTTCATTGAAATGTTACAATATGATTGGTTATGAAGTGGTCACATGATTATAAAAGAGATGTTTTACATTCCAATAAAACTTAAACCCGAATTTGCACGTGCCTCCATGACGACATCAGATGTAAACAATCAATGGCGTAGTAATTTCCAACAGCAAATAGTCTAACACAAATAAAATTCACAGCGAAAAATTCAACTATATTACATTTTGGTGTGATTTAAATGTAATTATAAGAATTGAATGCAATTTTTGTAGTTCTATAGGCGTGTAAAAGCGTGGACCGAGGCACATGTATTGAATGAAGCGCTTCGGCCAACGCTTTTACACGCCAAAAATGCATTCAATTCTTAATTAAATACTTAATTTACATCAATCGACCAATAATTGTAGGTTTTGGAAATTGCATTTTGGGACCATGTGTTTGTTCTTTAATTACTGGGAAAACAAATAACTTGAATTTGCACGTAAATGTCACGTTTACAGTAAGAAGTTATGATTCTACTTTGTCGATTATTTATCAGTAAGAAAGGATGCGGATGTAAATAAACACGAGGAACAACGTGCATCTAACCTTGCACGTAAGCAGCAATTAAAGTAAAGGAACTTGTCTTTTGTTGTTGTTCCACAGTCACAGTAGGGTCTTATTCAATACAACTGTCATATCGAGATATCGTATTTGGTCCGCAGTTCACGTTTCTGGACGCAACAATGATCAACAAAACACTAAGGTAAGCACATCTGATTTTGAACAATTAAAATAAAGATTTAGCAAAGTGATATATAAAATCATAGAAAAGACACGAGTAAGACAGACTATTCGAAACGATAGATATGCAAAAATAAACCCAACCAAATGTATTATGATTTTTTCTATGATTTTCATGAAATAAAAACAATGAAGACATTTTGGTTTGTTTTTCCTTTAAATTCCTTATATTTACCTCCAGTTGTTTGTAGGTAGGGCTCATGTCTTATTTGTGTTTGTTGTGTATAGTGGTGTCCAACCCGTATGTTGTTTGCACAGTGTTTCTTCGTCTTGTGTGAACTGCATTGCCAGTTTCTCTGGTTTGTCCATTTGTTATTGACCCTTCGGTTTTCTCTAACGTTTATGTTCACTAACTCGGCATATCTCCTTACAAATGTTGTGCATTCCATTGCATGCATATCTTATATCACTTAACCTCCCACCCAAACCTCATTCCCTCGCCTGTTTAACAGGTTGAACAATTTCTAAAGCGCTCAAAATAAAATGTTGACCTTTTTACTCTCGTTATTCTTTCTTATCGAACAACAATCAGTTTGTTATTTTCAAAATTATGGATGAAATTAACATATAGCTTTATTAAACAGCCGTTATCAAATACCATATCTAGGGTTTTTCTTGGGCGTGCTCTTCTTTTGTAAGGCAGTTACTCTTAGAGAGGAAAATAAACAATCAAACACAACAATATGTTTTGATATCGATAAACACCATGCATGGTAAGTAATATGCCTTTGTTTATTCATTTACACAGTTGATTCCTGGTAATCAGCTGGTTCATTAATTGTTTTTCGACATACTTTTCCACGTCTTAACTGCGATTTAATTAAGATACGAAGGACGGTAAGTAATATGTTCTATAATACAATCATTGACAACAGTAAAGGTCAATCCTCTGGTAAACCTATAACGACAAACGCATAAACAAAAAGAATAAAGACCACAAAAGACGAGGAAATAATTACACCTAAAATATATGAAATGTGATTTGCCGGAGATAAAATGGATTCTTATATTAGTGTGCTTATTTAAAACATCCAAAAACAACAACAAAAAAAAACAAAAAAACCCAGCACATCCACCGTCATCTATCGCATAGTATACTAAGTTCAGTCTTTGTATTTCACCTGGCTGCCTAATGCAATTCCAAATTCAGTTTCATTAGTTACGGTCCTCCTCAGAATTAATATGATTTTTTTCGTGTCAGAAACTTTGAGGTATAGAAACACGACCATTTCGACTATGCGGAGTCCAAACCAACGCCGATATATACCTTCTGACCGTTGTGTGCTGACCTCAATCGATCTAAGATACCTTTGAACGAATACATATAGTGTATTTTTTTTTTCAGCTACGAAATGTACAACTCTTACAAGACCTGCTTACTTTTCGCGAGCACCTTCAGTTTTCTCTCACGAACAAAGAGAAAGAGAGTCGCTGACGTTTTCGCTAAGATGTTACTATTTTGATGCGTAAGCATTATCTCATTGAAATATTCAATAATATGAAATTGAAATGAGTAATAAAAGTGTTGTAATGTCCATACGTTACAAGCAACGCTATCAAATAAAAACTTAGATATTTTAAAAAAAAAACACAAAAAAACAACATCCAACTGAAAAATCTGCCAATTCTTTAAGTGAAAGAAACAATTTAATATCAAAGAAAGGATACAATGGAAATAATAATAGTCGTGCAATACAATTTTCAATTCCAATCAGCATATAGTTATGTAATTTATGTTGTTGTTTTGGTAGAAAATGTAAATAGTGATATTTAGTTCTCTCCTAATCCTCGTATTTCACTTCCGGTCTATACTATTTCAATTAATAGTACTGTATTTAAATCTTACAACACAATGGAACTTGTCTATAATAAAAATATTTTCAATTTAGTGAAGTTGTCTTTTAGAAGCTTCTTAAAACGTAATGGTGATTAAGATGCAACAATAAAATATCAAACAATCGTTTAATTTTACAAAATAAAATGTTAATAACATTTCTATGGGTATCATTCATAGAAGACGTAACACATGACGTAAACACTCAACTAAAGTAGTGTAAAACGTTATTGTAATTTTCGTTTTTAAAAGTCGCCATATTTGTACTAACAATATTTGTTGTACATTGATGCAGCGTATTGGGGAAGCCATGAGGTTTTAGTGAGGTTCTTGGTGCTCAATCCTTTAGTTTTCTGTGAATAGTGTTTTATGGATCATTGTTTATCTTTTTGCCGTTGTATTGAATTGTCTGTCCTGTTCTTCATCTCTTTGCCATTGTATTGTCTGTCCTTCGATTTACGAAGTATAATTACCTTTTTTTATATCTTTGTATTATTTATTAGTTGTATTCATATCTTGGATAGGACTTGTCGTGTGATACACCTCGGATGTGATGTTAAGAGAAACAGTTAAACCTATTCATGAAGATAAATGCATTTACAAGTGCACAAATGTTCCAAAAAATAGGTTATTAATTTAACATTGCCGATTGGTCAAAAATCGATAACCATTAATGTACCACTGAACACATAAATGTTCCACAATTATTCCTGACAGCGTCTATTTTCTGTAAAGTTATTTACAAGTTTAAAATTAGATAACCAGAGTAGGGTTGAAGATATCTGAGTGAAAAGGATACCGTCAGATGCAATATAGAATTAGAAATGTTTACATAGAACAATTATGTGCACACCAATGCCATCGAGATTGATGATTTTAATTTACCAGTTTGACAGTGGTTTATCTTTGTAAGTAGATCTACATCAATATGATTAATATTCAGGTATAACATGATAAAGTATAGATGAATGAAGTGTGTTAGAAATCAGTCTTAACAGGTATTTCTCTTAAAGTTGCATCCCTGGTGCTATTATTATTTTAAAAGACCATGCTAAACTAGATATGTTTCTATAGAAATTCGAAATTATCAGATAAACGAACAAAGTATACATGTCCCTTGTATTGTTTACTTTTTGTTGTTTTTTTTAATTATTTTTTACAGAATTGTCTTGGTTAATTTAATTGATTGATCAATCGTTCAAATATACGGTGTATTCTGTTTGTTTGTTTGTTTGTTTGTTTTGTTTTTATTTGGGGGAGCTGAGTGCCATCGAAGATATTATACTCAGAAATGTTCGCTTTGTTGATTTGGGGTGGAATTGTTGACCAGAATGTTTAAACGTTCTTTTCATAATCTACTGTTCTTAATTAGTATTTATATCTCTGATGTTTATCAAATCCAAATCATTCATTTAGTTTCTTATAAAAATGTTTTCCAATGAAAACGTTGGTTAGTATAAATCATGTAAGCGTATTGAAATTCCCAAACAGAAAAACAGAGACCTGTATGTTGTTCGATTATGAACACAAGCCTAACACCTTTGCCGTGGGTTTCCCGACCAATTCGAACTGTCCTTCTCCAGGTTATGTTAGTCGCGATATGGTTGAGCAAATATAGGAGGGCCCAGGCGTTATTTATGTTATTTGTTCTTGTTTGCGTATATAGTGGTGTTCAACAAGTGGTAGCTCTATGCATATGATTAAAATGGCGTGTGTCTGATAAGTACCCTTCGCGAGCACCTGGGTTCACCTCCGGGTTTTTTTGGGTCCGTGTTGCTCAACTGTGTTGTAATCTTTGTTTTGGGTTTTTGTTTTTCGTCCTGTGTCTCGTGTGACAGTATCTCTGGATTTTTCATTATTGATTGCCCCTTCTCTAACGTTTATTGAAAGTGATTATAAAGATTTATTTTATAGTGCAAATAATCCTAATTGAAAGAAAACAAACCCAAATATGTTGCAATATATGGTATTAGCACTGTTTTCATTTTAACAGATGCAAAATGATTCAAAGTTTCATTTGATAAAAACATTCAGATACATTTCTAGCCGACGAATGCTCTCAAATGCTATGAAATAAGGCTTCGTCTAAAACTCTACATTTGTAAACATTAATTAAAACAAATAAGACATTTGGTTATTTGTCTTTTTATAATCCTACTAATATATTGACTCGTTGTACATTTGTTTTATAGACCACACATCATAATGAATTAAATAAAATGACATGATGAATGCATGGAGCTTGCTAAAATCCATAAATCGCGGAACTATTTTATAATAAGACAACATCAGTTACCTTCACAGTTGGAATATTGATGACGGGGAAAATGTAGTGAAGCCTCAAGATTTAGGACACGTTATTAGTGCAGATTGTACTATTTGTGGATTAGAAGCCATTATTGGTTAATTAATTACTACAATTTTCAAATCTTAGATATTACATTTACATGCGACAGGAAACAATGTACATAATGCCGATTATAACACTGTTTTTCAATGAGTTCGTTCAATTCTGTCGCGTGTTCGTCTTCATGGATCAATTGAATTACGACGCAGTTTTCACTCTTTTGGCGTTCGTATGGCGTGCGCGGCATAGTCACAAATAGCTCCTAGGACGAACGTTTTGAGAATGACACACACTTTGTAGGTAAAATACATGTTATTTGCAACAATTCCTTATGACCAACAGTTTGTGGGCATAACAGCACACTCATTCAATCCAGTGTCACATGTAGAGTTGTGGGCATAACAGAACACTCATTCAATCCAGTATCACATGTAGAGTTGTGGGCATAACAGAACAATCTGAATATTCAATCCAGTGTCACATGTAGAGTTGTGGGCATAACAGCACACTCATTCAATCCAGTGTCACATGTAGAGTTGTGGACATAACAGCACACTCATTCAATCCAGTGTCACATGTAGAGTTGTGGACATAACAGCACACTCATTCAATCCAGTGTCACATGTAGAGTTGTGGGCATAACAGCACACTCATTCAATCCAGTGCCACATGTAGAGTTGTGGGCATAACAGCACATTCATTCAATCCAGTGTCACATGTAGAGTTGTGGGCATAACAGCACACTCATTCAATTCAGTGTCACATGTAGAGTTGTGGGCATAACAGAACACTCATTCAATCCAGTGTCACATGTAGAGTTGTGAGCATAACAGAACACTCATTCAATCCAGTGTCACATGTAGAGTTGTGGGCATAACAGAACACTCATTCAATCCAGTGTCACATGTAGAGTTGTGGGCATAACAGCACACTCATTCAATCCAGTGTCACATGTAGAGTTGTGGACATAACAGCACACTCATTCAATCCAGTGTCACATGTAGAGTTGTGGGCATAACAGCACACTCATTCAATCCAGTGTCACATGTAGAGTTGTGGGCATAACAGCACACTCATTCAATCCAGTGTCACATGTAGAGTTGTGGGCATAACAGACCACTCATTCAATCCAGTATCACATGTAGAGTTGTGGGCATAACAGAACACTCATTCAATCCAGCGTCACATGTAGAGTTGTGGGCATAACAGAACTCATTCAATCCAGTGTCACATGTAGAATTGTGGGCATAACAGAACACTCATTCAATCCAGTGTCACATGAAGAGTTGTGGGCACAACAGCACACTCATTCAATCCAGTGTCACATGTAGAGATGTGGGCATAACAGCACACTCATTCAATCCAGTGTCACATGTAGAGATGTGGGCATAACAGCACACTCATTCAATTCAGTGTCACATGTAGAGTTGTGGGCATAACAGCACACTCATTCAATCCAGTGTCACATGTAGAGTTGTGGGCATAACAGCACACTCATTCAATCCAGTGTCACATGTAGAGTTGTGGGCATAACAGAACACTCATTCAATCCAGTGTCACATGTAGAGTTTGTCTTTCCACTATCATCGACAAGACTTTTACTGCATTTGACTATATGAGTAACACTGTGGGTGTCTTATAAGTAACAATAACTGTGTTTAGTTCGCGAGCACTTAGGTTCATCTCCAGTGTTTTAATGGGATCCGTGTTGTTAGTTTTCTGTGTCATGTTTTACTTTGCTTTGTTTATCTTCGTTCTTTGTCTTTTGCTAAGTGCACAATGTTCTCTGTGTTCCGCGTTCTTAGTTACCTCTTCGGTTTTTCTCTAAAATTTATTTACTAATTATAGACATAAATATAGCTTCCTGCCAATGCTGCCCACTTGTCGTTAAGCAAATTATATTGTAGAAATACGACGAGATATGCATTGACAGCTTTGATACATAACCAATCGCACCTTCAACATTTGTATTATAAATGATAAAAAAACAGACATTACATGGTTGTTTATTTGAGGACTTTTACATGTATGCACTAGCAATACAAATGAATCATACTTATGCCTATAAAAATGACAGCCACATATGATATTTAACATACCACATAACCAAAAGTCTCTTTAGCTTTCCAATCTATTTGCTGAAATCATCACAATGTTTGAAATTCAATCCAAGGTGAGATTAATTACAGACCACTGCGATCAAAGAAACATGGCACTTGATGTTCAATATTTCAATGCCGATGCTATGCTTTCTCATTACCGGTGGAATTGCCAGAAAGATCAAACTTAAATGAAAAAATAATTTTTGAAGATAATAATAGTTGATCTACGTGTATGAAGTGTGTAATTTCATCGGAGAAGCAAAGATGTTACACTATATTAAGATTTCTAATTTAGTGCGTACCACGCGTTTCTAGAATAACCTTCACCGGGTACGGTCAAAGTCAACATATTTTTAAGCCAAATAATTTAAAATTCGTTTGGAGCAAGACAACCAAAGGGTCTAAACAGGGTAGCCAAAATTGGCTACGGTCATATACATGTATGCTCGAGGGAGCAGATCCTTATTTTATATAATCATTACATTTTTGGGGGGAAATTTACATTATAGTCGATATGCCTGTACTAAATGTCGAGAATACCATGTCTGATAAGTTACTCAGAAAATACAACACCACAAGGTACCTATAGTTTATTTTAAAAATCGATCAGATGTAGAACGTCATATTTCCGTAAGAGGCATATAGAAATAGAAAGAAGAAAATGTATTAGGTACGTCGGAAATCTAATTAGACGTTCCACTGGTTAGACATGACATTTTGATCGTAATTATTACTATGCAAATGAAAATATAGAAAGAATCCGAACAAGTCTACCGAGTGATATAGTACGTTTCTAAAATATTTTGACTTAAAGAAATATAAAAATAACATTGCGGCAACAATTATTTTCCATGTAAGCTCACAATTCTCTAGGACAGAGAAATAGGACACAGTTATTCATCTACGTCGTACAGCCGCTGATCATACGAGATGAATCGTATACTGAATGTGTAGCAAGGACGAGACAAATTGTAGCATATGCAAATGTTAGTAGTTATCATTGTAGTGTCGTTGCTGGGCACAATTGCTATACGTGTTTGTTTCTTTCCACGCACAGACCAATGACACTGCCAGCTCCGTACATTGTACCTACAAAATTAAGTGTTTGTTTGCATGTTCTCATCATCAATCAATCATTTTATTTATTATTCATATACAAAATTTACTTTATTGTACAGAAATTACATTAGTTTTGATGTATTGTTGCATTTAAATCTTTCATTTCCAATTATTTTTCCATTATGTCTCAATTTAAAAGCCCATCATTGTGTCATAATACAGTAAATGATTAATCAAGATTATACCAACTGACGTAATATCAAATAAATAAGGACATCAAGCGAATACGATTTTTGACATATATATATTATTGTCCCATTATATCTCAATAACTGGAATATTACTGCATATTTACGTTGATCTATATCCGCGTATTTATATGTAGTTATATTTCCATTCTGATGCGCGGTTAAAAGGCATTATTGGACCTAAGCTCTCATGTTTACTGCGTGATTGTTGTTTAAAGCAATGCGATTATATATGCTGCAGGCCCATGGCGAGAATAAATAACGTTTGATTGGATGATAGTGTCGGCTTTGAACTAGACTTGCACACTGAATTTGGATTAAAACACCCGTAGCTTGCTGAAACAACTGTCCTAGAGGAGACATGTCACTTTCTAGGACAAATGATCACTATCGGTTCTTAATCCTTGATATTTTAATGGTGCGTAAACACAGCAAATTTCAAAGGTTATGCCCACTTTCAAAAATGATTACCATTGTTATATCTGATAAGCGACAACGTGTACTGTGCAACCTATTTGTCTTAGGTGTAAAATCACTAATCAATTTCTTTTAACATGTTCTACTAAATTTGTGTTTTTGTCGAGTCTACCTGACCATTTCTTCTAAAGATTATCCATACCAACACCATCTATTTTCTGACACGTACATGAGTTCTCTACGTTCTGTCAGAATATCGTGGGATGTTTAAAATGCACAGTTTGCATGTTCTGAATTTAAAATTGTAGTGTGTTGTTTTGTTGTGTTTTATCTTCAATATACTTCCAAAGATTATAATCCTTGCATATGTAAAAATTGAAATTAACACATAATCACAGAGGACAAGCAGTTTATTTATTGTATATTTCAATAGTCTTGAATGAATATTTTATATTGCATTAGATTTTAAAATTATCTTATTCATAACTCGATTTGGCATTCTGTAATCATTATTATACCATTGAATTTGAGACATATGAGTTCCTCCTTTTGAAAAATATCATGCTCCATTGATTGAACGTAAAATACAGCTTGCAGTTTATTAGCATGAATGTGATAGCAGCATAAATATTGCCGCCACCTACTTATCAAGTAAATTGTTGGTGGTGGTTAAAATAACCGTCCTTATTCATTGCCATCTTTTTATCCGATCTAGTTAAAATACGATGTTTGTTGTATCTTTTTATTTTATTTTATTATTTATTTGCGATACAGTGATATCTAACAAAATCCCCTTTGTGGCCATGTAAGGATTCATATTTCCGAAGGGCCCGGGTGGCTCAAAGGTAGTTGGATTACCTAACCACTCATACAAACCTATCACCAATACGGCGTGGGTTCGATCCCGGCTGTGTAAATTACACAAAAGGTGCATTCGATCGCAGTCGCAAGTGATAAAGCTTACCAGTTGTTTGTCCATGGTCGGTGGTTCTCTCCGGATCCCCCACTAAAACTGGTCGCCACGATATAACTGAAATATTGTTGAATGTGGCGGTAGGCACAATCAAACAAACATATTTTCGGTCGACCAATCAGCGATCAGCCTACTCAATATATAGGTATCAAAACCATGTACACGCTAAGAGCTGTTGTCCGAGGGATGAAAGGTTACATGACATCAACCGAAATGAGATATTTTTAGATGTTAGCATAAGATGTTTGTATATGCCTTTCCTAATCACTCTTGCAAAGGTAGTTTTTTGTTTGGAGAATATCTTTCACTGATTATGCACTTTCAAAAATGCTTATAGTTTTTCCTGACGTATGCATATGTAATATTCTAAATATTTAACTCTGATCTATTATAAAACGTATATATCAAAGTTAGTGCGCACGACGCGTTTCTGGAATAATCCTAACGCTCAATGCCAACAAGTTGGATAGCCAAATAATTTTAAAAAATGTGGGAGCAAGCAAAGCAAAGGGCCAACACAGGATATATCGTGTGTATTGAACCAAATACTAAATGTACTTATTAGGTACACACACACACATATATATATATATATACTTTATTTCCTGTGACTGTATAATGAATTCTTCATTATCCTATCCAATATATTAAAAATTGCAGAGTTAGATTGCTGTCAAATTATAATATTAAGTATATATGTACCATCTACACACGCTTATACACATGTCTTGCGTCTATACCTAGATTTGCCTTACGAGACAAGGTAACACTACGACTATTGAAGCTCCTTTTTAAGGGAGTGGATGTAGTCGAGTGGTCTAGGGCGCTGGACGTAAGGCTAAGCGAATGGTGCTGCAGTGTAACAATGGTGTGGGTTCAAATCCCGTCGAGGGAAGAACAAAAATTTGACAGCTCTAAAATCTAATTCTAACACTGTTTGGTTTAATTTTCAGACGTATATAATATTTAGTATTAACCTAGTATCCTTTAAAGTAACTTTGAGATCCAGTGGGACAGATATATTGTATGGTTGTCATTTGCTTCTAGACATTTGTATAATATACTTTATTTCCTGTGACTGTATAATGAATTCTTCATTATCCTATCCAATATATTAAAAATTGCTGAGTTAGATTGCTGTCAAATTATAATATTAAGTATATATGTACCATCTACACACGCTTATACACATGTCTTGCGTCTATCCCTAGATTTGCCTTACGAGACAAGGTAACACTACGACTATTGAAGCTCCTTTTTAAGGGAGTGGATGTAGTCGAGTGGTCTAGGGCGCTGGACGTGAGGCTAAGCGAATGGTGCTGCAGTGTAACAATGGTGTGGGTTCAAATCCCGTCGAGGGAAGAACAAAAATTTGACAGCTCTAAAAAATCTAATTCTAACACTGTTTGGTTTAATTTTCAGACGTATATAATATTTAGTATTAACCTAGTATCCTTTAAAGTAACTTTGAGATCCAGTGGGACAGATATATTGTATGGTTGTCATTTGCTTCTAGACGTTTGTATAATATACTTTATTTCCTGTGACCGTATAATGAATTCTTCATTATCCTATCCAATATATTAAAAATTGCTGAGTTAGATTGCTGTCAAATTATAATATTAAGTATATATGTACCATCTACACACGCTTATACACATGTCTTGCGTCTATCCCTAGATTTGCCTTACGAGACAAGGTAACACTACGACTATTGAAGCTCCTTTTTAAGGGAGTGGATGTAGTCGAGTGGTCTAGGGCGCTGGACGTAAGGCTAAGCGAATGGTGCTGCAGTGTAACAATGGTGTGGGTTCAAATCCCGTCGAGGGAAGAACAAAAATTTGACAGCTCTAAAATCTAATTCTAACACTGTTTGGTTTAATTTTCAGACGTATATATATATATATATATACACGATTGACGTTATAGGTTCTGAAATTCGGTGACACAGCTGTCTTTTCTATTTTCAGGACCACCCATGTAATTGAATAAATTAATAGTTCAAAGAAAAAATAGATTTGATGAAAATCATCGTTGTGTAAAAATTGACATTCAAAAATATATCACAGAGGACAAAAAGGTTATTAATTATATATTTCAATAGGCTTAATGAATATTTGATATTGCGTTAGATTTTAAAATCTATTTCATTTATAACTCAATTTGACACGTCCGTGATTATTTTCATACCAAGTGAGAATTATTGCATATGTATGGAGATGTAATAGCTTTGTTGTTGAGTACATCCCCAAAATGAATAGTTGATAGATATTAAATCAATATGAATCTGAGAGGATTGGAGGTAAATGAGTGTCCCCTGTTAGGAGAAATGCAATCTGTAGTTTATTAACACGATTATCGCCAATCCAAAATTGCCGCCACCTACTTATCAAGTACCCTTTTAGTGGCATTCAAGACGACCGTCGTCCGTATTCTCATCCCGATGTCATATTTTTATGCGAACTAATAAAAATAAGATGTTTTGTAATATATTTTTTTTTCAGTTTATTTATTTGTTTGCTATACAATAACATCGAACAACTCCTCTTTGTGGCCATGACAGGGATCATATTTTCAACCAACCAATCAACCAAGAGCCTACTAAATATGTAGGAACCAAAACGCAAACGGGATGTCATTTTTATTTAATCTACTGTTTACGACTTATTCCTTTGGTTATATCGAATATTCCAATAATGCGTCATGCGCACTACAATTTATATATATAAGTATGTATTACTGTTTATTTGACACACAATCAACTTAAAATAGTATATTGTAATGTTATTATGTGACGGTTAACTGTAAAACTGATGTCATCAACCTAACCCCCAGGAAACCTTCGTTCCATAACATCCTTGCTGGCAGCAACCTTCTATCAAGGGCACCATAAACTCTGTGATACCGTATCAACGGAAAGACATATACTCCATATGCAGGCGCTGGTGGAATATTGCTACATCTAAATGGAAAGTTCACGATGGGAAATTTGAAATAATCTCTATTGTCGTAAAGTTTTGCCTTTAACCGTCCCTCACTGTCAATGTTGAAGTTTAGATCAAGGTATGAAAGAGACTTAGCTGTATCTATCCTTTACTTCAGGCTCAGTGGAATAGATGCGATCAACAAAATCACCAAGCTTGGAAACATTCAATGAAATAACATCATATATATAAAAAGAATCGACATAGGACAGGTGGTTGAGTAAAATGGTGTTCTTTGGCTTCTTAGATAAAACATTCGTATATATCCTCAAGAGCTGGAAGTTAAAGAGACCACAGATACAGCTTCGTCCGCCACATTTTTGGACTTATACCTCGAATTTGACGACAGTGGTCAACTCAGTACTAAAATTTATGATAAACGGGACGACTTAAATTTTAAAATCATAAATTTTCCAAATGTGTGCAGCAATATACCAGCTTCTCCTGCATATGGTGTTTATATCTTGCAATTGATTCGTTATGCAAGGGCCAGTAGCAATTATTCTGATTTCCTGAAACGTCATCTTTATCTGAGAAACAGGCTTCTGGACCAGGGCTATAAAAAGATTCGCCTTATTCGATCTCTTAAAAAGTTTATATTCCAATACCAAGATCTTGTCGAAATATATTCCGTCTCTGCAGAGAAGATAATAAACGATGGATTTTCATATGGTGAAAATGTATAAAGATAAGGAAGTCAACAAAAAATGTCAAAAATATTTTTTTATCAATGTGTGACGTAAAAGTGTTTTTGACATTTACTTCACTGATTTTGGTACTACTTTGACAACTATTTTACCTATTTTGTTCCAGTATTGTTATAAATACTGTGATAGAGACAACCGGAACCTTTGAGCCGTAATAAAAGCGGGAGGTTTGGCGCTTTAAAATCTGATTCAACCCACCATTTCTTTAGAAATGCCTGTAACAAGTCAGGGTCATTACGGTTTTCATAGTTTTCCGGTTGTTGACTGATTTTGTCTGTTTATATACTTATGAGTTTTGACTTTCCCTTTGTACGATCGTTCGGAGTTCGGTAATTTTGTTATTACCCTTATTTATCTCTCTTTAATTATTTAACAGAACGTTTTCCAAATTACGTCTCCAGTATTTATATAATTTTAATCTTAAAAGTCAATAACGATGTAGGTCAGTATTTATGTCTGTCAATTACAATATAGGTCAGTATTATTATCACTAAATAACAATGTACGTCATGCATAACTAGTGATAAGAGCACGATTTTGCAACCGATTTGCGTTCTTAAACCTTTTTTTATTATTTCTTTTTATCTTTTCGATGTTTATACTATCGCTTCACCACACAAAAAAGAACACTAACAGAAGGAAATACCAGAAATTACAGACACGATCACTGTTAATCGGTCACCGTTTGTTTATTAATAAAAAATAAAAAGTATTTAATTGATCTCCTCTTTGTTTGCTCATTATCCTATAAACTGCTTCATTTATTTCATTTGTGTCTCATCGCATCCTTACATTGAAAGCTCTTGATAACACTCCACTTAAATGCACCATCCTTTTAGATCTTTCCTTTACCCAGACACAATACATGTCCATTAGTGTAATTTTGATACAAACAAATGTTTAATGGCTATATAAACAATTGAAGTGTTTAAATCAATTACAGAAATGTGGATATACATGACGCTTTGTATATCCCTATGATATTAATGACCGGTATAGTATGTGACCATGAGTGGCTACCTTTTCAGTACTCATTCCATTTTAAATGTATTGCTCTCAAGCCATAGACTACTACAATGATAATGGCTTATTTGTATGCCATTATCATTTAAATGCATATATACTTCGAGACAGAAAAAAAACTGTATATTTCAATTAAGAACTTATTATCGATTATACCGAATACAACATTATGTGATCAAGTTTGTCAGACACTTACGGCAGGTCGGTGGTTTTCACCGAGTACTCCGGATTCCTCCACCAATAAAACTCACCGCGATAAACAGCATCACTCTAATTCTCTATTATGAATTATTCAATGTCGCAATTTGTCATATAATGCGCGAAACTTCTTTTAACGTCCACTGCAATTAAATACTTACGTATTCATTAATTATGGTTCCGTGTTGTTTCATTTGCTTGAATGTTATTAGTTGGAAGATATTTACACACAAACAATACATGTCTCTATTTATTCCAAATCGCCCAAATGCATTATATTTACTGGGCTACAGTAGTGGACCACCGCGTAAAAGATTTCCTGGATGCCTTGATGAGTACTTGTTCAAGTCCTTATACGGATTTTAAAACTATATATTAATGTATAGAATGGGACAACTTGTTTTCATGTGGCAATCAAGACACAAGTAGTTACTCACATTCCGGTGCCACGATTTTTTACGGAATATATGACCATGGATACCTCCCATTTATCGTAAGTCCTTAACGGTCCTTTACCTGTTCATGGTCTATCAGCGGGTTTGTAACTAGAGTAACACGACGGATTTCACTAGTGGAGCAGGAACTACCTACTATTCTGGAGCATCTGAGTTCACCATGGTCTTTAGTGCGGTTAGTGCTGATTGATCTTTAGTTTTTTGTGTAGTGTTTTGTAGATCGTTACGCGTCCTTTTTCTTTTTGTCATTGTGTTGTATGTCCTTCTACTATTTACGAATTCTGATTACCCCTGTAATATCTTCAAACTCTTGAATAATGTAGTGTGTGTACATTTGTTCTCGTTCAACATTATTTATTAGATAACTATGTGTCAATCTACTATGTCCGATAAGACATCTGGAAGGAACAAGTAGTATTGACTAGATGTCGTATCGGACATAGTAAATTGACGCATATTTATCTATTAAATAATGAGAAACGACCGGAATGTATTCAGTGTAATTCCAATTATTCACTTAAACATGTTGTTAGTGAGTGCGTAGGTGTTGCTGATGTTCGGCAGACATTTTACAATGTCAACAATTTGTCTAATTTATTTACAAATATAAACCAATTTGAAGTTTTTAAAAGAAATTAATCTATATAAAAAAATATAGTTAGATAACATACGTTCTAGATATATGATTTTTTATATTGTTTCTTTTATTTGTACATATAACCTGATTGTTTTATAGACAAGTATCTTCTATTTCTTAGTTTCTTCTACGTGTCTATATCTAATATATATAGTTTGTTGATGCCACGATATTCCTGAAATACTGCTACAATTAACATTAAACACCAATCAATCAATGTCCTCGTTAATATAGTTGAAATGCTGTCATCAAATTTATTCAAATTATCCTTACAAAGAGTATATAATCATTTTCTGAACATCATTTTAATTTAAGTGGTTGATTTGAAAGAAAGTCTACGGAAATCGGAACAAATTTAAAATGAATCTACTGTATTTATGGAAATGAATACAAACAGAACTGAATTAATATGACAAAGTCATATAAAGGTCAACCAGAAAGATACGAACATATCTAAGCCCTCTGCAAATGGTCTGATCAAAAGCAAACTCGTAAACTCTTAATTTTAAGACATCAAAGTGGTTAATGGATAAAATTAGTTTAATCCCACGCACCCGAAAGTCTATATGCAACTTCCAGTGATAAGGAACTAATTGATTCACAATATATGGATCAGTTGATATGTAGAGAAGCATGTTATTACAACTGACATCACAGATTCTACATGTATAAATGGAACAACTGACAATATATGAATACATTAATATAGTAAAACATCACAAGAAGATACATATAATATGTCCATATTTGAAATAAAGTATATTTCATAAAACTACTTTAAATCCCTACTTTTTATCGAAGTACCTGGATCATGCCTGCAACATAAGCGGCCATGCATTTGTGTGTTAGCAGTATCGAATTTACCTCTTTCTATGATTTTGTTATTTGGTTTTGGAAATGTTCCGACAATGTGGTATTTTTCATTTTTTATTTCATTTTTGCATTTCGTTTCCTTGTGTATACGTACTTATCTACACAGACGAACAAAACGCAATTAGTTACGCTTTAAACTGTATTGTATCATGGGATTCATTATTCCATTTTAATCTTACTTTTAAATTTCAAAGATCGATTCATTATCCACTTTCCCGTCAAACTGGAATCTGATTAACTTGTGATATATATTTTCAAAAGAAACATAATCTGTTTTGGTAATCGTGTCTATTCCGAAGTGGTTTCCTGTTTAGAAGTTTGTGCACATCTTCACAAGAATAAAAAGTGACGGTGAAATATGACCTCCGATAAGCACACATGAGATTCAGAATAGCAGAATAGAAGTAAAACAATACTTCTGATAATCACACATGGGAATCAAAATAGCAAAGTAGAAGAACAAAAATTCAAAGATTAATCTATTTACCATTAGGCACAACATCAAAAGGCACGTACAAAAATAAACTCAAGGATTACTAATAGTTTATTTTGTAGTATAAATTAAAACGAAAAACAAAAAATAGCAGTTCTAACATCTAATCGAAGAATCATAGAAATCTAAACCCCTAAAACACATATACAAAATAATCGCACCAGACTGGATTCCAGGACTTCAATAAAGTGTGCTGTAGTTGAAGTGGATTTATGCACTCAAGCCTAACGTAGTAGTGAAAATTGCATAGTGCATGAGTGACCTTTGTCGAGTTTGGCTATTGTATTTAGGCCCTTTGGTTTACTTGCTCCCCAATATTTTCAATCTTTTGATCATGGGCGTACCTAATATCGGTTATTCCCGAAATGCCTCGTTCGCACTAAATTTTATATATACGTTTTTATTATTATCACTGAGTCGATACCTCTCCTGGTGAACTATAAGTTCCCGATGGTATCATCCGCCCAATAGTCAGTGTTTTGGCACTGCCATGGTTTATTATATATATCCATTAGTTAAATCTACAGTTCCTAAATAATGTAACTATTAGTAAAAACCAAAGTTCTCCTACCTCATGCATATATGTTGGCTATTCCGACTAGTCCCTGTGTTTTCTTGCTCCCAAAGATTTTTATATTATTTGGCTTGCATATAACGGTATTCTGGCTTTGAGCGTACCTGATGACAATTATACCAGAAACGCGCCGAGTTCACTACATTTGTATATCTATGTACAGTGAAACCTGTCTACACCGAACACTGAGTAAACTGAGTATCTTTACAATCCCACCTACTAAATGTTTATGTAATTTGAACCTGTGTAAACCGAATACCTGTTTAAACTGAACAGATTATTCAGTCCAACAGGGGTTCTGTTTAGACAGGTTTTGCTGTATTTATTGCTATAATAGTAGTACGACGGACATATATCCATACACCTGTCTGTAATTTCAGTATCACTGGTTTTGTATATTAGTAATGTACAGAGAACACCATTATCAGATTAGCAACTATTCTGCCGTTGCATTACTATTTTATCGTCTAGTACTTGTTTTATATATCTCAGGCTTAATTTATTGACGTCAAATGCTTTTAGAAACACGATTGATTTAATTCAGAAATTCTATATATTTGTATATGTATTGTGCAGATCTAGTTTGTTATTCTTTGTATCGACTTCTGTGCTTCATTGAAAGCTGTGTTTAGTCAATTTGCGTAAACAAAGAGAGAGGAAAGTATATACCTTATATCTTTGATTATCTTCAGAGATTATATTCCCATTTAGTTTTACTTTTCAGACAATTTACACCGGAAATGAGGCAGCATAGAATTTACGATGGGATGATAAACATCAAATAAAAGGCGTCCTTTGATTGGGTGGCCTTTAATTAATTATATCTTAGAATGGATTTCAACTATTGTAATAAATTCAACAGCAAAGATGTTAGATATGTTTATTTGTCTGGCATGTCATTATTGAAAACTCTGATTTAATTGAATTTAACATGTTCGATTCACGCAAATGTGATGAACTATTGAACTCAACGTTAAGTGTCAACATATACAATCGTCAACTATCACCACTACTATTCCGAGTACAAATCTCGGTCGGGGTGATGTTTATAAGAAGAGTTTGAAGATACCAAAGGGGAAATCAGAATTCGTGTATCGAAGGAGGACAGACAACACAATGGCCAAAAGAAAAAAAGGACAAAATGACAAACAATTGTCTACAAAAATATACACATAAAAAATAAGATCGAGTAACACGAACTCCACTGAAACAGGGGGTGAACTCAGGTGCCCAGAGAGTGGTTGGCGAGAACAATTTACAGTCGGTGAGCAGATGATGTTTACACTAAATATACACCAACACGTTTTATATAGTCGTTTCATTAATGAAGGTAGTACATGAAGAAACATAGTCACAATCAAGTGATAGTTCTAAATACCAATCGCAGAATATAGCAGACATCACAACACGGTAATAAGATCTTGAAGACACATAATTGGACATAATCAACAACATTAAAATGTATAAATCCATTAAAAATACCATTTTGAATGAAACCCTTGCAAAATAGTACATAGCGATAATATTTTATAGTTTTAGATCACAACTATATATATATTGTCAAGCACGAAACAACAGGAAGAAGATGATCTACAGAAAATGAAGTCATCAGTACGTTGGAGCTCCTTATCAATAACATGTGTGTCGAGTTCTGAAGGCATTTATTCCAGAAACCATCGATACCCCAATGGTAACAAACTGTGTACTTCTATTTGTCAATCTTTCTTTTAGACTTAATCGCCAGAATTTATCCACAATTTTACCGGGGCCGTCGTCGTGATCGTATGGTAGTTGGATATACAGCTTTCTATGCAATCAATGCCCATCACCACGAACGTTGTGAGTTTGAATCCCGCTCAGGCGAGGAGTATTCGATATACACTATTATGTGATAAAGTTTGTCAAGTGACTTGCGACAGGTCCGGGTATTCCGGTTTCCTCCACCAATACAACTTACCGCCACGATAAAACTGAAATAATGTTGAAAGTGGCGTTAAATACCATAATCTTACCCACAAGTTTTATCAAATACATATACCAATATATTCTGCATATGGGGTTAAATATATTTCACAACTTATACGTGCCACCAGAAATTGCAAACAATCTATTCATACGTTTTATAACGTCATTGTCTTCCGAGTACTTAACCATTACGTAAAGAATTTGTAAAAGTCCGTCTCATCTTATTTTCTAAAAGGTTTTTGGTAGATAACAACAAGTTATTGAAAGGTATTCTGACACTTGCATGTAGATAATGAGAGATGGTATTTGCAATTATTGTTTTGTTCCGAGTAGAACATTGTTTCCCTATTATGTCTTCCGATAACATTTTGTAGTATCTAACAATTAAAAGACTATCAAAAAGGGGGGTCATGGACAAAATTATATAATTTGAAAATAAAGATATGCTGAAAGGTATTATATAACATGATATGGATAACATCTTGATTAACACAAACAATATTGAAATAAGACGAACTGCACGTATATACAATGTACATGGGTAACCTTGACCGATTGTGGCTACCCTGTTTATGCCCTTAGGTTTGCTTGCTTCCAGAACTTTTTAAATTATTTGTCTTTCAAATCTTTTGAATTTGAGAGAACCTGATGAAGGTTATAACAGAAACATGACGTGCGCACTAGATATGATATCTGCGTGACGTGTGTACGTAATCGTGAAATAGCATGTAGTTCATTGAAAGCACGTACCAATTTATATATTTGATGTTGTTGACAGTATTCTAAACTACAACTTTTAAAGTTATAATATGTTCCAGAAAAAAATAATCAATGTTAGATAAAACCGAAAAGATAATCAAGAATGTACAATCCACAAACATTGACAACATTGGGCAGACAAGACTCAGAACCAAGAAATACATGTGGTCGTCCAATGGTCAGCAGTTCTTTCTTCTTATAGGACGTAAGTCCTGCCACCCATATAGGTAAGTCCGGTAAGAGTCTTGATTATTTTTATTTGGCATGTATTAAATTTAACAGATCAGAGATAGAATAATACATACTGACTTTACCCATCATTTGTTTCAATAGTATAACTCCTTGTTCACTAATACTAATTTAGCCATGTAATCGTTATTGCAGAACATGCACCAAACCAGGAGTAAGGTGTCATGTATTTGTGTGTTATTGCTTTCTATGATTTGCCTTTGGATAGAGGAAATTATGCTTTTCATTCTCTCATTGAACAAACAAAAATACGGAATTAGAGATGAATTAAAAAGTTTATTTTAGGTTCTTGCAGAGGTGGTGAAGCTTTTTCATTCACGAATAAGATTTAAAAAAAAATAATAATCACCTCTAAATAAATCATGGCAAGCTGTCCATGTGAATTCATGCAGAAGAGACTGACTCAGAATAAGAAGATAGGTTGATGTTTAAGAAGAATTACTAAGCAGTAAATAAGTGTTTGAACATTCGTTAAATATACATTAACCTTCCCCACGATAATAGATCTTCAGCCTTTTTTGCTACCGTTGTCATTTACAGTTAGTTATTACTGTCACGGGAACAGTCCATAACGTTTTGTGAAGGCTGCATGAACGGCGGAACGTGACTTATACCATATGACGAATGGCATATTGGAAAAATAACGGATGAATGATGGCTAGCCTTACCTTTGACTAATGGATTATAATGCATGACTGATGTAGGAGAAAGTTTAGTACATATGTATGAGCGATGAGTGATGAACGACTAGTGACTGGTTTACTGGTGTTCAACCCCGATTTTTAGTGGGCTTCGTTTTGCTCAATCTTTAGTTTTATAGATCGTTGTTCGTTCTTTTGTCCATTGCACTGTCTGTCCTTCTTCGATGTTCGGCTTGTGATTACCCCTTTGGTATCTTCAAACTGTTCTTGCTTCGTATTGATACATGTATAAAAAAGAAAATATCTAGGAAACGAATTTAAAATATTTTAACATTACATTTGCATAGTACTTTAAATTATTGAATACCATTGTTATTTTGATAAGCTGTAAAACATGGATAAATGTTTGTTATAAACGGTCACTTACCAAGATATACGTTATTCACGTAGAGCGACGGTAAAATACGGTATCAGTATAAGTGCGGATTTCACAGATAACACCACCTAAAATGAATAGAATGATTCTGCTCTTAGTACATAATTTAGCAATTCTTTTTGGAGTTTTGTTTTTACATTTGGCAATTGGTTTTTTTTGGGGGGGGGGGGATTTGACATTGCAAAATAAATACAATATACGTACTTTGGCGGAAAATATAAAAATCATTTGTACTCGCTACGAAATAGCACAGAAAAGCTTGCTTTTCTACATTTTGCTAAAGCTGGTACACATACATTTGACATTTTCCGACAATGTACGTATGTGGTCTATATAATTTTAAAGTAATATAATGTTTGATAGAAATGTCAACAGCTCTAAACAATTAAGCAACACATATGTAATGGTATAAATAAACAGTTATAAGATATACACCCGAGACGTTTTCAAATGAAGAATGTTTAGTACAATAAAAATGATAGTAAAAGTACATTATTATTATATATAGATAAATGTCTGTGATAAAACAAGGTTACTAGGGTGAATAAAAGTAATAATATCGCAGAATAAAAGTTATTAATAATATAATCACAGAATTAAAGTAATAATGTCACAGAAAGTAATAATATCGCATAATCAAAGAAATAACATTACAAAATAAAAGTAATAACATCACGATGATGTATCAAATATATAGTATATTTCATTAATCCCAATTTTCAGAAAATCCACTGTTGTCTATTTAAGAAAAGATGACGATCTTCAAGTCAAAAAGGAAAGAAACTAAATTCAAGCGAACATGCTTAACTTTGACGGCCATTGTTTTTTTTTTTTATTAATGGCCCACTTTTTCTAAAATGGCCTTCCATTAAACTGATTTCTTTCAAGGCGTTATGTTGTGCTTGTTATTATATTGGTATTAACTTCATGCAACGATCGAAAATATAGTTTGTTGATCGATTTATTTATTGTGTTTAACGCCACTTTCAGCAATATTTCAGCTATATCATGGCGACCAGGTTTAGTGGTGGAGGAAGCCGGAGTACCAGGAGAGAACCACCGACCATGGGCAAGCAACTGGTAAACTTTATCACTTGCGGCTGCGAGTCGAGTGCACCATTTTTGTAATTTACAAAGCCGGGCGCGAATCCACGCCGTATTGGTGATAGGCTTGTATGAGTTGTTAGGTAATCCAACTACCTAACTCGTGGAGCCAACGGGCCCCTTCTAAAGGTGGTGATAAACACCAGTCATGCAAACATTCAACATGAAAATGATCTTTAAGTGTCGAAAACCCTGGGAAACAGGAATTATTTTTTTCTTACATGCATGACAAAAACGTACAAAGCTAAAGATAAATTTTAAAAGTATGTATGATTTCTGGAATATGCATTTCCTGAATCAAATAGTTTATAAACTTAATATTTTGCATTGAAATACACCACATGTTATAAATTTTTTATGATATGTATGATTACAAGACTATGTTTGAGAATGATCTACAGCTGTATGACAAGAAAGTTTAAAAAGTGATAATCAACAGGAGATTTATAAAACATGTGCATTTATAGTCATAATATAGTATATTATTAATATACATATTTAATTATGAAAACTATTATTGTTTGGTGCTGCTTTGAGAACTGTTTTACCTGTTTTGTTCAAGTATTGTTATAAATACTGTTGTAGTGACAACCGGAAACTTTGAGCTGTAATGAAAGGGGGGGGGGGTTTGGCGCTTTAAAATCTGATTCAACCCACCATTTCTTTAGAAATGCCTGTACCAAGTCAGGGTCATTACGGTTTTCACAGTTTTCCGGTTGTTGACTGAATTTGTTTGTTTATATACTTATGAGTTTTGACTTTCCCTTTGTAAGATTGTTCGGAGTTCGGTAATTTTGTTGTTACCCTTATTGTGGGTGTTGATCGTTATTTATTCCTGGTCGAATTCCCACATCTTTTAGCAATATTGCAATTAACAATTTAGAAAAGAAGTGAGTGAAACTAAGCATGAATGTTTATAGCACTTCCGGCCGGTATTACGTGAAAACAATGAATAAAATCTCCCAGTTTTCAATATTACATATAACACGTATTATGAACCATTATTATTAACATAAAATTAACAATTTATTATACATATCTGCCTTCTTCCAGTGTTAAGTGATGCTCGTCACAATTTGTAAGCACATAAAATACGTCCATACTTTATAGATATTGAGACGAAGAAATAATTAAGAAGTTTCCTTGAGTAATATATTGTTTTCATGTTTGCATGCTTAGTTATTAACATATACATATATAACCACATTAAGTGCAACACATGCACGATAATTAACCATAAAATATATTACTGACTCTAAAAAGGTGGAGCAAGTCAACTTTAAGAAACAGGATTAGCAAAATACACCCAGGCGTCTAAAAACACTTATGCACAATAAAATGTCCGCCTGTGAAAGATTTAAGCGTAAAAACGTATCGCTAAACAATATACGCTTGTTACGTATTTTAGCTTATACAACACAACATATGTTATCATTATGATAGTAAAAAACACACACGACCTATTGTATTATAATAATATAGTCATGACAACCTACATTTTCGTAAAGATAGAAGTATTCAGTGTGAAAGATGCGACAACTCATACAGGTGCAAAATGAGCTGGATAAGGCGCATAAAAATACACGAACCACTTTTTCGATTTATATAATAGGCTTGATAGAATGTTTTACTGGTACAAAGTCGTGCAAGCCCATATTTTTCATGTATATCGTGTGACAAAACAATTACATCACCTACATATTTAAACACACATGCATATGTATATGAGGAAAGTAAGACGGGATTACCTACATGTGTGGCATTTTACTTGAATCATCAGTTAATTGCTCCTTTATATAACAAACAAAAGTTTACGAAAAGACAAAACTTTGCACTGACAAAGCGCAAAGTCTATAAAATAAAAAAAGGCCGATTGTAAATATTTGCGTAAAAGGGTAAGCCTCTTATGTTCCATTGTTGGTATTCGTCGTAAAATTTAATTTCCTCAACTCAGGAAAAGATCCAAATTAACAAAATAAAATTTCAAAATTATGATTTTGTTGATTTTTATTGAAAATGTCAAAATGCAAATATAGGGTACCAATGTTTGAAGGAATATTCATAGACGAAATATGAAACAGTATTTCATAATTATACAACAAAACAAACAAATACGGACACAACAAACCTGAGGTAAGAAAATGTCATGCGCAATGCTTTGATATGATGCCCAACATGTGGCATCCACCTTGGATTCGTCATTGTCAAATTCCGGAGCTACTACTAAAAACAAAATGTTTAAAATGACACTATCACTCTTTGATCTTTTAGTATAATTAATGTTGCTGTTAATCTATCTGACAATTTTCGTCTTTTTAACAAATATGCATACCGAGTGAACATGTGAATGCAGTCTGCATACAAATGGACCTAATAGATAATACAATTCACACCTATGTGTTTTTGTCTTGATTAGGGTTCAATACCTCGTGGCGACCTACAGCTATCAAAACACTGCACAGTTGTAGGTTCGATATTTGGACGTAATTCTGTCTTGAGATTTCTAGAGAATAAATTTGATAGCAATAGGATGTCATGTTGTTGGCATCTGTTAAGGAAGTATTAATACAAGTTGGTGTTTTATTGGTATTTCTGTTATTGCTGAACGAACATTAGTCGTTTGTAATGTCGTTTAAATAATTCAATCAACATGTTTTAGAGGATGTGTTGATCATTTTGTCTTTTTGTACTTTTTCATTTGGTCATTGTATTGTCGGTCCTCCGATTAACGGCTTCTGATTACCCCTTTGATATTTTCCAACTTTTCTTTTGTGCAGACGTTGTGAAATTATATGAACTATAAGCTAAAATACTCTAATATTGAAAAATATCATCTTTGCATGAAACATTATGATCAATGAACAGAAAACTATCTTTTTCACTGAATAACTTCAAAGGAGCATTGTTGAATAAACTATATCTTGTTGCTAAAAAAAAAGAGAAAAAAAACTGTCTTATATTGTTTGCACTAGGCATAACATTTACTTACACAAAGTTTTCTGAACCCGGAAGTATTTTCTATTCTTTAGAACAATTAATATTGCTCTAATTAATCATTATTGTCATACATAAAGGTAAAATGTATTTGATTGATATCAATATGCATGTATAACAAAATATGCGTGCTATGCCAACTCATGTCGGTAAATTGGGGATGTTTTGTACAAATCACGCGGGGGAGGGAGGCGGTCGTAATGGTCGTGATCGTATGGTGGTTGGTTTTACAACTACCTATGCGATCAATGCTTATCACTATTAAAGTTGTGTGATTGAATCCCGCTCATGGAGAGGTGTACTCACTCATTACAACATTATGTGATAAAGTTTGTTCAGTGACTTGCGGTAGGTCGGTGGTTTTCTCCGGGTAAGCCGGTTTCCTCAACCAATAAAATTGACCACCACGATATAACTGAAATATTGTTGAAAGTGGCATTATACATCATAACCCTTACCATAGCCCACACGATATCGTGTGCAATAACTTGTCAGGCGGAGGAACAGTTACACATCCCTGTTTTGAAATGTGAATGTGCAGCTGGAAATACTCCCCCCCACCCCACACACACACACTCACACAAACACACAAATCATTTCCTGCAAGCACATTTCACATTCTACCCGTGTGAAGTATATTTGACGCATTCTACCCAATTATTTTTGTAAAGGCTGTATTCCCTTCCTTGCGTGTTAGTGATGGTAGAAATTATAATACTTAATACAATACCATGTCGTTGTACAGTATATTATAAAACAAAACCGTAATTGTTATGTTGTGTATACAAAACAATAACATTGCGTTTCATAGAACGGCGTCAGACTGTAAAGTATATTTATAAAACAAAACGATGTCTATCATTATTCTTCTGGTGTATAAATAAAACAACAAAATTACATTTATTAAAACGGCGCCAGACTGTAAAGTATATTATAGAATAAAACAATCAGTATCATAATTATGTTCATATACAAACAAAACAGCACAATTACGTTAATTAAAATGGCGTCATATTTCAAAAGAATAATTCTTTTTGTGGTCTTTACATTTTTTCAATCATTTTTGTGTTTTTCTAGATATTGGAACTGTTCCGACAGTGTGGTATTTTGTGTTTTTCTAGATTTTGGAACTGTTCCGACAGTGTGGTATTTTGTGTTTTTCTAGATTTTGGAACTGTTCAGACAGTGTGGTATTTTGTGTTTTTCTAGATTTTGGAACTGTTCCGACAGTGTGGTATTTTGTGTTTTTCTAGATTTTGGAACTGTTCCGACAGTGTGGTATTTTGTGTTTTTCTAGATTTTGGAACTGTTCAGACAGTGTGGTATTTTGTGTTTTTCTAGATTTTGGAACTGTTCCGACAGTGTGGTATTTTGTGTTTTTCTAGATTTTGGAACTGTTCAGACAGTGTGGTATTTTGTGCTTTTCTAGATTTTGGAAATGTTCCGACAGTGTGGTATTTTGTGTTTTTCTAGATTTTGGAACTGTTCAGACAGTGTGGTATTTTGTGTTTTTCTAGATTTTGGAACTGTTCCGACAGTGTGGTATTTTGTGTGTTTCTAGATTTTGGAACTGTTCAGACAGTGTGGTATTTTGTGTTTTTCTAGATTTTGGAACTGTTCCGACAGTGTGGTATTTTGTGTTTTTCTAGATTTTGGAACTGTTCCGACAGTGTGGTATTTTGTGTTTTTCTAGATTTTGGAACTGTTCAGACAGTGTGGTATTTTGTGTTTTTCTAGATTTTGGAACTGTTCCGACAGTGTGGTATTTTGTGTTTTTCTAGATTTTGGAACTGTTCCGACAGTGTGGTATTTTGTGTTTTTCTAGATTTTGGAACTGTTCCGACAGTGTGGTATTTTGTGTTTTTCTAGATTTTGGAACTGTTCAGACAGTGTGGTATTTTGTGTTTTTCTAGATGTTGGAACTGTTCCGACAGTGTGGTATTTTGTGTTTTTCTAGATTTTGGAACTGTTCAGACAGTGTGGTATTTTGTGTTTTTCTAGATTTTGGAACTGTTCCGACAGTGCGGTATTTTGTGTTTTTCTAGATTTTGGAACTGTTCAGACAGTGTGGTATTTTGTGTTTTTCTAGATGTTGGAACTGTTCCGACAGTGTGGTATTTTGTGTTTTTCTAGATTTTGGAACTGTTCCGACAGTGTGGTATTTTGTGTTTTTCTAGATTTTGGAACTGTTCCGACAGTGTGGTATTTTGTGTTTTTCTAGATTTTGGAACTGTTCAGACAGTGTGGTATTTTGTGTTTTTCTAGATTTTGGAAATGTTCCGACAGTGTGGTATTTTGTGTTTTTCTAGATTTTGGAAATGTTCCGACAGTGTGGTATTTTGTGTTTTTGCTTTTCATTCTATTTAAACATCTATGAAAACGCAGCATGCATGACTGAAAGGAATGAATGAAAGGTCAAAATATATTAGTGTGTTAAAATACAGATTACTTTATAGTTATTGAAGCACCAAATAAGATTAAACTATCAAATTAAACAATAACACAAATCGGAACAATCTCTAATTCATGATAGGATGCGGTAATCAAATTGATATTTGCCAGATAATTGGAAGTCCGTGATATCCGAGATATTAACATGCTTTGAGAAACCGCTTAAATGTCAACGTTCTGTAATTCAAGTTAACCTTATCTATGGTAGTATTTAATCTGGTTTAATCGGGTTAAATGAGTAACATTCATGACGAAAATAGGTTTCCAAACATTAACTCATTAAGGACAAGGGGTAGATCTAAGATAGACATGTGGATGAATATATTGATTGCAACGAGTAATGGGGATGCTATCTTGTCTGTTGAGCAGGACTTGTCATGTCTCTTATAAGAAGCAGGAACTTCTTACCCTTCGCCAGTACCTGGATGCACCTCTAATTTTTGGTTGAGTTCATCTTTTTTGGCTTGGTTTCGTCTTACAATTCACCTGAGGTATTTATATACGACATAGTCCTATTATGGTTTTACTCTGTTTCAAATCCACTTATTATATCTGATTTCAATGAATATTATTTAATAACATTGCAGATGTATGTATACTTTGATGTATGTATTCACTGCACACGACGCATTTCGAGAACAGTCATCATCATGTACGCGCAAAGTCCACAGATTGGAAAGCCAAATAATTGAAAAGTCCTTTCGAGTATGAAAGCCAACGAACCTAAACAGGACAACCAAATATCGGCTATGGTCACCTATGCATGAAGTAGGATAACGTTAGTTAATTAATTACATAATGTGGGACCTTTCAATTTTAATAAAATAATAAACAATGTAGGCGGTATCGACCAAGTGATGATAATAGAACCGTAGATATCAAATTTCGTGTACACAACATGTCTCTGGAACAGCCGTCATCATGTATGCTCAGAGCCTCAAAGTCAGTATATTGGAAAGTCAAATAATTTAAAAGTCTTTGGAAGCATGAAAGGGCATAAACAAAATAACCAGAATCAGCTAAGGTTATCTATGCCTGAGGGAGGTTTACCTAAATCACATTACTTAGACACTGGAAATTTCAACCGTAAATGTATCTAATAAAGCATATGCTGATGATATCCTCAGTCCACCAGCAGAGGTATCAACCCAGTGGTAGCAATAACAATGTAGATATCAAATTCAGCGCGAAAGATGTATCTAGTAAACCATGTGATGATGAGACCCTCGGTAATAACAGTCATCAGCAGTGGTATAAACACATCGGTAGCAATAACAATGTAGATATTAAATTCAGCGCGAACGATGCATCTAGTAAATAAAGGTAATAACAAATATAACGAACTCCGAACAATCTTACAAAGGGAAAGTCAAAAGTCATAATTATATAAACAGACAAAATCAGTCAACAACCGGAAAACTGTGAAAACCGTAATGACCCTGACTTGGTACAGGCATTTCTAAAGAAATGGTGGGTTGAATCAGATTTTAAGGCGCCAAACCTCCCGCTCTCATTACGGTTCAAAGGTTCCGGCTGTCACTGTAACAGTATTTAAATACAGGAACAAAATAGGTAAAATAGTTGTCAAAGCAGTACCATATTCGGTGACGTAAATGTCAAAAATACTTTTACGTCACACATTGACAAAAAAATTATTGACATTTGCGACTTGATGATGAGACCCTCGGTAATAACAGTCATCAGCAGTGGTATAAACACATCGGTAGCAATAACAATGTAGATATTAAATTCAGCGCGAACGATGCATCTAGTAAACCACGTGATGATGAGACCCTCGGTAATAACAGTCATCAGCAGTGGTATAAACTCAGTGGTAGTAATAACAATGTAGATATTCAATTCATTGCACACGACGCCTTTCTGGATTCTTATTCTAGTCTTCATAATATCCTTTTACTACATCTATCACAATATATATGTCACAGCGACCCACATTATTTGACATGACCATAACTCTACACAGTATGTAATATGATCAACTATCTAATTTAAAACATTCGTGAGGTAATGACAATGAAACAATGAAAGGAAACATCAGCAATGATAATATATAGACAAATAAAAACGATGAGAAAGAACTACATGAAGACACATGGGACAATATTGTTGATGGGAATGTAGTCTTCTAGTACAATTTACCATGCATTGATACTGATTGAGAATTAACGAGAAGTGGTAATGTTACGATAGATTCCAGACAAAACATAATATTATTTTAAGCAAAGATGTACAATATCGTGTCGTTAAACATTATTGTTTATGTAATGGCAGCTTTATACATTATTCGACGCTAATATTTCAATGCCTATGCTCCACACGTAATCGAACTAGCCAAAATAAATTAATGGGTAAATTCTTCATTCCAGATTACGAATGCAGTGTTACTCTTTAAACCAACATTTATACCGTAAGAACATTGTCGACTCGCCTAACTGTATTTGTGGTTCAACTGAATCTACTACCCATTACTTATTTCACTGTTTGAGATACACAGCACAAAGGCAAATGTACATAAATTATATCAATGTACCCATAAACCTGACTTCTTTTTGGATCACCCAAACTTGCACCCAATCAAATCGTCGAATTAATTTTAGCAGTTCAAAAATTCATCTGTAGTAAGCGATTCACACCTTAAGGTCTTTTTCTTTTGTTTTCTCTTTCATTGTTTTTTTCTCTCTTGTGCACTTCTCTTTCAACACTTAGTTCTTCTATCTATTTGTAAAGATAAAGAGTCAAATATGTCAAGAATTGTTTTTGTCAATGTGTGACGTAAAAATATTTTTTACATTTACGTCACCGAATATGGTACTGCTTTGACAACTATTTTACCTATTTTGTTCCTGTATTTAAATACTGTTACAGAGACAGCCGGAACCTTTGAACCGTAATGAGAGCGGGAGGTTTGGCGCCTTAAAATCTGATTCAACCCACCATTTCTTTAGAAATGCCTGTACCAAGTCAGGGTCATTACGGTTTTCACAGTTTTCCGGTTGTTGACTGATTTTGTCTGTTTATATAATTATGAGTTTTTACTTTCCCTTTGTAAGATTGTTCGGAGTTCGGTAATTTTGTTATTACCTTTATTTGAAAATTTTCACATTTATATCTATTCAGAATAACATTGTTCTTTATAATTTAAAATTTGATATTGTATAAACTTCCGAGACCAGTTTGATTATTGTAAAGAGATATACCAGGGAAACGAATTAATATAAGTTTTTCTAAACTTGTTTTCGAATCTCTTTAATTAATTGTATTATACCATACTGAAATTTATCTTATTGTACTATATTTATTAATTAATAAAATATGTTTAAACTCAAATAAATTAATACTGTTTCATGAAAGAGTATGTAAAGATTGTGAAATACTAGTTTATTGACCATAGAACCAATATAGCTACAAACAATAATTAATATATAGAAAAAAACAAGTTGAACACTCTGATAAATCAGAAACGAACTACAAAGGGACGGGAAACGTTGACCTAAGTTCATGTGTCTTATAACAATGATTTAAGTAGTAAAATTCCAAGCAAATATCATTAATACTTAATAATAAGAATATAATGAGGAACATCTTATTTATTGGAATAGACATCAGGTAAAACATGGACGCATACAGTTTCCTACTTAATGAACTTAATAATGAACAATTTACTGTTGGGCAATTTGTATCATCATGTTTATCATATATTGTGGGAACTAGCTCTGAATATTCTAAATATCTGTTCATGAAGGGAAAGGGTCTACAAATAATAATAATACAAGCATAGGATATGACTATGGACGGATGTTTTGAATGGTGCAAGAAAAGAAGTCATGCAATTTTCCTTGGTCTTGTTAGAGGAGGCTTCGGTTGGTCTGTACATACATTTGTACAAGGGAGGGGGAAACATTCTCCAAACACGAGGAATGCATCAATATCCCGTCTTTAGGACACGTTATGTATCGTCCCTAAAATAACGCACATCTTTGTTCGGAGGTGTTTTACCCCATAGCGGAAAACTGAAATATAATTACTTCACTCATGTGTAAAAGCCAGTGGATTTTGATTTTCCACGGCAAGATATGAATATTTTCTCTAATCTTTGGCCAGAACAAGTTACATTTCTATAAGAAGAGGAAGCCATCCGCCTTGTACTAGACCAACACGCTTAGTTGGATGTTTTTCATAGTGCTAGCTCACTGCAACAGTCAGCGCGTAGACATGTCGCCACACTCGGACACATTACCCTGATACCGAGCCAACCAGCCTTTGTTATCATTAATGCTGCGTGCTGAACGGAAAAGAAACAAATGCCAATTTTAAAGTCTTTTGTTCTTTGGTTTATTAATGACAGAAACATTAGTACCAGGGAAAAAAACCGCCGACCAGATGAAATGTTTTCACCACTGTTTTGCGCAAACACATGTCTACGAAAGCCATTTTACCATATAATTAAGCCAATCCAATCAACAAATGACACGCCAACTTGTAATTTATATCTCTTCATTTTGTCATTTTATGATTAATGACATATTTTGAAAAGAAAGTTGTATTGTAAGATTCTATATTTGTCATAACCAATAACACAAACCAGACTATCATAACAATTATAAAAAGGAATTGTCAGACAAACATATAATATATTGTCTGGTAGCAATAATGAGGCATTGTCCTCGTTCTTCTATTTGCCTTTAGCAACTCCTAAAAGACATCCATGGTATACTTTACTGTACCAAGTCAGGAAGAAGAGTAATTCGAAGAATAACATACAACGCAAACGCCAAAGGAAAAGGGGCAAAGGGATGACAAACAGCGATCCACAAAGCACTTAACAGAAAAGTAAAGATCGAGCAACAAGAACCCCACTAAAAGTCGAGGGTAAAGGTTGACGGTCATGCATGTGTTAGTGTATCAATGTTTATGTCCCCGCCACTAAGAGGCCGAGACATATAGTGTTACCCATGTCCGTAATTCCGAAAAAAAACCAGTTGCGATCACTTTGTTTCGCTATGCTTTGAGATATTGACTTGATATTTGGTAAGTGGGTGTATAATGATAAATTACAGATCAAGTTTACGTTTCGTTCCGGTCCAATGATCTTTGACCGAGCTATGGCCCTTGGACATTGAAATTTTGCCAAATATTTAGTTGTCACCACTTTTTTTCGCTATGCTTGGAGATATTTACTTGATTTTTGGTATATGAGTGTATAATGATGAGTTACAGATCAAGTTTACATTTCGTTCCGGTCCAATAATGTTTGGCCGAGTTATGGCCCTTGGACTTTGAAATTTTGCCAAATATTTAGTTGTCACCACTTTATTTCACTATGATTTGAAATATTGACTTGATTTTTGGTATGAGAGTGTATAATCATAGGTTACAGATGAACTTTGAAATTCACTTGTTATTCTTAGTCTATTACTGAGGGATTAAAAAAGGGTGAAACATTTGCGAGCCTCCTTAATATTCACGGCGGGGACATTCGTGTCGTTCCGACACATCTAGTTCGATTAGATTTTGGAACTATTCTCAGTGTGGTATTTTTTTTTCTCAAAATAAAATAATAAAACATGTAAGTTGCAGACTGGTGTTTAACGTCAATAAAGCAGTGTGCCAATCATATTCATGACGAGAACAAGTTAACAAAAAAAGGTAGATAAAAGGACATGCAATACAATGGCCACATGTAAAGCACAAAAACGACAAACAATGATCTACAAAACATTACACAAAAAACTAAAGATTGAGCAATATGAACCCCACAAAAACAAAGGTGAGCTCATGTGCTCCGGTAGAAAGGTTCTGCTCCACTGGTCGTTTTACTCTTGTTGAAAACCCGATGAAAAATCAAGAAAGAGGAAATGCGGACCGGATTAGGACTACGACAAACGGAGCTTATCCAGTATGTAAACATTCCTGCTCCACTAGTCACCCGTCGTGTTACTTGAAACGGCAGTCCTATGCAGAACAGATTGAAAAAATAAAATAGCATTTTCATACCTGCTTAAAAAGTGATTTATTGTATATAGTATGCCACATCATTGTGTCTGTCCCAATCCAGGACCAGGATGTTCAACGCCATAATGTCTTGGTTTTTTGTGTTCAGTGATTTGAGGCGAGACAGCTGATTGTTCGTATTGTTGATTTTGGTAGAATTGCTTACCATCACAGTTTGAACTATCATTTTATAACGACTACATAATGATTCACACGTGTCATTTGGACAGCATGGTACAAATTTTAGATTTATTTATTCAATGTCACAGAAATTGACAATTAGATATACATTTAATTATTTCAGGTGGGAAGCATTTTTTCTTTAAAACAATGTGGTGCTTAAGCCGTGGTTAATCCAAATTTACTACACAATCCAAGCAGGTTTCTGTTTTACACATTAACAAAGTACTATTGTATGTAGTATTCTTTCGCTACAAGAAGAGTCTGAAAATACCAAAGGGTTAACTCTAATTATTGATTTTGTTCACGGGACAGTTTTCATTTAATCGATGGGTGCCACTAGTGGAGTATGAACCGTTAACCCTAGCGAAGCACCTGCTTACATCCCTTTGTAGGAGAAAAAAGGGGGGGGGTTCGTGTTACTAAAAGTTTAGTTTCTTGTGCAATGTTTCGTCAACCATTGTTTGAATTGACTTTCTGTCATTTTTCTTTTGATTATTGTATTGTCTGTCATTCTTCGATTCACCGCCACTGATGTCCCATTTTGCATTTTCGAACTTTTCTTCCAACCTATAATTATTATGTGATACGTTTAGTAAGCACCAGTTATTGCATCATAAAACAAGTTTTTTTACCACACCATTTTAAAGATCAACACAAATATATCATGTGACAGATATTATTGTTGACAATTGTGAAAGATAAAACGTTGTTTTATTTGTGATACCAGACATTGGTAGCTACTTGTAACTTAATCGATTCGAATCTATCGCTGTATTATGTTTGTTCATTGTTTACACAGCTGTGTGACTAACCTTATCTCCATAGATGGGTGTCTAAAAAGGATGAATAAAATATAATGTATTGACAAAAATGAATATTGATGTGCCAAATGTAAATGAACATGAAAGACTATCAGACATTATAATTTGACACATATTAAAGTAAGGGAACAGTAGGAGCTAATTCATGTAGTTAAACAAATGGACATATGAGCTGAAGTTTAAGAAACGGAACGGATAGTGCATAAAGTGGGCAAATTTTGCTTTGGAACATGCTGATCGATCACTCCTAACAATTTGTAGTCTCATTAGGGTCTGCTGTTATATTATCAAAACAAGAAACACACATACCTCCTGTCATAAAGGTAAGTTGGGTAATTATACCACCCTTAGCTAATAGTGGTCGCCCTTTTTCACGTTGTTGTATTCTGAAGTAGGGAAAATGGGTACCATGTCTAAATCCATGGGTTCTTTAGGAACGAACGTGCAATAGTGAGTGAGTGATTGTTGTTTAACGTCAATTCAGCATTCTTTTAGCTATATCATGGCGAGAACAAGTTAATTTTCAAACAGATGATGATGAGGTCCGCTTTGAACTATACCAACGCGCTCGGACACATTATCCTGATTCTGAATCAATCAGTATTTGTTCTTTCTTCTTAATACTGCGTGCTTAGCGGAGAAGCAACAAATACCAATGTTATAGTCTTTGGTTTGATCCACAAACATATTTAAAACATAGTGTGGCAACTTTCTTCTCTCATGTCGCCTTTTTAACCATGAATTCATGAATACGTTATATTTTTTTTTTTTAATTTTTATTGTCACACATTTATGGTTCCAAACTATTAATCTTACTGTCTTAATCGAATTTCCATTGCCGGTTTTAGCTAGAGGGCTCTTTTATTTTCAAGAAATTGGCATTAAATTTGATTTTCAATCCTTTAAAGAATTTTTCGAAATTCAAATTAACGTGGAAGAGTTTGACATTTAATTTCATTGCAAAAGCCATTGGAGTATTTGTTATTGTGAACCAAATATTCTGACTGATTCAATTATTTTTGACAGATTATATCAATATTTGGAAGAAAAACATGATTTGTTCAAAAGGAAACCTCGATAGCTTTGAAAACATTTGCAAATTATCTGTAAACAAATGTTAATGTTTGTATTCCTCCTTTCATGTTGTGTCACTGAACAATGAAAAAAAAACACTCGATGTTGAAGGTTCACATTCATAGAGTAAAACGGCATATGAATGAATAGTATTAATCATGGGCTAGTGTTTTAGGTCAGATTTATTCAATGGCAAGTTCGTGCTAAATATGTCTAAAATTGATTAATTGATTTTTAATTACGATAATTTGTCTTTTTAGAAAAAATAAATTCGTGACAATTTTGTAACTTCATTACTTTTTGGAGAACATTATTGCACATTTCAAAATCAATTTAATTACAGACTTGACAACGCATAATTAAAACAACTCGATCAACCATAATTCCTGTAACCTAAATATCTAAATATGACCTTACATATCTCTCCGAGGGAATCCCTGGGTATAGATGAAAGATATAGTTTCTCCATTGTTGTGTACATGCCCTACGGAAGGAAAATTCAAAATTCACATATCACAAATTACAGATCTGACAACGCAAAATAAAACAACTCGATCAACCATTATTCCTGTAATAAGAATATCTTACTTTCCATTACTCCCGGAAGGAATACCGGTGTATAGATAATGGATCTAGTTGTTCCGTTTTTGGTACAACCACTACTGAGAGAGGGACGAATCAAAAACCTAACTCGCCGATATAATATGTCACTACTAAGTACGACTTCCATAGAAAATGTCACGCTCCCTGCACGAAAAAGAAAGACAACTTGCGTCAGATCTATGTCATGCAATAACAAAATGTTCTGTCGATAAACCCAACCCAATGCTATCTTTTTACAATTTATTGTTTGTATTAAAGGAAAACCCGATTACCCACATTGAACCACAGTTTGTCTCCAATCACTTTTCCACGTGTGGGAATCAGATTTTAGTTGTGATCGGCACCGATTGTGCAGGTAGATATAATCTAACTATCTAAGATGTAATGATTGTAGCTACGACGACCTCTATATTCCTCCTGTGATGAAAAGAAAGCTTAAAAAGATGCTGGAAATCGTCAACAATACCACTAATATCAACAAAACAAACAATCACATCTCACCATAGGACATTTATATGTATTTGTACAATAATATCCCCAGCAAAGCTATTGTAAATGCGGCCTCTAATATCACTTGCAGGCCGCTAATAGAGGCCTATGATACAGGCCGGTAATAGGGACCGATGTTACAGGCCGCTGTACTTTAATAATTTGACCCATATTTGTGACAAGGTTAATATAGTTCACCTGGTCACAATAAATGGGGAAAGTATTTAAACTCCCTCTCAAACAACAAAGTTACAATTTCCCTGTATAATGGTTTCTCAAACCATGCAACTGATATAAATGATTTTTTGTGAAAAATATTGGGTTATTGGTAGTTGTAGTTTTTCTTAAAAGCTATTTTTTATGAAAAAATTCTCAATATTTTTGTCCAATCTACCTGATAAAGTTTTTATTATCAAAATAATAATGAATATTTTTACTTAAGACAGCAAAATTTTCAAACTTTAAAGATAAGTAGCCATTTGTAAAAAAAATAACATTGATTCTTTGAACGATCGCAAAATAATTGGTTGTAGAAAAAACATTTTGTCTATTTTTGTTGCACTCCTGACATTTTATATATTTATAATAAAGAAAAAAAAAGAAGAAAATATCACATTTTAAAATGCCAACATTGAACAGTGATGTTACTGTTAACTCAAACAATAATTTTTACCTGTTTTCAATGACATATTTGTACAGAAATGACAGTATTTGGAAATTTGTAACAATTTTTTGCCATACCACTTCTTTAATACCCAGTTTTAGCAGCAATATTTTTAATTATGTACATTTGAAAATTTGTATTATACCACTCTAATATATTAGATAAATCATAAATAAATAATTCGAATATTTTTATAGGCTAGAAAAAGCAATTTATTATAAATTATCATTATTTTATCAATGGTACTATTTTATCAGGATATGTTGCACTCCTGACATTATATTGCCATCAAGAAAAAGAAGAGTTATTAACTTAAAAACAATTCACAGGGGAAAAAATCAGTTGGTGTTCTTTCAAGCATTAGTTTTACCAAGTTTTAATGAGAATTGTTTCTTAAAGTAATATTTTTCTAGTTATTTGTAACATGTTTACAGCCATACTTCTCGAATATTCCAGCTTATTTTTGAAATATACTATACAAAAACATTTAAAACATGTATTAATCTAAATTAATATTGAAAATAGATGTTTAATGTACAATTACAAGTATTTTTTGGATACTTAGAAAATTAATTATATCAAATTTCAATGATTTTTAAATATTTATGTCAGGAGTGCAACATATACATGGTTAACCCTAAATTATCTATAAGAAAATAGATAAATGCATTTATCATAAACTTTATCAAGTCAATTAATCTCCAATAGATAATGAACCTAGAAAACATATCCCCTTGTCAGAGAATGTCTCTAGTATTAATACCTAATAGATATTAAAGCATGAGACCATTTAAAATGAACAAAAATGCTTTATTACATAAAATTAAAAGCACATAAAATGCTATTGGCACTTTTAATTTTTTCAAACATTATTCTAAACTTGACAGAATCTTATGTTATTTAAATCATCCATATAAAAAGCTATAATTTAGACTGTGTAGAAGATCACTTAAAACTAGTAGCACTCCTGACATGAATCAAATGCTTCTGTGAGAGATATTTTATGTATCTCAAACAGGTAAATGGGTTTTATCTGTTCTCTTGGTCAGTCTCTGTTGAAATAGAAAGACAAATGTGATTTTAGTTACATTTAAAAGAAAATATGTCTAAGAAAATATCAAATGTTGAACTCCTGACATTTGAGGGTGCTGCCTTTAATGTGACATTATTGGCCTTACTACTGATTTTAGTGTATCCTTTAACTATCGTTTTGAAGCAGCAATGATGTATTAAGATTTATTTATACCCCATATCTTTGAAAACTAAAAGACAACATTTCTACAATGTAATTTAGGAAAACTTGCATAAATGTTTGTTGCACTCCTGACTAGGTACATCTTTTTTACAAAGCCATATTTTTATGCAATAATAAATGTGAAGCATGATCTATTGCTATCTTATAGTATGTCAACATATCAAAGTTTGTGATGAAATAGATTTTGATAACATATTGTTTGATTTAGCACTGTGGTAGGTTGTTGAAAATTAAGGATTTTTTAAAGTGTCACAAAAAAGGGTTGCACTCCTGACAATTTTGACATGTTTTTTGGACATTTTTTTTTTGTTATTCTAGATATCTTAAAGATTTTTTGCAGTAACTAACATCAAATCTTTTCAGATCTTTTGAACTATTTAGATCCAATAAATCATAAAAATGAGTAAATTAGACAGCCATAACAGTAGGAGCCATTTTTTTTAAACTGCCCTTAACAAACATGGTCGCCACAAGCGATTCTTGCAATCGTAACTACTCGGCCATTCTCGCTACCCTACAAATAACCTCGTACGTAGATAGTAGAAATTCTTCTTAAATTGTTTGCCAGAAGTTAAGTTAAGTTAAGCCGCACAAAAATATAGTCCACGAAAATCCAATATGGAAGACATACTAAGTGAAATCTAATCATGCAAAACTAATTAAAACTTTAACTTTTATCCATGAAAATAATTGAAATATAGAAAATTGTTTGAAATATAACTTTATCAAACTTTCATGTAACTGACATGTGAAAAGTAGTGCAATTTATACGCCTAATGCATACGAGGTTATTTGTAGGGTAGCGAGAATGGCCGAGTAGATACGATTGGCTATTCTTGTTTCTGATTGGCAGATTTAAATAAAATATATTCTCCTCTAACAGTTCTTAGCCAAATGAACCGAAACTTGGTATGAAGCAACTATGGAAGGTCTTCTATAAAGACTGCTCATTTCATCCCGATCCGTTAACAAACATGGTCTCCACAGACAATTCTTGTTTCTAATTGGCCGATTATATAAAAATCTTCTCTTCTCAAACTGCTTAGCCAAATGAACCGAAATGTGGTAGGAAGCAACTATGGAAGGTCTTCTATAAAGATTGCACATTTCATCCCGATCCGTTGACAAACATGGTCGCCACAGACAATTCTTGTTTCTGATTGTCCGATTTCTAACAATCTTCTTCTCTGAAACTGCTTAGCCAAATGAGCCGAACTTTGGTGGGAAGCACCTATAGAAGGTTCTGTCTGTATTAAGTTTCCTCAAAGCAGAATGAAAGGTGAACGACATAGGCTCAGACTACTGAGCCTCTATTTTCAGTGAGCAAAGCACGAACATTTGTCGTATTACAACTTGTAGCGAACGTTGCATTAATCGAGTACAACTAACATTTTCTTTGTATACAAACTGCCAAAATCGTCCGTGCGGAAAGGAATTCAATACTACAGCCTTTTTTAATTTGCTTATCTGTAATGTTAATGTAACCATTATACTGTGAAGAAACTTAAATATCGTATTCATGAAGTTATTTCCACAGAGTGACTTACTTCGTTATCAACGAGTATGAAATTAAAATATTGCCTTATAAAAAGAATCTCCCACCACAGGCACTTGTTTCATTAACAAAATATATGCCCCTCCTCTTCCTTACTTCAAGGTAAACATCTGCCCTTTACCCCTTCCCCACTTCGCCTCAATATTTTTCGCTTATTTGTGATCCTTTCGCTGACCCAATTATATCGTTACACTCCCGAGATATTTCTCTTTTCGACTGCCACATTTAAATATAAATACCGGGCCCCCTCAGACGAATTGGACAAGAATATTCAGCGAAAGTCGCATTTTCTATTTTTGAGTCACTGAAGCGGATACAGTCACTTTCGGTTCGTTCTAAATTGATTTAGAAACTAAAAAAAAAGGTGTTTTAAAAATCCAATGTCAGTAATTTGGAGTTGAACATATTTTTATAATCTGCATTGGAACTAGTATCTGTATTTTAAAGGCTTACTTTACATTTGAAAGGAGATGATCATGATGTCATTGTTACACATGGCCGGTCTAGAGAATTCCGAATGCATATGAAAAATCCAGAGCAAACCGGAAGTGGTTGTATCCGTTTCAGTGACTGAAAAATAGAAAATGCGACTTTCGCTGAATATTTTTGTCCATCGTCTGAGGGGGCCCCGGTATTTATATTTAAATGTGGCAGTCGAAAAGAGAAATATATCGGGAGTGTAACGATATAATTGGGTCAGCGAAAGGATCACAAATAAGCGAAAAATATTGAGGCGAAGTGGGGAAGGGGTAAAGGGCAGATGTTTACCTTGAAGTAAGGAAGAGGAGGGGGCATATATTTTTTGAATGAAACAAGGGGTACCGTGAAGCAAGTGCCTGTGTCTCCCACTACTCAATTGGTGCGTCTGGACAACTACTTAAAGTGAGTGTAGCGTATTGAGCACCAATCGTGATGTCAGTGCCACAAAAAGCATTAAAAAAATCAAGTGTTCGCGACAGTAGCAATTTAACATAGAAATAACGATTTTTTTATTGTTCAAAGTAGCTGAAATTAGCAGCCATGGCAAATATTCATACTATGGATCAGTATTTATCGCCTTTGAGATATTTCCTATTCATAGCTATTGTTAAATTGCAATATAATGCTCAATAACAATAAGAACAGTGGTATTTACATACTGACAAACCCGGTTATTTATAAATGACCCAACCGGTTTGTATACATGTTTACATTTTGACCAAGCCGGATTTCAAAAACATCTGTTGACATCATGTTTTAGGGTATAACTAGTTACTAATTGACTTTTCATCAACAAAATAGTATTTTTAAGTAAAATCAATCATTCATCAATATTTTTTTCTTTTTGGGCAACATTTAATTCATTCGTAAATGCAAGATATAGCGATATTTCAGTTGATTGTAATGATTTTGAAGCCGGATTCCTTATAACTTATAGAAAAATCTAATTTTACACTGCAAAAATAAATGATATTTGGACAAAAAATGAAATTAATAATAATAACAATCATAAAGCATCATAATTCAAAACATTATATACACAGTATATTTATAAATACTTACGATAACTATCCGTGTCTGCTTTAAAAATACCACTTTAAAATATCCCGGATGTTGACCAAACATTTTGGATCGGAGCTCTTTGACGACAGTGACTTCGTTCTTTTATAAAAAAGTTCATCAAAATGCAACTGCTAAAGATCCATCGCTGTATATAGTGATCTCAAAAAATGCATAGAAATGCACATTTAATTGTATATTAACCCAAAGTATTAAATAATTTATTTTTTTTAAGTGTAAAAAAAAAGAAAACAAAAAAGAAACGAGATGTATGATATCAATTTATTTCGTTCATATTATATAATTTCCGCATGTTCAATGTGTTTATTTAGCATAAAATGTCCATATTCCGCGTCAGATTTGATAAAATGTTATTTTGCGAAATGTGTTCGTCTATCAGCGTATGAATGCTTACACAAATATATTTGTATGCATATTATTACATACCTTTCTTAAATGACCAGTCAAAAACTTTGCAAATCAAATTGACGAGCGAAATCGGTTTCCACATCAAATATGTGTCAGTTATCATTGTGTTCATCCAATTACATGTGTACAACAGTTACCTGTTATTGTTTGACCTTGAACGGTCGAACGATTTGTATAAAGTCGCACTCGATTGACAATAACACGATCTATGTTTATAAATATAATTTATTAAATTGATTTTGTTTTATTCATTTTAGATAATAATAACATTATTCTTATAAATTATATAATACCTGACATTTTTTTTAAATGCACAATGGATTGGTGATATCAATAAATCAATTTTTAAGTTGTAGTCGGATTACATGCCATACCATTTGTTTTTTCAACAACACTATTAGTGTACAAGTTAGATACATTATTATTGAAACAAAAGAAGCGGCCCGTGTTATAAAGCCATTTTCCCCCATAGTAAGTTTTACCCCCGGAAAAATGGCGAGGGGGAAAAACTACTATAGCAGCGTTATAGAGCCATTTTTCCCACGGAAAAATGACTATATAGTAGGATTTCCCCCCGGAAAAATGGCTATATAGTGGGATCCCCACCCCGGAAGAATGGCTATATAGTAGGAATCCCCCCCGAAAGAATGACTACATAGTAGTCCCCCTCTGAAAATGGCTTGTATATTCAACTTAGTTGCTCTGTTAAATTTTACTACCACTTGCCAGTGCCACTTTTGGTCGACTATTAGTGTTGATGGGTTTACTAACCAAGTAGCTTGGACATGGATGATCCAAATGACTTTGAATGGGGTTTCCCAAAAGCAAAAAATAGGGCATCTAATGGGACATTATATGATACGCCATCACGTTTCGCAAGTAATTGAAGCGCGAAATGTGGGTCAAAGTGACCTACTTTTGCCTGGACGCTGAACTACCATCCCAGATGCATCTACAATCAAGTTAACATGATCCTACAACTTATAGTTGCTGAGTTATGAGCGTGGACGGGAACGCTGACGTGCACATGGACGCCGAGGGTACTCCAATAAATTTTCTCAACGTCGTTGAGGCGAACTAAAAAAAATATTGAACAGTCCTTTTTTGGTGCTACAACAGCCCTTTTAAGGGCTAAAAATTATTTAAACCAAGTCACCACCAGTTCCTTTCCTGAAAATTATATAAACGTTCACCAAGGAAGCCGACCATGCAGGCCTGTTTATGTCACATTTTTTTAAACATGGTCTTGTGTAAAAATAAATCACGTTTGAAGTTATTCACGTAATTTGTTACTTTACCTTAAAATTCGAAATAACTTCATTGAACAAAACAGGCTCTGTATTAAAATTCTGAGACACTGTTTTAAGCTTTCTACTAGCTCTTCAGATTGCAAGTAAAATATTTACTCTACCTAGCTAAGTTCAAATATATGAATGTTCAATTGAATTTTGCTCAATGAGTTAGGTCGTTGGATCTAACAACTTATACAAGCCTATCACCAATACGGCGTGGGTTCGCGCCCGGTTTTGTAAATTACAAAAAAGGGTGCACTCGACTCGCAGCCGCAAGTGATAAAGCTTACCAGTTGCTTGCCCATGGTCGGTGGTTCTCTCCGGGTACTCCGGCTTCCTCCACCACTAAAACTGGTCGCCGTGATATTGCTGAAATATTGTTGAAAGTGACGTTAAAACACCAAAAATCAAATCAATCAATCAATCAATCAATCAATCAATTGAATTTTCAATTTTTCTTCCAAATAAGTTCATGCAATATTTTGACCTCCAATAATTTGTGACAAAAAGAAGAAGAAGTGAAGAAGTTGTTTTTGTCTATAAACTGCGCCAAACTTTATGATAATATACAAACTATTAGGCAAGATATGAAAGTTCAAAGCAGGTTTGCCAGAGGTCGACAAATATTTGTATTGTTCTACCTTGGTGTACAGTCAACGATGAGAGATGACACCCAGAAATATGTTCAATTTACATGCAATACAATAACCTGCACAATGAAATCACATTATAGAATGGGTTTGGCTTTTATCACATGACGAAAGATAATATTCGCGTTATTTGCAATTAACAAGTCTACATTTACAATATCAGCAAAGCATACATGTACACATAAGCGTAATACATGTTTATGTAAAAGATTGACACCTTATTTAGAAATGTAAATTTACTTGTAAGTATATTCACAATAACCGTTCATTGTCATTCAATTTGATGATATTTGTTATTCATAATTTAAATTCTTGAGTGTTTTTTTGTCAGTGATTTGATGTTATAATATAATATAGATGAAATGACAGACAGACGGATGGACGGATGGACATACTGATCACTGTAGGGTGCCGCCATTTTGATGATAGGACCCAAATTATTTGTTATTGATAAATCTGGATTTGCGTGCGTCATTTGGACTTATTTGGTCTTAATTGAAACATAGATCTCCTTAGATATTTAATGTATGATTTATGTAAATGAATTTTCTTCATGAAATTTATTAAACAAATAATGTAGATATTATTATATGCTTAATTGCAATCAAAACTATCACAGCTACAAAAATATTAAGTATAAATTATGACTTCAAAGACTTGATATCCAAACAAATAATATTTCAATTTCAATTTATTTAGGGTTTCAAAAATTCCGTGAAAACAGTTTGTCGCCTTGTGTAAAATACAACAAGCTCTAAAATGTTAAATTATCTGACACAACTTTCAAGATTTCATATATGAAATTGCTTCTATGAAAGACTATCACCATGTCCTCATGATTCGCATAAGATAAAGAAATAGTTTATATAAACCAAAACATAGGTATCTCATGAAGATTTCTTATACAAGATTAAAAATAGATGTAAATTTCAATAAAGATATTATATAAAAAGCAAAATGTAAATTATAATTTTCAGAAACATTTATTTATGATGCTCGTACATACATGCATATTACAAATTATCTGATAAATAGCAAGTTGTAATCTTTCTGGGGTGGATCCAGAGACTCTGTTGACGGGGGGGGGGCTCAATTATGGAGCAATATTTGCGATAATTGATGGAACCAACTGTAGTCCCAAAGCGGTTCTGGCGTGTAGGTCGGTAAACCTTGTGTTCATTGCATTTAGCGTACAGTAGAGAAAAGGTACAGTTATTGACTTCCTAAAGTTGCCTTCCGGACTCTCTGCTTCAACATTATCTCTCATTATTTGTCTCCCGCATATTCTAGGTTTTTTAACCTCTATGTCTAGCGGTTCACATATTTTAGCACTCCTCGCAAAACACTGGTGGTTGAATTGTTCAACATTTGCTCTGCAGTCTAGTGAACTCTGAATTAAATTTACGCTTTTTAAGTCTCTGCCTATGTCAAGTGATCTCTCTTGTAGTGATCTTGTAGAGGACCTTTGTAAGTTGGAATAACTTGTGTCCGATCCAAATGTTATATAGTTAACAATAAAATAAGTTTAATCTAAATCTAGTGATCTGCTGAGCCCTTTCTTAAAAGCCAGGCACATTTGAACAATAACAATTGTTACAACAAAATCAAAGTTGCAAATGGAATTCAACAAAGAAGTTACGTCAGCTTCTTCTGGTCTGGTGTATGTGTGTTTTGGCAGTTTTGTAAAGTGCTCAAGGGTTTGAGCAATAGCACGGAAAAAATCTAATTTAAGTCTATTTTATTTCTAATTAATATTAAATATTTTATATGTATTTATATTTTCATTTAGGGTTTAAAATACCCGGTAAGCTGTATTCATATATTTTCAAAACGGAAACTCGTGTATTTTTTGTGTTTTTTTTTTTGTAATACAGCAACATTTGAAAGAGCCTCAATTTACAGGTGTTGGTGGTTATACCTATATGAAATTGTGACACTAGACATGTTTATATAACGGTTTAGACAATACCTGATTAATTGGTATTTTGACAACACATTCATAAAAACTTCAAATAAACTTGAAAATTTGATTTAGCATAATTACTTATAATTACCTCTTTGACGATTAATTCAATGCAAAGAAATTAATTTGTATTTTCTTTTACTTTCATCACATAGATCGAAACCGTTCGATTAAAAGCCATATCGTGACGTTAACTAGCCTTGAAAAGCGTATGTTAATATATGTGCTTGACTTATTCGACGGGGGGCTGAAGCCCCCAAAGCTCCCCCTTGAATCCGCCACTGTATTCGTAAAATTTTGGATTTTTTTTTAAAGAATAATTTAATGGGGCTTGTATCTGATATTCAGATATATGTGATATTTCTGCTTTTTATTTTGGTGCTGATTTTCCTTTTAATATTGGATTATATGATAATGTTTTCATTACTTGTGGGTTACTATGCAACTTTTTGTCCTCTGAATTATATATCAAGGACAAACATTCAAATGGTGTGGAATTTAGTAATGGTGATTGTTACATAATTTGGTGTCATAAATAATACCTTAATTACAAATTTTATCAGATAATTAACTGCTAGTTTATTATCCCCAATAGACTTTCACGTGATGTTTGAAATTATTTGATATATATTATTAAAATGTGCAAATGTATGTTATAATATTTACTAATAGTATAAGATGGAATCAATATTGGTCATATATAAGAGAAGACATATTTTATGAATAATAGGAAAATGATAATTGCTGTTTATAGTTTACAATGTACTGTTTGTTATTGCATGTAATGATCACATTACAACTGAATTGTAATTCATAGTTCTGATTAAGAAATAAATTAAAACATATAAGAGATATTGGACAGATGCACACGAGACAAAATAACATAAAACACTAATGTATTGGTTGTCATGACATTACATGTAATCAGTAATGTAATCGATTGCATTTACAAAGTGATTGTAATTTAATCGATTACATTTGAAAATTGATGTAATCGTAATGTAATGTAATCATGAAAATTGCAAAGTAATTGTAATGTAATCGATTACATTTGAAAGTAATTGACCCCAAGTCTGGTGAGTGAGTGACTAGAACTTCACTTAACGCAATTTCTGAAAAAAATAACGTATGTACAATTATATCTTTAGATGTAAATATAAACTACATGCTACCAGGAGCCTGAATCGCTCACCTGGCAAAACAACACCTTATGACCCTTATGCAAAATGTAATTTCCACAGGTGGGTTTTTGGGACTTTAAGGGTATGCATATGGAATATGCACTTAGGAAATATCTAGACGGATTGACAAAGAAAAAGTATGGAAATTGGGTGATAACTGTATCCACCAAACAAACGAATATAAATATATGGGGGTATATGTAACACGAACTCTTAAATCAAACTATCATGTCCAAGCGTATATCAAAGATAATATGGATAACAAAATTAATTTCATGTCCCGTATTCTTGCTGAACACGGCAATCTTAATCGTGTTGAGTTCGGAGACGCGTTATGGAATTCAGTTCTCCGACCTTCAATTTCACATTGTTGTGGAGCTTGGCTTACATCCTCTAAAGTAAACGAAGATTTGTTAAGTAGCATACAATTTCGAGCGGCGAAGATCATAATGAAAACAAAGGTGAATATGTCTAAAGCGGCTCTTCTTATCGAGCTTGGGTGGGAACCTATCAATGATTTTTTTAATAGACAGAGAGCCTCATATTTTTCTTATATAAATAACTTACCAAATAAAAGACTCTGCAAGATAGTTTTTGTTGAGATGCACGCTCTTTCCGCTCATGCTTGGGACTACTTACCTGCTTTTCAAACCGTATTTGAATCAGTAGGACTTGACTATTTGTATCATGTAAACGACTTTAACAAAGAAAGGTTTAATGCTTTTATGGGTCAGTTCTCCTCCACAAAACTAAGAAATGAAATCACGAGTAAACGTTCTCTCCGTGACTATGTTACATTCTATAGACACAAAGGGAAGCAACCCTATCTCGAAGATATGAGAGATTTTGAGGGATCTAGACTTAAACTTCCTTGTCGAACCAATTCGCTGTGCTTAAATAATTTGTTAAACAAAATGAGTTTAAAAAACAGTAACAAATGCTCTCTATGTGACTGTAATGTAGTAGAAGATTTATGTCATTTCCTCTTGTTATGTCCTGCATTAGAAAAAATAAGAAGGCCTCTTTTAAATGATATCTCGTTTAACACTGTGGAACTTGATTTTGTGGACCTACCTAATTATATAAAAATTAAATTGTTGATTGGAGATTGTGGTTTTTATATAAAAGAAATTGAAGGCATGTATTTAGATGTAATTGGAAGAAATCTTTTAAAGAAGTTATACCATGAAAGAAATATCATTTTAGCACAATCAAATGTTTTATGACTTAACTCGTTGTTTCTTTTTTCTATTATTTTTATAGATATCACTTGTTTTATTCATCATGTATGTTTGTATTCAACTATTGTCTGTATTTTACTTTAAGACATGTTTTATACATTATGTAGATTTTTTTAGTTTTATGTATATGATGACTTTTTATGTATTGCCAATTTAATAATATATAGTTATATTGAAATACTAATTTCACACTATGAACATTTTATTCTACATATTTTCGCTTTTATACTATGTGTCATTTGTAAATATAACTTTGTATCTAATGGACGCAGCCACTATTACCCCGGTAGTGGTTGCCCCCGTTGTAAAGGGGTAGATTTGCAAATAATATATATATATATATATATATATATATATGCATATAATATGAGAATTAGAAGTATTCAGAAAAGAATTTTTCGTATGTGTCAAGATATGCATCATTGATGAAAATATTTTTTTTTAAGAAAGGTGTTTTCGAAGAGGTTCGCATCGCTATACTTTTTTTTCAATGCGTTATATTCTTTTACATTTTTGGTATGAGATGGATTGAATAATGCATTTGATTATTGACCAACCGTAGTTGACGATACTTGCAAATATGGTGTTTTCGAAGAGGTTCGCATTGTGAATTTTTTCAATCCGTTTGTAACGCAAGGAAAAAGCGTTTTGTTCTTGGACAAAATTGACGGGATGTGCATTTAAATGTACCCTGTACCCGAATATATGCAATAAGACCCCTCAGAACTATACCCAAATCTATGCAGTTAGGAAATTAGTACCTAAATGTGCAGATTTGTCACGGACTGAAATAAGATTAACTAGAGCGACTATAGTATGTTAGACTTTGCCTTTGGTTTTTGAAAGTTGAAATTAAAACGCGAAGGCACCTTCCCTAGCTCAGGGTTTCGCCTATTTTCCAACTTGGAATATCGGCCTCCCCCCCACAAGACTGGTGTCCTTGCGAGAACTCCATATCTGTAAAACAGTCTTTCATCTCGCCGTCGGACAACTTGCCTTTAAGCTTACCATACCTTCACATTCGCGTTGTGAGTTCGACCTACGATTAGGCTAGGTTTAAGGTAAGGTTTAAAATTAGGATTAAGCTAAGGCCTAGGTTTAGGGATAGTGTTTGACCGAGGGATTCGGTGAGGATTAGGTCTAAGGGTTGGGTAAGGTTTAGCCTAGAGTTGGCATACTTTAAAGGTCGTGGTTGGGTAAGTTTACGTTGAAGTCAGGGTTATGTTAAGACGAGGGGGAAAATTGACTATATAACCATTTTTCCGGGGGGAAATTCTACTATATAGCCACTTTTCCCCCTGTCGAAAACTGGGGGTGGGGTGGGGGAGGGGGGAAATGGCTATGTTCAATGATATAGTCATTTTTCCGGGGGGGGGGGGGGGGGGGGGGAGAATGGCTATATAGTCAGTTTTCCTGGGGGAAATGGCTATGGGAAAAAACTACTATAGGACAGCCGTATTGGATATCACGGGTATCTTTTTCAGCATTCGTACTCAGGTGACGGAGTACTCATGCGGAAAAAGAAACCCGTTATATCTTTTGTTTCAATAGTACTGTATCTTATACATATTTCTAACGGCAATATAATATTATGAAAACTATTTATAATATCAAACTGTTTTGGCAATGCTAGACTAATATAATGATTTCTATGTTAATTTCCCAGGGACATTGGTATGAGACTATATTACAGATTATTTACATTCGTATTACCAGGAGATGATATAGATTAAATTTCATTACCAGTGGAATATTACGGTAAATTCGAATAACGAAAATAAAAATTTAAACATGATATCTTACATATTGAATCTTAATTGGATTGTTCGTTCATGAATATTTTAATATTGGTATGTGCATGTGTGATAGACTTAACTCTAAAATATGTATATTACCAATTCTTTCCTGAATTAAGAGTGCGATTGCTTGGTGAATCTAATTTGCAAATTTTGAACATTTTACATAGCAGTGGCAAAAACCAATATATATATAATATAATGCACACGAGGCATTCCTGCTGTAAGAACCTTCATGGGGTACGTTCCTTGTCAAAGATGGGAAAGTCAAATAGCAAAAAGTCATGGGAGAAAGTAACGTGACCAACGAGCTTAAATAGAAATAGCTTATTTAATTAGAAATATGTATTTCTTCATCATTATTTGTTGATAAACCAGGGACCGTCGTGGTCGTGATCGCATGTTAGTTGGATTTACAACTACATATGCAATCAGTGTCTACTACCACTAACGTTGTGAGTTCGAATCCCGCTCAGGTGAGGTGTACTCGATACAACATTATATAATAAAGTTTGTCAGTGACTTGAGACAGGTCGGTGATTTTCTTCGGATAATCCCGTTCCTCCACCATAAAAACTGACTTTCACGATATAACTGAGCTATTGTTGAAAGTGGCGTTAAACACCATAGCAATAGACATCCAACAGTCCACCAACTGTTTATTAGCTGCATTAGTTGTCTTTCACTTGTAAGGAATGTCGCATTTTCCACTTATTTATGTCCCGCGCTATCGGGTGAGTGTATTTGATTCGTATTGCACTACTAGCGGACACTCCATTTGGAGAAACTAGGTTTATTACCCGAGGTCAAATACAAATGTTAAATTAAAAGGACACTGCAATGTTTAAAAACAAAAATTAGGATATACAAATATATAAGGATTCTCAGAACTTACATCCTTTCCAAAGGAAGGTTTATTCTGGTTAATGCTCAGCAGAAAATAGAGGATGACACATTCGGTTGGATATGACTAGTATACAACTAATATAATACCAACATATTTTATATGCTAATAAATATTGCATTAAGAAACACTCAAGCCACAAATACACATTGTAAAATGATCAAAGTCACATAACTATGGTTATTTCAGAACAAATGAATTGCATATATTTGAAGAAGAAAAAAACCACGTTGATTGCTGACTGTTTATCTTGGAAAAAATACAAAATCTTTATCATATTACAAATATAGGTTGTTGGCCATGCAATTTGTCAATTCTTAATGAAGCAGAGAAGAAATTAAAGGTGTACTTGTGTAAGCATCGAATATTATAGCATTGTTTTTCCTTTTTCTGTTGGTCATTGTATTGTCTATACTTTCTCTATTTATTGGCTTCCTGTCACTCCTTTGGTATCTTTAAGAAAACATTGAAGATAGCCAAATTGGTATTCGGAAGCCGTAAATCGAAGGACAGACAATACAATAGCTAAAACAAAAAGGGCAAACAATGATCTACAAAACACTACACAGAAAACCACGGATCGAGCAACACGAACACCACTAAACACCGGGAGTGCTTCGGAAGGGTAGGCAGTTCCTTTTTCCACATTTTCTTTACATAGCAATACACAGACATTAACAGTCTTGTAAAGTTTTCTTTTATTATATTATTTTTATCTCATTTAAATGAGATACAGCTTGATTTAACTTTTTAATGAAACACATTTTATATTCCATTATATATTACATGACGTACAAGTATTATTATTTGGAGTGGTTATATTAAATTGTTTGATCTCGCCATCATATACTCGAATTAAAAATATGTACTGTAATTCTAGTTGAATTCGTATCAGACTAATTGTTATTTTCTCTTCTTTCGTCTGATCTAATTGCGTTTTAAAAATTCAATTTCAAACACATGTCAAATTTCTTTTGATTCGCAATAATTGTAATAATTTCAGCGGCAATTAAAAACTATTTTATCAATAATTCATAATAATTGAATCCGAAATTACATAGTTATGCTCTCATTTATTGATTTGGTAGCAATTATTTTTCAATAATTTATATCATTGTAGTGTTTTTACACGTCATTGGTTCATAATTAAAAGTTGTATAACACAATGCTCAGTCGGAGAGCAGACTCGATAATGGCGTCTTTTCAAATAATTTGTCACGTACACTTTTTACCGGAATCGGACACGTTTTAGAATACATCGACCAAGTGTTGAAAATTCACTCGTTTTAATCGTTGCGAGCGTCAAATATAACCGAGGAAGCGAGAAAAACATAGAAAATTGTTTCTTTCATATAAATTTGAGGCCCGGTGCTTGAACTTTTTGTAACAAAGGAGTAATGCACAAATTAAAACGACACGGAAATGGCGGAAGTTGTTTCAAAAAACACGAAAAATAAAAAATTGAAATATTTGCCGAAAGGGTGATGAAAAGTCATATACATAGTTCCATAGATTTCTATATTAGTATTTCAAATAAACATTTTCTGTAATTAAACATACACTAGAACTTTTTTCTGTCAGATGGATCGTGTCACATTTTGGATAGATTCAAGGGAGGTAACTATAATCATCACATACTCCGGAATTCTTTACGTTCTATCTATAGAACGAGTGTAAGTATGTAAATGCATGTTTTTTCAATAAAACAAATATTATTTTGTATTAAAAATGTTGAAATTAGTCAGAATAATTGTCTATTATATCTACAGCTATTAAATTGATCAAATATAATTTAACAGATGAGTCCAGATTTGAGATTTTATGGAACCACAACAGTAAGGAGCAATTACATTACTGTAAAAGTAATCCTGTTAAGCTGACTTTTCGGTCGAAATACATGTAAAGTTGTTCCATGAAGGTATAACAAAACAAGAATTAACTGTAATGGTCTACTAAATCTATCGAATGAACTTGAGAAAAAAACCAGTCATATTTTCATATGCAATGGTAAATCTTGGAATATTAAAAATTACTTTCAACTGTTTTTTAACATATAAGGCTATTCAAACACGTCCACCGGTTTTATTGGTGGATTCACCATACAAATCATGTATAGCGTCCCACCACGAGCATGTTGATGTCAATGTACTTGATACAAGTGATACTTTTTTCAATGTAAATGACCTTATAAAAGACAAATGAATGAAAATGATGATAATGAAAAAAATATAAAATTTTATCACATGCATAGTACATCCTTGTAATGACTCGTGTTAGCCAATATTTACTATTTTATGGATGTTTCTTTGAAAAAAGGGGCGAGGGGTGTAATGTTTTTAACCTTGTTTTTCTTAAAAAAGCAGATCATACTGTACTAAGATCCATTATTTAATAACTTTTTACAACATAAAATTCACAAAAACTTCAACTGATTTTTGTTATTAAAAATAATAAAACATGTGAATAATAGGAGAAAACCGGATGGGGCTCTAATTTAAAATTATAATTGAATCTGCTGATGTCATTACCATAGAAAATTTGCATACACAAATGTATCAGAATTTAAAAGTAACTTTATTCTTTCTAGAAGATCCTTTCCCTTAAATTAAATGGTCTTTCTTTGACTGTTTATACTTTTGTCACAAAAGCAACATTCTAGTTGGGGTTTGAAATTTCTATATTTCTTGTAGTGATCAATACAGAGAAAAAAAATTGACTAGATGTACATGCTTCGTTGTTATTCTGATTTAGCTAAATCTGAAAATACGACTGGAATAAGTCAACATTAACTGATGTCGAATGGTCACCATTTTTTCAACACATGGTCATGTGTTACAAAAAGCATACATGCTTTTTACTAGTCATTATTTTCTGCATTAACCGCAATTTGGAGTGTAAATTCACATGGGTCAAATGACACATTACCATAGCTGTCAAAGTTTGCTGTTGTTAAATTTAAATCATGTTTAAAATGCACAGCTTGTATCTATGGCTGATTCATATTTTCTCAATTTTCTTTTGCTTGATGTTGCTTCTGTATCGTGGGACATTTCGAGGGATTTTCTAAATCGAGCCTGACACATTCTACAAATACAGTCATCATCTTTGCCCCGGAATGCATATGCATTTTTGACAAAAGTATAAAACAGTGGTTGATTTCGCCCCTGTGAGAGGTGCCAGTAGCGCTTAGTCACATCTTCTCGTTTACAGTTTATGCAAGGGCCTGGTGGGCTGGCTTCATGCACCCCGCAGGGCTTTCAAATTTTTCAAATGTACCAGTACTTCACTATTTATAGGCAGTACTTTTTCTTCAAAATTGAACATTTTTGAATTTTCATGAATATCTTATACAGTATGTGGCGAAAAGTATTGCCACATGTAAAAAAAATCCCTATATAATCAACCAAAACCATATTTTTTCAAAAAATTATTGTGAAGTCATTTCTGGATACCCCGGTAGATTTTAACAAATTTTACACGAAAACATTCAGAATTGTCTATATTTTGACTGTTTATTTGCTCATTATGTTTATATGAGTGGTTTTTATTTGTACATAATTTAAACATAACAAATACAAATTTACTTTGATTTTCCTATATATTTCAACTAGAAATAAATCCTAAAAATTAACAATCCTGTTTAAATTATGTACAAATAAAAACCACTCATATAAACACAATGAGCAAATAAACATGCTGTACAACATTTTTTGAAATTAAGAGGTGCCAATTACCATTTTAAGTGGGTACCGTCCCTTACTAAAAGGCCTGCACCCGTTGAAAGTTTGACTTTGGTGGCATATTTCAGAAAAGGGGGGTGCATATAACCAAGTTTAGGTTGTAGTTGTGAACGCACGCGATTGACAGAATGGGATAAATGCATCGAATGTCTAGACAATTTGCATTGTACATCAAAGCAGTGTGTGTTTTACCTCACATGCCTACCGTTATTCCATTGTTTACATGTGTAAATATTGATTGTACGAGCAAAATGGGAGGAGCAAATTGTTCAACCTTGACTTTGTTTGGGTGACGTTGGAATATGGGCTATTTTTCTTAAACTGTTACGAGTGATGTAAATTCCCTTTTACCCAATGAAGTGTAGATATTATTCTGTCCAAGGAACCTTTTTTTTTCTTCATAGACGGGAACTTTTTTCTGTCAGATGCAAAAAGTGTAAACATACGCTACAAGAAAAAATTACGATTTTCCGAGGTAAAGAAAAAAAACGTTATTTTTACATTCATCGCAGACCGATTTTACACCAGACTGAAAATCATGACCATTAATAAATATAAATGTGATTTTTAATCATATTTCAATCATTTTCATTGGTTTAATAGAAAAAAAAACGTAGTTTTCCAAGTACGTATAATTGTTTGGGTTTGTGAAGCGCCATCTAGCAGAAAATATTTACGATTATCTCCCTTGGATTTTTAAATATTCCACGGACCGGAAAATTAGAATAATTGCGAGTCTGCTCTTCAGCTGCATGTGATATGATTGAGTACTATCCGGGAAATATAACCGGGGTGGCCGACTCTCATCAGCCACAATAGAATCCGGATGCGGTATTATATTTACAACACAAAGACAGCTATAGATGCTGGTGGAAACTAAAGTTATAGAACTTGTGTCTGGAATAAATGAAATCTTGGCATAACAAACAGTTTCTGCTTGCAGCTAGATGTTATGAAATTCATAGACCACCGACTATTACACAAAAGGGCACCAGTATATTCTGGTCATCTTATAACTGACAGATTGCCCATTTGGTGTTAAACAACAATCATTCACCACATAAGGCGAAGGTCGCTTGTGTTGTATTGTCTCGTACTTTGAAACGGAGGTAGATACATATTTTACCATGCATTAACTGAAGACACATTTGTATTTATTGCTTTATTATCAGAAGATTAAATCGGTTTTATTTCCAGTTTTCTTTGATATTTTCATTCTATGTTAAATTATAGATGCACTATCGGGGGCAATCTATTGGGAAATCACATTTAACATGATGTAAGAAGCTTCTCAAGAAGTTTTTCTTTCATTGTAGTTACAAATAAAAGTTAAGGGCCAACGTGATAGCGATCTTATGGTAGTTGCGTTTACAATAAAATGTTACCACTGCTACAGCTGTGAGTTCGATTTCCGATGTTTACTAAATTCAATTTTAGCTGATAAAGTATATGAGGTTGTTGGTTGTTCCACATCCCCAATAAATCAACCAAAGCAAACAAGATAAAGCTAGCAGCAATAGTGCCGCCGTGTACCAATCAATGTAAACAAGGTAAAGTCAATAGTAATATGTTGACATATTGTCGTAGTGAACCAACCAAAGAAAACTAGGTAAAGATAGCAGAAATACGTTGACATATTGTCGCAGTGTACTAATTAAAGGAAATAAGGTACAGTTAGCAGCAATACGCTGGAATGGAGTATTAGTGTATCAACCAACAAAAACTATGTAATGGCATTTTGGCTTAGTATTGTTTTGTGTGTTTTCTGTACTGTTAGGAAAGTAACTAATTTACAGTTGTGTTTGAAAGTTAATCGTAAATATGTTCAATATAAACCTTATGGATACTACTTTGTTGAGGATGTGTTATTATTATATAGTAATACATATTTCTCTATTTAATCCTTTATAAAAAAAATCGTGCAATATATTCTTGTATTTTACTGTTGGTCTCGATCGTCTTTATAAGATCCGGAAAAAATACTGGTGCGTTCCGAATGTCTTTTCTCATATTTTAATGTTAATCTCGATCGTCTTTATAAGATCCGGAAAAAATACCGGTTCGTTCCAAATGAAATAAAACAAAATTCCAATTGCACGAGTGCAAATATTAAAACATTTTTCCTAGTGCAATATAGTAATGATATATGAAAAAATCATATCTTGACAGTATTAATAACACTTCTGAAGAAGAAATATTTATTACTATATAATAAAAGGGTTATTGCATGAATATTGGTGAATAGTGTCCCTCGCAGTGTATCATATTGCGCTCGCACGCTGGCGCAATATGATATACTGCTAGTAAATATATTCACCACTATTCATGCAATAACCCTATATTATTCTACATTGAATGTGATGTCAACGTATATAACGTTTTGCAAGGGCCAGTAGCAATTATTCTGATTTCCTGAAACGTCATCTTCGTCGGAGAAACAGGCTACTGGACCAGGGCTATAAAAAGATTCGCCTTATTCGATCTCTTAAAAAGTTTATATTCCGATACCAAGATCTTGTCGAAATATATTCCGTCTCTGCAGAAACGATTATAAACGATGCATTTTCATATAGTGAAAATGTATAAAGATAAAGAAGTCAAGAAAAATGTCAAGGATATTTTTTTTATCAATGTGTGACGTAAAAATATTTTTGACATTTACGTCACCGAATATGGTACTGCTTTGACAACTATTTTACCTATTTTGTTCCTGTATTTAAATACTGTTATAGTGACAGCCGGAACCTTTGAACCGTAATGAGAGCGGGAGGTTTGGCGCTTTAAAATCTGATTCAACCCACCATTTCTTTAGAAATGCCTGTACCAAGTCAGGGTCATTACGGTTTTCACAGTTTTCCGGTTGTTGACTGATTTTGTCTGATTATATAATTATGAGTTTTGACTTTCCCTTTGTAAGATTGTTCGGAGTTCGGTAATTTTGTTATTACCCTTATTTGTCTCTTACGTTCGTTTAAAACATATATTGACTATGGAGGTACCTGATAAATGTTATTGCAGAAACGCGTCGTGTCTATTAAATTAAATATCTACGATTTTATTATTAGTACTGGGTCGATACCATATCGGTACTGGCATGGTTTATTAAATATATGTATTATTGAAATTGGAAGTTCTTAAATAATGTTGGCTGTTCAGTGTAGACCTTTAGGTTTTCTTGCTCCTAAAACATTTAATAGATTATTTGGCTTTCCAGTCATTTGACTTTGAGAGCACCCAATGATTTGATTGATTTGATTTTTGATGCTTAATGCCACTTTCAGCAATATTTCAGCTATATCATGGCTACCAGTTTTAGTGGTGGAAGAAGCCGGAGTACCCGGAGAGAATCACCGAACATGGGCAAGCAACTGGTAAACTGTATCACATGCGACTGCGAGTCGAGTGCACCCTTTTTGTAATTTACAAAGCCGGGCACGAACCGACACCGTATTGGTGATAGGCTTGTATGAGTTGTTAGGTAATCCAACTACCTAACTCATTGAACGACCCAGCCTCCTACCCGATGAAGGTTATTTCAGAAAAACGTCGTGTACAGTAAAGTGTACACAAGTTTGAACTTAAGTCAACATAAACCAGAAATTATTAATTCAACAAATGCATGACTCATTTATCTGGTTTTTCACTTAGGTCATTAAAATTCTGTGATTATTATAACTGATTGATATTGAATATGGTTAGAAATACATGTATCAGATATGATGTTGTTGGTCATATGAGTAATGTTCTGTAACCGACGGATTCTACTTTCATAACACATAATTAGTTATCTACGAGGATCCACTGTCTATAATAATGTACTGACTATGCTGTTGTTTCTTGTTGGATAGTGCGTGGTCTTTTTGAGTGGAAACGAATTTGTGCAGATTGTATTGCTTGCTTTTCTCTGTATTGTCATTAGAGATGTAATCGTAAAAAAAGGGAAAATTGAGATCTAATATAGGCTTTAAACCCCCCGCGTGTTTGTGCATGTCTTAGGCCAGTACTTAAATTTAAATCGGCACACATGTATGTGGTGGTAGGTGTATTTGTTGTGTTCAATGATTTGAACTGAAAGGGTTTTATTCTCGTTCAGGTGATATTGGTTGAATTGTTGATATTCACTATTTAAGCTCATTTTTCGTAATATCTTGTGTTTTATTGACCATTAATAACGTTGTACGATTTGATTGAGATATTGCAATACCAGTAAAAGCTTCATTGCATACATCATTTTGACCGAAATACGTTTTTACACTAGACGGTCATTGATCTTGGGATGCTCTCTTTATATAATATGTGTTTGTCTTTCTGCTTTTGTTATTATTAGTCTAGCCCTTCATATGGTTTATTATTTTGCCTACGATAATAGGTTTAATGTGTCTATAAGACATATTATCGCTATTTTGTTTATTTTCCCTTTGATGTTTAAAACCAATATATTTCATATCACGTAAGCGCTGAGATGATTCCAACACGGTTGTTTCGAATCATGTCAATTCCGACCACGTTCCGTCTTTTTCTTGTCTTGACGTCTGAACAAATCGGCAGGCGACTTCCGGTGTTTACGCTATTACTGTGACAACGTCAGCATATCATAGTCGTAGATGCGGTAGATTATAAGTAATTGTAATATGGAGACGCCAAGGAAACCGCTGAATAAATACTGGTGTTCGGTACCCCACTATCTGTCTGATATCAGAAATTTATACATAAAGCAAATAAAGAAAGAAAACAAATTTAATTTTAAAGAAGTATTTGTCTCTGCATTGAAGTCTTTGATACAAATAAAATATTTAATTGATATCTGTCTTTTACAGAAAATGTTAAGGTTGAAGATCGAACGTTAAAACGGCACATATCGATGGGAGTTTTTGTTGTGTACATTGACACCGGAAGTTCAGTGCCAGGAGTTCCATCGAAATCACGTGATCTGGCGGACGAAAATAACAAAATTTTGACGGAATGGAAATGATTCGAAACAACCGTATTATCGCTAATCGCTAGGACGCACGTAGTATTATCGCTGTTTTCTAATATGACGTTATAATGACGTCACATTACCAAATCCTTGATAATAAGTGATGAACGATATAAAATAGTAATTGTGTTTAAAAAAATGTCAGTATCTCAAAAAAATGTATTTAATTATGAATACAAAATAGCGATAAAATAATTAAATATGGTTTTTTTTAAACTTGAGGACGCTTCGCCCTTCGATGAGAGATGACTGAGAAAAGTCCTCTCTTTTAAAAAAAACCCCATCGTTAATCACTTATTATCACATATTTTGTTGCAACACGTTCGTTTTTGAATGTCCAATAATAGCTAAATGTCAGTGTTGGTTATTTGCCCTCAGGGCAAATATCCGTATTGGCCATCAATTATCCGTATTTGCCCTCAAATATTCGTATTTACCTTCATATAGCCGTATTTGCCCCCGAATTCAACGTCCGGTATCTGCAAAGTGGTCTCAAAGTACAAGGAAAAATGATGCATAAAGATATGCATAAAATCGTATTTCAATTAAATTAACACATTTCAACATATTGGAATAAAGTTTAAATAACTTGAAACGGAATAATTAGCTCATGTTGTGTTGAATAGGAATTTCCATTCCAATGTCAACGTCTTGGGTAGATTTTACAAACAAGTTTCTAACGTAATTGTACAGATCGACATTGTTTAGTATATTTTTTAAACCAGACTCGAAACAAAAATATTTGCAAGTTGAACAAAGGCAACGCTCTTAAGGATTTATTTTCGTAATTTGTCAGTTCAAAGATCTTTCTTGCAATATGTCAATGTATGGAAAAGGTCAATGTAAAATATGTGATAAAAAGATTATGACATGAAATTGTCCATATCATCCCTGGTATCAACCCTCGACCCATAGCAGCCCTCAAGCTTCGCTGTCGGGCTTGATATGGGAGTCTAGGGTTAATACCAAGGCCGATATGGAAAATGTCATGCAATAATCTCTTATTATTAAGGCTTGATTGTGAATAACTTTCTTGTATTATTTCTATTGAAGTGGCAGCTATGGATCAGCCTTAGCAGTAAATCTGACTATTTAAACTGTGCTTACAATCGTCTTATGTTGATTTAGTATGTGTTTAGTGATTAAAATTAGTCCGAAGGGATATTTGAGGAAATGGTCGATCGGAAAACAAAAGTAAACCAAAAGCAATAACACAACGTGTCCAAATGAAAATAAGAACACAATGAATCCTTCCGGAGCACCTGTGTTTAAGGGAATCACAATGCTCAAACATGTCGACGAATATCATTTTTCAATTTTTTGTTTGAGGTGTATCATTTTTCGTTTAGTCATTGTAGCGTTTGTCCTTTGAATTACGGATTCTGACTACCCTTTTTTATATTCAAACTTGTCTTCATGCCAAGGCTTCCAGTATATATATTAACCGAAACACTAAGCTTTGTGAAGCAGACAACAGCTTTCAACTAATCATGATAAATTACAGTTAGAGTGTGAAAGCCGCAATATTGCCATTTTTCAATGAATTAAGGGGTCATAAATGTAATTTAAATTCGTGGAATCGCCAAATAATATGTCGATACCGCACAAATAAAAAATGATATATACGTCTGAAAAGTTTGAAAAAAGAGACCAAATGCATAAATAAAGTAGTAACAAATAGTTACTGCTTTAAAATGACATAATATTCGTCTCACAGAGACACGTTTTATACTGACAACTTTCTCATTAAATACATATTTTGTGGTTATTATTCACAAAAAATAAAATTTCCAATAACATGTGGGACGACAATATAGACTCGCGTTTTTTAGATTTTTAGCAACTATATTGCTTGTTGAATATCGAATTATCATCCGGAGACATGTAAAGACGACAAAATGCACTCGCGGTTTGGTTTTCAAATAATGCTATTGCTTTGCAAGTATCATATGTCCATCATCATCAGACATCTAGCACAACAGTATTGCATGTCGAGTATCGGATTTTCCAAATGAAATGTAGGACAAGAATTTTGAATTTCTTCAAGGTAATAGGAGAAATTATTATTAGGCTGAATATGTAGACATGAGTAATTAAAACATTCGAACACTGCCTATGTTCTTTGTCCTCTGTCTTATCTTTTGGTTTTCTTTTTGAACAATGAAATATGTTAAAAGAAAAAAAAGTGAAAAAAAAATATCTATATCAAATTGAAATAATACTTCAACTTTTGTTATATACCTTTAATATTGAAATTGCAATATCACTTCTTGAATGTTGAATGATTTCAAATCAATGATAGCACCTGCACGTCATTCAGCTTATTTCCTACGAGGACCTGTATGCACTTGCATAACCGCTAAGAGGGGAGGTTTGGGCCCATAGTTCATTTCCGCCATTTTGTATTGCAGTACCTTATAGCAGGCCAAGAAAGTGTAATATGTAAAGGTTCCGCTCTCACTGAACACTCTATTCTTCCTTAAAGAAGTAGAAGAATGTATGAGATAAATATAGATTATCACATGGCATTTTTCTTATCATACCCTTTATCAGCCCTAGGTCATGATATCAGCCCGAGAGCCGATAGGCTCAAGGGCTGATATATGAATGAGGGCTGATAAAGGGTATGATATGAAAAATTACATGTTATGATATGTTTATCATATATTTCAACAGAGGAAATGTAGATTAGTCATTTTGGCTAGAATTAAATATATGTATATAGATCTTTTTTTCATAGAACAAGAAAATTATTGTTTTAATATACAAATACAATAAATGCCCGTTTTTTAACCACTTTCAATATCATAGGAGATAAATGTGTAGTTAATAATATTCTGTGCAAATATTTTATAACACAGTTGAATCCGCCGTGTCTGTAAACACAGTTTTCCGGAAATTCAAAAAGTGAACTTGCGGACATTGACGGAAAGGCATGTAATAACATTCCGGAAGCAGTTAATAAACTTGCTTTATCAACCCGCTTGGATCATTCTTGTGAAACTGGATAAAATAAACATGATTCCTCCTATTATTCTAAACAAAACTCAGTTTTATTAAAGGGTAAAATTTAGCTTTATCATCTACAAGTAGATGATAAAGGAATGTATGAGATAAAACAATAATATTCCTTGTTCTAACTATTGAAAATCAAAAGGTAATTACATTTGACATATACAATGTATAATGAAAAACAAAAAGAGGAAGCTAAGACGGACACATATAGGGAAGGACACATTGTATTTACTCATTGTTGTGGTATCCTTTATTCTTTTGTTTTAATGTTTTTGTATGTCACTGTTGCTCAAACATCTTTTCTATTTTTAGAATTCCGCGTTTGACCTACATATAGGTTTTTTGCTTATATCAAACGTATTTATACTTTTAATTAATTTATTTATTGCAGCAATATTTAATAATTTAGCTGCTATGGTGATGCTACATCGGAAAATTAAAAAAAAGTATGATGACAAATCTATCACAAGACTCATAATTTGAAAAGTCATTTCATATCATCGAGGCACATACATTGCTTTTCTTCAGAATATGCAACTATTAAACAATAACATGCTACACATTTGCATAGTTTATATGAATGTTTTTGTACGAATGATGTATGCATGTCATAAATCACGCCATGAAGAACCTATGTCTACACAATTGAGTCAATTGCATTCTGGCCATACATTTTCTCACGATATATCTGGGTCAGGAAATGTCATTCTAGTATTGAGACGATCCAATATACTTCTTCTCATTGATTCATACAATGTTGATTGACAACCGTTAAAAATTATTTAATCAACACAAAACAGAACTGTCCCTAACGTAGAAACAGTAAGACATCTGCGAGACTCATTATCCAAAGAAAGTTTAAACAGTGATGGTCAAGAATTCCACCAATATCAACAAAACGAGCAAAAAGCATGTATATCTCACATTAACCCATTAAATATTAGAAAGGCCACTCCATATGACGTTGGAAATCTAGCTCTTGGCTTGGAATAGGCAGAAAAAGGTGGCGGAGTTAAACCAGAAAATGGGATCCCCAACTCTCCCTCTTGGTAATTGGATGTCCAACGGCAATACATATATAAACAAACGATTAAAAAAATGCACATTATTTTTTTGTATAAGGTCACATAACTAGTGATAATTATTATTTGACAATTCTGATTTTTCTGTTTTAAACTTCTCATAACATTTGAAAGACATATAATAATTCTAATAGATCAATTTGGTGTGACGTTTAAGATCAAATGAACAAATGTTTCTTTATTGCAAAAAAAAAAAAAACAAACAAAAGTTTTTGCTTACATTTGGTATCTTGTAGCTAATCAAGGTCATCATGTAGTCCTGTAAACTCTTAATATTGGAATATGTGGTATAATTATGTTGCCGCAAGTATTTTATTAAATGAGGCATAATGAAACACATAAACAATAATGTTTGACTTAATGAAAACCAGACATATAACATTGGACGAGCATAAATCTATAATCAAAATATATAAAACGCCATATTTTTGCATATGTCATTTGCATAGTTTTGCAATATTAGCCACTCCACGTCGCAATCTTTCTAGTAAAAGCAATGTATTTGACTATCACAAATGGCTAAGCACGTTGGATTAAATAAGTAAAAGGTCACTCTGAAAAATATATCTTGCAAAATATCGTTAAGGTTGTAACTATTTTAATTGACCTGAACATCGACAATCGTATTACGAATCAATGCATCGTAAAGCTCCATTACGAGGCAAATATTACGAACTTCAATATGAAGATACATCCACGACAACAATGCGCCAACGCCAGATCTGTAAAAAGGCACACAAATCAATGAAGACATACGGGATAACATTGAACGATCTCTTGATCTTTAAAAGCTTTATTTTACAGTGAAAAAAGTGATTGATCTGAATTATTTTTAGCATCAAATTCACACCAAGTGGGAACCCTGGGTATGCAAACATTGCACAGTCTCTCTGTTAATAGATACAGGCAACCTATGTGCCTTATGAATCAAGTACCTAACCCATTTTTACACGTGTGCTCGCGTATGAAGACTCTTTGTACGTAAATATTAACTTGTAGTAAGTCCTATTGGATACTTACTTGCCTTTTCTTTTAAGTACACACTTGTTGTTTGAACATGTGTTTTCGTTATAGGTATAGCCCCAATAATAATGGCGATTGTTAATATTTACAACCATTAAAAAAACCCACAAAAATCGCAGCATTATGTAGATAAAAATACTGACAATGTCTCTTGAGTATTGAAGAATTATCAACGCTAGGTTTGATGTTACAATACCACACCTTGAAATAGAAGTTCAAGTGTCCGTTTGTATAAATAGAACTACATGTATACGTTATTCTGTGACAAACATGAACTAGTCGTCCGCTAAACATGTATCATAAACAAGATAACATAAAGTTGCGTTTCAGAATACATTTCATGATTCCTGTCTAGGGTTTGATTTACTGTTTGCTGTTTACCGTCAAAAGTTTTTACCTATATTCATGACAGGAATGATTTTACAAACATTAAATGTTGTAGTTCATAGGTTGCACTGGGTGAAACTGAGGACAACTTTTTTTTATTGTCGCAGCAAAAAAGAGATGACGGATAAAACCGATCAAGCTTGCATTGCAACGTCTTTCTTCTTAGCTAAGACAAATGCAAAGGGTCAAATTGCGGACACAATATCAAATAATCGTGATATGCCATACAATAACAATGAAATATGAACCATCTATATGACATGACAAACACCATTTGAGATTGACTGAACCAAAGTGCGTGAAAGCTCTGTTTTATAAATAAGTCTCCAATTACGTGCGACATGGAAATGCATATGCATTGTGATGATCGACCAATCCCAAGTGGTAATTTTGAGACTTGGCTTTAAGTTTAGATACTCCGATTCGCGGTGATTATATTATGTGGCCCTTGTTTTACACATACATTAATGTAAATAGGCGGGGGGTTTTCCGGATAGTCCGGTTTCCTCCACCAATAAAACTGACCTCCACGATATAACTGAAATGTGTTTGAAAATGGCGTTAAACAGCATAAGCGTAACCTGTAAGTAGCCATTTATATTATTTACTAAAGATTACACGTGTCAAGGGTATTAATAGATTTCCGTTTATTTCATAAGTAACACGTATCGTTTACACATGTGTTAGATACATATACTTACCTCACGTGGCTGTATAAACAGACCACCCGACGATATTCCTTTGAATAAACTTAATTTTGACATTCTAATAGAGTTGCCATATTATTGTTTTGATTTCGGAACTTTGTTAAGATTTAATTATGGAATATAAACTATGAAACTCTTTGGTTGTCATATTTTACTGTGAATTAAACAGAAAAGAAATGGCAAGATTTGTCATACTCACTGTACTCCACAGAATATTTTTTATTTTTGAACATATTTAATTGGACCAAGACATTTTTTGGTGTTTTTGCTTTTGTTTTTGTGTTTTGTTTCTTTTATAGATTTTCAATATTCACCTTACTCCAAAAAAAATGTATTTTATAACATACTTACATTGTCCTTGTAGTGCCAAGGAAATACATTTCTTTTCGGTACAGGGCTAAATAATTCTAACCGTAGACGTATGAATACGCACGTGTTTTTCGTGGTAGAATGTCTACCCGATCGGGTACATGGCGGGAATTTAGTCATTCGAGAACTTACACCTGAATAGAAAACATCTGCCAAGTTTGCTATAAATATACACGATTTATTCTTCGGTCTACTCGATTACCATATCCATGTCTGACGAAGAAAATGAGAGTACTGCTTCTGACAATTCGTCTTCCAAAAATACATCAGAGGATACTTTTTCGCAACTATCTGAGCAGTTAGATAATGCACTACAGCAACAGAAAAATGAGATTTTTAATGTACTAGAGGGAAAAAAAGCAGTACCTTCCGTGGATACTAGTAAGAAGGAATTTAAATACAAGTACATTACCAATACAAATCAGTGTGATTTCAACGAGAGTGTTTCAAAGGACTTAAAAAATGCTGTGACTGCAGGAAATTTACCTGACGCCTTGCATCTCATAGACAATTCACAACAGGAAATTGCTGCACGCAGTAAGAAGGTGAAAATCGGAGATAAATATGGATGGGACACCGTCAGTGAGTATGAGGGCAATCCTCTTGCTGACGATTCTGATGACGAGCGGCGACGACTACTGTGATGCTGTCGGACACTGGTCCCTAAACTGTCCAGAAAAGCAGAAAAAAGAAGTACCAGCGCAAAATGAGGTATTGCCTTTTATAAACACTAATTATTGTTTAGAAACATATGAATATGATAATGAAATAGTAGTAATTCATAATATTACACAAGGCTCTATTTTACTGTTTTTCTATTGGCCAGAAGCAATACACGTGACATTCCATTTTCTAATATATTGATTAGCAAAAAGCAATGTCTGTGCAATGAATAATCATATTGCACTCTCGTGCAAAATCAATGAATGAAATTACGTGGCACGAGAGTGCAATATGTTTTTTTATTGCACAGAAATTGCTTTTTGCTAATCAATATGTTAGAAAATTTCATAAAATGTCAAAATTTTCAAAATTTCAAAATTATGAAAATAGAAAAATAAAAAGTTAAAGGTCAATTTTTTTTTTAATTTTAAAATTTCAAAAATTTCTTAAAATTTCAATTTTTTTTTAAAAAAATTCAAAATTTTCATAAAATTTGAAAACTGCTTTTCGCCTCGTTCAATATTGTTGTACTCTGCTCCATGAAACCTCATATTGATCTCGTTCAAGTGCAGTAATTGTATAATGTCAAGGGTAGATTGAAACAAAACATCAATTTTTGGAAAGAAAAACTGTTGTTAGCAGACAGTTCTAGGAATTTTAGAATATGGTTATTTTTTTACAATTTGATGAAGAACCGCCTTCAGTAAAATTAAAGTATAATAAATCGGCACTTGAGCATCCTCAATTTGTAAATCGTGCTATAACAATTTGTTAATTACAGGGGCTGTGTGTAAAATTGATAGCTTGCCAAAAGTAGTAAATTCATTGTCTGTTTCGGTCAACTCGATCGGAAAAGAAAGGTTGATTCTTGACCTTAGACATGTGAATAAGTATTTAACATTAACAAAAGTTAAATATGAAGGTGTGAAAGAAGCGAAAGTGTACGCTGGAAACAAGAAGTATTGTTATAAATTCGATCTAAGGCACGGGTATCATCATATAGATATGCATTTATCTTCTGAAAAATACCTGGGTTTTTCATGGCTAGAAAATAACATAACTAACTATTACACTTTTACTTCCTTGCCGTTTGGCCTAAGTTCCGCGTGTTTTATTTTCACCAAAATAGTCCGCCCACTTGTAAAATTTTGGAGGTTCATCTGATAATTCTGTATTTCCTGAATATAAATTTATTTCAAATGTATTAGTGCTGCATTTAGATGCCAGACATTGAATGATGCAGATGTTGCCGCTATATTCTTGAAATGCGGATGTTGCCGCTATATTGTCGATATGCAGACGTTGCCGCCTATATTGTAGAAATGTGGACCTTGCCGCTATATTGTAGAAATGTGGACCTTGCCGCTATATTGAGGAAATGTGGACGTTGTCGCTATATTGTAGATATGCGGATGTTGCCGCTATATTGTTGATATGCGGATGTTGTCGCTATATTGTTGATATGCGGACGTTGTCGCTATATTGTTGATATGCAGACTTTGCCGCTATATTGTAGAAATGTGGACCTTGCCGCTATATTGTAGAAATGTGGACGTTACAGCTATATTGTTGATATGCGGACGTTGTCGCTATATTGTTGATATGCGGATGTTGTCGCTATATTGTTGATATGCGGATGTTGCCGCTATATTGTTGATATGCGGACGTTGTCGCTATATTGTTGATATGCCGATGTTGCCGCTATATTGTTGATATGCGGATGTTGCAGCTTTATTGTTGATATGCGGACGTTTTCGCTATATCGTTGATATGCGGATGTTGCCGCTATATTGTTGATATGCGGACGTTGTCGCTATATTGTTGAAATGTGGACCTTGCCGCTATATTGAGGAAATGTGGACGTTGTCGCTATATTGTAGAAATGCGGATGTTGCCGCTATATTGTTGATATGCGGATGTTGTCGCTATATTGTTGATATGCGGACGTTGTCGCTATATTGTTGATATGCGGATGTTGCCGCTATATTGTTGATATGCGGACGTTGCCGCTATATTGTTGATATGCGGACGTTGCCGCTATATTGTTGATATGCGGACGTTGTCGCTATATTGTTGATATGCAGACGTTGCCGCTATATTGTAGAAATGTGGACCTTGCCGCTATATTGTTGATATGCGGACGTTGCCGCTATATTGTTGATATGCGGATGTTGTCGCTATATTGTTGATATGCAGACTTTGCCGCTATATTGTAGAAATGTGGACCTTGCCGCTATATTGTAGAAATGTGGACGTTACAGCTATATTGTTGATATGCGGACGTTGTCGCTATATTGTTGATATGCGGATGTGGTCGCTATATTGTTGATATGCGGATGTTGCCGCTATATTGTTGATATGCGGACGTTGTCGCTATATTGTTGATATGCGGATGTTGCCGCTATATTGTTGATATGCGGATGTTGCCGCTATATTGTTGATATGCGGACGTTGTCGCTATATTGTTGATATGCAGACGTTGCCGCTATATTGTTGATATGCGGACGTTGCCACTATATTGTTGATATGCGGACGTTGTCGCTATATTGTTGATATGCAGACTTTGCCGCTATATTGTAGAAATGTGGACCTTGCCGCTATATTGTAGAAATGTGGACGTTACAGCTATAGTGTTGATATGCGGACGTTGTCGCTATATTGTTGATATGCGGATGTTGTCGCTATATTGTTGATATGCGGATGTTGCCGCTATATTTTTGATATGCGGACGTTGTCGCTATATTGTTGATATGCGGATGTTGCCGCTATATTGTTGATATGCGGATGTTGCAGCTTTATTGTTGATATGCGGACGTTGTCGCTATATTGTTGATATGCGGATGTTGCCGCTATATTGTTGATATGCGGACGTTGTCGCTATATTGTTGAAATGCGGATGTTGTCGCTATATTGTAGAAATGCGGATGTTGCCGCTATATTGTTGATATGCGGACGTTGTCGCTATATTGTTGATATGCGGACGTTGCCGCTATATTGTTGATATGCGGACGTTGTCGCTATATTGTTGATATGCAGACGTTGCCGCTATATTGTAGAAATGTGAACCTTGCCGCTATATTGATGAAATGTGGACGTTGTCGCTATATTGTAGAAATGCGGATGTTGCCGCTATATTATTGATATGCGGACGTTGTCGCTATATTGTTAATATGCGGACGTTGTTGCTATATTGTTGATATGCGGATGTTGTCGCTATATTGTTGATATGCGGACGTTGTCTCTATATCGTTGATATGCGGACGTTGTCGCTATATCGTTGATATGCGGATGTTGCCGCTATATTGTTGATATGCGGATGTTGCCGCTATATTGTTGATATGCGGACGTTGTCGCTATATTGTTGATATGCGGACTTTGTCGCTATATCGTTGATATGCGGACGTTGTCGCTATATCGTTGATATGCGGATGCTGCCGCTATATTGTTGATATACGGATGTTGCCACTATATTGTTGATATGCGGACGTAGTCGCTATATTGTTGATATGCGGACGTTGCTGCTATGTTGTTGATATGCAGACGTTGTCGCTATATTGTTGATATGCGGACGTTGCCGCTATATTGTTGGTATGTGGACGTTATCGCTATATTGTTGATATGCGGATGTTGCCGCTATATTGTTGATATGCGGATGTTGCCGCTATATTGTAGAAATGTGGACCTTGTCGCTATATTGTTGATATGCGGACGTTGTCGCTATATCGTTGATATGCGGATGTTGCCGCTATATTGTTGATATGCGGACGTTGCCGCTATATTGTTGATATGCGGACGTTGCCGCTATATTGTTGATATGCGGACGTTGCCGCTATATCGTTGATATGCGGATGTTGCCGCTATATTGTTGATATGCGGACGTTGCCGCTATATCGTTGATATGCGGACATTGTCGCTATATCGTTGATATGCAGACGTTGTCGCTATATTGTTGATATGCGGACGTTGTCGCTATATTGTTGATATGCGGACGTTGTCGCTATATTGTTGATATGCGGATGTTGCCGCTATATTGTTGATATGCAGACGTTGTCGCTATATTGTTGATATGCGGACGCTGCCGCTATATTGTTGATATGTGGACGTTGTCGCTATATTGTTGATATGCGGACGCTGCCGCTATATTGATGAAATGTGGACCTTGTCGCTATATTGTTGATATGCAGACGTTGTCGTTATATTGATGAAATGTGGACCTTGTCGCTAAATTGTTGATATGCGGACGTTGTCACTATATCGTTGATATGCGGATGTTGCCGCTATATTGTTGATATGCGGACGTTGCCGCTATGTTGTTGATATGTGGACGTTGTCGCTATATTGTTGATATGCGGACGTTGTCGTTATGTTGATGAAATGTGGACCTTGTCGCTAAATTGTTGATATGCGGACGTTGTCACTATATCTTTGATATGCGGATGTTGCCGCTATATTGTTGATATGCGGACGTTGCCGCTATATTGTTGATATGCGGACGTTGTCGCTATATTGATGAAATGTGGACGTTGTCGCTATATTGTTGATATGCGGACGTTACCGCTATATTGTTGATATGCGGACGTTGTCGCTATATCGTTGATATGCGGATGTTGCCGCTATATTGTTGATATGCGGACGTTGCCGCTATGTTGTTGATATGTGGACGTTGTCGCTATATTGTTGATATGCAGACGTTGTCGTTATATTGATGAAATGTGGACCTTGTCGCTAAATTGTTGATATGCGGACGTTGTCACTATATCGTTGATATGCGGATGTTGCCGCTATATTGTTGATATGCGGACGTTGCCGCTATATTGTTGATATGCGGACGTTGTCGCTATATTGATGAAATGTGGACGTTGTCGCTATATTGTTGATATGCGGACGTTACCGCTATATTGTTGATATGCGGACGTTGTCGCTATATCGTTGATATGCGGATGTTGCCGCTATATTGTTGATATGCGGACGCTACCGTTATATTGTTGATATGCGGACGTTGTCGCTATATCGTTGATATGCGGACGTTGTCGCTATATTGTTGATATGCGGACGCTGTCGCTATATTGTTGATATGCGGATGTTGCCGCTATATTGTTGATATGCGGACGTTGCCGCTATATTGTTGATATGCAGACGTTGTCGCTATATTGTTGATATGCGGACGTTGCCGCTATATTGTTGATATGCGGACGTTGTCGCTATATTGTTGATATGCGGACGCTGCCGCTATATTGATGAAATATGGACCTTGTCGCTATATTGTTGATATGCGGACGTTGTCGCTATATTGTTGATATGCGGACGCTATCGCTATATTGTTGATATATGGACGTTGTCGCTATATTGTTGATATGCGGATGTTGCCGCTATATTGTTGATATGCGGACGTTGCCGCTATATTGTTGATATGCGGACGTTGCCGCTATATTGTTGATATGTGGACGTTGCCGCTATATCGTTGATATGCGGATGTTGCCGCTATATTGTTGATATGCGGACGTTGTCGCTATATTGATGAAATGCGGACGTTGCCGCTATATTGTTGATATGCGGACGTTGCCGCTATATTGTTGATATGCGGACGTTGTCGCTATATCGTTGATATGCGGATGTTGCCGCTATATTGTTGATATGCGGATGTTGTCACTATATTGATGAAATGTGGACGTTGTCGCTATATTGTTGATATGCGGACGTTACCGCTATATTGTTGATATGCGGACGTTGTCGCTATATCGTTGATATGCGGATGTTGCCGCTATATTGTTGATATGCGGACGTTGCCGCTATGTTGTTGATATGTGGACGTTGTCGCTATATTGTTGATATGCAGACGTTGTCGTTATATTGATGAAATGTGGACCTTGTCGCTAAATTGTTGATATGCGGACGTTGTCACTATATCGTTGATATGCGGATGTTGCCGCTATATTGTTGATATGTGGACGTTGTCGCTATATTGTTGATATGCGGACGTTACCGCTATATTGTTGATATGCGGACGTTGTCGCTATATCGTTGATATGCGGATGTTGCCGCTATATTGTTGATATGCGGACGCTACCGTTATATTGTTGATATGCGGACGTTGTCGCTATATCGTTGATATGCGGACGTTGTCGCTATATTGTTGATATGCGGACGCTGTCGCTATATTGTTGATATGCGGATGTTGCCGCTATATTGTTGATATGCGGACGTTGCCGCTATATTGTTGATATGCAGACGTTGTCGCTATATTGTTGATATGCGGACGTTGCCGCTATATTGTTGATATGCGGACGTTGTCGCTATATTGTTGATATGCGGACGCTGCCGCTATATTGATGAAATATGGACCTTGTCGCTATATTGTTGATATGCGGACGTTGTCGCTATATTGTTGATATGCGGACGCTATCGCTATATTGTTGATATATGGACGTTGTCGCTATATTGTTGATATGCGGATGTTGCCGCTATATTGTTGATATGCGGACGTTGCCGCTATATTGTTGATATGCGGACGTTGCCGCTATATTGTTGATATGTGGACGTTGCCGCTATATCGTTGATATGCGGATGTTGCCGCTATATTGTTGATATGCGGACGTTGTCGCTATATTGATGAAATGCGGACGTTGCCGCTATATTGTTGATATGCGGACGTTGCCGCTATATTGTTGATATGCGGACGTTGTCGCTATATCGTTGATATGCGGATGTTGCCGCTATATTGTTGATATGCGGATGTTGTCACTATATTGATGAAATGTGGACGTTGTCGCTATATTGTTGATATGCGGACGTTACCGCTATATTGTTGATATGCGGACGTTGTCGCTATATCGTTGATATGCGGATGTTGCCGCTATATTGTTGATATGCGGACGTTGCCGCTATGTTGTTGATATGTGGACGTTGTCGCTATATTGTTGATATGCAGACGTTGTCGTTATATTGATGAAATGTGGACCTTGTCGCTAAATTGTTGATATGCGGACGTTGTCACTATATCGTTGATATGCGGATGTTGCCGCTATATTGTTGATATGTGGACGTTGTCGCTATATTGTTGATATGCGGACGTTACCGCTATATTGTTGATATGCGGACGTTGTCGCTATATCGTTGATATGCGGATGTTGCCGCTATATTGTTGATATGCGGACGCTACCGTTATATTGTTGATATGCGGACGTTGTCGCTATATCGTTGATATGCGGACGTTGTCGCTATATTGTTGATATGCGGACGCTGTCGCTATATTGTTGATATGCGGATGTTGCCGCTATATTGTTGATATGCGGACGTTGCCGCTATATTGTTGATATGCAGACGTTGTCGCTATATTGTTGATATGCGGACGTTGCCGCTATATTGTTGATATGCGGACGTTGTCGCTATATTGTTGATATGCGGACGCTGCCGCTATATTGATGAAATATGGACCTTGTCGCTATATTGTTGATATGCGGACGTTGTCGCTATATTGTTGATATGCGGACGCTATCGCTATATTGTTGATATATGGACGTTGTCGCTATATTGTTGATATGCGGATGTTGCCGCTATATTGTTGATATGCGGACGTTGCCGCTATATTGTTGATATGCGGACGTTGCCGCTATATTGTTGATATGTGGACGTTGCCGCTATATCGTTGATATGCGGATGTTGCCGCTATATTGTTGATATGCGGACGTTGTCGCTATATTGATGAAATGCGGACGTTGCCGCTATATTGTTGATATGCGGACGTTGCCGCTATATTGTTGATATGCGGACGTTGTCGCTATATCGTTGATATGCGGATGTTGCCGCTATATTGTTGATATGCGGATGTTGTCACTATATTGATGAAATGTGGACGTTGTCGCTATATTGTTGATATGCGGACGTTACCGCTATATTGTTGATATGCGGACGTTGTCGCTATATCGTTGATATGCGGATGTTGCCGCTATATTGTTGATATGCGGACGTTGCCGCTATGTTGTTGATATGTGGACGTTGTCGCTATATTGTTGATATGCAGACGTTGTCGTTATATTGATGAAATGTGGACCTTGTCGCTAAATTGTTGATATGCGGACGTTGTCACTATATCGTTGATATGCGGATGTTGCCGCTATATTGTTGATATGCGGACGTTGCCGCTATATTGTTGATATGCGGACGTTGTCGCTATATTGATGAAATGTGGACGTTGTCGCTATATTGTTGATATGCGGACGTTACCGCTATATTGTTGATATGCGGACGTTGTCGCTATATCGTTGATATGCGGATGTTGCCGCTATATTGTTGATATGCGGACGCTACCGTTATATTGTTGATATGCGGACGTTGTCGCTATATCGTTGATATGCGGACGTTGTCGCTATATTGTTGATATGCGGACGCTGTCGCTATATTGTTGATATGCGGATGTTGCCGCTATATTGTTGATATGCGGACGTTGCCGCTATATTGTTGATATGCAGACGTTGTCGCTATATTGTTGATATGCGGACGTTGCCGCTATATTGTTGATATGCGGACGTTGTCGCTATATTGTTGATATGCGGACGCTGCCGCTATATTGATGAAATATGGACCTTGTCGCTATATTGTTGATATGCGGACGTTGTCGCTATATTGTTGATATGCGGACGCTATCGCTATATTGTTGATATATGGACGTTGTCGCTATATTGTTGATATGCGGATGTTGCCGCTATATTGTTGATATGCGGACGTTGCCGCTATATTGTTGATATGCGGACGTTGCCGCTATATTGTTGATATGTGGACGTTGCCGCTATATCGTTGATATGCGGATGTTGCCGCTATATTGTTGATATGCGGACGTTGTCGCTATATTGATGAAATGCGGACGTTGCCGCTATATTGTTGATATGCGGACGTTGCCGCTATATTGTTGATATGCGGACGTTGTCGCTATATCGTTGATATGCGGATGTTGCCGCTATATTGTTGATATGCGGATGTTGTCACTATATTGATGAAATGTGGACGTTGTCGCTATATTGTAGAAATGCAGACATTGTCGCTATATTGTTGATATGCGGACGTTGTCGCTATATTGTTGATATGCGGGTGTTGTCACTATATTGTTAATATGCGGACGTTGTCGCTATATTGTTGATATGTGGACGTTGTCGCTATATCGTTGATATGCGGACGTTGTCGCTATATCGTTGATATGCGGACGTTGTCGCTATATTGTTGTTATGCGGACGTTGCCGCTATATTGTTGATATGCGGACGTTGTCGCTATATTGTTGATATGCGGACGTTGCCGCTATATTGTAGAAATGTAGACCTTGTCGCTATATTGTTGATATGCGGACGTTGCCGCTATATTGTTGATATGCGGACGTTGCCGCTATATGGTTGATATGCGGACGTTGTCGCTATATTGTTGATATGCGGACGCTGCTGCTATATTGATGAAATGTGGACCTTGTCGCCATATTGTTGATATGCGGACGTTGTCGCTATATTGATGAAATGTGGACCTTGTCGCTATATTGTTGATATGCGGACGTTGTCGCTATATCGTTGATATGCGGATGTTGCCGCTATATTGTTGATATGCGGACGTTGCCGCTATATTGTTGATATGCGGACGTTGTCGCTATATTGTTGATATGCGGACGTTGCCGCTATATTGTTGATATGCGGACGTTGTCGCTATATTGTTGATATGCGGACGCTACCGTTATATTGTTGATATGCGGACGTTGTCGCTATATCGTTGATATGCGGACGTTGTCGCTATATTGTTGATATGCGGACGCTGTCGCTATATTGTTGATATGCGGATGTTGCCGCTATATTGTTGATATGCGGACGTTGCCGCTATATTGTTGATATGCAGACGTTGTCGCTATATTGTTGATATGCGGACGTTGCCGCTATATTGTTGATATGCGGACGTTGTCGCTATATTGTTGATATGCGGACGCTGCCGCTATATTGATGAAATATGGACCTTGTCGCTATATTGTTGATATGCGGACGTTGTCGCTATATTGTTGATATGCGGACGCTATCGCTATATTGTTGATATATGGACGTTGTCGCTATATTGTTGATATGCGGATGTTGCCGCTATATTGTTGATATGCGGACGTTGCCGCTATATTGTTGATATGCGGACGTTGCCGCTATATTGTTGATATGTGGACGTTGCCGCTATATCGTTGATATGCGGATGTTGCCGCTATATTGTTGATATGCGGACGTTGTCGCTATATTGATGAAATGCGGACGTTGCCGCTATATTGTTGATATGCGGACGTTGCCGCTATATTGTTGATATGCGGACGTTGTCGCTATATCGTTGATATGCGGATGTTGCCGCTATATTGTTGATATGCGGATGTTGTCACTATATTGATGAAATGTGGACGTTGTCGCTATATTGTAGAAATGCAGACATTGTCGCTATATTGTTGATATGCGGACGTTGTCGCTATATTGTTGATATGCGGGTGTTGTCACTATATTGTTAATATGCGGACGTTGTCGCTATATTGTTGATATGTGGACGTTGTCGCTATATCGTTGATATGCGGACGTTGTCGCTATATCGTTGATATGCGGACGTTGTCGCTATATTGTTGTTATGCGGACGTTGCCGCTATATTGTTGATATGCGGACGTTGTCGCTATATTGTTGATATGCGGACGTTGCCGCTATATTGTAGAAATGTAGACCTTGTCGCTATATTGTTGATATGCGGACGTTGCCGCTATATTGTTGATATGCGGACGTTGCCGCTATATGGTTGATATGCGGACGTTGTCGCTATATTGTTGATATGCGGACGCTGCTGCTATATTGATGAAATGTGGACCTTGTCGCCATATTGTTGATATGCGGACGTTGTCGCTATATTGATGAAATGTGGACCTTGTCGCTATATTGTTGATATGCGGACGTTGTCGCTATATCGTTGATATGCGGATGTTGCCGCTATATTGTTGATATGCGGACGTTGCCGCTATATTGTTGATATGCGGACGTTGTCGCTATATTGTTGATATGCGGACGTTGCCGCTATATTGTTGATATGCGGACGTTGTCGCTATATTGTTGATATGCGGACGCTGCCGCTATATTGATGAAATGTGGACCTTGTCGCTATATTGTTGATATGCGGACGTTGTCGCTATATTGTTGATATGCGGACATTGCCGCTATATCGTTGATATGCGGATGTTGCCGCTATATTGTTGATATGCGGACGTTGCCGCTATATCGTTGATATGCGGATGTTGCCGCTGTATTGTTGATATGCGGACGTTGCCGCTATATTGTTGATATGCGGACGTTGTCGCTATATTAATGAAATGTGGACGTTGTCGCTATATTGTTGATATACGGACGTTGCCGCTATATTGTTGATATGCAGACGTTGTCGCTATATCGTTGATATGCGGATGTTGCCACTATATTGTTGATATGCGGACGCTGCCGCTATATTGTTGATATGCGGACGCTGCCGCTATATTGTTGATATGCGGACGTTGCCACTATATTGTTGATATGCGGACGTTGTCGCTATATTGTTGATATGCAGACTTTGCCGCTATATTGTAGAAATGTGGACCTTGCCGCTATATTGTAGAAATGTGGACGTTACAGCTATATTGTTGATATGCGGACGTTGTCGCTATATTGTTGATATGCGGATGTTGTCGCTATATTGTTGATATGCGGATGTTGCCGCTATATTGTTGATATGCGGATGTTGCCGCTATATTGTTGATATGCGGATGTTGCAGCTTTATTGTTGATATGCGGACGTTGTCGCTATATTGTTGATATGCGGATGTTGCCGCTATATTGTTGATATGCGGACGTTGTCGCTATATTGTTGAAATGCGGATGTTGTCGCTATATTGTAGAAATGCGGATGTTGCCGCTATATTGTTGATATGCGGACGTTGTCGCTATATTGTTGATATGCAGACGTTGCCGCTATATTGTTGATATGCGGACGTTGTCGCTATATTGTTGATATGCAGACGTTGCCGCTATATTGTAGAAATGTGAACCTTGCCGCTATATTGATGAAATGTGGACGTTGTCGCTATATTGTAGAAATGCGGATGTTGCCGCTATATTATTGATATGCGGACGTTGTCGCTATATTGTTAATATGCGGACGTTGTTGCTATATTGTTGATATGCGGATGTTGTCGCTATATTGTTGATATGCGGACGTTGTCTCTATATCGTTGATATGCGGACGTTGTCGCTATATCGTTGATATGCGGATGTTGCCGCTATATTGTTGATATGCGGATGTTGCCGCTATATTGTTGATATGCGGACGTTGTCGCTATATTGTTGATATGCGGACTTTGTCGCTATATCGTTGATATGCGGACGTTGTTGCTATATCGTTGATATGCGGATGCTGCCGCTATATTGTTGATATACGGATGTTGCCACTATATTGTTGATATGCGGACGTAGTCGCTATATCGTTGATATGCGGACATTGTCGCTATATCGTTGATATGCGGACGTTGTCGCTATATTGTTGATATGCGGACGTTGTCGCTATATTGTTGATATGCGGATGTTGCCGCTATATTGTTGATATGCGGATGTTGCCGCTATATTGTTGATATGCGGACGTTGCCGCTATATTGTTGATATGCGGACGTTGCCGCTATATTGTTGATATGCGGACGTTGCCGCTATATCGTTGATATGCGGATGTTGCCGCTATATTGTTGATATGCGGACGTTGCCGCTATATCGTTGATATGCGGACATTTTCGCTATATCGTTGATATGCGGACGTTGTCGCTATATTGTTGATATGCGGACGTTGTCGCTATATTGTTGATATGCGGACGTTGTCGCTATATTGTTGATATGCGGATGTTGCCGCTATATTGTTGATATGCAGACGTTGTCGCTATATTGTTGATATGCGGACGCTGCCGCTATATTGTTGATATGTGGACGTTGTCGCTATATTGTTGATATGCGGACGCTGCCGCTATATTGATGAAATGTGGACCTTGTCGCTATATTGTTGATATGCAGACGTTGTCGTTATATTGATGAAATGTGGACCTTGTCGCTAAATTGTTGATATGCGGACGTTGTCACTATATCGTTGATATGCGGATGTTGCCGCTATATTGTTGATATGCGGACGTTGCCGCTATGTTGTTGATATGTGGACGTTGTCGCTATATTGTTGATATGCGGACGTTGTCGTTATATTGATGAAATGTGGACCTTGTCGCTAAATTGTTGATATGCGGACGTTGTCACTATATCGTTGATATGCGGATGTTGCCGCTATATTGTTGATATGCGGACGTTGCCGCTATATTGTTGATATGCGGACGTTGTCGCTATATTGATGAAATGTGGACGTTGTCGCTATATTGTTGATATGCGGACGTTACCGCTATATTGTTGATATGCGGACGTTGTCGCTATATCGTTGATATAAGGATGTTGCCGCTATATTGTTGATATGCGGACGCTACCGCTATATTGTTGATATGCGGACGTTGTCGCTATATCGTTGATATGCGGACGTTGTCGCTATATCGTTGATATGCGGAAGTTGTCGCTATATTGTTGATATGCGGATGTTGCCGCTATATTGTTGATATGGGGACGTTGCCGCTATATTGTTGATATGCAGACGTTGTCGCTATATTGTTGATATGCGGACGTTGCCGCTATATTGTTGATATGCGAACGTTGTCGCTATATTGTTGATATGCGGACGCTGCCGCTATATTGATGAAATATGGACCTTGTCGCTATATTGTTGATATGCGGACGTTGTCGCTATATTGTTGATATGCGGACGCTATCGCTATATTGTTGATATGTGGACGTTGTCGCTATATTGTTGATATGCGGATGTTGCCGCTATATTGTTGATATGCGGACGTTGCCGCTATATTGTTGATATGCGGACGTTGCCGCTATATTGTTGATATGTGGACGTTGCCGCTATATCGTTGATATGCGGATGTTGCCGCTATATTGTTGATATGCGGACGTTGCCGCTATATTGTTGATATGCGGACGTTGTCGTTATATTGATGAAATGTGGACCTTGTCGCTAAATTGTTGATATGCGGACGTTGTCACTATATCGTTGATATGCGGATGTTGCCGCTATATTGTTGATATGCGGACGTTGCCGCTATGTTGTTGATATGTGGACGTTGTCGCTATATTGTTGATATGCGGACGTTGTCGTTATATTGATGAAATGTGGACCTTGTCGCTAAATTGTTGATATGCGGACGTTGTCACTATATCGTTGATATGCGGATGTTGCCGCTATATTGTTGATATGCGGACGTTGCCGCTATATTGTTGATATGCGGACGTTGTCGCTATATTGATGAAATGTGGACGTTGTCGCTATATTGTTGATATGCGGACGTTACCGCTATATTGTTGATATGCGGACGTTGTCGCTATATCGTTGATATGCGGATGTTGCCGCTATATTGTTGATATGCGGACGCTACCGCTATATTGTTGATATGCGGACGTTGTCGCTATATCGTTGATATGCGGACGTTGTCGCTATATCGTTGATATGCGGACGTTGTCGCTATATTGTTGATATGCCGATGTTGCCGCTATATTGTTGATATGGGGACGTTGCCGCTATATTGTTGATATGCAGACGTTGTCGCTATATGGTTGATATGCGGACGTTGCCGCTATATTGTTGATATGCGGACGTTGTCGCTATATTGTTGATATGCGGACGCTGCCGCTATATTGATGAAATATGGACCTTGTCGCTATATTGTTGATATGCGGACGTTGTCGCTATATTGTTGATATGCGGACGCTATCGCTATATTGTTGATATGTGGACGTTGTCGCTATATTGTTGATATGCGGATGTTGCCGCTATATTGTTGATATGCGGACGTTGCCGCTATATTGTTGATATGCGGACGTTGCCGCTATATTGTTGATATGTGGACGTTGCCGCTATATCGTTGATATGCGGATGTTGCCGCTATATTGTTGATATGCGGACGTTGCCGCTATATTGTTGATATGCGGACGTTGTCGTTATATTGATGAAATGCGGACGTTGTCGCTATATTGTTGATATGCGGACGTTGCCGCTATATTGTTGATATGCGGACGTTGTCGCTATATCGTTGATATGCGGATGTTGCCGCTATATTGTTGATATGCGGATGTTGTCACTATATTGATGAAATGTGGACGTTGTCGCTATATTGTAGAAATGCGGACGTTGTCGCTATATTGTTGATATGCGGACGTTGTCGCTATATTGTTGATATGCGGGTGTTGTCACTATATTGTTGATATGCGGACGTTGTCGCTATATTGTTGATATGTGGACGTTGTCGCTATATCGTTGATATGCGGACGTTGTCGCTATATCGTTGATATGCGGACGTTGTCGCTATATTGTTGTTATGCGGACTTGCCGCTATATTGTTGATATGCGGACGTTGTCGCTATATTGTTGATATGCGGACGTTGCCGCTATATTGTAGAAATGTAGACCTTGTCGCTATATTGTTGATATGCGGACGTTGCCGCTATATTGTTGATATGCGGACGTTGCCGCTATATGGTTGATATGCGGACGTTGTCGCTATATTGTTGATATGCGGACGCTGCCGCTATATTGATGAAATGTGGACCTTGTCGCTATATTGTTGATATGCGGACGTTGTCGCTATATTGATGAAATGTGGACCTTGTCGCTATATTGTTGATATGCGGACGTTGTCGCTATATCGTTGATATGCGGATGTTGCCGCTATATTGTTGATATGCGGACGTTGCCGCTATATTGTTGATATGCGGACGTTGTCGCTATATTGTTGATATGCGGACGTTGCCGCTATATTGTTGATATGCGGACGTTGTCGCTATATTGTTGATATGCGGACGCTGCCGCTATATTGATGAAATGTGGACCTTGTCGCTATATTGTTGATATGCGGACGTTGTCGCTATATCGTTGATATGCGGATGTTGCCGCTATATTGTTGATATGCGGACGTTGCCGCTATATTGTTGATATGCGGACGTTGTCGCTATATTGTTGATATGCGGACGTTGCCGCTATATTGTTGATATGCGGACGTTGTCGCTATATTGTTGATATGCGGACATTGCCGCTATATCGTTGATATGCGGATGTTGCCGCTATATTGTTGATATGCGGACGTTGCCGCTATATCGTTGATATGCGGATGTTGTCGCTATATTGTTGATATGCGGACGTTGCCGCTATATTGTTGATATGCGGACGTTGTCGCTATATTAATGAAATGTGGACGTTGTCGCTATATTGTTGATATACGGACGTTGCCGCTATATTGTTGATATGCAGACGTTGTCGCTATATCGTTGATATGCGGATGTTGCCGCTATATTGTTGATATGCGGACGCTGCCGCTATATTGTTGATATGCGGACGTTGCCGCTATATTGTTGATATGCGGACGTTGTCGCTATATTGTTGATATGCGGACGTTGCCGCTATATTGTTGATATGCGGAGGCCGCTATATTGTTGATATGCGGACGCTGCCGCTATATCGTTGATATGCGGACGCTGCCGCTATATTGTTGATATGTGGACGTTGCCGTTATATTGTTGATATGCGGACGTTGTCGCTATATTGTTGATATGCGGACGTTGCCGCTATATTGTTGATATGAGGACGCTGCCGCTATATCGTTGATATGCGGATGTTGCCGCTATATTGTTGATATGCTGATGTTGTCGCTATATTGTTGATATGCGGACGTTGCCGCTATATTGTTGATATGCGGATGTTGCCGCTATATTGATGAAATTCAAACGTTGCCGCTATATTGTTGAAATGCGGACATGGCCGCTATATTGTTGATATACGGACGATGCCACTATAATATGTAATTTTTTTTATTTTTTGCAAGTGGTTTGTACCGCTATTATTATTTATATGATTGTGAGATTTTGTTATGAATCCTGCATGCTGCGAAATTAATTATCAATAACGTTCAACATGTTTTTTTCATTATGTGCAATATATTGGGTGTGCAAATTAGAATATGTTTTTTACAGGCGACTTTAAAAGCCTGAGTGGAGGGAAATTCATAATTGATCAAGGGTCACTGGATTGCACGATATAGCCTGTTTAGAAATTGACATACCGGTAGTAAACAAGAGCAAGTCGAGTGTAACAACAGGAAATATGACATTTACTTTAATAAGTTCAAGTCATGGTGTCTACAATTTAAAGGCATACAGGCTGTCAGAATTGATTTTTTTTTTATTAAAAGTTGCCAATATTCGATGTTTTATACTAATTGCAGTTGAAATTTTTCATAATATCATATGTAAACAGCCTAGAACGAAGGAAATACGTCGCTGTTTGATTTTCTTGTATCCAGTAACATTTTAATGTTGACCCGCGCAATATTCATACAATCTGAGAGTGAACTCATCCGGAAAAGCGTTTGCGCATGTGCGAAATTGTTTGTTGATGAAGAAAACGTGCTCAAATCGAATCGTGGAAGAACAAAAACATTGACGGATTCTACACGAAAACGACACAAATAAGAGGATTTAGCAAGCTTTGTGTAAAAATTAAAAAAAGATGTTATACCGACCTACTCCATTTTTCAACACGTATACGGTAAGCATAATTTAGTATCTTTTTTCGCCGAATCGAATTTTGACAGTAGAATTGCATCGTAGTTTTCTATATATTCTTTTTTTTTCAGGATAAAAAAAACGGGTGATATCTTTTTTAAATTAGAGACTAAAATAATGAACTTCATGTCTGTTTTTTTCTAAAAAAAAATATAATCAATACAGCCCAAGTGTTGTCAATAATATGCAATACAATATGTTTACAATTTTCCCTTTATCGGGGCCCCTTTGCAGAGTTTGGGTTTGTTTTTATTGATTTCATCACGTATGTCTGATTTTAAGTGTCATTCTTACTAGTTACCAGTATTCCGCAAATTTTGGGAACAGCAACCGATTTATAATTATGTCGTGTTAATGGCGATTCCACCAACAGATATTCGAATTCTTTTCGCTAATTATGATATTATAGCATATTTTTTAAACCTGGCTTTTAGTTCAGAACATTTTATTAGTATAAAACATCGAATATTGGCAACTTTTAATATAAACAAAAACAAATTCCATTCTGACAGCCTGTATGCCTTTAAGCTAAGTCACTTTCCTGTCTTACCTTCTACAGTTTCTATGTATTTGACTAGTTTGATTCAAACGGGTGTTTCTGTCGCAGTTCTTAATTCAATTTTTTATGCAGTAAAATGGTATCATAACATGTTTTTATTTGAAGATCCATGTGTGAATAGGTTAGTGAAATTAGTTTCGGAAGGAGGAAAAAGAATTTTGTCGAAACCTATAAAAAAGAAAGAACCGGTTACAGTTGATGTCATCGTTAAATTATATAATTTTTATAAAGGTAGACTCGACTTGTTTAACTCGAGATCTCTTTGTATGTTCGTACTCGCATATGCGGGATTTTTTTAGATATAAAGAAATTTCAAATTTAAGAATGAATAATTTGTCCTTTTATGACACTCATGTCAAAATCTGTATAGAAAGCAGCAAGACTGATATTTATAGTCAAGGTAATACAGTTATTATTGCAAAAACAAATACTGATACTTGTCCAGTCAAGTTACTGGCACATTATTGTAAGATTGCCGAATTGAGAGCTAACAGCGACGAATACATTTTCCGTTCTCTACAATTTAATAAAAATTTTAATAAAAACACGCTTAGTGGAATAAACAAACCATTATCTTATACTCGGGCAAGAGAAATTCTCTTCAAAGCTTTGGTTTTGATTGGATGTGATAAAAGTATGTTTGGGTTGCATAGCTTAAGAAGTGGAGGAGCTACACAAGCTGCAAATAAAAATGGTTCTGATAGATTGTTTAAAGCTCATGGTCGTTGGCGTTCGGAAAACGCCAGGGACGGTTATGTACAGGACAGCTTAACCGCTACACTATATCCGTATCAAAAAATATGGGCTTATAATATCCTTTCACCTTTTGACTCGACTCTTTTTGTAAGCTCGCCACCCCAAAAGTATATTTGTCTTTGTTATTTAGCCCAGTAAAAAAAAGAAATGTGAAATAGACCATAAATAAATTTCTTTTCGATACAGGGCTAAATAATTCTAACCGTAGACGTATGAATACGCACGTGCTTATCGTGGTAGAAAGTCTACCCAGTCGGGTACATGGCGGGAATTTAGTCATTCGAGAACTTACACCTGAACAGAAAACATCTATCAAGTTTGCTATACATATACACGATTTGTTTTCTTCGGTCTACTCGATTACCATATCCATGTGTGACGAAGAAAATGGGAGTACCTTAGTAAATAAATGTCACTCGAACATGCAGGGTTTAGATTTTGTTGGGGGGGTTGTTTTGTTTTTGCTTTTATTGTTTTTGTTTTTTTATTAAGTCGTTTTTTTTTATAGTGAAACATTATTGTTATAATTTCTAATATTCTGTATTTATATTTTGTAGATTTATGAGATAGATGTCTCCATGTGAACCGGACTCTTAGGACTTTTATTTTGACAAAACAGCTGGCAAATCAAAATTATTTACCGGTGTACATGAAAATTATCTGTTTAAATATATCATATGTGTTTATTAAATCACTGTCGTCAAAGAGTTCCGGTCGAAAATGTTCTGTCAGCTTCCGGTACAAGTCACTTAGGCATGATTGACATACATGTACAGGCGACGAGAAAAAGTAAGTATTATGATCATATAGTATTATTATATCTTGAATCCAGAAGATGTCGTCATCTGTCGATTATTTTTGTTTGTTTTTACCTATATGTTACTGTGGTTAACTTCATCGATTACTCAGATATGGATAAAATGATGGACATAAACAATGACAAATGATAATAATGAGATTGACATCATCAAATAAAGCTATAAAAAGTAGTCTATATGTGTAATTAAAGTACACAAAGCCTTTGCAATGCTTATACACATGATAGTTTGCACTGCCGTGCCCCCATGAATAGTTTTAGACTTACTACAGTAAAAAACACAATGCTTATTTACGTACATTCGTTCCGGTGTCCTATAGTAGTTTTCCCCCTAGCCATTCCCCCCCGGTAAACTGACTATATAGCCATCCCCCCCCGGAAAAATGACTATATCATTGAACATAGCCATTTCCTCCCCCCCCCCCCAGTTTTCGACAGGGGCAAAAGTGGCTATATAGTAGAATTTCCCCCCGGAAAAATGGTTATATAGTCAATTTTCCCCCTCGTCTTAACATAACCCTGACTTCAACGTAAACTTACCCAACCAAGACCTTTAAATTATGCCAACTCTAGGCTAAACCTTACCCTACCCTTAGGCCTAATCCTCACCGAATCCCTCGGTCAAACACTATCCCTAAACCTAGGCTTTAACTTAATCCTAATTTTAAACGTTACCTTAAATCTAGCCTAATCAGAGGTCGAACTCACAACGCGAATGTGAAGGTATGGTAAGCTTAAAGGCAAGTTTTCCGACGGCCAAATGAACGACCGTTTTACAGATATGGGGTTCTCACAAGGTCACCAGTCTTGTGGGGGGGGGGGGGGGGATATTCCAAGTTGGAAAATCGGCGAAACCCTGAACTAGGGAAGGTGCCTTTGCGTTTTAATTTCGTCTTTCAAAAACCAAAGGCAAAGTCTAACATACTATAGTTACTCTAGTTAATCTTATTTCAGTCTGTGACAAATATGCACATTTAGGTACTAATTTCCTAACTGCATAGATTTGGGTATAGTTCTCATGGGTCTTATTGCATATATTCGGGTACAGGGTACATTTTAATGCATACCCCATCAAATTTTGTCCAAGTACACAATGATTTTTCCTTGCGTTACAAACGGATTGAAAAATTTCACAATGCGAACCTCTTCGAAAACACCATATTTGCAAGTATCGTCAACTACGATTGGTCAATAATCAAATGCATTATTCAATCCATTTCATACCAAAAATGTAAAAGAATATAACGGATTGAAAAGAAATTATAGCGGTGCGAACCTCTTCGAAAACACCTTCCGTCAAAAAAAATAGTTTCATCAATGATGCAAATCTTGACACATACGAAAAATTCTTTTCTGAATACTTCTAATTCTCATATTATATGCATATATATATATATATATATTATTTGCAAATCTACCCCTTTACAACGGGGGCAACCACTACCGGAGTAATAGTGGCTGCGTCCATTAGATACAAAGTTATATTTACAAATGACACATAGTATAAAAGCGAAAATATGTAGAATAAAATGTTCATAGTGTGAAGTTAGTATTTCAATATAAGTATATTATTAAATTGACAATACATAAAAAGTCATCATATACATAAAGCTACAAAAATCTACATAATGTATAAAACATGTCTTAAAGTAAAATACAGACAATAGTTGAATACAAACATACATGATGAATAAAACAAGTGATATCTATATAAAAATAATAGAAAAAAGAAACAACGAGTTAAGTCATAAAACATTTGATTGTGCTAAAATGATATTTCTTTCATGGTATAACTTCTTTAAAAGATTTCTTCCAATTACATCAAAATACATGCCTTCAATTTCAATTATATAAAAACCACAATCTCCAATCAACAATTTAATTTTTATATAATTAAGGTAGGTCCACAAAATCAAGTTCCACAGTGTTAAACGAGATATCATGTAAAAGAGGCCTTCTTATTTTTTCTAATGCAGGACATAACAAGAGGAAATGACATAAATCTTCTACAACTTTGCTGTCACATAGAGAGCATTTGTTACTTTTTTTTAAACTCATTTTGCTTAGCAAATTATTTAAGCACAGCGAATTGGTTCGACAAAGAAGTTTAAGTCTAGATCCCTCAAAATCTCTCATATCTTCGAGATAGGGTTGCTTCCCTTTGTGTCTATAGAATGTAATATAGTTACGGTTTTCACACTAGGTAAGTAGTCCCAAGCATGACCGGAAAGAGCGTGCATCTCATCAAAAACTATCTTGCAGAGTCTTTTATTTGGTAAGTTATTTATATAAGAAAAATATTAGGCTCTCTGTCTATTCAAATAAGCATTGATAGGTTCCCACCCAAGCTCGATAAGAAGAGCCGCTTTAGACATATTCACCTTTGTTTTCATTATGATCTTCGCCGTTCGAAATTGTATGCTACTTAACAAATTTTCGTTTACTTTAGAGGATGTAAGTCAAGCTCCAGAACAATGTGAAATTGAAGGTCGGAGAACTGAATTCCATAACGCGTCTCCGAACTCAACACGATTAAGATTGCCGTGTTCAGCAAGAATACGGGACATGAAATTAATTGTGTTATCCATATTATCTTTGATATACGTTTGGACATGATAGTTTGATTTCAGAGTTCTTGTTACATATACTCCCAGATATTTATATTCGTTTGTTTCGTGGATACATTTATCACCTAATTTCCATACTTTTTCTCTGTCAATCCGTCTAGATATTTCCTAAGTGCATATTTCATATGCATACGCTTCAAGTCCCAAAAACCCACCTGTGGAAATTACATTTTGCATAAGGGTCACAAGGTGTTGTTTTGCCAGGTGAGCGATTCAGGCTCATGGGAACATCTAGTTTATATATACATCTAAAGATATAATTGTACATACGTTATTTTTTTCAGAAATTGTGTTAAGTGAAGTTCTAGTCACTCACTCACCAGACTTAGGGTCAATTACTTTCAAATGTAATCGATTACATTACAATTACTTTGCAATTTTCATAATTACATTACATTACGATCACATCAATTTTCAAATGTAATCGAATAAATTACAATCACTTTGTAAATGTAATCGATTACATTACTGATTACATGTAATGTCATGACAACCAATACATTAGTGTTTTATGTTATTTTGTCTTGTGTGCATCTGTCCAATATCTCTTATATGTTTTAATGTATTTCTGAATCAGAACTATGAATTACAATTCAGTTGTAATGTGATCATTACATGCAATAAAAGTACATTGTAAATTATAAACAGCAATTCTCATTTTCCTATTATTCATAAAATATGTCTTCTCTTATTACTATATGTGACCAATATTGATTCCATCTCATACTATTAGTAAATATTATAACATACATTTGCACTAACATACATTTGCACATTTTAATAATATATATCAAATAATTGCAAACATCCTGTAAAAGTCTATTGGGGATAATAAACTAGCAGTTAACTACCTGATAAAATTTGTAATTAAGGTATTATTTATGACACCAAATTATGTAACAATCACCATTACTAAATTTCACACCATTTGAATGTTTGTCCTTGATATATAATTCAGAAGATACAAAAACAAAAATTATTCTGATCTAAATACTTGCTTAAAAATGTACATAATTTCTCAGTCTAAATATGAAAACTAAATCCTTAATTTATGTAAATAGGTTTAATAAAATATCCATTACACGTTGCATAGTAACCCACAGGAATGAAAACATTATCATATAATCCAATATTAAAAGGAAAATCAGCACCAAAATAAAAAGCAGAAATATCACATATATCTGAATATCAGATACAAGCCCCATTAGATTATTCTTTAAAATTTTTTTTTTTTTTTTACAAATATTACAACTTGCTCTTTATCAGTTAATTTGTAATATACATGTATGTACGAGCATCATAAATAAATGTTTCTGAAAATTATAATTTACATTTTGCTTTTTATATAATATCTTTATTGAAATTTAAATCTCTTTTTAATCTTGTATAAGAAATCTTCATGAGATACCTATGTTTTGGTTTATATAAAATATTTCTTTATCTTATGCGAATCATGAGGACATGGTGATAGTCTTTCATAGAAACAATTTCATATATGAAATCTTGAAAGTTGTGTCAGATAATTTAAAATTTTAGAGCTTGTTGTGTTTTACACAAGCCGACAAACTGTTTTCACTGAATTTTTGAAACCCTAAATAAATTGAAATTGAGATATTATTTGTTTGGATATCAAGTCTTTGAAGTCATAATTTATACTTAATATTTTTGTAGCTGTGATAGTTTTGATTGCAATTAAGCATATAATAATATCTACATTATTTGTTTAATAAATTTCATGAAGAAAATTCATTTACATAAATCATACATTAAATATCTAAGGAGATATATGTTTCAGTGAAGACAAACTAAGTCCAAATGATGAAAAGTAATCTAAATGTAATCAGAACCCATTCCATAATGTGATTTCATTGTGCAAGTTATCATATTGCATGTAAATTGAACATATTTCTGGGTGTCATCTCTCGTCGTTGACTGTACACCAAGGTAGAACAATACAAATATTTGTCGACCTCTGACAAACCTGCTTTGAACTTTCATATCTTGTCTAATAGTTTGTATATTATTATAAAGTTGGGCGCAGTTTATAGACAAAAGCAACATCTTCACTTCTACTTCTTTTTGTCACAAATTATTGGAGATCAAAATATTGCATGAACTTATTTGGAAGAAAAATTGAAAATTCAATTGATTGATTGATTGATTTGATTTTTGGTGTTTTAACGCCACTTTCAACAATATTTCAGCTATATCATGGCGACCAGTTTTAGTGGTGGAGGAAGCCAGAGTACCCGGAGAGAACCACCGACCATGGGCAAGGAACTGGTAAGCTTTATCACTTGCGGCTGCGAGTCGAGTGCACCTTTTTTGTAATTTACAAAGCCGGGCGCGAACCCACGCCGTATTGGTGATAGGCTTGTATGAGTTGTTAAATCCAACGACCTAACTCATTGAGCAAAATTCAATTGAACATTCATATATTTGAACTTAGCTAGGTAGTGTAAATATTTTTCTTGCAATCTGAAGAGCTAGTAAACAGCTTAAAACAGTGTCTCAGAATTTTAATACAGAGCCTGTTTTTTTCAATGAAGTTATTTCGAATTTTAAGGTAAAGTAACAAATTACGTGAATAACTTCAAACGTGATTTATTTTTACACAAGACCATGTTTCAAAAAAAATGTGAAATAAATAGGCTCTGGAACACTGGATTCCTTGGTGAACGTTTATATAATTTTCAGGAAAGGAACTGGTGGTGACTTGGTTTAAATATTGTTTAACCTTTAAAAGGGCTGGTGTAGCACCTAAAAAGTAATGTTCAATATTTTGTTAGTTCGCCTCAACGACGTTGAGAAAATATATTGGAGTACCCTCGGCGTCCATGTGCGCGTCAGCGTCAGCGTTCCCATCCACACTCATATCTCAGCAACTATAAGTTGTAGGATCATGTTATTTTGAATGGAGATACATCTGGGATGGTAGGTCAGCGTCCAGGCAAAAGTAGGTCACTTTGACCCACATTTCGCGCTTCAATTACTTGCGAAACGTGGTGGGGTATCATATAATGTCACATTAGATGCCCTATTTTTTGCTTTTGGGAAACCCCATTCAAAGTCATTTGGATCATCCATGTCCAAGCTACTTGGCTAGTAAACCCATCGACAGTAATAGTCGACAAAAAGTGGCACTGGCAAGTGGTAGTAAAATTTAACAGAGCAACTAAGTTGAATATTCAAGCCATTTTCAGAGGGGGACTACTATGTAGTCATTCTTTCGGGGGGAAATCCTACTATATAGCCATTCTTCCGTGGGGAGGGGGGGGATCCCACTATATAGCCATTTTTTACGGGGGGAAATCCTACTACATTGTATATAGTCATTTTTCCGTGGCTATGGGGGAAAAATGGCTCTATAACGCTCCTATAGTAGTTTTTCCCACTAGCCATTTTTACGGGGGGAAAACTGACTATGGGGGAAAAATGGCTCTATAACACCGGCTCTGTCAGTCACTACTTTCCGGTTGAGTCCCAAAAATTGTGTTTCAGTAGAACCGGTTTTTTCTATGTAAAATATTGAAAGAATAGCGAAAACCGCTCAATATCACAATTATGTTTCCTTTTTGTAATTTATTTATTTAAGGTTCATTATAACTATTGTCAAGGGTATGGTCAAGTTGCAAATTGATAAAAAGAAACAAAAACACATAGTCGAAATATTTTACATGTGGATGTTTTGTATAACATTAAAAGAAAGAAATACAAAACGGTATGTGCAGAATTGGCATTCGCCAAGTCACCTTCGACAGAATGGTCATGATTTTGCATAGAACTTGTATTTTTTTTCTTTATTTGCTATGCAGTTGGATTAGAGTGTTTGATCAAAAGTAGGAACTCTCACTGTTTATATAGATATCAAGTAACTCTTATTGATTTGTTTTTGTTTTCAAATAATATATTGAAGGACAATAAGAAATAGGGAACCGCATCGGTAGCGTAATGGATAGCGTGCTCGCCTAGAGTGCGATAAATTGTGGGTACGAGCCCCGGTCAGGTCAAACAAAAGAATATAAAATTGGTATTTGTTGCTTCTCCGCTAAGAACGCATCATTAAGGAGAAAGAGCAAAGACTGGTTGGCTCGGAATCAGAATAATGTGTCCGAGTGGAGCGACATATCTACCTGCTGACTGTTGTTAGCTCACCTTGCCAAAGACAATGTGAACTTTTACCATCACTTGGCGCCCGTCGTCCGTCGTCTGTCATCTGTTTACTTTTCTCATTTTAATCTTCTTCTCTGAAACGCCTCAGACAAATGAAGTGAAACTTAGTGGGAAGGTCTTCTGTAACGATTACTCATTTCGTCCCGATCCGTTAACTAACATGGTCGCCACAGGCGATTCTTGTTTCTGATTGTAAGATTTTTTTAAAATCTTCTCCTCTAAAGCTTCTTAGCCAAATGAACCGAAACTTGGTAGGAAGCAACTATGGAAGGTCTTCTATAAAGATTGCTCATTTCACCTCGATCCCACAAACTGAATACAAATATGACTTGTCCCGCATTTCATGAAACGACTCCTCAACGGCTGTTACACTGATAAAATTCATCTGTAAAGTAGATTTAATATATAGCAGATACTAGTAAGTGAATGTTGAATGTAAAGATACACAAACATATGTATGGAGCTCACAATATAAATGTAGCAATCAAATTGTCTGACGCTGATGCAAACATTGAAACATAAGATGCTTTAAAGTATTTCTTCGCTGCCCAGTTAATGTTTTTTGTATCCTGCATTTGTTCTATTCGATTAGTCACATTGTATTGACCGGATAATTTTTGTTATATATTTGTATTTGGTTTCTGACCAAGATATATTTTTCTGGTACCTGATTCATGTTGAGCGACGGTAAGAAACAGTAACAGCATTTATGCTTATATGCTTATAAACTTATAAGCGCGGACTTCACAGAGGACACAATCAAAAACGATAAGAACAACGCTTGTTTCTGCTCTTTTTAGACAATTTGACAGTTTCTTTGGAGCTTTTGAAATAGCACGATAGATACAATATACGTACATTGTCGGAAAATATATAATTCATTTTCACTCGCTGCGAAACAGGTAAGAAAAACTCGTCAAAACTCGTATATATAAATTTTATATTTTCGACAATGTATATACGGTATTGCTTATTTTTTTCTCTCCCTCGTTTCACTCCTCCGAAAATATTTTTTTTATTAACTAAAATAATGTAATATAAATAAGACTCGACACAGTGTAGGGTTGCGCGTTCGTTACAAGATCGCATAGTATTATTATAAATATATATCAACATAACAAATTCATTCAGTCTGTCATTTCTACTCCCCCCAAAAAATGAAAAATATATACGAGCGATTGAAATTCTTTTGGCATTAATATTGGTGGATGGGTAGGGAACTATAACATCCAAATCACGAACTTTTGTCGTATTACAACTTGTATCGAACGTCGCATTAATCGAGTACACCTAACATTTTCTTTATATGAAAACTGCCAAAAATCGTCCGTGCGGAAAGGAATTCAATACTACAACCTTTGTTAATTTGCTTATCTGTAATGTTACTGTGAAGAAATTTAAATATCGTATCCACAAAGTTATTATTAGTTTAGATTAAACGAAGTTATTTCCACAGAGTGACGTACTTCGTTATCAACGAGTATACAATTAAAATATGTGTTATAAAATTAATCTCCCACTACTCAATTGATGCCCCTGGACAGCGACTTAAAGTGAGTGTAGCGTATTGAGCACCAACCGTGATGCCAGTGCCACAAAAAGCATAACAAAATCAACTGTTCGCGACAGTAGCAATTTAACATAGAAATAACGATTTTGTTATTGTACAAAGTAGCTGAAATTAGCAGCCATGGCGATTATTCATAATATGGATTAGTATTTATCGCTTTTGAGGTATTTCCTAATTATAACTATTGTTAAATTGCAATATAATGATCAATAATAATACGATCAGTGGTATTTACATACTGACAAATCCGTTTCTTAATAAATGACACAATCGGGTTGTATACATGTTTACATTTTGACCAAGCCGGATTTCAAAAACATCTGTTGACATCAAGTTTTAGGGTATAACTAGTTACTAATTGACTTTTCCTAAACAAAATAATATTTCTAAGTAAAATCAATCATTCATTAATACTTTTTTCTTTTTTGGCAACATTTAATTCATTCGTAAATGCAAGATATAGCGATATTTCAGTTGATTGTAATGATCTTGATGCCGGATTCCTTATAACTTATAGAACAATCTAATGTTACACTGCAAAAATAAATGATATTTGGACAAAAAATGAAATTAATAATGATAACAATCATAAAGCATCATAATTCAAAACATTATATACACAGTATATTCATAAATACTTACGATAATTATCTGTGTCTTCTTTAAGAATACCGCTTTAAAATATCCCAGATGTTGACCAAACATTTTCGATCGGAGCTCTTTGACGACAGTGTAAATATTGGCCGACTGTTTTTGTAAGCTCGCCATCCCAAAAATATATTTGTCTTTATTATTTAGCCCAGTAAAGAAAAGAAATGTTTTATGTTCGGATGTACATGTGAAATAGAACATAAACAACTATTCTTTTCTTAAGATTTTCTTAAGATTACTTTACGCCAGCTTTAATTTCGCATTTCAAAGTATACTTAAAATTGTAGTGCCTAAAAAGATTGTATTCATAATATTTCCTACATCTACTTTCTTCCAAAGGTGTTTTGCATTTTAGAACATACGTGAATTACCAAAAACATTTGTGTTTAAAGATTTCCTATGTTTACTTTACTCCAACAATTTTTTTGTATTTTTAGAATATAACAACGCGTAGTACCAAGGAAAACATATTTCTTTTAAAACATTACATATATTTACTTTACTCGAACATTTTATAATATTTTAGAACACACTAACTTGTAATACCAAGGAACAATGTGTTTTTCTATTATTTTCTATATTTACTTTACTCCAACGGAATTTTGTACTTTACAACATACTACTTTGTATTGTCAAGAAAAAAACTTTTCTGTACATTAATCTTAACTCGAACATTCTATGATATTTTAGCACATACTGTCTTGTAGTACCAAGCAATAACATACTTTTTTCTATGATTTTTTTTATATTTACTTCGCTCCGACGGAATTTTGTATTTTATAACATTCTAAACTGCATTGCCAAGATGAAAAAGAAAAACAACTTTTTTCTTAATTTAATCTTAATGATAAGTAAATATTTATAATAATAAATAATCCAATTACCGCTTACCGTTATGTCTATCTGATGGGAGATGTATTAGGCTTAGCATAAAGATTATACAACAATTTTACAGCATTGATCTATTAGTGAGACAAAGTAAAACCGATCAATTCTAACATGACACACAGTGTGTTCTAGGAATCCAATGACAAGAGCTCGTTGTGTATAACAGCTGTTTAGCTCGTCCCTGGATTATCTATTATATAAAGTATTTGTGAAGTCCGCTGTGTTATATGGCATTTTTGTAAAGTTTGGGGCGGTACGTATACAGTAATGGTTGTGACATCGGATCAAATCAAGACTTAAATAGAACGAAAATGGACAGTTTAAGTTTAATTGGAATTACAATATATACGTGACGGTGTTGTGTAATATAATATATCATTATTATATTAATTTAATTTGATTTAACTTAATTTAATTAACCGCATTTATCTTATCTTCAGACTGTTTAGGAATAAAGACGGGAAAAAATTATCGTATCTTATTTTGAGACTGTTAAGGAATAAAGACGTGAACAAAATTATCGTCTTAAAATAAATATTATTTAGAGCTTCAACTGGATTCTGTTTGACATTTGGTGCTGTCGTCAGACTGATTATGTCTTAAATTGGCTTAACTGGTTGTTTTTATAAAGAAAGCAGTGAGTTCGGAAACATTTCATAACTAACTATAAAAGTGATGCTTATCGGAGTGCTTATGAAAAGTTTGTGCGTACATTATTACTTATCAAATATATGGAACATGCTATTTCACGGAACTTTATTCTTAATTGAAACAGGTATGGAATTATAACTTTAATATACTTTTACAAATTGGAAGAACAATAACATTACTTGAAAAGAAACACAAATTTAATATAAAATACATGGACGATTTCTTATAACATAAAGCGTCTACTGTGATGTAGCTTGGTTTTAAATTATATTAGTGAAAACAATCTGATATATTATAGCGAAACGAATCTTTAGATTTAAATCTAGCTGTAACAATTTATTATTGCACAATGAGAATTAATGGAACATGGAATGGAACTGAAGGAGAATTTAATCATGCCTATTACGGAGGCTGTCTCCCTCAACAAGAAAATGTAGATCTTGCTGAGACCTACATATTACCCTCCATGATAGCAGTTGGGGCTATTGGAAATGTTTTTACTTTGATTTTATTTTGCAGAGGAAAGCAAAAACGTTTATCAGTTAGCGTGTATATGTCTGCATATTGCATCGGGAATCTATCAAATTTATTTTTCATTTATGGTATGCACTTAATTACTGTGGCCGGTGGACTGCCGGAGCTGTCTAATTTAAGCAGTTGGGGATGTTCTTTGTCTATGTTTGCTACACAAATAATACAATATTGTTCCGTATGGTTTGTAGTTGGGATGACTATTGATCGTTATATTGCTGCATGTCATCCTTCTAGTGCTGTGTCAATGTGTACCGTATTTATGGCAAAAGTAGCCATAGGGATTATTTTGATAGGTTTAGTTGTGGTTAGTGTACATGCAATGTGGATTTATGATTTAGATAAATGTGGTGTATGTAGGCTCAATAACGATGTTGAAAACTTAAATATGAAGGAAGAAAATCATCTGCACTTGCAAATTTGGATCTTACAATCTGCGATAGCTTATGCATATCTGCCGTTGCTCATTTTACTTGTACTCAATATTTTGTTGATATTCGGATTATGCTTTCAACATAGCTCTTCGTCTACGTCAGCACAAGATAACGTATCTACGGAGTACACTAACACTGTCGTAGCCATTTCTGTGACGCATTTCACATTACTGCTTCCGAGTACAATAGTAAATATTGTCTTTGTGTCAGGAGCAGAAGTTACATTAAGTCACCAAACTGGGTTAACTTTTGATTACATGCAACGGATCAATTTAATCAATACCTTCTTAATTTGTGTTATATTTTCACGTTCGTTTCGCCAGGAAATTCGTAATTTATGTAGACAACTACGGGAAAGAAAGAAACATACAGTGGAAATGAACAGATTATCAAACAAATCGTTAATACCGCATGATGGCGGAAACACCACGGCGAATGAAGAAGATACTCTGATATAGTTGCCTTAATATGCAGTTGAAAGACTTAAATAAACTTATTTTTGCAATGGTGAGATATGCACGTGTATGACATAACAACATGGACATTTCAGACATACATTGTACTATGCTTTCTACGGTACATTTCGCCATTACTCATTGTGATCTTTTGATGTGCTTGCATACAATAAAATGCCAATGTAAGAGAAAATGTTTTAATCATTTAGCATAAAACATCTAGGATATCTCATTTATCAATAATATGTTTGTGTATTGCTTGCTTACACGTATATTGTGTTTATCCTGTAATGTCAAAAAGTCCAAAACAACTGTCTTTCTAATCATTTTTGATAGTGTATTATATCAAGTCCGTGCTTATACTGTGAACCTCGCCTTTATACCCAGTTTTTAAACCTCAAACACAAAAAAATATATTTTAAGACGATGCACTAATAATGTCTATCTATATCATAAACTGGTTCCTTTTGAGCAGTCGAATTGCTTTGACTTGATGTATGTTTCTTTTATACGGTAACTGACCAAGATATAGTTTTTCTGGTACCTGGTTCATGTTGATCGACAGTAAGAAACGATAACAGTATAAGCGCAGACTTCACAGAGGACAATATTGAAAATGATTAGAAAGACGCTTGTTTCAGCTATTTTCAGACACATTTTGACAGTTGTTTTGGACTTTGTGACATTGCAGGATAAACGCAATATAAGTACATTGTTGGTAAATATACAATGTATTCGCACTCGTTGCGAAACAAAACCTTGTACAAATAAATATTATATTTTCTACCAATATCCGTATATTGTACATAGTTTTAACCTCATTCAAGCATTTACGACGAAAATAAATCGCCAATCCAAGATTTGTAACTTACAAGAAAGTAAATACGCCGAACCCTTCGATATTGTAATGGTTATTGTTAGAATGCCCGATGCAAGTGCTTAAGATCATGGATTTATTCACCGGTAGGGTAAAGCCGATCACTACACAAAATGGTATTTGTAGCTTCTCTGCTAAGCACAAGTCATTCATGATATAGTTGGAAAAACAATCCAATCGTATATATCAAATTTACTGCGCACAGCGCATTTCCGGAATAACCTTCATCGGGTACGCTCGAAGTCAAAACACTGCTTGCTTGGTATTAAACAACAATAAGTCACTCACTCAATGAAATAAACTAGTCGTATTTCAATAAATTAAAAACAGATCAATAACGAGGTTATCGGATTTCTTTAGCATTATATTATGTAATTCATTTATTTATTCTTAATATGACTTTATGAGAGAAATATGCCTAGAAATGTATGTTAATATCAATTTTACACCGAATTAATAGCTTGATAGAAACAATTTCATTTCTATTACATTGAACATGGAGGTATTTTAAACTTTTCTATCGTCAACCTTGGTTTTGCTGTCACACGAGTGTTTACTCTGGAAGACGACTATAGTTTGTTCATGTGTTACCAAACGATTATTAGAATTAAGAAGAAAACTAGTTCTGGCAAAATAATACGTTCATGGAAACGTGCTTGATCTTTCTTTTATTGAAAACAAAATGTACCACAGTTATCATATTGTTCTTTCACTTGGTTGGGAGATGTGAAAAGCAGGAGGAAGAATTAATGAATGTGTTTTGCTTCACAGACAAGATGATAATTGTGCGAGTTCTTTGTTTATCAATCATACACTACAACTGATTGATTTATTATTTGTTGTTTAACGTCAGGCGAACACATTTCACTATATTCATGACGCGAACAAGTTCACAAATTTTGTAGGTGTTATGATGGACACACTTATCACGACAAGTATTATACCTTTGAAACCTACCAAGTTCCTTTCAAGTGATATTACAGAAATACGATGCACTCATTGAGATCACATTTTAAAGGCGAATTGTGTATTAGATACGTCAAACCAGGGTACGACTTTTTCGCACCGGAGACACTATAGGTTTTATCTCGATATCCTGATGTTGCACCGTCAGTTATATATCTGCTGAAGAACGATAGACCTTTCAATGGAAAATATATTATACGCTTTGTGTAGCACAGCAGAAACTCCATTATCTTTATTTTATTATTCTTCGATATTGATATCATAACCGAGACTAGCTGACTTAACGTATATTATTACTACAGACTGAGATGATAAGATACACTACTTTTTTGTTTGCACCACTGATCATTGTATATTATTTTTCAAGCATTCCAATATTTTTATATTGAGCGTACATAATGAAGGTTATACCAGAAACGTGTCTTGTGCACTAAATTAGATATATACGTTTTTATTCAATAATGGTAATGCAAATATAACATCATTCCTGCGGACAATCACAATCCAGATGCAACACCATTACTAGACCAATGAAAACAGCGGACAATCACAATCCAGATGCAACACCGTTACTAGACCAATGAAAACAGTGGACAATCACAATCTAGATGCAACACCGTTACTAGACCAATGAAAACAGCGGACAATCACAATCCAGATGCAACACCATTACTAGACTAATGAAAACAGTGGACAATCACAATCTAGATGCAACACCATTACTAGACCAATGAAAACAGCGGACAATCACAATCTAGATGCAACACCGTTACTAGACCAATGAAAACAGCGGACAATCACAATCCAGATGCAACACCGTTACTAGACTAATGAAAACAGTGGACAATCACAATCTAGATGCAACACCATTACTAGACCAATGAAAACAGCGGACAATCACAATCTAGATGCAACACCGTTACTAGACCAATGAAAACAGCGGACAATCACAATCCAGATGAAACACCATTACTAGACCAATGAAAACAGCGGACAATCACAATCCAGATGCAACACCGTTACTAGACTAATGAAAACAGTGGACAATCACAATCTAGATGCAACACCGTTACTAGACCAATGAAAACAGCGGACAATCACAATCTAGATACAACACCATTACTAGACCAATGAAAATAGTGGACAATCACTATCTAGATGCAACACCGTTACTAGACCAATGAAAACAGCGGACAATCACAATCCAGATGCAACACCGTTACTAGACTAATGAAAACAGTGGACAATCACAATCTAGATGCAACACCATTACTAGACCAATGAAAACAGGGACAATCACAATCTAGATGCAACACCGTTACTAGACCAATGAAAACAGCGGACAATCACAATCCAGATGAAACACCATTACTAGACCAATGAAAACAGCGGACAATCACAATCCAGATGCAACACCGTTACTAGACTAATGAAAACAGTGGACAATCACAATCTAGATGCAACACCGTTACTAGACCAATGAAAACAGCGGACAATCACAATCTAGATACAACACCATTACTAGACCAATGAAAACAGCGGACAATCACAATCCAGATACAACACCATTACTAGACCAATGAAAACAAATTAAGGTACGCTACAATAAGACGATAAAGGAAGAACATAGAATCACGATGAAATATCATATCACGTCTAACGTTATAATATTCAACTTGTTGAAAGGGGTTACTATTTGGTCGAATAACGACAAAACAATCCAGATACAATACTTAAAAGGACAAACGACAATAAAATATCGTATCAGGACATACAGATACATCAGTAGTAAAGACAAAAGACAAAACAAATCCAGAAACAAAACAATTTCAAGGCAAACGGCGATTTGATATACAGTATAACCTCGTTAAACCGCCACCATCTGTCCAGCCAGATTTTGGCGTTATAACGAGTTTGGCGATAAACTGAGTAAGGACAGAAAACCGAAAGTCAACAGTTTGATTTTAAATTTGGAATGACGGACGGTTTGATTTTGACAAGTTTACCGGAAATGAGTATTATCACTTACAATTTAAATTCTAATATATAAGTTTCATTTTGACAGTTGTAGAAAATTTCGGCATTTGTGAATTTAGCAGAATTTATTTTATCGAATTTGAAAAGAAAAAAAACCTACTGAAATTACGTTGTTAGCACGTATACTAGCAATTTCCTTTAATATATATTACATTCGTTTTTACGTCTTACAAATATTTACTCTCCATTTTATTTTCACTTTTTGTTTATCACAACTAAGAAAAGAACAATAAAGGTTTTTTTTTCTCGCTCGTTGTCGTGTCACAAGATTAATTCTGTCCCCGGGGCAAATGTACAGTTAACTTATGGATAGTTGATCATTAATTGTTTAAAGAAAGGTGATAAAATATGTTTATAGAAGCAAGGGTGTTATACTTTAATTGAAAAATGTTTATACAACACTTAGAAGCGTGTCACCGTCAGTGTATGGTTTGGAAGTAAATTTGATTTCTATAACCGGAAGTTGTTAAAATCTATTCACATATAAACATTTCTGTCGTTTTTACGCATGCATTCACAATGAAATAATTCACAACATGTTCACGTGGATTATAACCGATTACAAGGAAGGCTTGCATTATTTCTTCATTAATGTTCAGAAAGTCGAGGTCACTGGAGGACATCATTTGCCAATATATCGATGGATTCTTAATTTCTACAATTTCTCTTTTCTCTCGAAAATTAAGCAAATTTCTTTTACGTTTAGGCGTCGACATTTTCAACACAAATGAAAAGAACACACAAACAAATTTATTAAGCTTTATTCAGAATGAAAAGTAATCAGTTCAGGGTTGTAAAATGTTATTGTAAAGAAAACAATTAACTGTTTTCACAGCGATATCTATTTGCCTTGACTGCTTGCTTACTTACCTTGATTGACAGGCATCCTAAAATCACCGAGGTGTGACATTATTGATTGGCATTATGATCGAGGTTTAAATAACAGTAAATTGACCGTTTGATCTTCAATTACCGTGGCGGATGGCGGTATGCGAGTTTGGCATTTTAACGGGGTTATTACTACATACGGAAAACGGGACTGCAGAAATTCTTGGCGATACGCGAGTTTGGCGGTGAATCGAGGGGCAATAAAGCGGGGTTTTACTGTAGATACAATATTATCAAGACAAATTGCATTACACATGTACAACCAAAATACAATACCATATAAAAACAAACGACATTTACAATTCCCTGTTATCATTCGATTCAAGTGCTTTTGCTAGGTTTTCCCTGGTTCCGATACAACATTCTCTCACATGCTGTTTCCGCATTTATTCAATCCCTGGGTTTTCTGAACAAGTGATTAATCAATATTTCAGTTGAGTATTCATTTTGTTTTTAATACCTGTTTATCATTGACTAGAGCCATTAAAACTTAAGGGACCATCAGGGTCGTGACTGTGTGGTATTTCGATTTACAATTACCTATGCAATCAGTGTCATTAAAGTTGTGAGTTCGAATCCCACTCATTGCGAGGTGTGCTCGATACAACATTATGCTATAAAGTTTGTCAGTAACTTGCGGGTCGTCGGTGGTTTTCGTCGGGTACACCGGTTTCCTCCACCAATAAAACTGACCGCTACAATGTAACTGAAATATTGTTTGAAAGTGGCGTTAAACACCATAACCCTAACCCCCTCCTCTATCAAAGTTTATGGATTGATACGTTTATTTTCTTCTACATTGTAATTTTGTTTCTGTGCATACACCAAAACAAAAATCTTGCGCATACTTCTATCATTTAACTGGTTTAATTGAATGTACGTCTCTAAATTCTGACTTTATATTGGAGAGAAACAACATAGTTTCAAGGTGTAGGGTTATTGGTACACCTATTTATCGTCGCTTTCAGCAACTCGCCATCAATATCGGGACTATCATACTTATTGGAGTAGGATATTATGGGGAATTGTATTGAACAAACAGAAAAACCCCGTCTATGGATGGGTCTCTGGAAAGCATGACACTTGCGGTATGTATCTCTATTCCCACTTCCGTGACTTAAATCTTGTAATATGGTGTTGCGACAACATTAAACTATTAATCAAACGAACAGTAGAAAACACACTTCTTGTAAATAAAACATAAAATACATGTACTAAAAATATTAATAGCACAAACTATCAAAAAATCAGAAAAACAAAACAAATAATAAAGAAATAAACGTTAGAGAAAACTGAATGGGTAATCAAGAAACTATGGCAACATTGGACAAGCAAGAAACAAGACGAAAATAAAATAAAATAAATAAATAAATATAAAAGCAAATCACAACACAGAAAACTAAAAAGATAAGTAATATGGACAACACCTAAAAACCGGCTATAATCCCGGGGGCTTGGGAGGGGTAAGCAGTTTCTGCTTCTTATAAAACTCTTATCGGTGATAGCTGAAAGAAAACAATTAACGTAAAAGGTAAAAAAAAAGCGAATTAAAGAGATAGTACAAATCATCACAATATAAGTAGAATATAAAAACAACAAGATGACAACATACAATTGTCATATCAAATCATGGCTATGAAGACCTTCCCCAGTAGAACATAAAATACTGATTAAATGAGAAATTATACAACATCACAATCAGTATAGACAAAACACCCGTGTAACATAAATGATAGTATCAGACATGAAAAATAATCCGAGGGATAAACAAAACCGGAGGGAAAGTACACATAGAGTAATATTATACATAGATAGCACACTGCAATTAGTATTTATTGTGCAGCTTTTACGTTCATGTGGTTTTGAATTGTTGTAAGAAACATGAATAAACAATAACCGCACCTGTTCGGTTGACTTAGATTATGTTGAAACAATGCGGGAAAACCAGAGGTTGAACAGAAAAGGCGATAGCAACCGCATAGTGGAAAACATGACTGTTATTTAGTTTCTCAAGACAACTTAGCTATTCATGTTTCTTAGTCCAATAGGGATACGGCTTATTGTAATCATCTCTATTACATTAATAGTACGTTTGTTGACTTCGGTTTTGGGAGCATCTGTTTATTGCGTGTGTTGCGTAGGTGTAATTTAACAATCACATTGTCGTTCGAGTGTTACTTAACGTACATTGACAAAACCAGTTGTAAGTGACAATCGCTCCAACAGGGGCAAATCAAATATTCAACCTGATTTCATAAAGTCTAAGCAAATTTTAAATGGTCCTGTTATCTAGAGATATATATAATTATCTTCCCCAGCTAATAGTTCCGATCCAACTCCCACACGCTTCACCCTTGATCGTGTTAGTTTGATTTTCGTTGTCAAATGATTAGGTTTTTTACTGGGTGTAACCAGTGGTAGTTGTAATTTATCCGAATGCGTCAACATTACAAAGACATGTGTTTGTTAGGAAAAATATAAAATGAACACGTTTAGGTTGCCATGAGTGATTGCCAAATAAAAGATAAATAAAAAAGTACGGACTATTTTGTGGTTGAATTGCTGAAAATGATGTCATTATAAGGAATGTAACTGACACAGTACAACAGATGACAGTGCACGGGCATTACTAGACCAATGAAAACAGCGGACAATCACAATCCAGATGCAACACCGTTACTAGACCAATGAAAACAGCGGACAATCACAATCCAGATGCAACACCGTTACTAGACCAATGAAAACAGCGGACAATCACAATCCAGATGCAACACCGTTACTAGACCAATGAAAACAGCGGACAATCACAATACAGATGCAACACCGTTACTAGACCAATGAAAACAGCGGACAATCACAATCCAGATGCAACACCATTACTAGACCAATGAAAACAGCGGACAATCACAATCCAGATACAACACCATTACTAGACCAATGAAAACAAATTAAGGTACGCTACAATAAGACGATAAAGGAAGAACATAGAATCACGATGAAATATCATATCACGTCTAACGTTATAATATTCAACTTGTTGAAAGGGGCTACTATTTGGTCGAATAACGACAAAACAATCCAGATACAATACTTAAAAGGACAAACGACAATAAAGTATCATATCAGGACATACAGATACATCAGTAGTAAAGACAAAAGACAAAACAAATCCAGAAACAAAACAATTTCAAGGCAAACGGCGATTTGATATACAGTATAACCTCGTTAAACCGCCACCATCTGTCCAGCCAGATTTTGGCGTTATAACGAGTTTGGCGATAAACTGAGTAAGGACAGAAAACCGAAAGTCAACAGTTTGATTTTAAATTTGGAATGACGGACGGTTTGATTTTGACAAGTTTACCGGAAATGAGTATTATCACTTACAATTTAAATTCTAATATATAAGTTTCATTTTGACAGTTGTAGAAAATTTCGGCATTTGTGAATTTAGCAGAATTTATTTTATCGAATTTGAAAAGAAAAAAAACCTACTGAAATTACGTTGTTAGCACGTATACTAGCAATTTCCTTTAATATATATTAAATTCGTTTTTACGTCTTACAAATATTTACTCTCCATTTTATTTTCACTTTTTGTTTATCACAACTAAGAAAAGAACAATAAAGGGGTTTTTTTCTCACTCGTTGTCGTGTCACAAGATTAATTCTGTCCCTGGGGCAAATGTACAGTTAACTTATGGATAGTTGATCATTAATTGTTTAAAGAAAGGTGATACAATATGTTTATAGAAGCAAGGGTGTTATACTTTAATTGAAAAATGTTTATACAACACTTAGAAGCGTGTCACCGTCAGTGTATGGTTTGGAAGTAAATTTGATTTCTATAACCGGAAGTTGTTAAAATCTATTCACATATAAACATTTCTGTCGTTTTTACGCATGCATTCACAATCAAATAATTCACAACATGTTCACGTGGATTATAACCGATTACAAGGAAGGCTTGCATTATTTCTTCATTAATGTTCAGAAAGTCGAGGTCACTGGAGGACATCATTTGCCAATATATCGATGGATTCTTAATTTCTACAATTTCTCTTTTCTGTCGAAAATTAAGCAAATTTCTTTTACGTTTAGGCGTCGACATTTTCAACACAAATGAAAAGAACACACAAACAAATTTATTAAGCTTTATTCAGAATGAAAAGTAATCAGTTCAGGGTTGTAAAATGTTATTGTAAAGAAAACAATTAACTGTTTTCACAGCGATATCTATTTGCCTTGACTGCTTGTTTACTTACCTTGATTGACAGGCATCCTAAAATCACCGAGGTGTGACATTATTGATTGGCATTATGATCGAGGTTTAAATAACAGTAAATTGACCGTTTGATCTTCAATTACCGTGGCGGATGGCGGTATGCGAGTTTGGCATTTTAACGGGGTTATTACTACATACGGAAAACGGGACTGCAGAAATTCTTGGCGATACGCGAGTTTGGCGGTGAATCGAGGGGCAATAAAGCGGGGTTTTACTGTAGATACAATATTATCAAGACAAATTGCATTACACATGTACAACCAAAATACAATACCATATAAAAACAAACGACATTTACAATTCCCTGTTATCATTCGATTCAAGTGCTTTTGCTAGGTTTTCCCTGGTTCCGATACAACATTCTCTCACATGCTGTTTCCGCATTTATTCAATCCCTGGGTTTTCTGAACAAGTGATTAATCAATATTTCAGTTGAGTATTCATTTTGTTTTTAATACCTGTTTATCATTGACTAGAGCCATTAAAACTTAAGGGACCATCAGGGTCGTGACTGTGTGGTATTTCGATTTACAATTACCTATGCAATCAGTGTCATTAAAGTTGTGAGTTCGAATCCCACTCATTGCGAGGTGTGCTCGATACAACATTATGCTATAAAGTTTGTCAGTAACTTGCGGGTCGTCGGTGGTTTTCGTCGGGTACACCGGTTTCCTCCACCAATAAAACTGACCGCTACAATGTAACTGAAATATTGTTTGAAAGTGGCGTTAAACACCATAACCCTAACCCCCTCCTCTATCAAAGTTTATGGATTGATACGTTTATTTTCTTCTACATTGTAATTTTGTTTCTGTGCATACACCAAAACAAAAATCTTGCGCATACTTCTATCATTTAACTGGTTTAATTGAATGTACGTCTCTAAATTCTGACTTTATATTGGGGAGAAACAACATAGTTTCAAGGTGTAGGGTTATTGGTACACCTATTTATCGTCGCTTTCAACAACTCGCCATCAATATCGGGACTATCATACTTATTGGAGTAGGATATTATGGGGAATTGTATTGAACAAACAGAAAAACCCCGTCTATGGATGGGTCTCTGGAAAGCATGACACTTGCGGTATGTATCTCTATTCCCACTTCCGTGACTTAAATCTTGTAATATGGTGTTGCGACAACATTAAACTATTAATCAAACGAACAGTAGAAAACACACTTCTTGTAAATAAAACATAAAATACATGTACTAAAAATATTAATAGCACAAACTATCAAAAAATCAGAAAAACAAAACAAATAATAAAGAAATAAACGTTAGAGAAAACTGAATGGGTAATCAAGAAACTATGGCAACATTGGACAAGCAAGAAACAAGACGAAAATAAAATAAAATAAATAAATAAATATAAAAGCAAATCACAACACAGAAAACTAAAAAGATAAGTAATATGGACAACACCTAAAAACCGGCTATAATCCCGGGGGCTTGGGAGGGGTAAGCAGTTTCTGCTTCTTATAAAACTCTTATCGGTGATAGCTGAAAGAAAACAATTAACGTAAAAGGTAAAAAAAAAAGCGAATTAAAGAGATAGTACAAATCATCACAATATAAGTAGAATATAAAAACAACAAGATGACAACATACAATTGTCATATCAAATCATGGCTATGAAGACATTCCCCAGTAGAACATAAAATACTGATTAAATGAGAAATTATACAACATCACAATCAGTATAGACAAAACACCCGTGTAACATAAATGATAATATCAGACATGAAAAATAATCCGAGGGATAAACAAAACCGGAGGGAAAGTACACATAGAGTAATATTATACATAGATAGCACACTGCAATTAGTATTTATTGTGCAGCTTTTACGTTCATGTGGTTTTGAATTGTTGTAAGAAACATGAATAAACAATAACCGCACCTGTTCGGTTGACTTAGATTATGTTGAAACAATGCGGGAAAACCAGAGGTTGAACAGAAAAGGCGATAGCAACCGCATAGTGGAAAACATGACTGTTATTTAGTTTCTCAAGACAACTTAGCTATTCATGTTTCTTAGTCCAATAGGGATACGGCTTATTGTAATCATCTCTATTACATTAATAGTACGTTTGTTGACTTCGGTTTTGGGAGCATCTGTTTATTGCGTGTGTTGCGTAGGTGTAATTTAACAATCACATTGTCGTTCGAGTGTTACTTAACGTACATTGACAAAACCAGTTGTAAGTGACAATCGCTCCAACAGGGGCAAATCAAATATTCAACCTGATTTCATAAAGTCTAAGCAAATTTTAAATGGTCCTGTTATCTAGAGATATATATAATTATCTTCCCCAGCTAATAGATCCGATCCAACTCCCACACGCTTCACCCTTGATCGTGTTAGTTTGATTTTCGTTGTCAAATGATTAGGTTTTTTACTGGGTGTAACCAGTGGTAGTTGTAATTTATCCGAATGCGTCAACATTACAAAGACATGTGTTTGTTAGGAAAAATATAAAATGAACACGTTTAGGTTGCCATGAGTGATTGCCAAATAAAAGATAAATAAAAAAGTACGGACTATTTTGTGGTTGAATTGCTGAAAATGATGTCATTATAAGGAATGTAACTGACACAGTACAACAGATGACAGTGCACGGGCATTACTAGACCAATGAAAACAGCGGACAATCACAATCCAGATGCAACACCGTTACTAGACCAATGAAAACAGCGGACAATCACAATCCAGATGCAACACCGTTACTAGACCAATGAAAACAGCGGACAATCACAATCCAGATGCAACACCGTTACTAGACCAATGAAAACAGCGGACAATCACAATCCAGATGCAACACCATTACTAGACCAATGAAAACAGCGGACAATCACAAATCAGATGCAACACCATTACTAGACCAATGAAAACAGCGGACAATCACAATCCAGATACAACACCATTACTAGACCAATGAAAACAAATTAAGGTACGCTACAATAAGACGATAAAGGAAGAACATAGAATCACGATGAAATATCATATCACGTCTAACGTTATAATATTCAACTTGTTGAAAGGGGCTACTATTTGGTCGAATAACGACAAAACAATCCAGATACAATACTTAAAAGGACAAACGACAATAAAATATCGTATCAGGACATACAGATACATCAGTAGTAAAGACAAAAGACAAAACAAATCCAGAAACAAAACAATTTCAAGGCAAACGGCGATTTGATATACAGTATAACCTCGTTAAACCGCCACCATCTGTCCAGCCAGATTTTGGCGTTATAACGAGTTTGGCGATAAACTGAGTAAGGACAGAAAACCGAAAGTCAACAGTTTGATTTTAAATTTGGAATGACGGACGGTTTGATTTTGACAAGTTTACCGGAAATGAGTATTATCACTTACAATTTAAATTCTAATATATAAGTTTCATTTTGACAGTTGTAGAAAATTTCGGCATTTGTGAATTTAGCAGAATTTATTTTATCGAATTTGAAAAGAAAAAAAACCTACTGAAATTACGTTGTTAGCACGTATACTAGCAATTTCCTTTAATATATATTAAATTCGTTTTTACGTCTTACAAATATTTACTCTCCATTTTATTTTCACTTTTTGTTTATCACAACTAAGAAAAGAACAATAAAGGGTTTTTTTTCTCACTCGTTGTCGTGTCACAAGATTAATTCTGTCCCTGGGGCAAATGTACAGTTAACTTATGGATAGTTGATCATTAATTGTTTAAAGAAAGGTGATACAATATGTTTATAGAAGCAAGGGTGTTATACTTTAATTGAAAAATGTTTATACAACACTTAGAAGCGTGTCACCGTCAGTGTATGGTTTGGAAGTAAATTTGATTTCTATAACCGGAAGTTGTTAAAATCTATTCACATATAAACATTTCTGTCGTTTTTACGCATGCATTCACAATGAAATAATTCACAACATGTTCACGTGGATTATAACCGATTACAAGGAAGGCTTGCATTATTTCTTCATTAATGTTCAGAAAGTCGAGGTCACTGGAGGACATCATTTGCCAATATATCGATGGATTCTTAATTTCTACAATTTCTCTTTTCTGTCGAAAATTAAGCAAATTTCTTTTACGTTTAGGCGTCGACATTTTCAACACAAATGAAAAGAACACACAAACAAATTTATTAAGCTTTATTCAGAATGAAAAGTAATCAGTTCAGGGTTGTAAAATGTTATTGTAAAGAAAACAATTAACTGTTTTCACAGCGATATCTATTTGCCTTGACTGCTTGTTTACTTACCTTGATTGACAGGCATCCTAAAATCACCGAGGTGTGACATTATTGATTGGCATTATGATCGAGGTTTAAATAACAGTAAATTGACCGTTTGATCTTCAATTACCGTGGCGGATGGCGGTATGCGAGTTTGGCATTTTAACGGGGTTATTACTACATACGGAAAACGGGACTGCAGAAATTCTTGGCGATACGCGAGTTTGGCGGTGAATCGAGGGGCAATAAAGCGGGGTTTTACTGTAGATACAATATTATCAAGACAAATTGCATTACACATGTACAACCAAAATACAATACCATATAAAAACAAACGACATTTACAATTCCCTGTTATCATTCGATTCAAGTGCTTTTGCTAGGTTTTCCCTGGTTCCGATACAACATTCTCTCACATGCTGTTTCCGCATTTATTCAATCCCTGGGTTTTCTGAACAAGTGATTAATCAATATTTCAGTTGAGTATTCATTTTGTTTTTAATACCTGTTTATCATTGACTAGAGCCATTAAAACTTAAGGGACCATCAGGGTCGTGACTGTGTGGTATTTCGATTTACAATTACCTATGCAATCAGTGTCATTAAAGTTGTGAGTTCGAATCCCACTCATTGCGAGGTGTGCTCGATACAACATTATGCTATAAAGTTTGTCAGTAACTTGCGGGTCGTCGGTGGTTTTCGTCGGGTACACCGGTTTCCTCCACCAATAAAACTGACCGCTACAATGTAACTGAAATATTGTTTGAAAGTGGCGTTAAACACCATAACCCTAACCCCCTCCTCTATCAAAGTTTATGGATTGATACGTTTATTTTCTTCTACATTGTAATTTTGTTTCTGTGCATACACCAAAACAAAAATCTTGCGCATACTTCTATCATTTAACTGGTTTAATTGAATGTACGTCTCTAAATTCTGACTTTATATTGGGGAGAAACAACATAGTTTCAAGGTGTAGGGTTATTGGTACACCTATTTATCGTCGCTTTCAACAACTCGCCATCAATATCGGGACTATCATACTTATTGGAGTAGGATATTATGGGGAATTGTATTGAACAAACAGAAAAACCCCGTCTATGGATGGGTCTCTGGAAAGCATGACACTTGCGGTATGTATCTCTATTCCCACTTCCGTGACTTAAATCTTGTAATATGGTGTTGCGACAACATTAAACTATTAATCAAACGAACAGTAGAAAACACACTTCTTGTAAATAAAACATAAAATACATGTACTAAAAATATTAATAGCACAAACTATCAAAAAATCAGAAAAACAAAACAAATAATAAAGAAATAAACGTTAGAGAAAACTGAATGGGTAATCAAGAAACTATGGCAACATTGGACAAGCAAGAAACAAGACGAAAATAAAATAAAATAAATAAATAAATATAAAAGCAAATCACAACACAGAAAACTAAAAAGATAAGTAATATGGACAACACCTAAAAACCGGCTATAATCCCGGGGGCTTGGGAGGGTAAGCAGTTTCTGCTTCTTATAAAACTCTTATCGGTGATAGCTGAAAGAAAACAATTAACGTAAAAGGTAAAAAAAAAGCGAATTAAAGAGATAGTACAAATCATCACAATATAAGTAGAATATAAAAACAACAAGATGACAACATACAATTGTCATATCAAATCATGGCTATGAAGACATTCCCCAGTAGAACATAAAATACTGATTAAATGAGAAATTATACAACATCACAATCAGTATAGACAAAACACCCGTGTAACATAAATGATAATATCAGACATGAAAAATAATCCGAGGGATAAACAAAACCGGAGGGAAAGTACACATAGAGTAATATTATACATAGATAGCACACTGCAATTAGTATTTATTGTGCAGCTTTTACGTTCATGTGGTTTTGAATTGTTGTAAGAAACATGAATAAACAATAACCGCACTTGTTCGGTTGACTTAGATTATGTTGAAACAATGCGGGAAAACCAGAGGTTGAACAGAAAAGGCGATAGCAACCGCATAGTGGAAAACATGACTGTTATTTAGTTTCTCAAGACAACTTAGCTATTCATGTTTCTTAGTCCAATAGGGATACGGCTTATTGTAATCATCTCTATTACATTAATAGTACGTTTGTTGACTTCGGTTTTGGGAGCATCTGTTTATTGCGTGTGTTGCGTAGGTGTAATTTAACAATCACATTGTCGTTCGAGTGTTACTTAACGTACATTGACAAAACCAGTTGTAAGTGACAATCGCTCCAACAGGGGCAAATCAAATATTCAACCTGATTTCATAAAGTCTAAGCAAATTTTAAATGGTCCTGTTATCTAGAGATATATATAATTATCTTCCCCAGCTAATAGATCCGATCCAACTCCCACACGCTTCACCCTTGATCGTGTTAGTTTGATTTTCGTTGTCAAATGATTAGGTTTTTTACTGGGTGTAACCAGTGGTAGTTGTAATTTATCCGAATGCGTCAACATTACAAAGACATGTGTTTGTTAGGAAAAATATAAAATGAACACGTTTAGGTTGCCATGAGTGATTGCCAAATAAAAGATAAATAAAAAAGTACGGACTATTTTGTGGTTGAATTGCTGAAAATGATGTCATTATAAGGAATGTAACTGACACAGTACAACAGATGACAGTGCACGGGCATTACTAGACCAATGAAAACAGCGGACAATCACAATCCAGATGCAACACCGTTACTAGACCAATGAAAACAGCGGACAATCACAATCCAGATGCAACACCGTTACTAGACCAATGAAAACAGCGGACAATCACAATCCAGATGCAACACCGTTACTAGACCAATGAAAACAGCGGACAATCACAATCCAGATGCAACACCATTACTAGACCAATGAAAACAGCGGACAATCACAAATCAGATGCAACACCATTACTAGACCAATGAAAACAGCGGACAATCACAATCCAGATGAAACACCATTACTAGACCAATGAAAACAGCGGACAATCACAATCCAGATGCAACACCGTTACTAGACTAATGAAAACAGTGGACAATCACAATCTAGATGCAACACCGTTACTAGACCAATGAAAACAGCGGACAATCACAATCTAGATACAACACCATTACTAGACCAATGAAAACAGCGGACAATCACAATCCAGATACAACACCATTACTAGACCAATGAAAACAAATTAAGGTACGCTACAATAAGACGATAAAGGAAGAACATAGAATCACGATGAAATATCATATCACGTCTAACGTTATAATATTCAACTTGTTGAAAGGGGCTACTATTTGGTCGAATAACGACAAAACAATCCAGATACAATACTTAAAAGGACAAACGACAATAAAATATCGTATCAGGACATACAGATACATCAGTAGTAAAGACAAAAGACAAAACAAATCCAGAAACAAAACAATTTCAAGGCAAACGGCGATTTGATATACAGTATAACCTCGTTAAACCGCCACCATCTGTCCAGCCAGATTTTGGCGTTATAACGAGTTTGGCGATAAACTGAGCAAGGACAGAAAACCGAAAGTCAACAGTTTGATTTTAAATTTGGAATGACGGACGGTTTGATTTTGACAAGTTTACCGGAAATGAGTATTATCACTTACAATTTAAATTCTAATATATAAGTTTCATTTTGACAGTTGTAGAAAATTTCGGCATTTGTGAATTTAGCAGAATTTATTTTATCGAATTTGAAAAGAAAAAAAACCTACTGAAATTACGTTGTTAGCACGTATACTAGCAATTTCCTTTAATATATATTAAATTCGTTTTTACGTCTTACAAATATTTACTCTCCATTTTATTTTCACTTTTTGTTTATCACAACTAAGAAAAGAACAATAAAGGTTTTTTTTTCTCACTCGTTGTCGTGTCACAAGATTAATTCTGTCCCCGGGGCAAATGTACAGTTAACTTATGGATAGTTGATCATTAATTGTTTAAAGAAAGGTGATAAAATATGTTTATAGAAGCAAGGGTGTTATACTTTAATTGAAAAGTGTTTATACAACACTTAGAAGCGTGTCACCGTCAGTGTATGGTTTGGAAGTAAATTTGATTTCTATAACCGGAAGTTGTTAAAATCTATTCACATATAAACATTTCTGTCGTTTTTACGCATGCATTCACAATCAAATAATTCACAACATGTTCACGTGGATTATAACCCATTACAAGGAAGGCTTGCACTTATTTCTTCATTAATGTTCAGAAAGTCGAGGTCACTGGAGGACATCATTTGCCAATATATCGATGGATTCTTAATTTCTACAATTTCTCTTTTCTGTCGAAAATTAAGCAAATTTCTTTTACGTTTAGGCGTCGACATTTTCAACACAAATGAAAAGAACACACAAACAAATTTATTAAGCTTTATTCAGAATGAAAAGTAATCAGTTCAGGGTTGTAAAATGTTATTGTAAAGAAAACAATTAACTGTTTTCACAGCGATATCTATTTGCCTTGACTGCTTGTTTACTTACCTTGATTGACAGGCATCCTAAAATCACCGAGGTGTGACATTATTGATTGGCATTATGATCGAGGTTTAAATAACAGTAAATTGACCGTTTGATCTTCAATTACCGTGGCGGATGGCGGTATGCGAGTTTGGCATTTTAACGGGGTTATTACTACATACGGAAAACGGGACTGCAGAAATTATTGGCCATACGCGAGTTTGGCGGTGAATCGAGGGGCAATAAAGCGGGGTTTTACTGTAGATACAATATTATCAAGACAAATTGCAATACACATGTACAACCAAAATACAATACCATATAAAAACAAACGACATTTACAATTCCCTGTTATCATTCGATTCAAGTGCTTTTGCTAGGTTTTCCCTGGTTCCGATACAACATTCTCTCACATGCTGTTTCCGCATTTATTCAATCCCTGGGTTTTCTGAACAAGTGATTAATCAATATTTCAGTTGAGTATTCATTTTGTTTTTAATACCTGTTTATCATTGACTAGAGCCATTAAAACTTAAGGGGCCATCAGGGTCGTGACTGCGTGGTATTTCGATTTACAATTACCTATGCAATCAGTGTCATTAAAGTTGTGAGTTCGAATCCCACTCATTGCGAGGTGTGCTCGATACAACATTATGCTATAAAGTTTGTCAGTAACTTGCGGGTCGTCGGTGGTTTTCGTCGGGTACACCGGTTTCCTCCACCAATAAAACTGACCGCTACAATGTAACTGAAATATTGTTTGAAAGTGGCGTTAAACACCATAACCCTAACCCCCTCCTCTATCAAAGTTTATGGATTGATACGTTTATTTTCTTCTACATTGTAATTTTGTTTCTGTGCATACACCAAAACAAAAATCTTGCGCATACTTCTATCATTTAACTGGTTTAATTGAATGTACGTCTCTAAATTCTGACTTTATATTGGGGAGAAACAACATAGTTTCAAGGTGTAGGGTTATTGGTACACCTATTTATCGTCGCTTTCAACAACTCGCCATCAATATCGGGACTATCATACTTATTGGAGTAGGATATTATGGGGAATTGTATTGAACAAACAGAAAAACCCCGTCTATGGATGGGTCTCTGGAAAGCATGACACTTGCGGTATGTATCTCTATTCCCACTTCCGTGACTTAAATCTTGTAATATGGTGTTGCGACAACATTAAACTATTAATCAAACGAACAGTAGAAAACACACTTCTTGTAAATAAAACATAAAATACATGTACTAAAAATATTAATAGCACAAACTATCAAAAAATCAGAAAAACAAAACAAATAATAAAGAAATAAACGTTAGAGAAAACTGAATGGGTAATCAAGAAACTATGGCAACATTGGACAAGCAAGAAACAAGACGAAAATAAAATAAAATAAATAAATAAATATAAAAGCAAATCACAACACAGAAAACTAAAAAGATAAGTAATATGGACAACACCTAAAAACCGGCTATAATCCCGGGGGCTTGGGAGGGGTAAGCAGTTTCTCCTTCTTATAAAACTCTTATCGGTGATAGCTGAAAGAAAACAATTAACGTAAAAGGTAAAAAAAAAGCGAATTAAAGAGATAGTACAAATCATCACAATATAAGTAGAATATAAAAACAACAAGATGACAACATACAATTGTCATATCAAATCATGGCTATGAAGACATTCCCCAGTAGAACATAAAATACTGATTAAATGAGAAATTATACAACATCACAATCAGTATAGACAAAACACCCGTGTAACATAAATGATAATATCAGACATGAAAAATAATCCGAGGGATAAACAAAACCGGAGGGAAAGTACACATAGAGTAATATTATACATAGATAGCACACTGCAATTAGTATTTATTGTGCAGCTTTTACGTTCATGTGGTTTTGAATTGTTGTAAGAAACATGAATAAACAATAACCGCACCTGTTCGGTTGACTTAGATTATGTTGAAACAATGCGGGAAAACCAGAGGTTGAACAGAAAAGGCGATAGCAACCGCATAGTGGAAAACATGACTGTTATTTAGTTTCTCAAGACAACTTAGCTATTCATGTTTCTTAGTCCAATAGGGATACGGCTTATTGTAATCATCTCTATTACATTAATAGTACGTTTGTTGACTTCGGTTTTGGGAGCATCTGTTTATTGCGTGTGTTGCGTAGGTGTAATTTAACAATCACATTGTCGTTCGAGTGTTACTTAACGTACATTGACAAAACCAGTTGTAAGTGACAATCGCTCCAACAGGGGCAAATCAAATATTCAACCTGATTTCATAAAGTCTAAGCAAATTTTAAATGGTCCTGTTATCTAGAGATATATATAATTATCTTCCCCAGCTAATAGATCCGATCCAACTCCCACACGCTTCACCCTTGATCGTGTTAGTTTGATTTTCGTTGTCAAATGATTAGGTTTTTTACTGGGTGTAACCAGTGGTAGTTGTAATTTATCCGAATGCGTCAACATTACAAAGACATGTGTTTGTTAGGAAAAATATAAAATGAACACGTTTAGGTTGCCATGAGTGATTGCCAAATAAAAGATAAATAAAAAAGTACGGACTATTTTGTGGTTGAATTGCTGAAAATGATGTCATTATAAGGAATGTAACTGACACAGTACAACAGATGACAGTGCACGGGCATTACTAGACCAATGAAAACAGCGGACAATCACAATCCAGATGCAACACCGTTACTAGACCAATGAAAACAGCGGACAATCACAATCCAGATGCAACACCGTTACTAGACCAATGAAAACAGCGGACAATCACAATCCAGATGCAACACCGTTACTAGACCAATGAAAACAGCGGACAATCACAATCCAGATGCAACACCATTACTAGACCAATGAAAACAGCGGACAATCACAAATCAGATGCAACACCATTACTAGACCAATGAAAACAGCGGACAATCACAATCCAGATACAACACCATTACTAGACCAATGAAAACAAATTAAGGTACGCTACAATAAGACGATAAAGGAAGAACATAGAATCACGATGAAATATCATATCACGTCTAACGTTATAATATTCAACTTGTTGAAAGGGGCTACTATTTGGTCGAATAACGACAAAACAATCCAGATACAATACTTAAAAGGACAAACGACAATAAAATATCGTATCAGGACATACAGATACATCAGTAGTAAAGACAAAAGACAAAACAAATCCAGAAACAAAACAATTTCAAGGCAAACGACGATTTGATATACAGTATAACCTCGTTAAACCGCCACCATCTGTCCAGCCAGATTTTGGCGTTATAACGAGTTTGGCGATAAACTGAGCAAGGACAGAAAACCGAAAGTCAACAGTTTGATTTTAAATTTGGAATGACGGACGGTTTGATTTTGACAAGTTTACCGGAAATGAGTATTATCACTTACAATTTAAATTCTAATATATAAGTTTCATTTTGACAGTTGTAGAAAATTTCGGCATTTGTGAATTTAGCAGAATTTATTTTATCGAATTTGAAAAGAAAAAAAACCTACTGAAATTACGTTGTTAGCACGTATACTAGCAATTTCCTTTAATATATATTAAATTCGTTTTTACGTCTTACAAATATTTACTCTCCATTTTATTTTCACTTTTTGTTTATCACAACTAAGAAAAGAACAATAAAGGTTTTTTTTTCTCACTCGTTGTCGTGTCACAAGATTAATTCTGTCCCCGGGGCAAATGTACAGTTAACTTATGGATAGTTGATCATTAATTGTTTAAAGAAAGGTGATAAAATATGTTTATAGAAGCAAGGGTGTTATACTTTAATTGAAAAGTGTTTATACAACACTTAGAAGCGTGTCACCGTCAGTGTATGGTTTGGAAGTAAATTTGATTTCTATAACCGGAAGTTGTTAAAATCTATTCACATATAAACATTTCTGTCGTTTTTACGCATGCATTCACAATCAAATAATTCACAACATGTTCACGTGGATTATAACCCATTACAAGGAAGGCTTGCACTTATTTCTTCATTAATGTTCAGAAAGTCGAGGTCACTGGAGGACATCATTTGCCAATATATCGATGGATTCTTAATTTCTACAATTTCTCTTTTCTGTCGAAAATTAAGCAAATTTCTTTTACGTTTAGGCGTCGACATTTTCAACACAAATGAAAAGAACACACAAACAAATTTATTAAGCTTTATTCAGAATGAAAAGTAATCAGTTCAGGGTTGTAAAATGTTATTGTAAAGAAAACAATTAACTGTTTTCACAGCGATATCTATTTGCCTTGACTGCTTGTTTACTTACCTTGATTGACAGGCATCCTAAAATCACCGAGGTGTGACATTATTGATTGGCATTATGATCGAGGTTTAAATAACAGTAAATTGACCGTTTGATCTTCAATTACCGTGGCGGATGGCGGTATGCGAGTTTGGCATTTTAACGGGGTTATTACTACATACGGAAAACGGGACTGCAGAAATTATTGGCCATACGCGAGTTTGGCGGTGAATCGAGGGGCAATAAAGCGGGGTTTTACTGTAGATACAATATTATCAAGACAAATTGCAATACACATGTACAACCAAAATACAATACCATATAAAAACAAACGACATTTACAATTCCCTGTTATCATTCGATTCAAGTGCTTTTGCTAGGTTTTCCCTGGTTCCGATACAACATTCTCTCACATGCTGTTTCCGCATTTATTCAATCCCTGGGTTTTCTGAACAAGTGATTAATCAATATTTCAGTTGAGTATTCATTTTGTTTTTAATACCTGTTTATCATTGACTAGAGCCATTAAAACTTAAGGGGCCATCAGGGTCGTGACTGCGTGGTATTTCGATTTACAATTACCTATGCAATCAGTGTCATTAAAGTTGTGAGTTCGAATCCCACTCATTGCGAGGTGTGCTCGATACAACATTATGCTATAAAGTTTGTCAGTAACTTGCGGGTCGTCGGTGGTTTTCGTCGGGTACACCGGTTTCCTCCACCAATAAAACTGACCGCCACAATGTAACTGAAATATTGTTTGAAAGTGGCGTTAAACACCATAACCCTAACCCCCTCCTCTATCAAAGTTTATGGATTGATACGTTTATTTTCTTCTACATTGTAATTTTGTTTCTGTGCATACACCAAAACAAAAATCTTGCGCATACTTCTATCATTTAACTGGTTTAATTGAATGTACGTCTCTAAATTCTGACTTTATATTGGGGAGAAACAACATAGTTTCAAGGTGTAGGGTTATTGGTACACCTATTTATCGTCGCTTTCAGCAACTCGCCATCAATATCGGGACTATCATACTTATTGGAGTAGGATTTTATGGGGAATTGTATTGAACAAACAGAAAAACCCCGTCCATGGATGGGTCTCTGGAAAGCATGACACTTGCGGTATGTATCTCTATTCCCACTTCCGTGACTTAAATCTTGTAATATGGTGTTGCGACAACATTAAACTATTAATCAAACGAACAGTAGAAAACACACTTCTTGTAAATAAAACATAAAATACATGTACTAAAAATATTAATAGCACAAACTATCAAAAAATCAGAAAAACAAAACAAATAATAAAGAAATAAACGTTAGAGAAAACTGAATGGGTAATCAAGAAACTATGGCAACATTGGACAAGCAAGAAACAAGACGAGAATAAAATAAAATAAATAAATAAATATAAAAGCAAATCACAACACAGAAAACTAAAAAGATAAGTAATATGGACAACACCTAAAAACCGGCTATAATCCCGGGGGCTTGGGAGGGGTAAGCAGTTTCTCCTTCTTATAAAACTCTTATCGGTGATAGCTGAAAGAAAACAATTAACGTAAAAGGTAAAAAAAATGCGAATTAAAGAGATAGTACAAATCATCACAATATAAGTAGAATATAAAAACAACAAGATGACAACATACAATTGTCATATCAAATCATGGCTATGAAGACATTCCCCAGTAGAACATAAAATACTGATTAAATAAGAAATTATACAAATTCACAATCAGTATAGACAAAACACCCGTGTAATATAAATGATAGTATCAGACATGAAAAATAATCCGAGGGATAAACAAAACCGGAGGGAAAGTACACATAGAGTAATATTATACATAGATAGCACACTGCAATTAGTATTTATTGTGCAGCTTTTACGTTCATGTGGTTTTGAATTGTTGTAAGAAACATGAATAAACACTAACCGCACCTGTTCGGTTGACTTAGATTATGTTGAAACAATGCGGGAAAACCAGAGGTTGAACAGAAAAGGCGATAGCAACCGCATAGTGGAAAACATGACTGTTATTTAGTTTCTCAAGACAACGTAGCTATTCATGTTTCTTAGTCCAATAGGGATACGGCTTATTGTAATTATCTCTATTACATTAATAGTACGTTTGTTGACTTCGTTTTGGGAGCATCTGTTTATTGCGTGTGTTGCGTAGGTGTAATTTAACAATCACATTGTCGTTCGAGTGTTACTTAACGTACATTGACAAAACCAGTTGTAAGTGACAATCGCTCCAACAGGGGCAAATCAAATATTCAACCTGATTTCATAAAGTCTAAGCAAATTTTAAATGGTCCTGTTATCTAGAGATATGTATAATTATCTTCCCCAGCTAATAGTACCGATCCAACTCCCACACGCTTCACCCTTGATCGTGTTAGTTTGATTTTCGTTGTCAAATGATTAGGTTTTTTACTGGGTGTAACCAGTGGTAGTTGTAATTTATCCGAATGCGTCAACATTACAAAGACATGTGTTTGTTAGGAAAAATATAAAATGAACACGTTTAGGTTGCCATGAGTGATTGCCAAATAAAAGATAAATAAAAAAGTACGGACTATTTTGTGGTTGAATTGCTGAAAATGATGTCATTATAAGGAATGTAACTGACACAGTACAACAGATGACAGTGCACGGGCATTGCGAACTTACAGCTAACGCGGCCAATGGTGAAGAGGAGGGTAATAATTGTATCCCTTAGCTAGAGAAGTTGTATAGCGTGGATTCAATATTGTTGGCACACGTGAAAATCTAACTTACCTTTGGGATACAAAGTATATCATGTTTATTTTAAATTGGAATGTAACTGAAGTGACCCTTAAAATCAATATATAGGAATTAGACTTAAAACGATGCGGGCATGTTATTTCAGTTGCATCTTTGAGAAACTTAAATTATATAGGGATTAGTTGTCGCTAAAAATGGGGTTATTTTATATCATTTACATTTCGAAAAGTAAGAGAATTGTACAGGCTAAAATAATTCTTATTTCTATCTTTCAAAAATCCTTGAATAATTTACATCTGACTTAAAAAATAAAAATATACCAGGAATTACGGATACACAGTATGTTCCCATATGAATACCAACTCTGTAGAAAATACAACCACAAATCTCGATTAATATATTCTAAATTATTATTGTGACATCATCACCTCACAGGGAGTACATGAGTTTTCTGTTTTCCAAAGACGAGTTTGAAGAAACCAAACTTAGGTAGAAATATATCTCTATGTATCACATTTACGATCAATATAGATGTATCGAGGTCCTTCATTGAAAACCTGCTATGATGGACAAAGTGCTTAGAAATCAAGTATTTCAGACTCTGACTAAATTTTAAATGTAATAAGGAGATTGTCATGTAGTTATTTTAAGCGTGATTGTTGACAATCTAACGGAGTGAGTGAGTAATTGTTGTTTAACGCCAACTCAGCAATTTTTCAACTATATCATGGTGAGGACAGTCATTATTAATTTAATACCGAACAGAGGTTGGCTTATTATTATACTAATTACGGAAGGTTGCTTATTTGCGTCGATTCTCCGACTTGGTATTGAAATTTATAACTATCTCCGTTTCCAAAAGGTAATATTTACCTTGTACATTTGGATTCCCCAATATGAATGCACAATTTCAATCAATTCGATAATAAATTAAACAAAATAATAAATTCATTGATCTGATAAATTAAATTCTACTTCCGATTTCCGGTATATATCAAAACAATGACACGTGTGAGATTGATCGTATGTTTTTCTGTCGATCACACTGAAACAAGTTATTAACGAATACATATAAGTAATTAAGGGTAATAACAAAATTACCGAACTCCGAGCAATATTACAAAGGGAAAGTCAAAACTCATAAGTATATAAACAGACAAAATCAGTCAACAACCGGAAAACTGTGAAAACCGTAATGACCCTGATTTGGTACAGGCATTTCTAAAGAAATGGTGGGTTGAATCAGATTTTAAAGCGCCAAACCTCCCCCTTTCATTACGGCTCAAAGTTTCTGGCTTTCACTATAACAGTATTTATGCACAACCATCCATGAACAGATTAGTATAAGATTACCTCACATTTTCAAACTAAAATTAAAAGTGCCAGTTTTCTCGCATAATTTGATAAATAGTGATTGGCATTGCAATAAAGTGTCTGCAATAAATATACAACAAACTTTTAATTAATTTCTACCAACTGCATCGGCAGGGTAATGGTTAGCGTAAATGCCTAACTTGTGCTACAATGCAGCTCATGAGCTAGATCAAACCAAACACTGAATAGCTCTAGGATCATTTTCTCATTTATGATTTGTCACCATGCTTGTAGCAAGAGCAACACAACTGAATATCCTTCCGAAGGACCTGGGTTCATCCCCGGTTTTTAGTAGGATTTGTGTTGCTCCATCGTTAGTTTTCTGTGCAATGTTTTGTAGATCATTGTTTCTTTTGGCCATTGTAATGTATGTCCGTCGAATTACGGCTCATGTAGATATATAATTTAGTCTGCACCGCACGTTGCTGAAGCAAAAACCTCATCAGTACACTTTAAGTAAAACATTGGAAATCTGAAAAATTTTGAAAGTCTTTGGAAAAAAGAAAACGAAAGAGCCTATAAAGGGATAGCCAACATGGGCCAAAATGATATAGATGTATGCTTAATGGATGAACATTGTAGTATTTCGCCATAGTATAATAAGAAGGAATAAAGAAGAGTTTGAAGATACTAAAGTGGTAATCAGAATCCGTGAATCGAAGAAGGACAGACAACATAGTTGCCAAACAAAAAGGACAAAAGGACAACAATCTACAAAACATTACACATAAAGATAAAGATAAGACATGTAATTGACCTGAATGTCATCCGTAGATAAGACAGAACTGTAACTACGGTACTACCAGGTACGTCAGTGATTAAATATTACAAGTGGTTAAATAATCTGTCATTAAAACCATTAGTAAAAGACAAATTATTGAATTATCAATAAAAAACGTAGATTTCTAATTTAATGCACACGACGGCGTTTTTGCTACTTGTTTTTTATAACCTTCATTAGATAGCTCACAATCAGTCAAAAGATTGGAAAGCCAAATCATTTAAAAGTCGTGAGAAAAAAAAAAAAAAAAAAAAAAAAAAAAAAGGGCTAACAGAAATTCAGCTTTGGTCACCTCTTGTCTGATGAAGTTTAACCTTAGCTTTCATAATTAGTCAAGGATATCAATTTTGTGATTTTATTTTGGAACTGTTGCGACAGTATGGTGTTTGTTGTTTTCTAAATTTGCAGTTCTTTAATAATGTAATTATTAATAAAACTAATGTTTTCCTCCCTCAGGCATAGACAATTATGTCTATGTTGTTTAAGCCCTTTGGCTTTATTGCTCGCACCACTTTAAATTATTTGGCTTTCCAATCTTTCGATTTTGCTCGTACCTGATGAATGGTTATTCCAGAAACGCTTCGTGCGCAATAAATTTGACATCTACGTTTTTATTCTATTCCGTTACATTATTTAAAGGTTGTAAACTATGTAATTTTGCAAGATGATGTCTAACTAAAACAAAAATAAAAACGTAGATATAAATGTAGTGCACACGACGCGTTTCTGGAATACCCTTCATCAGGTACCCTCAAAACCAAAATATATGAAAGTCAAACAATTTTAAAAAGTCGGAATCATGCTCATTATCGAAGACTCTAGTGTCAATACAACAAATGCGCTTCTCCCTTTCTTTAATTTGTGTCTGAGCGTAAAATTATATAGTCTCTCGTGTTTTCATTTACATTCATATCCTCTCGTACTTAATGTATAATTACAGTTGTGTAGTACACATTTTTAAAGTATATCCATTAATGTAGCCTGGACCACTATGGTGAAAGTGTGAAGATAACCAATGGGATAACCAGAAGCCTTAAAGCGAAGAAGGACAGATAATACAATAACCAAAAGAAAAAAAGACGAAAGGACGAGCAATGATCAACAAAGCACAACACTTTTATAATGGAAAGAATAATACGTTGAATCTCCGGACCGAAGTCATACCATAATTGTTCTGTATCAACTAGTGCAAGCGTTAGCCGTTTATAAACTTAATATATGGCTTTGAAGTGCAATACGTACGACGACCATATACTTACGTATAAACATTAGTAAACGTATTTCCTGTGTTGTGAATGATAACACAAACACTACCAGCTGATTGTGACAAATTCATGGTTTTCTCACAAAAATGTTACAACTTAATAATAGTATTGTATCTATTCTGTACTTAAATGACTCTATATAATAAAGGTTTTCAGCTGGTTCGTAGGGGACAGTGTCGGAAATTTAATACGCATGTGGACAGTCGATACACCTATTTGTCTAAAGACCAATATTATTTTGTTAGAGTTGAGGACGAAATAATGGGTAACCATTGAATAATAGCATTGTATCTATTCCTATTCTGTACTTAAATGACTCTATATAAAACAAAAGGTTTGTAGCTGTTTCGTAGGAGACAGCGTCGGAACTATAATATGCATGCGGAAAGTCGATATACTTATTTGTCTAAAGATCAATATTTGTAAAGGTATTCAGGCTCAATTCAATTAAAGCTAGATATGTTTGTTAGCTCTTTTTTTATTTTTATTTGGCGAAGCAATTAGTGTATTACAGATGAATGTACTTATTGGATCTGCAAACAGATACAAATTAAAAACAGAGCCAGGAAACATATTCACACTGGAGTCCATCGCCTTTTTATGTCACAATTTATATGTTTTTTTTTATATTGTAATGTTTCTCAATTAAATATGTCATATATAAAGTTGTAAATATAATTAGTCTTTAAGTAAATTGATACATTTTTTCCTCTTATTTAATCACCTGTATTTCCAAGATATAATTGTTATGCAGAACAGAGGGTAGGGCAGAAAACCTTTAATTTTTGTCTTATTTGACCAACATACTGCGAACGTGTTATTATTCGTGGACTTGTAATTTTCGTGAATTTCATGGTTCAATAAAACCACGAAAATTTTGAATCCAACGACATATATCATTTCCAATGATTTCTTACTTCCGTTGTTTATACAACGAATACACGAAAGCCAACAGATCAATGGATGTTGTAGACACCACGACAATAGGTGCTCGAGAATAAATAAACTTTCGCAGAAGTTTCAATACAAATGATACCTAAAGAATAAAAATTAACTTTCAATTTCCGCAAAGAAAATAAATTTCCATAAATATATTTAAGTGTATTTCGTTATTGTATATGCTGTTATTTCCATGCTCTGACGGTATTGTTTGTTGATATTATTGACGGCTATAGAAAACTAGGATCTACTTTAGCAAAAAAATAGTGCTAATGGTACAACATCCTGCCAAAAGATATATCTATCATTCACTATTATGGGATTGTAATTGGTTTATCCCAGTCAGCCACTGTCAATAAATGATCCAAATCTAAGGCAGACATTAAAAGTTATGGTCACAAATACTAAAGACATGGTTTTACAATGCAAGAGGGATAATACAATAAATGTAATTAGTTTAACGTTGTAAGAGATCAGAATCGGGTTAATGGCGAACCTTTTTACACTCGTATATCTTGTTGTCTGTACTGTGTTTTTCTTCCTTTTTAATATTCGCCTGTAATACTTTTCCAATTGACATTGACATCAACACTAAATGCTGGTGAATTATTTCCAATATTTAAGACCCTCCTGTACTTATGTAGACAGATAAAACATGTTTTAAGAAAAGGTTGTCGAGAACATATATTTTCATTTGAATAATTATCCTTAATTTTTATTTGATTCAAGATGGTATTATTGATAATTATTGTGCAATGTTTTGTAGATTATTGTTTCTTTTGGCCATTGTAATGTATGTCCGTAGAATTACGGCTCATGTAGATTGATAATTTAGTCTGCACGACACGTTGCTAAAGCGAAAACCTCACCATTACACTTTAAGTAAAACATTGGAAATCTGAAAAATTTGAAAGTCTTTGGAAAAAATAAAACGGAAGAGCCTATAAAGGGATAGCCAACATGGGCCAAAATGATATAGATGTATGCTTAATGGATGAACATTGTAGTATTTCGCCATAGTATAATAAGAAGGAATAATGATACTAAAGTGGTAATCAGAATCCGTGAATCGAAGAAGGACAGACAACATAGTTGCCAAAAAAAAAGGACAAAAGGACAACAATCTACAAAACATTACACATAAAGATAAAGATAAGACATGTAATTGACCTGAATGTTATCCGTAGAAAAGACAGAAATGTATCATGTTTATTTTAAATTCGAATGTAACCGAAGTGACCCTTAAAATCAATACATAGGAATTAGACTTTAAACGATGCGGGCGTGTCATTTCAGTTGCATCTTTGAGAAACTTAAATTATATAGGGATTAGTTGTCGCTAAAAATGGGGTTATTTTATATCATTTACATTTCGAAAAGTAAGAGAATTGTACCGGCTAAAATAATTCTTATTTCTATTTTTCAAAAATCCTTGAATAATTTACATCTGACTTAAAATATAAAAATATACCAGGAAGTACGGATACACAGTATGTTCCCTTATGAATACCAACTCTGTAGAAAATACAACCACAAATTATTATTGTGACATTGTCACTCCACAGGGAGTACATGAGTTTTCTGTTTTCCAAAGACGAGTTTGAAGAAACCAAACGTAGGTAGAAATATATCTCTGTGTATCACATTTACGATCAAAATAGATGTATCGAGGTCCTTCATTTAAAACCTGCTATGATGGACAAAGTGCTTAGAAATCAAGTATTTCAGACTCTGACTAAATTTTAAATGTATTAAAGGGATATTGTCTACCAGCTGCGTAATTTTTTCATACCCAAAATTATTGTCGATTTCCGTACTGACCTTCATAAAATGAAGATTAAACACCGAATTATTGATGAATACGCTCCGAAACGTTGTTTTTTCGACTAAAAAAGCTGACCATCGTTACCGGAAGCTAATTAATTATGCACTGACCTGGGCGAGGCCAACTCTATTTATTTATCTATTTTTATGTCAGTAGCCCGGATGCTGCAGCATGGATATTGAGGTAAGTTTCTATAAAAGTTGAGGAAAAAAGCTATTTGCGAACCGATTGTATCTAAAAGACGTAGAATAAATAATTTCTTTATCAGGAATAGATTTTCTTTGATGAAAACTACATGCCTTAACAGATTCAGCCGATATTTCCACGATAACCATTGAAAACATGCCAGGAGGCACCCTATGGGGACAAGCTCAACTACGTATTTTCGATCGGAAATTTTTGCCGGCGTTAAAAATAACTAAATTAGTTTTTTTCTTCTTATAAGTTATGAAGTTGTTCCCCGAGATTTTGATACACGTGTTAAATTAATTTATTTTAGCCAGTTTACCGACAATATGAAAACAGAGACATACATGTAGAACACAGTGAAATACTGACATGTCTGATAAAAACGAATGACGTAGCCAGTGTTGTTTTATTTGTTAATTGACTGGAATGTTTCAGAGAAATTTGGGCTGGATTAGAAACAAAAGAGACCTTACTTCTAGTTCCACAAGACAGTTGCTGCAAAATAAAATGGGACTGACCATTTACCTTGAAGGGGGCTATGTCACGTAGAAATGTTTTTTTCAGACGCCACAGAAATCATATTTTCTTATTTTCCGGCGAAGTGCCAATCTAATTAAAACAAGGTGAACTGTGATCTAATTCTCACTTATGATACCCCTGCCACTTCCCATGATATGGGGTACCTATATGAAGCTTGTGACCAAATACCAGATTTCTGCCATCAATAGTTTTTGAGAAAAATGTGCATATATGTTCAATGTGGATAAAAACCAACTAAGTCGGCAAACAGGAAGTAGGAATCTGATGGTTCCAAAAACGCTTCCCACGATATGGCATACCTATGTGAAGCTTGTGACCAAATATCAGATTTCTGCCATCAATAGTTGCTGGGAAAAATGTGACGAAAAATATTTTGGAAGGACGGACGGACAATAAAACAGTATACCCCCCTCCCGCTTCGGGGAGCGGGGGTATAATTAGATCTAAAATAGGGAGCAAGTGCGTAGATCTAATTTTAATTGGATTGGCGAAGTGCTGGAATAATTTTTTTTTCTTCAAAATTTTGTATACGATTATACTGTGAAATTGGCAAGTATATGATTATACTGTGAAAATGTCAAGTCGGAATATATTTTTTTCTCCTGTCCAGCCAAAGATTCAGAATCAAAATAATTTTTAGGAAAAAAACCATAAAATTAAAATTGAATAGCTTGAGGGGTAAATTGATAAAAACAAATTTGCAAGACCAAAATGGTTCTCCCATATACCAACAAAAAAACGAAATAAAACTGTGGTCATAAGAAAGTCCCACGAGAAAATCTTTCCTTCCAAAATAAGACTTTTTTTTTATTTCTCTAAACTGAATTTGTGCAAACTATTTCACTTATAATGAATTATATTTCTTTTTTAAATAAAGCTCATTTTTCTAGATGAATGTATAACCATCTGTCTTTACTCTGTTTTTATTAAATCTCTTGTCTTTATTACAGGACTTTGATCGGATTGTCCTTGATGAGGAAGTGTTGGGGGTTGCTAGAATGTTTCGAGAGGAACTTGTAGTAATGTCCCATGACGAGGATTACAACAGATCCAATAGGTATGCAGCCTACCGCCAGTATACCATTTGGGCACATGGCCGACTTGGAGCTGGGGTCAGACGTGTGATCCCAAGCTGTTGTACTTGGAAAATTAGGAACACATATCCTGATCTATATGGACAATACAAGGGTTTCATTCCTAGACGATTTAATTAAAACTTGTTCATGAAATATTTTGTATTTTATCCCATATACCCTAATGATAAAGTTTACCACTTGCTTCCCTATGGTCGGTGGTTGTCTGGGTACTCTGGTTTCCTCCACCACTAAAACTGGTCGCCATGATATAGCTGAAGTATTGCTGAAAGTGGCGTTAAAACACCAAAAATAAAAAATAAATCAACCCTAATGAGTTGTTAATTTCACAAGTTGGTCAGTTGGAATTGTAAATTTAATTTGAAAGTTTTGCCATCTTATTATTATTTTTTGTTCTATCAGCACTGACAACTTCTTCTAAAATGGACTGACAGTCTTTTATATAATTCAAAACCAAACTTGGCAGAGATGTTTTCTATGAGGTCCTACACAAGAGTTGTTACTTTTGTGCAGATTCGTCAAAATACATGGCCACCATGTGACTGAAAATTCTGATTGGTCGATTTTCAAGAAACTTCTTCTCAAGAACCGCTGAAGGGATTGAATTGAAATCTGGTATATATGTTCCTATGAATGTCTTTAACACGTGTTGTTACTGTTTGCGCCATTTGAAAATTCAAAATGGCCACCAGCGGAGGTCAAAGTTTGCATTGAAACCCTATGGGAAACAACATTTTCATCTTCTTCTTGAGAACAGCCGAACAGAATTTAACCAAACTTGGCAGAGATGTTTCTTGTGAGGTCCTAAAAAGTTGTCCTGGTTTGTACTAACTAGACCAACACACTGAGTGTTATCATTATTGTGCATTGGACAATTTGTAATGCCCATTATCCTGACTTGGGTACTTTTCTGCTCTAAATGTGCAGAACTTCTGTCAGACGAGGAAAAACAAAGAGTGACAATCTAAATTTATTTTATGCAACAATATATAGTCAATTGTTTTGTCTTGGTCTTCAAATCTGGATTTCTGAGATGCTACAATATCATCCCGAGTTGGAGGTTGTGGAATTGGTGCAAGATGGACCGAGATTCTTCTGGGATCATCTACTTCCAACTGCACACGTTAATTCATTCCTTCATTATCTTGCAGTCTCATACAAATGATGACCCTTAATAGTCTTGGAACATAGGAATATGACTTGTCAGCTTTAACAGGCTGCACAGACCATCTAGCTGTCTTTTTGTTGTAACTTCTCTGCCACCTGAAGTAGAAAAATACATACAATGTAATTCACAAGAATAAAACAATAGAGATTATGATCTATGGAGCCCTAACTTTCAATTCAAGATGAATATCTCGAATGTATAGTGAATGAGCAACTAAACATATCATTACAAGTCCACTTTATGAAGGATTTGAGTGATTTGTAGACAGAATTTAGGTTGTGGTCATCCCTCAAGAAGTTCTACGGCAGACATCACGAGCTGGTCAATGGTTACAGGGTGTCTGTTACCCAAATCAGACCTGATCTTCATTTGTTGTTGATGTCTTTCCCTTCATCGGATGGGACTTCTACCAGACTTGACCATGGACAACGCAGCGGGTTTGCGACTTTCGATTGACCCTTCTGAAGCCTATGATCAAATATCAGATTGCTGCCATAAATAATTACTGAGAAAAATGTTATGAACATCTTGGGACAAACGGACGGACAGAGGTAAAACAGTATACCTCCCCCTTTCCAGTGGAGCGGGGGTATAATAAAGCTCCTATGACATATGATCATGCATGGTTCTGTTATTAGGACAAAATTTCAAGTATGTAAGTTACAACTGAAACATATGAAATTAACATGACAAACCTTAGAGTGAAGTTGAGGCTAGGTTCAAAATCTCCATCGTCAGAATCATCACCAACATCACTGCCCTCTTCAGTAATATCTATTGAGAGACTGTAAGAATAAAAAATAATTGTTTATTACAGTGTATGTGTATAATATCGAAACAAATTTTGCTATATGGTTCTGATGTGCAGCTGTATAACGAAAAAGCTTTTCAAAATAATATTAAATCTTTATACATCTATCCAGCACACATCTACACAACACAATATAAAGAGACAAAATTACATCAAAGTTCCAGGAAAAAATTTGGTGCGCCAGACGTGCGTCAATTCTGTCCCAGTTTGGTTTCATTCCCGTAGGTAGCTAAGGAGGACTGGCCATTTCAGCTTGTGGATTGATGAAAATGTAACGATGACGCAGAAGCCAACATGATCCCTATATATAATATAGCTACTAGTAGTATCACTATGCAAGCCACAATAATTAATAGGAAACTGTTATACAAGTGACTGTGTTGAACAATATTGACAATGTTACCTATAAACATAATGTAGAATACATGTATGTCTAATCTTTAACAAAATGAACATACTCAAATGGGTTCACAAATGAACTCGATTTCTCCAGTTTCATCCGTTTCGTTGAAATGTGATGGCTGCTCATTTCTTCTACTCTAGAATTACCTTGGTCAGAATATCTAAATCAAAAGTACAAATATCAATCACTACAAAATCACATTTGTCTGAAATTACCAGTTTTAGTAGTAATTTGCCTAAAAAATTTAGATAATTTTACAAAAACCTGCATGATTTTAACACAGACATGGGCCATCGGTCTACTGTTAAATTCACACACTGTGAAACATGCAAATTGCTATGGATCTTCACATTATTTCTTAAAAATCTTGTTTATTAATCATACTTACAAGATCCAAACTAAACAAGGGCAAAGAGTGGCGTATCCCCTCGCCTAAAAATTTGACCTGGTGACCTTGACCTTTGACTTTGAAAATCAATAGGGTTCCAGTGTCTCTTAAGGACTAAGTATGTACCAAGCTTGGTCAAAATCCATTGAAGGATGTTGATTCTAGAGTGTTCACAAGGATCTTACGCAGTAAAATTTTGACCCGGTTATCTTGACCTTTGCCCTATAAGGCTATGACCTTGAAAATCAATAGGGTTTCGGCTATCTTAAGGACTAAGTATGTACCAAGTTTTGTCAAAAATCCATTGAAGGATGTTGATTCTAGTGTTCACAAGGATGTTATGCGGTAAAAATTTTAGCCTGTGACCTTGATCTTTGACATACGACCTTGAAAATCAATATGGTTCTAGATTCTCCTAAGGACTAAGTATGTACCAAGTTTGGTCAAAATCCATTAAAGGATGTTGATTCTAGAGTGTTCACAAGGATGTTACGCAGTAAAAATTTGACCCTGTGACCTTGAAAATCAATAGGGTTTCAAATTCTCTTAAGGACTAAGTATGTACCACGTTTGGTCAAAATCCATTGAAGGATGTTGATTCTAGAGTGTTCACAAGGATGTTATGCAGTAAAATTTTGACCGTTATCTTGACCTTTGACCTATAAGGCTATGACCTTGAAAATCAATAGGGTTTCGGCTATCTTAAGGACTAAGTATGTACCAAGTTTTGTCAAAAATCCATTAAAGGATGTTGATTCTAGAGTGTTCACAAGGATGTTACGCAGTAAATATTTGACCCTGTGACATTGACCTTTGACCTTGAAAATCAATAGGGTTTCAAATTCTCTTAAGGACTAAGTATGTACCACGTTTGGTCAAAATCTATTGAAGGATGTTGATTCTAGAGTGTTCACAAGGATGTGACGGACGGACGGATGGTAGCGTTACTATATCCCTTCGCAACTTCGTTGGCGAGGGGATAAAAAGCAGTTCAAATGACAATTCTTTAAATAGAAAGCCTTTATATGAAAAATACATATTGATTTCCCTCTATCATGTCTATGTTGATAATTCTAAGATAGTAAAGTATAATTTTGGCTCCCTGAACTAAAAATTATGTCCAAAATTGTTGAAATGTAGTAAAAAACTAGTTAATGTAATGTTTTTAGAATAGTCAAGAAATAAACTTGGTTTGCATAAGGAAATTGAAAACGATTTTCATTTAGTCATAGTCTAAAATATGCAGTTCAGGACATTTTATAGTCACATATATAGAAAAGTTTCTGAAACTTGCAAATTTCTATGGATCTTCATATTATTTTTTAAAAACCTTGTTTATGTATGATACTTACAGGATCCAAACTAAAAATGCTACTTAAATGACACTTATTTAAATGGAAAGCTTTTTATATAAAAGATACATACTGGTTTTCCACTATGGTGATAATTCACAGACAGGAAGATATAATTTTGGTTCCCATAACAAAGTGTTATGTTCAAACTTATTGAAAAGTACTTTTAACCTTATTTATGTAATGTATTTCCAGTACCCAAGATATAAACTTGTTTGCATAAAGGAATTGAAAATGATTTTCATTTAGCCATGGTCTAAAATATGCATTTTAGGACATTTCTGAAATTTTCAGTAAAATTTTGTAGTCATATATAAAAAAAGTTCTGAAACTTGAAAATTTCAATGGATATTCATATCATTTCTTCAAAACCTTGTTTATAATTATATATTATACTTACAGGATCCAAACTAAAAGTGCAATTGAAATGAAGCTTCTTTAAATAGAAAGCTTTTATTTGAAAAATACATACTGATTTTCCATTATAGTGATAATTCGCAGAAAGTAAGGTATATACTTTTGGTTCCCAAAACTAAGTTTCTTGTCCAAGTTGTTGAAATTTGATAAAATTAAAAGCCTAATTATATGTTGTATATCAAAGAAATAAATTTGCTTGAATAAAAAGAACTTTATAGGGTTTTCATTAAGCCATGTACAGTTTTAATACTTGCATTAAAAATGAATTGATTCGATATTTCTTTTTAAATTGATAATAATAAACTGCATTGTCATTGATATCATTTTTGCACTCCCATTTCCCCTTTGCTGGCCTCTTAAAATTTGTGTTTGTTTACCTCGCAAATACGGCCGTTTTATGCTACTCATTGACAATAATTTGCTGTTGCCAGGTGCAAAATTAAATATATTGATTAATATCTACCGAAAATGATCATAGGCATCATCATACATTCATAAAATATGAAAAACGATTGAGAAAAGAAGGCAACATGCTCGGCTTACCAATCAACAATAATCAAGCACTTCCTTGAGTTCGCTCCATCCAACGGCAACGGTCCAACTGATCCCCTAAATATATCCTGCATTTGTTCCATTTGGAAGATACTTCACTTCTATTCCTCTTTATCTCTGAATCCGTCAAAGTCCGCTTTCTTCCACGCGTTGACAGTTTCTCTTTTGCCCAAGAACCACATGTTGTTTATTGTTTCTAAACAGTGCGCATGCTCAAGACGTGTTCGCATAGAAGGCCATATGAATAGATTTGAATATTGTCATCCGGACAATAATTCTTTTTTGGGTCTTTATTGTCAAAAAATCGTATCTTTTGCAACATAACTCGGTGTTAATCTTCATTTTATGAAGGTCAGTACGGAAATCGACAATAATTTTGGGTATGAAAAAATTACGCAGCTGGTAGACAATATCCCTTTAAGGAGATTGTCATGTAGTTATTTTAAGCGTTTATTGTTGACAATCTAACGGAGTGAGTGAGTAATTGTTGTTTAATGCCAACTCCTCAATTTTTCAACTATATCATGGCGAGGACAGTCATTATTAATTTAATACCGAACAGAGGTTGGCTTATTATTATACTAATTACGGAAGGTTGCTTATTTGCGTCGATTCTCCGACTTGGTATTGAAATTTATGACTATCTCCGTTTCCAAAAGGTAATATCTACCTTGTACATTTGGATTCCCCAATATGAATGCGCAATTTCAATCAATTCGATAATAAATTAAACAAAATAATAAATTCATTGATCTGATAAATTAAATTCTACTTCCGATTTCCGGTATATATCAAAACAATGACACGTGTGAGATTGATCGTATGTTGTTCTGTCGATCACACTGAAGCAAGTTATTAACGAATACATACGCACAACCATCCATGAACAGATTAGTATAAGATTACCTCACATTTTCAAACTAAAATTAAAAGTGCCAGTTTTTTCGCATAATTTGATAAATATTGATTGGCATTGCAATAAAGTGTCTGCAATAAATATACAACAAACTTTTAATTAATTTCTACCAACCGCATCGGCAATGTAATGGTTAGCGTGGTGGCCTAACTTGTGCTACAATGTAGCTCATGAGTGAGATCAAACCAAACACTGATTAGCTCTAGGATAATTTTCTCATTTATGATTTGTAACCATGTTATCCGTAGAAAAGACAGAAATGTAACTACGGTACTACCAGGTATGTCAGTGATTAAATATTACAAGTGGTTAAATAATCGGTCATTAAATAAAGGTAATAACAAAATTACCGAACTCCGAACAATCTTACAAAGGGAAAGTCAAAACTCATAATTATATAAACAGACAAAATCAGTCAACAACCGGAAAACTGTGAAAACCGTAATGACCCTGACTTGGTACAGGCATTTCTAAAGAAATGGTGGGTTGAATCAGATTTTAAGGCGCCAAACCTCCCGCTCTCATTACGGTTCAAAGGTTCCGGCTGTCACTGTAACAGTATTTAAATACAGGAACAAAATAGGTAAAATAGTTGTCAAAGCAGTACCATATTCGGTGACGTAAATGTCAAAAATACTTTTGTAAAACCATTAGTAACAGACAAATTATTGAATTATCAATAAACAACGTAGATTTCTAATTTAATGCACACGGCGGCGTTTTTGCTATTTGTTTTTAATAACCTGCATTAGGTAGCTCACAATCAGTCTAAAGATTGGAAAGCCAAATAATTGAAAAGTCGTGGGAAACCCCCCCCCAAAAATAAAATAAATAAAATAAAAACAACAACAACAAAGGGCTAACAGAAATTCACCTATTGTCTGATGAAGTTTAACCTTAGCTTTAATAATTAGTCAAGGATATCAATTTTGTGATTTTATTTTGGAACTGTTGCGTCAGTATGGTGTTTGCTGTTTTCTAAATTTACAGTTCTTTAATAATGTAATTATTAATAAAACTAATGTTTTCCTCCCTCAGGCATAGACAATTATGTCTATGTTGTTTAAGCCCTTTGGCTTTATTGCTCGCACCACTTTAAATTATTTGGCTTTCCAATCTTTCGATTTTGCTCGTACCTGATGAATGGTTATTCCAGAAACGCTTCGTGCGCAATAAATTTGACATCTACGTTTTTATTCTATTCCGTTACATTATTTAAAGGTTGTAAACTATGTAATTTTGCAAGACGATGTCTAACTAAAACAAAAATAAAAACGTAGATATAAATGTAGTGCACACGAGGCGTTTCTGGAATACCCTTCATCAGGTACCCTCAAAACCAAAATATATGAAAGTCAAATAATTTTAAAAAGTCGGAATTATGCTCATTATCGAAGACTCTAGTGTCAATACAACAAATGTGCATCTCCCTTTCTTTAATTTGTGTCTGAGCGTAAAATTTGATAGCCTCTAGTGTTTTCATTTACATTCGTATCCTCTCGTACTTAATGTATAATTACAGTTGTGTAGTACATATTTTTAAAGTACATCCATTAATGTAGCCTGGACCACTATGGGGAAAGTGTGAAGATAACCAATGGGATAATCAGAAGCCTTAAAGCGAAGGACAGATAATACAATAACCAAAAGAAAAAAGGATGAAAGGACGAGCAATGATCAACAAAGCACTACACTTTTATAATGGAAAGAATAATACGTTGAATCTCCGGACCGAAGTCATACCATAATTGTTCTGTATCAACAAGTGCAAACATTAGCCGTTTATAAACTTAAATATGGTGTTGAAGTGTAACACGTACGACGACCATATACTTACGTATAAACATTAGTAAACGTATTTCCTGTGTTGTGAATGATAACACAAAACTGCCAGCTGATTGTGACAAATTCATGGTTTTCCCACAAAAATGTTACAACTTAATAGTAGTATTGTATCTATTCTGTACTTAAATGACTCTATATAATAAAGGTTTTCAGCTGGTTCGTAGGGGACAGTGTCGGAAATTTAAAATGCATGTGGACAGTCGATACACCTATTTGTCTAAAGACCAATATTATTTTGTTAGAGTTGAGGACGAAATAATGGGTAACCATTGAATAATAGCATTGTATCTATTCCTATTCTGTACTTAAACGACTCTACATAAAAAGGTTCGCACAGCTGCTTCGTAGGAGACAGTGTCGGAAATATTATATGCATGCGGGAAAGTCGATATGCTTATTTGTCTAAAGATCAATATTTGTAAAGGTATCCAGACTCAATTCAATTAAAGCTAGATGTTTGTTAGCTCTTTTTTTATTTTTATTTGGCGAACCAATTAGTGTATTACAGATGAATGTACTTATTGGATCTACAAACAAATAGAATTAAAAACAGAGCCAGGAAACACATTCAGACTGGAGTTCATCGCCTTTTTATGTCACAATTTAAATGTTTTATTTTTATATTGTAATGTTTCTCAATTAAATATGTCATATATAAAGTTGTCAATATAATTAGTCTTTAAATAAATTGATACATTTTTTTCTTCTTATTTAATCACCTGTATTTCCAAGATATAATTGCTATGCAGAACAGAGGGTATGGCAGAAAACCTTGAATTTTTGTCTTAATTGACCAACATACTGCGAACGTGCTATTATTCGTGGACTTGTAATTTTCGTGAATTTCATGGTTCAATAAAACCACGAAAATTTTGAATCCAACGACATATATCATTTCCAATGATTTGTTACTTCCGGTGTTTATACAACGAATACACGAAAGCCAACAGATCAATGAATGTTGTAGACACCACGACAATAGGTACCCGAGAATCAATATACTTTCACAGAAGTTTCAATACAAATGATACCTAAAGAATAAAAATAGCTTTCAATTTCCGCAAAGAAAATAAACTTCCATAAATATATCTTAAGTGTATTTCGTTATTGCATATGCTGTTATTTCCATGCTCTGACGGTATTGTTTGTTGATATTGTTTACGGCTATAGAAAACTAGGATCTACTTTAGCAAAAAAATAGTGCTAATGGTGCAACATCCTGCCAAAAGATATATCTATCATTCACTATTATGGGATTGTAATTGGTTTATCCCAGTCAACCACTGTCAATAAATGATCCAAATCTAAGGCAGACATTAAAAGTTATGGTCACAAATACTAAAGACATGGTTTTACAATGCAAGAGGGAGAATACAATAAATGTAATTAGTTTAACGTTGTAAGAGATCAGAATCGGGTTAATGGCGAACCTTTTTACACTCGTATATCTTGTTGTCTGTACTGTGTTTTTCTTCCTTTTTAATATTCGCCTGTAATACTTTTCCAATTGACATTGACATCAACACTAAATGCTGGTGAAGTATTTCCAATATTTAAGACCCTCCTGTACTTATGTAGACAGATAAAACATGTTTTAAGAAAAGGTTGTCGAGAACAATTATCCTTAATTTTTATTTTATTCAAGATGGTATTATTGATAATTAGGAATCGGCATTCTGTACCGCGCCGCTGATCCACTTGTATGCGAGAGTTTGTATTTTCCTGACAGGTGGAGACCACTTGAACACATGTATAACAGCATCATTGTACTAAGAAAGGAAGTTTGGGTCCTTAACTAGTTTAACAGCGCATTTGTTTATTGAAATGTATGTACCAAGCCATAGAAGTGAATTGTCGTGTAAATGTGTGTTAAAGGTATCTGTTTTTGACTAATTATTTTTTATTAGATTCTGGAACTGTTCCGAAAAATTGTGGATATTTCGTGTGTGTGTTCCCTCCACCCCCCCCCCCCCCCTTCCTTTTTTTATATCCTCTTGATATACCATTTTTTCTTGTATTTATAGTGATTACTTTTCTTGTTTGTTATTCCCTAGTAAACCTTCACTGATTTTATCGAGCGGGTAAGAGCGCAGCTATACATCCTAATCAAAAGAGTATATAGAAATACATCTTAGTACCAGAAATTCCTGATCCAATTCCTTTATATCCGGAATCCTCCCATTGAGAGGTGTACTCGATACATCTGTGTAGCATATTTGTCAATTACACGCCAGATCGGTGTTGTTTGGTGGGGATTTCCCAACAAATAATGCTGACATTCAGGATATATAAGTGAAATATAGTTTAAAAATCGCGAGATAAAACCCATTTCTTAAGCGTATTGCTGGTGGTAGTCGAGCAATCATTTCATTAAGTTATGTTTCGGCTGCGAGCAACTGGAAAGGTTGATGTACGTCCAGCAACATTACGACTAGAGAACACATACATATAGCCATACATGCTGAAAGATATTCATTTACTACCCCATGTCTTGATTATGAAGCATATTTTGACTCTTAATAGATAGCTTAATATGCAACGCTTACGTGACTCGTTGCGCACCCATATTGCGTCATTGACATGCTCAATTAGATTGGTCACGTGATCATCTCTCAGAATATTCATAAATGGAGACAATTCAAGGTCAAATTCAATACTCTGTAATGAGTTAATCCGATTACCGCATCATGGTTTTTCGGGCATTTCATGGGGGAAAAGGTTGGGTATCAGAAAATGGGGTACCGTAGTGTCTGCGTAACTGTCTGAGGTGGGTTTTTTCTGAAAAATACAACTGTCGGTTGATATCCCAGTCCATATGGACTACTACGCAAGAATCAACAAAAAGAATGTATACAATAATTGGTCATTCACACATTTCAGGGTTAGGAGTTATGGTGTTTAACACCACTTCCAACAATATTTCATTTATAACGTGGCTGTCAGATTTATTTATGGAGAAAGCTGGAGTAGCCTGAGAAAACCACCGACCTGTCGCAAGTCACTAACAAACCACCGACCTGTCGCAAGTCACTAACAAACTTTATCACATGGTAGTGTATCGTGTACATCTCGCCATGCCGGGATTCGAACTCAAAATTTTAGTTTTGATGGGTACTGATGGCACAAGTAGTTGTAAATCTAACTACCATACGACCACGATGGTCCCTACTAAAATTTAGTTTCAGAGTTTTATCAGTAATAAGTAATTTAGAAGAAAAATATAAGATGGCTCTCATCTTTGGTATATAGCTATATATGTTAATTGATTAAAACATATATATATTTGGTGATAATGAACGGTCATTTTGCAGATAATTCTGAAAACATTTCAGCCCAAATGCTTGCAACAAGAGAGCATAAACAATTAGACCATTCTTATATTGATATGCTAATGTGTGGTACATTTTGTACTTAATGTTTTAGCCTTAGATAGTTCTATGCTAACACTAGAATTGTATCAATTTTTATTTCTATTGTAACGTTGTTATTAGTCTAGGAAAATTCTTCAAGATTAACTACCACATTTCTTTATACGAGAATTAACTAACCAAATGTAATATAATTTTATAGGACATCTGAACAATAAAGTGTCTAATCAAGCAATCACACGGTAGATGTCTAAGAATTGTCCCGTTAGCATTAAAAGTCGAAACCATTAAGCCAATAACCCTTCAATGCTTTTTCCTTGATGAAACATTAATGTTCATGATACTTAGCGGTTAACTCGACGATACTCTTGTCAGGTCTGTAAGTAATTACCTATGGTATGTGTAGAATTCTAAAAAAGACATTATAAACGAAATATTCCATAATCAAATTTGGTTAAAAACTTTCAGAGTTAATTTAATTTGCTCCCATCTCTGCTGATGTGATGTTCAATTTTAATAGAGAAACTGAATTGTTATATGCGCAATTAGGAAAGAAAGCAATTCGGTTCACTTATATCTGACGATTAATCTTGTCATTTTCATAGCTGACTATTTCACTATCGTCAAAGAGGTCCAATCGAAAATGTTTGGTCAACATCCGGGATATTTTAAAGCGGTATTTTTAAAGCAGACACGGATAATTATCGTAAGTATTTATAAATATACTGTGTATATAATGTTTTGAATTATGATGCTTTATGATTGTTATGATTATTAATTTCATTTTTTTTCCAAATATCATTTATTTTTGCAGTGTAAAATTAGATTTTTCTATAAGTTATAAGGAATCCGGCTTCAAAATCATTACAATCAACTGAAATATCGCTATATCTTGCATTTACGAATGAATTAAATGTTGCCCAAAAAGAATAAAATAATGATGAATGATTGATTTTACTTAAAAATACTATTCTGTTGATGAAAAGTCAATTAGTAACTAGTTATACCCTAAAACATGATGTCAACAGATGTTTTTGAAATCCGGCTTGGTCAAAATGTAAACATGTATACACACCGGTTGGGTCATTTATAAATAACCGGGTTTGTCAGTATGTAAATACCACTGATCTTATTGTTATTGAGCATTATATTGCAATTTAACAATAGCTATAATTAGGAAATATCTCAAAGGCGATAAATACTGATCCATAGTATGAATATTCGCCATGGCTGCTAATTTCAGCTACTTTGAACAATAAAAAAATCGTTATTTCTATGTTAAATTGCTACTGTCGCGAACACTTGATTTTTTTAATGCTTTTTGTGGCACTGACATCACGATTGGTGCTCAATACGCTACACTCACTTTAAGTAGTTGTCCAGGCGCATCAATTGAGTAGTGGGAGACACAGGCACTTGTTTCACGGTACCCCTTGTTTCATTAAAAAAATATATGCCCCCTCCTCTTCCTTACTTCAAGGTAAACATCTGCCCTTTACCCCTTCCCCACTTCGCCTCAATATTTTTCGCTTATTTTTGATCCTTTCGCTGACCCAATTATGTCGTTACACTCCCGATATATTTCTCTTTTCGACTGCCACATTTAAATATAAATACCGGGCCCCCTCAGACGAATTGGACAAGAATATTCAGCGAAAGCCGCATTTTCTATTTGTCATTGTTTATGTCCATCATTTTATCTATTTCTGAGTAATCTCTTAAGCTAACCACAGAAACATATAGGTAAAAACAAGCAAAAATAATCGACAGATAACGACATCTTCTGGATTCAAGATATAATAAAACTATATGATCATAATACTTACATTTTGTCGTCGCCTGTATGTCAAACATGCCTAATTGACTTGTACCGGAAGATGACAGAACAATTCCGACCGGAGCTCTTTGACGACAGTGTATTTTGGACTACATGAAATCGTCTTCATTTCCACTATGCTTCGAAATGTCTATGAATAAAAACGTAGATAATAAATTTAGGGCGCACGTAGCGTTTCTGGAATAACCTTCATGAGGTACGCTCAAAACCGATTGGACAACCAAATAATTTTTTACCAAGATATTCGATAATATAGGTACACCCGAAGCCATCCTGGGGTATAAATAAGGGAACCTCAGATTCTCCGCTCTGGACTAAACCCCTTCAGATATTAACGTCCGCTGAATTTGCGGCACTCATTTTAATACATTGCTCACCCTTATGTGAACATACACAAATCTATTGCGCTATGATGTTTGAACAAGATTGTATTAAGGAATTAGAGTATGTTTTCAATTTGCTTGAAATTTTATCTGTTTATAAAAGAATTTGTCTTCGATCTAACCAGGAACTAGAAATGTCAGAAAATCGATTTCAGATCGATCGTTCCTGGAAGTAATTATATTAAATCTGTAACCTAACTACACAGTCATTAACGTTTTATCAGTAATATCTGATCCTTAATCCGAGATTTAATCCGGTGTAGTAGTTAGTTTACTACTGTAAGAGACGTTAGAAGATGCCAAAGAGATGTAATTAGAATACGTAAATCGAAGAAGAACAGACAACATAATGGTCAAAAATAAAAGGACAAACACTACACAGAAATTTAAGGATCGAGCAACATGAACCTATATACTACTCCACAAGGTATATTATAGGTAATCGTTTTAACCTATAGTGCATCCTGAGGACATGACCTTGTGAAGGTAACCAGTCTACCGAGAGAGAATCACGGATCTGTCACAAGGAAAGTTTGGAGATATCAAAGGAGTAACAAGAAGCCGTAAATCGAAGGACAGACAACACAATGGCCAAGCAAAAAGGATAAATGGACAAACAACGATATTCAAAACATTACACAGAAAACTATAGATCGAGCAACACGAACCTCTTTAAAACCCGAGGTGAACTCATATAAACCGGAAGTTGTTTCTTTGATGTTCTCCAAACATAAGAAAATCCTGTTCGTTCCTTCTACAAGTCTAATGTATTTTCTTTGTCCCTCCAAATTAGCGGGCGCTCTTTTCCAAAGAGGTTGTTTCCTGCAGCAAAGATTCCAGGATGAACGTCGTAGTTGCATACACCGGATGTATCATTTTTCACTCAGAGGTTTTAAATTTCAATAAAACATCAAATAAACTAGCATCATAAACATAAAATTGAAGAACTATGAATTTTGACCTATCGTAAAAAAATACTATAACTCAAGTTGCAGATGTGAGTATAATAATGCTAAAAATAATATAAAACTTAAGGAATAACAATGTGGCGTATATAAATCGGTCAACATTATCAAAAAAGAACATTATTTCCTTCTTCTCCAACAGTTAATGGTACATTAGTTGTCTGGTCTTTGCTTAAATGTATAATACGTAAATGGCAAATGATACAGGAAATGGTGATTTGTCATTCTTAATGTGTCGGTTGAAACGTGAAGTGAATAGATATTATGCAGTTTAGTCGAATTAAAAGTCGTAATTTTATTCAAACAACTGACAATTAAATCTTCAATACAATTGGTTTGCACTATTGTGTTTTTAGAATAAAGAAACTTACCACACATTGCACTCTATGTTTATTGAAAAGGATAATCATATTTCGAATACAATACAAAAAAGACAAAATAATGAAGGCAAAAGGCGATTTTCACATATTACGTAAGATTGGATGTTTAGTATATAAAGGTTACCGCTGAAGTCCTAGTAAAAAATTAATTAGCAGTATAACTCAATATATTTATTTAGATCGTGCATAGTAATTTATTACTGTATTGGTAAGAACAGATTGTCTTAATACGGGATTATATAAAGAACTGCGAGAATAAATCGGTACGAAGACTAGTCAGTGACGGAATCGAGTACACCCACCAGGTCTTACGTCAAATTTTCAAGGATTAGGGTTATGGTGTTTAACGCCACTTTCAACAATATTTTAATTATACCGTGGTTGTACATTTTATTGGTGAAGCAAACAGAATTATCCAGGGAAAACCACCACCTGCTGCAAGTGACCGATAAACGTTATAGTATTATGTTGTATCTGGTACACCTCACCATGAGTGGGATTCGAATATATAATTTATGTTTATTCGGCGGAAAACTAGGGAAAGGATTGGTGAACCTCGCCTTTATTCCAGCGTTTAAGCCTTATACACATAAACTTTATATTTAAAGACACTGCACGAGACATTGGCCATTAGTATAATGTTAACGATATTAATTGAGGAAGCATATACATATGACAAGTTAACTTATAGTATAATAAACATAACCCACATCCGGTCATTCCATATGTCACATTTACAATTAATGAGCTTACAAACTCTTGATGTATTGACACCGTATCGGTTTGATGAAGAAGAAGAACTTCCGAAAGGCATAAGTGATCCTGATAGCGGGTGTTGTTGGATGTTTATGTCTTGCGGGGTGACAAGTAATATTTATACCACGGTTTACCGAGTTGAACGGTTAAGCAATCGAGCGCGAATCGTTGAGTATTGCACGGCTCTCTGTGAGTAATAAAACTACAGCCCAGTGTGCGTGTATTATTTAATAGGTTCTTACATACGTTCTTGGGAAAGACCGGGTGATCTTCAACGAGTGATAGAAATTTTATGTCTTTTCGCGAGTGGAGCGCAGCGAAACGAGCGAAAAGAAACAAACAATTCTATCATGAGTGGAAGATCACCGGGCTTTCCCAACAACGCATGTAAGTACCTATTTCTTCCGTAAAGCAACAACTTTCACTATCGCGAACTTCTAGAGACCCCCGCCATTGATCAGTAACTAATTTGCATAAATTATCAGATCAAAATTGAGCGTTATGAATTACACATCACATAAAATTGACTTTTGTGACGCCGATTGATAAACTAAGTAGCTTTCTACTGATATTTGAGCTTTTCTCACTTAATATTTTATTGAAAGTACAGTACATTTCCTTCATGAGACACCCCACACATGAAATATGACGTGACACATATTTTGACGTCATTGAAGAATGACGTCAAAAGTACGGAAAAGGACATCTAGAAATACGAAAAAATGAAAATAAAAGACACAAATATATTTAATACGGTTGGAGTCTGTATTTGAAAAAAAACAATGGTTAAATCCGTAATATATCTGTTATTCAGCTATCAGACAGGGTATATAATGTGACATTCCCGGCTTAGGATATATATTTAAACAATTTTTTTCTTGTTAGAGGCGTTCTGATTGGATGTCACAACGAGTAAAGACGAGTGCACGTGCACTCGTCTTAACTCGGTCGTCTCAACCCGAAAATGACCATTTACGGAAGAATCATAGTTCTTAGCTGTTGCTTAAATTCTGGTATATAAATCATACAAAGATCAAAGGAAAAGAATACATTCATGTTACAATATACAATGAAGATTCAACAAACATTTAATGTACTAATATATTATGTGCACTGAGAATTTGTCAACAATTAGCCATGTATGCATTACCTGGTATGGAAACGGATATAAAACGCATAACACATGTACACACACGATAGCTCTGACAAACTGTTTCACTGCTTAGAATTACTTGGTTCTGTATTATCCCACAAGTACAGCGAAACACGTTTACTTGTGCTTTTAAGACTAGACACAAGTTTAACATAAACAGAATGGTGACTTAATCACTTCAATATGACTTCTATAAGTATAAATAGTACTAATATCACGAACATATTCGTCCAAATTTTACAATTACTGCCTTCAGATTTAGGGAAAATCGAAAGTTTTCAACCTGAGGGTAGTTGTATTCCCCGGTGGTTTTCGTCCGAGGAACAACAACCTCTCGAGGTTGACAACTTGGTGTTCACCTGATATGAAGACAATAACTAGTTTATTATACCGAAACTACTCTAATTATATAGATTTTTATAACTTGAATGTTTTGTATTGTAGAAGACAAAGTTATTTCCAGCATAGTATTATACAATTACGCAAAGGATTGAAGAAAAAAAACGGATTTTCAACACAATTCCGCTTGTTAGGGGTTGTACACCGGGAGATAACATATTAGTTATCTCCCTCTACACTAATATGTGTTTAGGTTGTTCACCGAGTTGTCTCCCTCGTCAACATAGTTTTCCATAAAACATCCAAATTGCCTTATGTCTGTAATAAAAACGTAAATATCAAATTTAGTGCACACGACACATTTCTTAAATAACTTACATCAGATACGTTCACGTTCAATATTGGAAAGCCACATAATTTGATCAGGTTCACGAGCATTACATTATGATACGTTTCCCGATCCGACATTGGATTCCATTTTATTCTGGAACTTATACGGTGCATTAGTGAAATGGAAACCTTAACATAGTTGTGTGAAGGAGATAAAAGACACTGGTTGCCATATATACTTTGCTATCGATGGTTTTTACTTTCTGTGGTTTTTTTTCATGTGAAGTCTTAAGTATTCACACAACGTTATGTTCAACACCACTTGACTTCATTGTGGAGTGGACTTGTACATTTTTGCTAATTTGAAAACGGAAAGATGAGCTAAGTAGATATATAAATAATAATATCAATATACAGTCAAACGTGTATATATAGTCAACTCAAGGGAACTTGATTATGTGGCCTTTATGGGCAGCTTCCCTTTATATGCAGGTCATATGCACTATTCATTGTGGATAGTGATTTGCAATAAAGAAATGTCCTTTTAAAGCAGGTTTGACTGTATATTAATAAAAATAAAATCGAAAAACAAAACCAAATATGATCGGAAGAAAAATTAGAAGATACTCACGAAACCACAAGAATACCGACAATAATATAAGGAAAAAAGACAGACAATGGTTCAAAAACACTAAACAGCAATCTAAAGACTGAGCAATAACGATCCAACTAAAAATCGGAGATGAACCCGTGTGTTCTGGAAGGGTAACGTTCCCGCTGTACTAGTGGCACACGTTTTGAACAGCTTTATATAATACACAATCTTTTGATAAAAGTTTGAAATATATTCATAAATATATATTGGCGTAGATGTATGGTGTTTAACGCCATTTTCAACAATTTGCCAGTCATATCGTGGCAGACAGTTTTATTAATGGAGGAAACCGGAGTACCCGGAGAAACCACCATCCTGCCGCAAATTATTGACAAACTTTATCACATAATGCTGTTTTGAGTACGCCTCGCCATCAGTCAGTGTTTATATTACGATAAAGCCACATTTCCGTTAAAATTGTATTATGTTATTCTCAACGACCTTTGTAAATAAATTATTTAAAGTGTTTATAATTTTTGTTGGATATCACAGGCATTTGTATAATCAACTAATAAAACGAATAACACATTAAAATACAACCCGTTAGAACAATTCCAAAGTGTAACCAGAAAATCGTCGAAACAGAGACAACATAATTACCCCAAACTACACATCTACATTACCGTTCTTTTTCCTGGCTTTGTGCAGACACTCAAATAAAAAGTGGCGGTGCTAAGCTAGTATCATTGGCCCAATCATCGTAAGAATGATTACCAAATGTACATGAACGTAATCCAGGTCATTCATCTTCATCTTAAAAAATCATTCGTCATCGTAGACTGACCTTACACGACCGTGCGGATAGTATAATGCATGTTTTGTGTTTGAGGGGAGTCAGTTATTAGTCTGACAAACAAACATCGTTAATTGCTTTAATTGATCATTGATTGATTTTTGGTGTTTTAACGCCACTTTCAGCAATATTTCAGCTATATCATGGCGACCAGTTTTAGTGGTGGAAGAAGCCGGAGTAGCCGGAGGGAACCACTTATCATGGGCAAGCAAGTGATAAGCTTTATCACTTGTGGCTACGATTCGAGTTCACCCTTTTTTGTAATTTACAAAGCCGGGGCTTGTATTGTTAAACATATACCCTATTATATATATATTAATGATTATAGATATATATTATATATTAAAAACAACGGTAAGTAATATATCAATTTAATCCCAAACGAATTATTTTATATTGATAGATCTGAAAATAGATATTCTGATTTCCGTGTTGTGATGTCCGCTACAATTTCCGCATAAGAACGGTGTTCGGTGCGTCTTTACCCCCAGTTGCTTGTAGGAGGGCTGACTCTTATTTACGTTAATTGTGTTTGTTTGCGTATAGGGGTGTCCAACACACATTGTGTTGTGGCTTTGCATTTATTTCTTCGTCTTGTGTACACTGTGTTGCCAGTTTCTCTGGATTGTCCTTTCTTCATTGCCCCTTCGGTATTCTCTAACATTTACTCAGCACCAAATTATCAACGTTTAATGGTAAATTATTTACGGAATTGCTTTGAATAAATCATTGCTTTTCTATGCTTTCTTTATTTATATTTAATGGTTCTTTCTTAAATTATTTTGTAACATACAATAAGTCATTGCTCTTTTAATATTGATGATTTTCGATTTCCTGTTACTAGATGTGGCGATTGGATTTATCAGTGTGCATTTTGATTGTTCTGTTTTATTTGGCTTTGATAAATACTATCATATTTGATTATGACAACAATGTTTAAACAGTGATAGTCAACAAATTGCTCCAATATCAACAAAACGAACAATCTCCTCTCATCTCAATCAATTGAACATAAAAGATACCACGGTGACATATGGCGTGGGGAAACCAGGTCCTGAGGAGGGAATTCTTTCCTATGCTCTATTCAATGTATATATTGTATACACTAGTAAGGTTACGCATGCGTGTGCTTCGAAGAAGTTATCATTTTCTAATGGTAAAACGTTGCATAGGAATATGGCATATTGTAGGGTACAGCCCCTCCTACAGAACCAGTCAATGTGTGTATTTGTCTAATCGTTTACACAACGGTTGATTAGTATGGGACCTAAATGAGTGGCTTATGGTAGACCTAGGGCGCGAAAATAAAAATGTATTTGTTTTCCTTAGTATTAAACGCCATTGATTGTAAGGTTTTTCTAATAAAGATCTTGCAATGACATTAATCAGACCTTCTGTTTAAAACATAACGGGTCTATATATTTTATTGATATTAAAATCATTGTTTATTTAATTTTATCATCCATATTGCACAAAGTGAAGTTGTGCTTATAAGGCACTACTAATCAGTAAAAGTATAGTAATATAATCGAAAATATATTGCATGTGTAACAGGATAACTAATCTAGTTTTGAAATAATTCAAAATCTGAGAGCGTGACGCTTTATAATATGTATTTAGTAATGAAATAACAGTTTTATTTTCGTGGCATAAAATTTCGCAATTTGGAGAAATCACAGGGGAATGCGTTGTATTTTGCCGATAAAAAATAAATTCCCATTACATAATAATTACCTTGAATACCGTTAGCCGAAATATGTGAGTCACGAAATCCACTTTAAATATTATGGCAAGCATATCAACTTCTCTAAAATAATGAAATAAATAAATAAAATTTGTCAGCTCAAAGATCTAATTCTGACAGTGTTGGGTTTAATTTGCAGACGTATATAAATATTTAGTATTAACCTAGTATTTCAAGTAACTTTGAAATCCAGTGGGAGGGATATATTGTATGGTTGTCACTTGCTTAGATGTTTGTATAATATACTTCCTGTGACTGTATGATGAATTCTTCGTCATCCTATACAATATACTAAAAATTGCTGAGTTAGATTACTGTCAAATCAAAATATTAAGTATATATGTACCATCTAAACACGCTTAGACATATGTCTTATGTCGATCTCTAGATTTCCCTTACGAGAGAAGGTAACATTTCAACTATTGAGGCTATATTTTAATATAGCGGATGTTTTCTGGGGCGGTGGACATAAGGCTAATCGATTGGTGCTGCAGTGTATCAATGGTATAAGTTCAAACCCCGTCGAGGGAAGAACAAACATTTGTCAGCTCAAAGATTTAATTCTAACACTCAAATATAGTGTTGACGAGCGTTTCTAGCATACCTTTCAATAAGTACTCTGAAAGTCAGAATAATTGAAAAACAAAAAAATTGAAAGCATGAGAGTAATAAACGAAAAGGGCATAAAGAGAATAGCGAAAATGGGCAAATGTTACCAATACCTTAAAGAAATAAAGATACATGTAGTTCAACAATATGGGAAAACGGTTTAAATAAACGTTCGAGGAAACCGAAGGAGAAATCAACAATGGACAATCCAGATATTGGCAACACAAGAAACAGGACGAAAACAAAATAAAACCACAACACAACACAACACATAAAATTGAAAAAAGATGAGCAACACGGACCTCAACAAAACCCGGGGTGTACCCATGTGCTCGCGAAAGGTAAGCAGTTCCTGCCTCGTATAACACACCCACCATGTTACTCATATAGTCAAGACATGTTGGACACTGCTATATCCATAAACTGTATGGCCAGAAATGACGTGATGTTTGCTTATTTACATATCTAAGTGTTTAAAGCTAACACACTAGTGGACCAGGAACTGCCTACTCATCCACCTGAGTCACCGAGCTTGCTCTCGTGTTTTCATGGAATCATTAGTTTTTGCATTACATTTGAAAACGTTTTTTTATTACTATCAATGTGTCGATACACCTGTCCGTGGACTATTAGTCCCCGAGGATAGCATCTGTCCAGTAATCATTACTTCGGGACTGACATGGTTTATTAGATATATTTAGTATTGAAATTTACAGTTCCTAAATCATGTATTTTTTTTATCAAAACGTAGGCATTGGTGACTTTAGCCGTTTGGAAATCCTGGTGATGCCCTTTGGTTTGTATGCTCGAAAAACTTTATTTGGACCAAACTTTTAACTTGGAGCATACATAATGAAGGTTAATCCAGAAACGCGTCGTGCGCACTAAATTTGAAATCTAGGTTTTTATTTGAAAACGTAAACGTACACATACTATCAAATTTCTTGATTTATGTTTTGTGGAATCAGAAATTCCCGATGCATATATGGAACAACGGAATTATATCGATAGGAATCAGTGCGAAATAAAAGTAAATTAATTTGTATTGCAATCTGATTAAAATAACATGTGAAATATAATGTCCGTTGCGCTACATTACCATCTTACACAACTCCATTTGACTTTACGAGCTGGTGACCTTTAGACAAACCAATGAAAACCCCGCAACATACAAAAGCCGTAGAGAAAATAACGCATATAGACATATTCACATGAAAGTAATCTTGGATCAAGTCAGGGCAGACAGTAATTGAGCGTAATATATTTAGCATGATTTTAATCATATTTCCATTGTCAGGAACTACTGATTCATAACAAACGTGTACATGCTTGATTGTTATTTTAAAGTAATCTTTGCTCGTGTTGTATAATAATTGGACATTTATTAATTGTCATCATTATTAGGCTTAGTTTATCATAAAAACAATTCTAATATAGTATGTACGACGCGTTTCTGGAATAACAAGAATCAGGTACGAGCAGCTCAAAGATTGGAAAGTCAAATAATTAAATAGTCGCTGGAAACAAGAATACCAAAAGGGACTAAAATAGAAATCCCAAACGGCTAATCCCACCTATGACTAAAGGAGAACCTTAGTTTTAATAGTAATTACATAATCTAGGAACTGGACATTTCAATAATACATATATCATAATAGCACTGACTACTGAGCAGGTGATAAAATTGGGATCTAATAGTCGGTCAACAGATTAGTGTTCAAGTGATAGTAAAATATAGATATATCATTTCTTTTAGTTTGTTTTATCTTGTCCTATTATGTGTCATTACGTTCGGAGTTCCGTGCTGTGATGTCAGTTACGATTTCCACATGAAACCAATATTCGGTTCGTCTTTACCCCCAGTTGTCATGTCTTCTTTACGTTATTTGTGTTTGTTTGCGTAAAGTGGTGTTTTGTTTTCTTTGTCTTGGACTTGTGTCTTGTGTACCCTTTGATGCCAGTGTTTTCTGGATTGTCCATTTTTGATTGCCACTTCGCTATTCTCGAAAGTTTCTTTGTGCACACGACACCTTTCTGAAATACCCTTTCCTCGTGTATGTTCAAAGTCAAAAGATAAAAACGTTGCAATATAGATTACTTGTACTAAATAGAAAGTGGAACTAAGTATCTGCAAAAAACTATCCTGTTGTCACTGTATATCAACAGTAGGTAATTGTAACTTTTAAGGGATTGTATTCCTTTACAGGGGCCGTTGTGGTCGTGATCGTATGGTAGTTGGATTTACAACTACCTGTGCAATCACTGCATATCACCACTACAGTTGTGAGTTCGAAACCCGTTCATGGCGAGGTGTACTCGATACAACATTATGTCATAAAGTTTGTCAGTGACTTGCGACAGGTCGGTTGTTTTCTCTTGTTTCCTCCACAAATAAAACTGACAGCCACGATATATCTGAAATATTGTTGAAAGTAGCGTTAAACATCATACACCATACCTATATCATTCACTGAACCACCTTTTTGAGAAGAAACAGTTATATTTAATTGTCATAATATACAAAGAATGTCTATAGAACATACATGATACATCTGAACCATCTTTATTAATAGAATCCGATGCATGCCGATTTTGAATCTTCTCCACTCCTACGTATGCATCAATGGTGATCCCATTCTTCAATTTACAAGCCGTATGATTGGTCATCTTAGTGTCTACAACTATTATCTTACCTTACACTTAAGAAATCGGATACTATTGTCGGGTCATAATGATATAGACGTTTACAGAAAACTGTAATTAAGTATCGATGGCCATAATCATGAATGGAATTGGCCACATCGTCTCAATAGAGAAATTTCCTGGATCAGAGGATATGAAACACACCCTACGTCTGGTCGTAATGAATACGTGATAGCCGTCACAAGTTTTCATTTGAGTGAACATTTTTTTAAACAGTGTCTAATTAATTTAGCTTTGTTGTTTATACTATATGTATTTACTAGAAATAACTCTATTACTGCTTTAAATAAACGTTAGAGAATACCGAAGGGCAATCGAAAAAGGACAATCCAGAGAAACTGGCAACATAAGGTACACAAGACGAAGAAAAACAAATCATTTCACGATCTCTTGGTTTCTATTAAAATGTAGATATCTAAGTTAGTGTTCATATGCGTTCGATTTGAAAGCCAAATAATCTGAAAAGTCTTTAAAGGTTTTCAAAGGGCCGGGCTATGATCATGCACAAATATATGCCGGGGTTAAACTGGCTGTTGGGATCGCAGCCCGCCCTCTTGATAATTGGATCGCCAGTACAGATATATACAAAGCTGCACATATTCACTTCCACTTAAAAAGACCACACATTATCTACAAAATTATTGGTATCATAAACACGACCTGTACAATTAATGCTCGTAGTTGACGGACTTCAAGCTAGGAAGATAGAATTTAAAAACATTTACTTTCAAGACATTCCAGAAGCACAGACAACATTGGACACAAGACACATAACAAATAAATAAGAAAATATAAGACAGAAAACTTGAAAGATGAGCAACAAGGACCTCGCCATAAAAAACCCAGGAAGTTTGGTTATTTAAAGTAATATGAAAGGCAAATATCGTGGAATATTTGGATTAAATATTTTCCCTTAATATGTCACTTAATATTAACTGAATTCAACTGCATAACATTAAAAATCTGCTCGAAAGCAGATGTTAAGAGCAAATCGCAAAACATTTGACAGCAGATAATTCTGTTTTCCAGTACAGTAATGCAAATGATTTGCGCCTGACACAAGATTTGAACTCTTTCGGGGAGATTATCGCTCATGCGCAATGTTTAGTTGATGAAAAAAATATATATATTCCGTGTGTACCACATAAGAATAATTGCAAAACAAAAAATGTTTCACACGACATGAAACAGACAGATTCCTCAATAATCATTGTCAGGAATGTGTGCTTACCTCAACATCCATGATTGTTTGTCTTTTCTTCATGAGATCATGATCGGCAATCATCGGGCCAAAACTTTTCTTCACGAAGTTATAATCGGCAATCATTGGAACAAAACAACCGAAAGTTAATCAGTCTCCACAATAATGGCGAGGACGATAAACATGCACACGGATTTGCAGATTTCTAGTTGTTGGGAACATATTTCGAATTGAAACATGCATGAATAGCTTAGTAAAGGTACCGCCGTATTCCAAATTGAATTTTCAGGGGAAAATGTTCTTCACCCAAAACTGATGTAATATTACTTTAAAATAGTCATGTTTTCTTTTCATTTATATGAAGTTTACGTTTATAACTCAATAGAAATATAAGATAATATAAATGCTGTATATTGTTCCTCTTATTATTGACCTCTGTATTATTGCTAGTAATCATCACATATTAAACAAATTATCTATTAGTATAAAAATGTATTTGTCCCAAGACTAATGTTCTGTAGTCAGCAGAATCTACTTGTTTATGTTCTGTATCTGTATCTTGTCTGTAATGTTACGTCATAGGATCCCTGTTGGGCTATGACATGACGGGATGACGAATGGAGAGCGACTTAATCGCGATGTACCGCGAGCGAGGACTTGAAACTTTCGATTTTCTCTGCGGAAACATAGTTTTCGTCCAGATAATTCCAATCAACAGCTGTCCATGCAAAGAATGAGTGTCTATACTGATCGGTTCTACTCGGAGGGATCGCTATACATTTACTGTTGTTTCTTACCGAGGAAGCCACTATATTGGTAATTACACAGTTGTCAATTTTGTTTGTTCTGACTTGACGTTTTGGTTTCTGGTAATTTACAAATATGTCCGGTGGCATTGCTGGTACCTGCCCCTCAACCACTTTTAAAAGAAGATCATGCGTTGTTTCTGTCTTCTGAACTGTAAGGTTGGTAAGATTAGCTCATTTAGCATTTTAGTCATGCATCCTTCTTTCCTGCTTTTGTAATATTTGGCTATGAACCTGGCTCCCCTTCTGTGAATACTCTCCTGTTTTGAATATGGATCCCACATGACTGATCCATATTCCATAATTGATCTTACGAGAGCAATATATGCGGTTCTTCGGCATTCTCTAGGACAGTGTTGTAGATTTCTCATGAGGAATCCAAGTGTAGAGCTGGTTTTTTTACAGGTGTTGTTTATATGTTCCTTCCATTTGATGTCTTCTGCTATTTACAGTCCTAGGTAGGGGTTTGATGGGACTTGTTCCAGGATTTGGTTGCATAATGTATATCATCTTGTACTTCATTCTTTGATAGCGTGTGTAAAACAATTATCTCCGGATCTTTTGTATGCTTGTCTCCATCACACTAGCCGGCTATTACCCCTCACATTGTGTTTTTCTTTCAAACCAAGACTCGGATGTCCAATGGCGGATTTCGCGGTTTTTCTGTTTTCAATAAATTGAGGCGAAATATATATTTAGGTGTTCTGAGCATCACTTCTTATACTCTCTTTACACGATATCTAAAAAAAAATTAAGCGTATAAATACTTATTTGTGTAAATTGTTCCACGCGAATGAAAAATATTTCATAATCATAGTCATAACTTCTTAGTCCATGTATTATATTCCTAATAAACAGTAGTTTAATGTTGAATATACTTTTTTCCTAATTATGACATAATATTATAAGAAAATATATACAGATTAATACATGGGCATTTCGATATTGGCCTGGTTATCATCCCGACACCCCCATATTGACCCGAGACGGAGTCGAGGGATGATAACCAGGCCAATATGGAAATGTCCATGTATTAAACTATTTATTACATACTTCCGACATCTAGAAAAGAGACACCCATATTGGCATGAGACGACGTCGAGGCACATATTGGCCCGAGCCAATATGGGCCTCGATATGGAAATGATCTTGTAGTAATCCAATAACCGGTTATTTTCCCGGGGTGTGAAAATATGGACAGTTTACTTCCGGTCATATTGGTCATACACAAATGCCTTTATTTGAAGTATGTAATAAATATATATATACCGTGTCCTTGTTTTTCAACTTTATAACATATTTGAATTGCCGATATGTATGTTCGTCATATTAGAGGAACATCATATACGTTCAACTCTCTAACTGGTTTATTTATAAATGTCGCAAAGGGTGCAATGTTACGTTTGTAAAAGTCGTCCGTCGTGGTCTTATGGTAGTTGGATTTACAACTACCTATGCAATCAGTGTCTATCACCACTAACGTTGTGAGTTGGAATCCTGCTCGGGTGAGGTGTACTCGATACAACATTATGTGATAAAGTTTGTCAGCGAATAGGTCGGTGGTTTTCTCCGGGTATTGCAGTTTCCTCCACTAATAAAACTGACCGCCACGATATAACTGAAATAATGTTGCATTTGGCGTTAAACACCATAAACCTAACCCTACGTAAAAAATGGAAATCCAAAAACATAGAATTGCGTTATATTTCTAATATGTATTATATGTTTTAATAATTTGTTAATATTTCAGGATTGTGTTGGATAAGAAATATAGGATTTTAACTTATTTTATTAAAATATCACGTCACAGTGTCGTGCCCCGATATTGACAAAGATGGCCTTTAATAACAAACATAAAAAATAATAAATTTCCACTGACACCTGTCATTCATCCATAAATGTCCAACAATTTAACTTCAAAGAATACATTTTGAATTTACAACACACCATATAACTGGAATCCGGCTTACTGAATACATCAAAGAAAACGTCAGTAACCGAACGTTATTATTTATATCGATCTATTCATAATTTATCTTTATGTAACAGAATCTGTAATTTTAAAGAGGAAATGATGTAGCGGTTAGATTTAATCTACATTTTTGTTTTCAACACATCATCATGCCATCGAAAAAACAGTATGCTTCATATTGACACTTGCTTCTGTGTCCACAAATATAGCAAAAACGACGTCCTTGAACGCCATGTCATTTCTTATGTTGTCAATGTAAGTAAAGAATATTAAAAGGTAGAATTTGTGAAGCCATCCATATGTAATTGATAAAAACAGCAAGTTTCGTTGTGTGACTTGATTCTGTATTCCGAAAATATCAACTATCTAGTCCTTGAACACCATGGTATTTGTTTATCTTGTTAAAGTAAATAAGGGTAAAAACAAAATTACCGAACTCCGAACAATCTTACAAAGGGAAAGTCAAAAATCATAATTATATAAACAGACAAAATCAGTCAACAACCGGAAAACTGTGAAAACCGTAACGACCCTGACTTGGTACAGGCATTTCTAAAGAAATGGTAGGTTGAATCAGATTTTAAAGCGCCAAATCTCCCCCTTTCATTACGACTCAAAGGTTCCGGCTGTCACTATAACAGTATTTATAGCAATACTGGAACAAAAATGGTAAAATAGTTGTCAAATAAGTTAAGCTCAATATTTCAAGAACATTTACAGGTAGAATGGGTCAGTAAGGTTTCCTCACGTGACATCCATTGTCTGGGTTTTGATTTTACCGGAGACGGAAATAAGCACTGTAAAACAACGGAACGATAACATAACTGGAATGATCGATCGTCTATCACTTCCAAACTGGATCCGCCACTAAACCAATATCATCCTGTATGCAGTAAAATTGATCCTTGATTTGTAATATACAAAGATAAAGGCAATGCTACAATTTTGATCAGTATATCGTATGAAGTATCATGTATGATCAATGTCACAGCTCCTCGTTTTATCATTGTAATTACTAAATGATAGCCATTTTTCGGTCTGTCTGTATATAGCGTGGGCATCTCTAGTAATGGTAAGATGGGATTGATCTTTATTGCACAGCACTTTTATTACACTCGCCCCTCTTTTTCAATTGCAGAGATAAGAGTCAAAGTGTTATGTGATTTTCCAACGAAACCTTGAAAAAATATCACATAAAACATGTGGTCGCTTAATACAGGTTTAATTATTGTGAAAAGCACAGCACAAAGAAATAAAACTTACCGTCATACAATATACGTTATTATTTAATATAGGTTGTTGCTAAAGCAATTTTGACTTTACTATGATTTAAAAACATTGAACCAATGGTATTTTTTTTTATCTTGTCAATGTCAGTTCAATGTCAAAGCTCGTCGTTTTGTACTTGTAATTACTAAATGATAGCCATTTTCCGGTCCGTCGGTATTTAGCGTGGACATCTCTAGTAATGCAAAAGTGTTATTGACATGTACTCTACTCTGATTCTAATATACATTTCTTTTACTTTATTGTCAAACGTGTCTTATGTGATCGACCAACGAAACATTAAGAAATGGTCACATGAAAAGGTGATCACTTAATACAGATTTTAATTAGATTTTTTTTCGAATCCTGCAATATGTAATTATAAATGTGTTATAGTGTGGCCTTCTTAAGAAATGAATAAATATGTTTAAACTAAAAGAAATAAAAATTAAAGTCATACAATGCAACTTATTGCTTAATAGAGGTGTTTGCTAAAGTACGTTTGACTGTATTCTGAATTTGAAAACACAGAGTCTCCCGAGTTCAATTAATATCACCATTAGCTGTACGATAGAACATGTAAAGTAATAACATTGTAATTAATTCAATAAAAAGTCTAATAAACACAACAACACACATGATACACAATGGATATAGATCCAAAAAATACAAACTCCTATAAATATACTGCTGTCTAATGCATGGTCATTATTGTGTGGTGAATCTTTCAGCTTAAATATATGTGCTGTTGTTCCAAGGAAAAACATCCCATGTTGGTGGAAATGTCGATATCCAATCTAACATGCGTAATAATAGACAAAGCTGTCCCCTACCCTTCATAAACAGGTAAAACAAACAACAAAAAACAAAACAACAACAGTTGACACCTGTCATAACATCATAATTGTCCAACAATTTAACTTCACTGACTATATTTTGAATTGACAGCATACATTGTAACTGGAATCCGGCTTACCGAATAGCTCAAATTAAAGGTCAATAACCGAACTTTATCACTTTACATAAAATAAATTTATTCATATTTTATCTGTCTATATAAGAATCTGCAGTTTAAAAGAGTTACCCATGTAGCTGTTATATCTAAGTTTACACTTTTGTTGTGAAGACATCCTGATGGCATTGATAAAAACAGTATGTGTTGTTGTGACACTGATTCTGTATTCACAAATATGACAAATAACAAGGCCTTGAACACCATGGTCACAAAAATAATAGGTAGAATGTGATCATAAGGTGACATCGCTTGTTCGAGTTTTGATTTTACCGGAGACGGAAATATACATTGTAAAACAACGGAAAAATAAAACAACTGGAATGATCGATCCGGTCTAGTTCTTCCAAACTAGATCCGCCACCAACCCAATTACATCTTGAATGTAGTAAAATGCATCTACCATTCGTAATATACAAGGATAAAGGCAATGTTAGTATTTTAATCAGTATGTCGTATGAAGCATCATGTATGATCAATGTCACTTGCTCCTCATTTTATCAACCGCATCGATGGTGTAATGGTTATCGTGCTCGCTTCGAGTTCGGCAGATTGTGGGTTCAAGTCCCGGTCGGGTCAAGCAAAAGACTATAAAATTGGTATTTGTTGCTTCTCCGCTAAGCACGCAGCACTAAGGAGAAAGAGCAAAGAATGGTTGGCTCGGAATCAGAATAATGTGTCCGAGTGGAGCGACATGTCTACCCGCGGAGTGTTGTTTCAGTGAGTTAGCACTATAAAAATCCAACTCGGCGTGTTGGTCTAGTATAAAGCGGACCTCTTCATCATCTCATTGAAAATTAACTTGTTCTCGCCATGATATAGCTGAACAATTACTAAATTGGCGTTAAACAACAATCACTCACTCACTCCTCGTTTTATCATTGTAATTACTAAATGATAGACATTTTACGGTCCGTCCGTATTTAGCGTGGCCATCTCTATTAATGGTAAGATGTTATTGATCTGTACTGTAGTGTGCTTGTATTACACCCGTCCCTCTTTTTCAGTTGCAGAAATAAGAGTCACACAAGTGTTATGTGACCTTCCAACGAAACTTTGAAAATTGATCACATAAAACAAGTGGTCGCTTAATACAGGTTTCATTATTGTGAAAAGCGCATCACAGATGTGGTTGCTAAAGCAAGTTTACCATGATTTTAAAAACACTGAGCTAATGATATTATTTTGATCTTGTCAATGTAAGTTAAGCTTCATATTTCAGGGAAATTAACAGGTATGTGTCAGCAGGGTTTCCTGATGTGGCATCTCTTGTTCGGGTTTGTATTTTACCGGAGACGGAAATAATCACTGTAAAACAACGGAATGATAAAATGACTGGAATAATCGATCGTCTATCACTTCCAAACTGGATCCGCCACTAAACCAATATCATCCTGTATGCAGTAGAATTGATCTATGAATTGTAATATAAAAAGATAAAGGCGAGGTTAAAATGTTGATCAGTATATCGTATGAAGTATCATGTATGATCAACTTTGTATCCTTGTAGTTACTAAATCTTAGCCATTTTCCGGTTCGTCTGTATTTAGCATAAGCATCTCTATGAATGGTAAAATGTCACTGATATGTATTGTACTGTGCTTCTAGCATACTCCCCTCTCTTTCATATTGCAGATATCGAGTCATACATTAAAAATGGTTAAATAAAACTTTTGGTCGCTTAATATCGGTTGCTTAAATTAGCTAAAGCAAGTTTGACTGTTTTTTTTTATCTTGAAAACATTCACTCAAGTCCAATGTATATCATCATTATCTGTATTTAGTTTTATGGTGTTTAATGTCACTTTCAATGGTAAGATGTTATTGATCTGTACTGAACTGTTATTCTAGTATACTCGTCTCTCTTTTTAATGTAGGAATCTATACAAAACAACACAAATGATAAAATGATACACAAGAAATATAAATCCAAAAATACAGACAGTTATAAATCTACTTCTGTCTAATACATGGTCATCATTGTGTAGTGAATTTGTCAGCTTAAATCAACTTGCTGTTGGTAGATGGAGAAACATGCAGATTGTCGATATCCAGTGTGACATGTTCGCTATAAAAACGTAGATATCTAAATTAGTGCGCATGACGCGTCCCTGGAATAATCTTATTCAGGTACGTTAAAAGTAAACAGATTGGTAACCAGAGTATTTAAAAGTATTTGGTGGGTTCAGAATATCGGTGTTTATATTCCATTTCAATAATATATCGGCTATACAGCTATATCGTGACTAGTAGATTTATTGAAACGCTGAACAGAAATGTGGGCTTGAGTCCAGATAATCATTATGATCTGTCGGTTTTCTGGGATCACTTATATAATTGACGTCCCGTGTTTGCTTAAATCATTTCAACAACCTCTGAACCCATCTTCCGATTGGTTGCATCCTGCAAAGGAGAAACTATGTCTGATTTAGGAGAGTTAACAATCTACGAATCAGTATAATACAGTACAGCAATGTACAATTGACTTTAAAGGAAAGATGTGAGCCCATAAAACGAGTTTCACCCTGCCACCTTTTTATTGAAGTGCATGTACCAAGTCAGAATTGTGAGCGGTGATTTATATGTGTGTAAGGGGGTATCGATTTTGGTGCTGTTTTGTGCTTTTTCGATTGGATTTTGCAACTGCTCCGACTGTGTGGTATGTTTTTATTCTACATGTTATTACTGTTATCGGAATAAAATAACATGTTATAGTGGACTAGACATCATATATATTATTGTTCTCAATTGTATTATTTTTCTGTCCTGTGTAAAGAGGAATTGTCTAGGTTTGTGACATTAGTAACCCTGTTTATGTGGTATTGACACATTGTAATTGACGTGTAATTAATCCTTCTATATTATATTAAATACTACATTATAAGGTGTGAACGTTTTGATAGCATCGATATCTCATAATTTAAAAAAGAATCGGACTGAATGATACACATAATAAATATAAAGCTTTCTGAGATCTTTGATAAAAAAAAGCTGTATTATATAATATTCATATTGTAAGATGTATTTGGTATTACTATCATTAATAAATTAATTTGATGTGTTTAAGAGATTTTGATTGGATAAAAAATTCATGTTATTTTCCATAGAAATTTTTTTTAACCGGAAGTCACATGTTGGGGTGTCAATTGGGAATTTTTTTAAATTTCAATTCTGTTTAAGCAATTATTATCCGTCACAATATTTTTAGGACAAGAACAAAATTAATTAGGAACTAATTTATAAGGATTGATCACAATTTTGTGTTCGGTTCATTCGAAATAAACTCAAAAATGTGGTACACACTGTGTAACCTGCGTATGACACAAGGGTGTGTACCACATTTTTGAGTTTATTTCTTCATGAACCGAAAAAAAATTGAGATCAATCCTTAAATAGAAAAATATATAGTTCATGCTGTAGCTGTATTACATGTAGTTTAGGGAGTTGTGGCCATGTGGAGACGGTAAGTCTAACACCACTAACATTGAGTAATGCCCCGCTACCGATATTGCATCGTTCTATTATTACAATTCTGCAATTTTAAAGAGGAAACCATGTAGTTGTTTAAAGTTTAATCTACACGTTTGCTGAGAAGACATCCTCATTGCATCGATCAAAAAACAGTATGTATCGTTGTTACATTCGATTCTGTATTCACCAAAATAGAAAATAAAGTCATTGAACATCATGACATTCCTGTCTTGTCGATGTACGTATGCTCAATATGTCAAATATGTGTTAGTAAGGCCTCGTCACGTGACATCCCTTGTTCCGGTCTTAGCTTTAGCAGAAGCGGAAATATACACTGTTAATACAGTAGAACAATACAGTAATTGGAATGATCGGTCGTCTATTACTTCAAGACTGGATCCACAACCGAGCTAATATCATATTGGATGTAATAAAACGTATCTACAATTAAGGTGACTTGCTTAATAGAGGTGGGTTTTAAAGCAAGTTTGAATTATTTTGATTTTCAAAACATTGAATTAAACAAGTCCAATTAATATCATTATTAGCTGTATGATAGAATACATAGAGTAATAACAATGTAAGTAACTCAATCAAGAGTCTAATAATCAAAACAACACAAATGACACACCAGGGATATAAACACAAAACAACACACATGACACACCAGGGATATAAACACAAAACAACAAAACAAGACAAGCTGATGTCCAATACATGAACGGTCATTAATAGGTTGTGAACCTATGAGTTTACATCAAATTGTTATTCATCCACGGAGATAGATGTAGGGTGCGGGAAATGTCAATATCCGGTCTAACATGTGTCCGTTATAACCTACAAAGCTATCATCTTCAAAACAGGACAAATATAACAATATAAACCTTGTATAGATAGCGACATGCGTTTGTAAGTGGTAATTTGATGTGGTTCATGTTGGCTTTATTTATAGTCTTTGATCATTTGTTGAGCTATATCCTGTATACCAGATTTCTGGGTGTGGAACTCCCAGCATAACACGATATATAATATAGTGCGAACGACGCGTTTCTTAAGTACTCTTCATTACGTTTTTTTTTTCTTTCCCAAAGTATAACATTTTTATACTTAGGGAAAGAAAAGCAATCTAACACGTCTTAAGAGCAAGAACACTGAAGTATCTACACAGGGGAGTTAACTCGGCTACTGGTATCTAGGCCAGGTGAAGACGAAAGTTATTTTTGTAATAATAATTACATTATTTAGGGATTGTAATAAATCGATATCTTGTTTAGTATGCACGCCGTAATATTGCAGATATATCGTGGCGGTCAATTTTATTGGTGGAGGAAACCGGAGTACCTGCTGAAAACCACCGACGAATCGTAAGTCAGTGACAAACCTTATCACATAATGTTGCATCGAGTACACCTCGCCTGAACGGGATTCTAACTCATGTGATAAATTTAGGCGCTGATTCGCGCAAAGTAAAAATAATTGAAAAGCATTTGGAAGCAATTAATAAATCAATAATAACTGTAACATATAAACCACATCAGCATCGGAAAACCGACTTCATACAGATGGGGGACAGATATAGCGAACTCATCGTTGACACCCATGACTTTAGGTAGGTGTCTGAAAACCGTGACACTTCTGTCGGGGTATTTACATACGTCAGTGGTCAGAAGCCAATTTGAAATGTTCATGAATGTAAAGATATGTAGCAGACAAAGTCATAATATTTAGTTGCAACACCCCGATTACTTTTATAAAGTATAGTAAAATGGACATAATTTTCGTTATCTTAAATAGGAAATACAAAATGCCATGATCAGGTAGCTTTGACAACATTGCAGAATATAATGATTGACTTTGTCAAAGTAAGTTACATTCGAATCTCTAAGAATCGACATCTGATATTTAATAAATATTGATGTAAATTTGACCTTATGTAATATGATATACATCAATTGATTAATTGACGTCAAACGTCAAGGGACCAATATTCCATCCATGTTCATTATCACAGCATGCATACGTACAATGAATTGTGTATGTACATGTGTGCGACTGAATGAATGCTTTGCTTCCTGGTATCAAATAGGATAAACCTCCATTGACCGCTTCTAACAACCTGTCATTCTCTATCCAGAGTTGTCGTTCCTGCTACGCTACATTCCATCTCTGTCAACGCCCATTTTACAAGATTTTTGTAAAATTTAGAAACAGTAAAAAAATGTACTTAAAATTGTTTTAATTATTGTAAATATCAATAAAGATGAAAATAAATCACTCATTTCAAATCAAATCTCTCTTAAAAATTTATTTGTGATTTTTTAATTTTTACCTCCTCAAAATAGTTCTCCAAGAAATGGGGGGAGGGGGGAATCATTTTTAAGAGAGAATTGATTTGAAATGAGTGATTTATTTCCATCTTTATTGATATTTACAATAATTAAAACAATTTTAAGTACATTTTTTTTACTGTTTCTAAATTTTACAAAAATCTTGTAAAATGAGCGTTGACAGAGATGTTGTGTAGCGTAGCAGGTACGACAACTCTGGATAGAGAATGACAACCTGTTACTATTATGTTATGTTGGATTTCAAGGATCACTCATTTAATGTACGTTGATTATTACATACAAATGTTATATTATTGTGTTTGGGGAACTGTTTGAGGTCAAATCGCATCAATAATTCGTATAATACTGTTATAGTGACAGCCGGAAACCTTGAGCCGTAATGAAAGCGGGGGGTTTGGCGCTTTATATTCTGATTCAACCCACCATTTCTTTAGAAATGCCTGTACCAAGTCAGGGTCATTACGGTTTTCACAGTTTTCCGGTTGTTGACTGATTTTGTCTGTTTATATACTTATGAGTTTTGACTTTCCCTTTGTAAGATTGTTCGGAGGTCGGTAATTTTGTTATTACCCTTATTTAGAACAACATCTTTTACTTTTCAACCACATGTTTTTATTAACCGGAAACATACATACATGCAGTATAAATCAAACAATGACGGAACAGATATGAATAATTTCCGTATAGCAATCATATATATACAACACAAAGTATGTTTTTCATTCCATGGAACAACATCCGGACACATATTCAGATTAGTTGTACCATGAAATTGAGAAATTAGATTACATTTTTATATCCAAGACTTTCCGCGAGGAGAATATAATTTACGGAACAGAATTATGCAGTACAGGAACGTATTAATAACGTTAGGTATACCTAACACCACAATCCTGGTTTCATTTATCGATAAAGGTTTTCAGACACCGACCAAATGTCTGCGGTGTCACCAGTGTCTTCTCCTACCACAGTGAGTATGGTATATAGGCGAAAAGGACGATAAACATGTCGAACCCTAACCCAATAAACATGTGTATGCTTGATTGGCTGTTGTTTTCTATATACATGTGTATTTCAGCTGGAATTATGATTAGACCACATAGGCAGACATCCAGAGATGCCACTGAGGTCGTGATAGTATAGTACTTTACATCTACTTATGCAATTAATACGTATCACCTTTAAAGATGAGAGATCGAGTCCCGCCCGTGGAGAGATGTGTTCGATACAACCTTGTAATCGATAATGTATGTCAGCAAATTGCGTTAGTTCTGTGTTTTCTCTGGGTACTCCACAAATAAAGATGATCGTCGATTTTCAGTGAGACTCGTTTTGTTCGTTTTGTCCAATTGCATGTCTTCACGTTTTCAGTTCTGTATTGTTCCGTATACGATTGATGGGGGCCGTCGTGGCCGTGATCGCATGGTAGTTTGATTTACAACTACCTATCCAATCAGTTCCTACCTGATGTTGTGAGTTCGAATATCGATCGGGGCGAGGTGGTCCGGGTCCTCCACCAATAAAACTGACCGCCACGATATAACTGGAATATTGTTGAAAGTGGCGTTAAGCACCATTAAACAAACAAACGATATCTGCATAATAAATATATTCGTGTCATCTTTACTCCCATTTGTTTCGGTATTTGTTTTATCATGTTTTATTGATGTTTTTTGTATAATTTTATTCCTACCCGATTTAAATATCAAATGATGCTCGTGTCGTTTTTACCGGTAACACAGTCGTTGCAATCAACTAAGTGTTGATTGATTGATTTTTGGTATTTAATGCCACTTTCGGCAATATTTCAGCTATATCATGGAGACCAGTTTTAGTGGTGGAAGAAGCCGGAATACCCGACGAGAACCACCGACCATGGGCAAGCAACTGGTAAACTTTATCACTTGCGGTTGCGAGTCGAGTGCACCTTTTTTGTAATTTGCAAAGCCGGGCGCGTACCCACGCCGTACGCAATCATCTAAATGTAGTGCGGTTCCTATTGCTTAATATTTTTTTCTGCTTGATGTACTGTGGATAGTGGTTTGTGTGTAGGCTTTTTTTTTCATTTAACGATTGCATTGTTTGTCCATTAATTTACGTTTCTGATTACCATTTGGTATCTTCTTACACAAATTGATTCCTGGTTCATCAACATTGGAAAACATCAATGCTACCATTAAGCATCAACAAACATATCCTAAATGAAATTGCTATGTATTGATGGTGTGATTATTTGAGTCTTAATTAATAAATATAATGTTGTTTTTGTTGTTTACAATTAGATAAATATTTATGATTTGTTACCATTGATTTATCTCAGAATGTTCACCCATAGCAACTTAAAGTTTCCTAAATGTCAGATTCGTTTATATAAATAAGTCTAATCAGTGATGTACATGCAGTAGAGATAATTAATATCTACATTACAAACTAAAAATAACAGCCTATAGCTAAAAATATCTCAATTTTTAATCTAAATTGAAATTTTAATCGTCCGGCTCAATTTTGATTTTCAATCATATTTCCACATCCATAATTTATCGCCTCCTTTTAACCCACATAGTCAAAGGCCGAATGAACTTTTGTATCAAACGGCTGTTATCGATCGTACGTCATCCGTCTTCTTTAATCTTTCATATTTTAATCTCCTGCGAACATGTTCAACTAAAATAAACAACATTTGGCACAACATTTCATAAGAAATAGGATATTCCGATTTGTACAAATAAAGTGGCGAAGGACATAAAGGAGAAAATACCTTTCTTCATGGAAATGCAATTTTGTTTGGAGTTGAGAGACACTCTAGTACTTCTAAATAGATGCTACATCTAGGTATCTTTGTTGTTGTAACATGCATATGTGCTATTTTTGTTCATATACTTAATTTCTACACGAATATCAATAAATATCACCGTCTTTTATAAACAAAATAGTACAATCTCCCCAGAAACAAAACAGGTAATCTCTATATGTTATATGGTTTAAAAAAAACTTTATTGTATAAATATTCCTGTAAAAAAAACCATTTGCTTTCATGTAAGCAAATAGAATCAATCCCCTTTTAAGGATTATTTAAGGTATATTCTTTACTTACCATATACTTTGATTAATGCTGCCTTGACAACTGGTATACAACTGGATAGATAAGATTAGGACTTCATAATTTGACGGTCTTTGTATAGTACCTGATGTCTTAATACAGCTACAGTAGAGTTCGTTTATAGCGAAGTCCAGGGGACTCTCGATCTTAGTTCGTTATAGGCATCGTTCGTTATAAGAGAAACAATGTAGAATTACCTCCCCTTTTGAAAATCGGACAGTAGAACTTCGCTGGCTCGAACTCGAAGGGACTGTCAAAATCTGTTCTAGCTATCGGTAGTTCGAGCCACCGTGGTCGCGTAATTTTAGAGAGAAAAAATATGGTTCTGACCCGGGCAGTTTCATTACGCTGTAATAACTGATGCACAGTAAAGTGAGCCTTTATCCTAATTTTTTGTTTAATCCTTTAGACAGTTCACAAAGACTACGGCTTCTGAATACCTCTTTAGTATCTTCAAATGTTTCTTAGAAACGTTTTTTCAACTTTGTTCACGATCTATTTTATAAACAGGAAATATGAGATCGGGTATTAACACTTGGATCGATTTCGGTATAATGCTGATAATTCTGATATGTATTTTTAATGGCCAATTTTAAGATTGTAGCCATTTTCCTTTTTTTATTTGAATTTGAAGAATAATTGTTTCTTTTTGGTATTATATACACATAAAAACTCAGGTTAATCGAAATTTCAGAACGAGTACATTTCTTTTGTTTTTGGTATTTAGATGATCTTTGAGACCACGCATGTTTGTTGTTTAATTAAAGAGTCTATCATCAAAGAAAAAATAAACAATAGCGAATGAATTAATCTCACAAATAACTTTGTTTTTAATTTCTTTAGCTTGTGCATCCATTCATTAAAATTTAGATTACGTTTTTATTAATTTTTAAAATGCAATAAATTAGCGCGTGTGTTATTAATTGACAACTTGTTAATCACATCATTTAATACCCATTTTATTGTTTGAATATTTTAAAGAAAAGTCTTGAATGACATCATTAACAACATCAAAGGTTGGATTATTGATTTTTCAATTATCAACAACGGAAGTGTCAAGTGCACTTGACCATTTTAATATGTGATCGTCCGTGCGTAACGGAAGACAAGTAAACGATTTGTTTGTTCAGCAATTTTCTTTGTTATATCATGTAAATTTTGAGTAATAAAAACGTTGTTTGGGTTTAAATTTCTCTTCGTTATAAGCCTGTTTTCGTTATAAAATATTCGTAATAGGCCTTCACAAATACATTGTTTAAATAGCGATGGGACCGGGGATTTATCTTTACTTCGCTATAAGCCTGATTTCGTTACAAGCCTGTTCGTTATAAACGAACTCTACTGTATATATGTTATAATTTAAGGTCTAAACTTTACGTATCATATACCTTGATTTGTGTTGCCTTGGCAACTGATATATATCTGGGAAATGGGAAATCATAACTTCAGAATTTGACAATCTTTGTATAGTACCTGATGTCTTAATACAGATGTCTATGTTATAATTTAAGGTCTAAACTTTACTTAACAAATACTTTAATATGTGTTGCCTTGGCAACTGATATATAACTGGGAAATGGGAAATCATAACTTCAGAATTTGACAATCTTTGCATAGTACCAGATGTTTTAATACAGATGTCTATGTTATAAATTAAGGTCTAAATTGTACTCAGCATATACGTTGAATTTGGTTGCCTTGGTAACTGATATATAACTGGAAAAGAGGAAATTATGACTTTTTTAATTTGACGAACTTTGTATAGTACCTGATGTTTTAATACAGCTGTCTGTATTATTAGCAGCCTATCAATGCTAACAATTCACCGTTCACCGCTTCCGTACTACAAAAGCGCTAATTAATTGCATAGTTCGATTTTTTCCAACCATTCCCTGTAAGCATGTTATTTGAAAAATGTCATTTAAAAGTCGTCATCTCTATCAATGAAATAAAATTGTAGCTATCATATCTAATTAAAAACGCACGGCGGGGTTTCTTCAGGTACATTTGTATCCTTAGAAGCCGAATCATTTCAATCTCATAGGGAGTAGGGGTAGGGTTATGGTGCTTAACACCACTTTCAACAATTATTTAAGTTATATCGTGGCGGTCAGTTTTATTAGTGGAGAGAACCAGAGTACCTGGAAAAATCCACCGACCTGCTGCAAGTCACCAATAAACTTTTTCACATAATGTGTTATCATGTACACCTCGCCTCAACGGTATTTGAACTCGCACTGTTATTCGTGATAGACACTGATTGCATATATAGTTGTATATACAACGACCCCTCTTAGGGAGTAAATAAAGAAGTAAGACAAAACATATTATGATTACCTATGCATAAGGGAGATTAACTTTACTTACTTTTAATTAATTGTATTATTCATTCAAAGGAAATTTCAAATATAATTATATCTCATTAGCCATATTAGTACCGAAGCATTGGCTATTGGTCGGATGATACCCTCGAGGACTCATAGTCCACCATCAGGGGTATCGACCCAGTGAAAGTAATAAAATCGAATATATCTAATTATTGCACACTTGAATAAGGGCAATAACAAAATTACCGAACTCCGAACAATCTTACAAAGGGAAAGTCAAAACTCATAATTATACAAACAGACAAAATCAGTCAACAACCGGAAAACTGTGAAAACCGTAATGACCCTGACTTGGTACAGGCATTTCTAAAGAAATGGTGGGTTGAATCAGATTTTAAGGCGCCAAACCTCCCGCTCTCATTACGGTTCAAAGGTTCCGGCTGTCACTATAACAGTATTTAAATACAGGAACAAAATAGGTAAAATAGTTGTCAAAGCAGTATCAACAAACATGATGTAAAATTTCTGATATTTTTGAACCGAAATAGCATTTTTACAAAAACAATAGGTTCGGATTATCTCGTGTACAATTTGTTCGGATTCTCTCGTATAATAATAATCTTCAACAACTATTATGAAGTTATCGTTACTACTGCTTAGCGTGATTACTTTCTTGTTGATGCGACAATGTGTCTTCCGCATAGAAAATACTTGAGTTAGCTACATACAAAACAGTGATTTCCAATATCAAGTTTTGAAAGACAATACTCGTATAAAAACATTTCACACACTACACGGTAAATTAGAAGTGTTCCTTTCAATGCAACATTTGCTGTCCTTACTCAACATCTGGCATTTAATTTGTGGGTTAGGGTTTATGGTGCTTAACGCCATTTTCAGCAACATTTCAGTTATATCGTGGCGGTCAGTTTTATCAGTGGAGGAAACCGGAGAAACCCACCGACCTGTCGCAAGACACTGACAAACGTTATCAAATAATGGTGTATAGAGTACACCACGTCATTAACGGGATTCGAACTCACATCTGTAGTGGTGATAATCAAAACATCGTACATATGTCAATCTCAGTTGCAAATTTTTACTTAATATGCAACATTGTTCTCGTCATGAAAAGACTGAACATATGTTCATTGTGACGTTTAACAACAAAAGTCAATCGATCAATTAATCACACAACGCTTCACATAATTATTATGGTATTGTATATAAACTATTTAGAGACAATTTAATATGACTTATTTACACAATTCATGCTTCGGTCGGTTGCAAATTACAGTTAATGGTTATGTTATTTTTTAGATTTTTTAATTTTATTTTGTTTATATCATGAATATCGTGATATCTACATTTATACGTACCTGCTATACTCTAGGTGCCAAATTTCTGACATGTGACAATGTCAATTTAACTTATGAACAAAATTGTATTATATTTAAACATTTTTTGATTATATTTAATGTTCAAAAAAATTCCTTATCGTATAATTGGAATTGAATTGGGCGAATGTTTGTGAATATTTATCATCGATTCGTTATCAATGCTATGTATAGTAATGCATGCCTTTTATGTACTTCTTTAATGTAACACATTGTAATATGAAGAAGACTTCATAAGTTTGTTTAACTTGTGTCCAGTCCATTTTGTATATGTATTTGGCAAATAAAATATGTTTAAGCTAAGTACATTATTTTTTTTTACCAAACAAACCCATTGAAAGAATCGTTGATTAACGTTATAAAGTATATGTTATGATTAATCTAGACGTTTAATTATCAACTAAACATCTACTACATCTCTCATTATCTAACAGTAACCGATGTATTAACCTGTGTCTTGTCCATATTTAACCTTTTGTTCTTGGAAGACAAGTAATCAATATTGTTCTCAACATCATTAGCTTAAGTAGTGGTCAGGTGAATGAAAATATGAAATACCATTAATCAAAATTACTCCAGTTAACCATCGTGTGCACTAATAATTCGTAGATATCAAATTTAGTGCGTACAACGCGTCTCTGGAATAACCTTCATCATGTACACTCACAATTGAAACATTTTGGAAAGCCAAATAATTTTAAAGTGTTTGGGAGCAACAAAATCAAAGGGCTAAATAACATATCTACATTTTTATTTACAATATTTGTGGGCAAAATCCATTGTGCAAAATAGTGTTTCGTTCATAAAATAGGTAGGCAATGATTAGTAATTTCTGTAAAAGAAAAATATTGGAAGAAGAAAACCTCAGTTGCTAATGATCAACAACTTGCTCCTTTCATGAATATAGCTGAAGTGCTGGTCAGGTGACGTTAAACAACAATCAATGAATTATATCAGTCTCCAAATGTGTATGCCATAATACCGTTCTGTTGTTGGTTGGTTTGCTGCGTAACGGAACAGACTTCACACTATATATAAAATTTATACAGAAATAATGGAAGAATGGGCAACAACTTTTAAGTGATATTGGAGAATACATGTTAGGGACAATCAAGAGTAGACATTCTAAAGACACGACACCATTGGAAACATGGCACCGAACACAAAGACAAAACACTACCCCAACACATAATACTAAAAATATGAGCAACCCAGACTACACCAATACTATCGGGGTGAATCCAGGTGTGAAGGGTAAGCAATTCATGTTTCTTATAAGGCATCCGTGTTACCCAGTCAATAAATGTTAGAGAACACCGAATAGTCAATCACAAATAGACAATTCAGAGTAACTGCTAACACAGGGCAGACAAGGCGAAGAAAAACAAAACAATAACAACACAATATGTGTTGGATACCACTATGCGCAATTACACACAAATAACGTCAAGTCTGGATAAATTCTTGTCAGTGAAAAAAGAAAGAATGCATTGTTTGACAAAGGCGAACAAATATCATTTTGTTTGACTTTAAAATGCGCACACTCTCTTTTGTAATCTTCATTATATATCTTTTAACTTCCAAGGCGCGTGACACGGTATCTGCTGTGGTTTACATCCAGGTCTTCCATTTTAAAACCTGACTACCTCTGTCGTGCTGACAACTGATAATACAATACATCGGGAAATACTACAAAGTCAAACAGATTTACTTAAAATGACTGGATAGTGCTATGTCTGTGGTATCAATATCAAAGTGAAATTGATACTATTATCTCTGAAAAATGAGAAAGAAATATCACATTATCCTTTCCTTTGCCATTAGTTTACCTTCTATGTTATCAATCCACAGCAATGTTCAAAGTATTAGTAATTATCTATTAAGATTAAAGATGTATGTTTGACATTTCCGAACACGATCATCCTGCATTGAGGACATAATTGGCCAGTATTGTTGTATTATACAGAGAAGAATACGTAATATGTTTGGACAGAATATACTGATAATAGGGTAATCACTTCAGAATCTTGTTCATATTTACCTATCAAAGTAGATAATACGCAGTAGTCTATAAGCAAAATATACAAAATTAGAGGAAATCAGAAGAAGATCATAAAACCCCATTATACATTAATGGCACTGTGTCACGAACATTGGATGGTAGATGTAATACAATATACTTGTTCTCAAATATCTTAATATATCGATTGATTGATTGATTGGTTGTTGCTTAACGTCAAGTAGACAATATTGCAATGTATAAAAATAAATCAGAGCAAAAATACAAAATATACGTTAATCTAAAACTTTAGAGAAGTATAACAGATTATTTTTGTTTTCCACGAGTTAAACTTCAAACCTCTTTGAATAAGGCACATGATAACATGCCATCCTGATGACATTCATTACAAACTTCATAAGCAAATTCCAGATTTAGCCCCCAGAGTTAAAGACATTAATCTGTTAAGCATACGACTTAATTGAAGTTATGCCCCTTACAATGCTTGAATCAATTTGGATAAAGTTGCAACAACAACGAACTGGTAACAAACCAGAGCTCAACCCTTAACGTAACATGTACCAGACGAAATGCTTACCACTGTTCGGTTGAACAATACGATTCACTTGGAACTTCAGGGTTTTCATGAATATCATCATTTGAAGTACATGTATAATAGCATGATGTGGCTCTGTAGTACATTCATTTTTTGTCATGCAACATTTTGTATACTTAAAGAAGGGGTAAGAATAATAACAGTTAGCCTATTTTTGATGTGATGCAGTTCCGAGGTTCCACAAAACTCTTTTAACCGAAAGATCGTATTTGACAATCGATAAATACGAATATTTTTTTAAATCATTATTATTATCACTACATCTGTATCAGAAATATTACATTTTCTGTTAATAATTGTGTAAATTGCTTAAAGAACATGTTTGAAGTCATGCATTGGTCAATGAATAACGGATATTTATTAACAGTGTAATTGCAAATGTTCTGTAGACTTGGTGTAACATGTCTGCAACCGTTTATTAAAAGCATTTTTATTAATTCTAGCGATACCCGAGATAAAATTAAAAAAATATTTTTACATCTTAAAATCTTCCAACGATATGCAGGAAATAAAACAAGAATCTAATAACTTTTGATCGCCAGCATAATTAGACCATTTGCACATTTCAGACTTTGACTATGCCAGCATACGCTTACCCGTATTTATTTCCCTTTAATGTGGACAACAGGGTCCCCCTTTCATTCAAAGCTCAATGAAAATAACATATATTTTCCCCAAACTCTGTCAAAATTTTAATAATGTAACATCTTGTCAATTGTCTATTTGATTTATAATTATCATCTGAAATTTTACAAGGTTTAATTTTACTATCTACAGAATATAAGAAAATTAAATTCCAATGCGTTGTTATTTCCGTTTCTATAGATAGACCGCGTGCCATTTCGTCCGTCGCAAGGGGAATAACTCGTATAAAAGAGTTATAACTATGTCAAATTCTTGAATCAAATCGGGAATATGCAAAAGGTCAATAAACCAACAACACAACATACATCTGGCAAACCTCACATACTCAGCTATTTAGCACTATAAGTTAGGGGTTAGGGTTATGTCGTTTAACGCCACTTTCAATAACATTTCATTTATAACGTGGCAGTCAGTTTTATTGGTGGAGGAAACCGGAGTACCTTGAGAAAACCACCGACTTGCTGACAAATTTTGTCACATAATGTTGTATCTAGTACACCTCGCATGAGCTGGGTTCGAAGTCATAATGTTAGTGTTGATATACACTGATTGCATAGGTACATCCAATTACCACTACAAGTACATTGTATACTAATAACCTTGCTAAATAACTATAAAATAGTAATTTACCGAGTACAAAATTAATCATATATGTAGGTTACACCCATTGTACCTATAGTATGTATCAAATGTTCGATCATACCTATTCTCTTTAAGGTGGTAAAGCTGCCAAAAGGAGAAACAAAATTAATAATTTCTTCTGAATGTAGAATTTAAAGCTTTTCTTACTCATAACACACAACATCAGAATAAATAATGAAAACGATATATTCTAATGAACATTTGGTGATCTTGTAACAGTAAACGATCGGTTTCCCCTAGCTGACATGGAAGCGCCCAACTTCCTGCTAAAAACTGTCCATGCTTATGATATGTTATGTGTAGTAAGTACGTCCGACGATCGTAACGTAATTTTTCCTTATTTAACTTTTTGAATTAGGGATATCATGAACAAATGTAATGTTAAAGAATTTATATATTATGTACACATGAATTTATTCTTCATAAGCCATAACTACATGTAAATTTCGTCGTACATATATTTAATGTTATCCCCGGAAATCACCGAGGTTATGGGAAGTACTATTGAGTCTAATTTTTCCATGAGGGTCGGCAATTATACCATGTATAGCGAACAGTGGTAACGTGAGTTCATGATCATTTCGCTTCTTTTCTAACAATTCATTTTTGTATTTGACTTCCAGAGCAACTGTTACAGGAAAGACATACATTTGACCGGAAACACATGTAAAAGACATGTACAAAAATATAGAGTTGCTATTTAACGTAGGAAACATTTTCTTGAAAAATATAATGATTGAGTCGTAGACTATTTCTCGCTCGCGATTGAATTAAACGTGTTCCTTTTTCCCGGTAAACGTAGAGTAGATTCAGTCCAAAGAATTAGAAGGATATGGAATGGGATTATGCAAGGACAACAGATTGCATTTGTATGCCCACCATCCAGTGAATTGATATGAGCCGGATGTTAAAATAGAATAACTATGAAGATCAAATGTGTCTGGAATGGCTTATTAATTTGCAACATTCCGGATTTCGCCTTTATGATTGTTTAATGACTGGTTGCTTAACGTCCAGTGGTAAATATGTCATGCATATTCATGACGGGAACGATAACCGCACAACAACATTTGACTGCCTCTGGAAAAGATTGGAGAGTTGGGAAAGAACGACAACAATAAGACTTTGTAACGGCTACGATGCGACATTAAGCAAAGAGATCTTATTGTCCTATGTCGGGATAGTCGGATCCTTTACAAGTTAGCTAGTTTTGAATGTCTTTAAAACTTGTCGCCCTTGTAGTATAATCAGAAATCGCTATGCAGTGTATATCTCACAGAAGACTCAAGATAGACCAGATATAAGATAGAAAGTGAGCAATCGTGTATATTTGTATTAGGGTATATATCGTTGACCTCGGTTTCTACTTGTTTATTTCTATTGCAGATTGTAATGTTTTGATTTTTCATTTTATTAGATGATTTATTTATATCCAGTAATCCATCAATCAAAGGGCAAAACATGACGTACCATGAGGATATATAACCAGAATCATTTAGTGTGCTACCTTTCTGTAGAATTAATGAATTAATACATATCACAATAGATTATATCAACAATATTCTATGAAAATATTTTCCACTTTATGAAGATCAAACACAGAATTTCCCATCCGTAAAACTTTGCTATTTATCAACGAATGCGTTTGTGCAATTCCTTTATCAATATTGTTATTGCCATAAAAATCATATAACTATGCTCTTTAGGAGAGAAGCATAGCTATCTTCAAAACTCCCTTAAAACTAATAAAAATGATTAGCAGTCTGTTCTTGGCTGAACATCAATGTTTTTCAGGAAGCTGTGATTATGCATAGTTTATTTAGAAATACTTCATGTCTCTTGACATTTTGCTGTTCAGCTTAGTCTTCACAATGTGTTAAGTCACTTAACATAATAGTCGGAAATTTCAAATTAAATTGTATCTGCAAAGGAAACAAGTTTCAAACTATAGCAGAATAATAAACTGATTTTTTTTTAATTTGTTCTGTTCCAGTATTGAGAGGATTAGTAAAACTAGAAGACTGTGCTGGCATCCAAAGGTGGTGTTTAATAAAGAAATTCTATACAAGCAAATACGCATAAAGTTGAGACAATGCAAAAACGCATACAAATTGTGACAAATGCAAATACGCAAATAATAAATGAAATAGTTCTAATGATATTTATAAACACCACATCACCATCATATTCTTAATGGTTTATATTTCAGTATCAATTACAATAACAAAACATCATGACGTCAAATTTACTGTACATGTACAACATTATAAAAATACAAAGTCTGGGAAACTTCAGACCATATTTTTTAATACTTGATAGTTAAGGGTAGGGAGGATGGGTTTTCGATAAACTTATAATCAATAATTATCTCCAGTTTAAAGAGTTCCAACGACAAGGCGGAAAAGGCTAAAACCTGTCGGACGGTCCCGAACAAATTAAACAACATGACATGGTCATTTTTAACCAATTTGTTCTGTTCCAGTATTGAGAGGATTAGTAAAACTAGAAGACTGTGCTGGCATCCAAAGGTGGTGTTTAATGAAGAAATTCTATACAAGCAAATACGCATAAAGTTGAGACAATGCAAAAACGCATACAAATTGTGACAAATGCAAATACGCAAATAATAAATGAAATAGTTCTAATGATATTTATAAACACCGCATCACCATCATATTCTTAATGGTTTATATTTCAGTATCAATTATAATGACAAAACATCATGACGTCAAATTTACTGTACATGTACAACATTATAAAAATACAAAGTCTGGGAAACTTCAGACCATATTTTTTAATACTTGATAGTTAAGGGTAGGAAGGGTGGGTTTTCGATAAACTTATAATCAATTATTATCTCCAGTTTAAAGAGTTCCAACGGCAAGGCGGAAAAGGCTAAAACCTGTCGAACGGTCCCGAACAAATTAAACAACATGACATGGTAATTTTTAACCAATTTGTTCTGTTCCAGTATTGAGAGGATTAGTAAAACGAGAAGACTGTGCTGGCATCCAAAGGTGGTGTTTAATAAAGAAATTCTATACAAGCAAATACGCATAAAGCTGAGACAATGCAAAAACGCATACAAATTGTGACAAATGCAAATACGCAAGTAATAAATGAAATAGTTCTAATGATATTTATAAACACCACATCACCAAGGCAGAGCAATGGCAAGCACAGAAATCAAGTGAAAAAAGTCAATGGAAAGGAGATCAGCCATGGTCAAGCAGATTGTTTACAAAATTGGCCAACTTTTTCTGAAATGTAATAGAGTTTGTGGGTGGGGTGTAGGATATAGCCTCTGTAGCAAGAAGAGGTCCAATTACCTATTGTACAAATTTCATTGCAATGAATACTGATCAGTGTCTAGATGACACTGAGCTAGAACATCCTTGATCATTTTATCAATATCTGATTTTGAAAAGGCACAAATATCTTTCTTTGTAGATGGCAAGCCAAAAGCTGGTTCTTGTGGTAAAGCAGGAATCAATTTAACATTCTAGAATATGCTAATACTGGACATAAAACACAATCTTCAATCCGTTTGAGTGGAATCTGATGAATTTTATTGTGTTTTTGTCTCGTTTTAGACCACTGAATATTAATTATCAATCCTTCATGTGTGAATTGAAAATCTCTTCTTGTCAATTGTTCCTTCGGATTAAAAGTATTCCTTGAATTATTGGCAAATTGCGATTTCCTGAGCATTCCGTAAAATCCTATTAGAAGTAAAGCCCAGAAAACAGTGTTCTGAATACTAGACAAGTCCAAAACTTTGTAAATGCTGTATAGGTGTGCCGGTTTAAGAGGTAGTCGTATCTTCGGAATATATGTATTTAGTTTTTCCACACCTGATAATGTCATCTTTAGTGTTGGTGAATAAAATTCTTCGACATCAAATTTTAATAGTACTGTCCATGTTTTGATACCTGACAAGTAGTTTCTAACTGAGCCACTGCTCTTGAAATGTTCCGCTAAAAAACATGCATATCCACAAAGTGTCTCTGGTCGATTGGAAAGGCCAATCTGTTAAAATGTTCACAAAATAAGAGATATGTACTAAGCTGTGTCTTCAAATTCTTAAAAGTTCCTGGTCTAAATGCAGCTTTTAATACATTTCTGGTTTCCCTATACAATGCAGTCCATTCTTTTAATCCATTTTCTGAAATTAGATAGAATTGTCCACATCAAACATACAACTTGCAATCTGAACTTCCTCAATAAAGCAATCATCTAATAAACTTGTAATTTTTTCATAAGGAGATCTGATTTCGGTCCAGCGTGACAATAAGTCGGCCACTCTGTTGTCTATTCCTTGAATGTGAATCGCTTTAATTTGAATGTTGAAGTATGAGCATAAGAGCCAAACGTTTCTCGCAATGCTTAGCATAACTTTGTCACGACATCTACCTGTGTTTATCAGAATAACAGACGAAGAATTGTCACATTGCAATAGAAGTCTCTTATCTTGTAGTATAGGTCCCCATACTCTCAACCCAATGAATATAGCCAGAAGTTCATATACACAAATGTGGTGACCAGACCAAGATGCTGGAATCGCACAGTGAAAAATTTTAGTACAACCACTGTCATGAAAAACACCACCTAGTCCTAACAAGCTTGCATCTGTTTGCATTAACTGATCCGGCTCACTCCAGAGGTGGTCCGGAATGGGGGTTCTACCATTAAATTCTGTCATAAATTTTAAAAACCATTTTAAGTCTTTTTTGGCCTCAGTGTTTAAATTTATATGATGACTTTTACGGTATACAGTTCTCAGTAAATTTAGCAATCTTGAGATAAACAATCTTGCTGATCTTATACAATCAGCTATGTAAGACAGTTTCCCAATTATTGATTCAAGCTTCTTTCTTGTGACAGTTTTCTTTAACAACAACTTCTCTATAATTTGCCTAATTTCAGTGAGTTTGTCCGCAGGAATTGAAATGCTCATGTTAACACTATCAAACTGTTTTCCTAAGAATATCATACTGGTGCTAGGAGAACAACACTTTTGTTCAGCTATTTCAAAACCAAGATTGTTTATTAGGTTTTTCAGATTGTCATAACCCTCCTCTGCCTTATCAACGGTTTCAGCTGTTCCTATATCATCTATATAGTTAACACCATTATAGCTCATATTCCTGTACATGTGCATTATAGCATTAGTAGTCCTTTGAGCCGCCATAGCACCAGTGCGTAAACCAAAGGGGATTTTGGTGTCAAAATATAATTTACTGTTCCAAACCAGTCCTAACAGGTGATAATCATATGGATCTACCGGCAACCAGCGATAACAGCGCTTGATATCAACTTTGTACAACAGGCACTTGGGACCCTTCTCGTTTATCAACTGTACCAAGTTATCAGTAGCAGGGTAGTGTAACTTGAAGGGGTCACCCATGTAAGTATCGTTTGGTATACCATCATTAACTGAAGTGGCTAACGGGAATGATAAATCCATAATAGTTCTTCTATCAGTAGAGTCTTTTTTAGGAACAGAAGATAGGGGGGAGGGGGGGAGGGGGGGGGGGGCGGTGGACAAAGGTACAGAAAATGGGTTTCTCTCAAATGGGCCAACTAGTGCATTATATGATAACTCTTTTTGAATATAATCTTCTGTGTGTTCAGAAAAATATAATGCAGACCTGTGATTTTTAACAGTTGTTAACGGAAGGTCTGGTTTGACATAACCTACTGGCCAACCGAATTCTAAAAAGTCTACAATTTCATGATCACTGTAATCAATTAGCATACTGAGCCATAAAGGAATATTCAAAGTGGTGTGTAGAGGTATACGCTCATGCAAATGATTTGGAAAACCTGAATTAAATACAATATCATGCAAAACTACAGGTTCAAAGTTGGATGTGTTATCCTGCTCAAAACTTGCATTGATTACCTGCAAATTGTCATTGTCAGAATCAGATATGATATCTTTCATACATTCATTTTTATTACCTAGATCTGTATTATACAACACTGTCTGATTAGAAAATGCATAAGACTCTAACTCTATTTCATTTTCACAAATTGAATTAACATGACAAAGCTGAGATACCCGACCTGTTTTTTCAGTGTCTAAATCTATACATTGTGCATCATTTTCTTGCTGATAATCTAAATTTTATTTACAAATCATGTCATCAGTTTGTGTTGTTACATTGTTTGTTTGTATTGTATTTGACGAACATCCTGGCCCATATACTTTGCCTAGTCATTTGTGGGCCTGAAAATCTCGGTCCTGATTGGCAAAATTATAAAATCCACGACCTCTACCAATGTTTCCTTGTGACTGCTGCCTACAGTCTTTAGCTGGGTGCTGCATGAATGATTTGCGTTTTATCCAACATAAACTACAAAAATGTTCCTCTAATAAACCAAGTGTGTTTTTGTGGGCCTCATTCTTGTTGCATGAACCTTTGTTGTAAGCAGAGCAGTATTGTCTGGGGTGTGTCTGATTCAACCGACGTGCTTTAATGATTTCAAATTTGTCATTCCATGAAGCTCGACCTGCTTCTATTTCACGGAGTATGTCTTTATGAAAGGCCAATGCATTGTGCCAAGTATATTGTTCACTATAGTACATCAGCTGTGTTAGATGTTCGGCACGTTTGTTTTTATAATCAGTGGGTTCAATATTGTGAATAATAAAATTCTCACCACGGACAAGAGCAGGTATGCTTAAGGACATAAAGTCAATATCGTCACTTCCAGCAAATTCGTGGGGCCAAGCTACATGAAAAATTGCCTTATCACTAGACTTCCTAGACGACCCTGATTTAGATAAGTCTTTGTTCTTCTTAATTTTAAACCTAGGGTATTTTAATGTTTTTATTGTTTGTGGGAATTTATCCTCACCTTCTGAATCAGAATCACTGTCTGAATCATCAGACAAAAACAGCTTCCCGACTAAACAACTCTGTTTATCTTTGACATTTTGTTTAAGCTCTTCATCTTTTCTCAAACCACCAAGGGTTACTTTAGTTGTAGTTTTATCATGTTTTTGTTTCAAGTCTTTGTTTTTCTCCAATAATTCATGCAATCTAAGTTCATCTAGTATTTTCTGATTTTCTTCTTCTAATGCCGACAGAGTTTCGTTTAGACTTTGCTTGGGAGTTTTAGCAGTATTACTTGTAATTGCACTTTCAGGAATATCCGAATTTTCTAATTTGGCGCCCTTTTGGAACAGCGTTGATGACAGTTCATCTTCGCCCAACTGTTTAGTTTCCGGCATTTTTAGAAATGTGAAATCGTAATTGGTGTTAAGTGAACAACGAATCCCGGTTGGACCTTTGTGATCAGCGACTTTTTGTCCACAAAAGCTGCAAATCCTTTTGGACATCTATACTTTTTCGATAAACTTATAATCAATTATTATCTCCAGTTTAAAGAGTTCCAACGGCAAGGCAGAAAAGGCTAAAACCTGTCGGACGGTCCCGAACAAATTAAACAACATGACATGGTCATTTTTAACCAATACCAAACTGTCAGAACATTTCCAAATCCAAGAGAATTATCGTATAAAGAGATAAAATTGATACCCCTAACACACTAATACATGAGAGCTCACTTTCCTTACTTGGTGTAAAGGCACTTCAATAAAAAGTGTCGGTGTCAAACTAGATTTGTGGGCGCAAATTTCCCAAATTGAGTAGAATAACTTGCCAAATTATTGAATTATTACTACAGCTAGCTGCATTGATGTAATACGGATCCTGTATAATGTAATCTCACTATATTTGTTCTCTGCTGACATAATACGGAAACAGGAAGTATTTTACGCAAGCAATTTGTATTTCTAAACGGATTGGCAATTAAAACTTTCCCATTTTGCAGAGATTTGACTCGCTTTAAATAGAATATTACGTGACCAAATAGCATACAAGACATGGTATATTAATATGATTCTGCTGTGGTATTCAATATTCTGTCTTAATGCACAATAACACTGTCAATACTAGTGTTATAAATTTGATGTATTATCTGGACATGTGAACAAAACATCAAATATGACATTGTGACAAGCTATTACCACCACTCACTGCGTTACAAATCTGTTCATATGTGCTGCTTTTCATTCCGGAAGATTCTCCGAATATAATAGATTGTAATCACGGAACAAGGGATCTAATAAAATAACGTTCTATTGATACGTAGATATCTAACTTAATGCGCTTGACGTTCATTGGGAACTCTGATAGTCAAAAGATTACATCATATTATCAATTGAAGTTACATGAGTGTTGTTTAGGGTTATGGTTGTGGTGGTTAACGCCACTTTCAACAATATTTTAGCTATATCGTAGCGGTCAGTTTTATTGGTGTAGGAAACCGGAGTACCCGGAGAAAATCACCGAACGTCCGACTTTATCACATAATGCTTTATAGAGTACACCTCGGGATTCGAACTCACAATTTCATTGGTGATTTCATTGGTATTATGAATATAATTACCATATGATCACGACCACGACATCCCTTAGTATTGTTAAAAACAAAGTGAGCAATAGTAATTTGGTATAAGCAACAGCTAGTCGAATATGCGTGTTTGATGATATAATGCCTAATGTTTTCTTGACCAATACGTTGAACTGGAATTGAAAATTGTTTACTTGCATTCTTAGATGAGCACAAAGAATAGCTACTCTACACCTCGGGGTTCCCGATGCGAGAGGAGGGGAGTAAAGATATATGTAATAAATTCACGTAGAGGACAAAAGAGGAAAAGTACATATATATACTTGTTGTGTTTTAAGTAAGTAAAAACAGTAATATCAATGTTCTATTTTTCAAGCCTTCAAAACGTTTACTATCGTAACATTGACATTTGTAGACGTCATTTGTTCTTCATTTCTTTATTCGGAACAACTACACCTTACTTCTTTATTCGGAACAAGTACACCTTACCACTATCGTAGGGTTCTGCACTTTTCTATAAAACAGCAGATGGAAATAAATTAAGACTCCACTTACAAAAACTCCTATATCTTTAACGAGATACCATTTTTTACAGCATAAAATAAGCTTAAGAGATTATTTCAAATTGCATTATCTTCATCCATTATGCAAGATGGGACGCCAATAAGTATGTAATCTAACTAATTGCCAATGTTTCATCATGCTAAAATTTATACGATGCGATTTCTATATTTGATGAACACAGGGAGATACTTAAAAGTGTATATGCAGAGTCAAGAACAACGGCTTGCCACTTACAATGTTGAATTGGCTATTTTTGGTTAGGTAACAGCATATAAATGCATAACTAACTAGTATTCAAAGTATTATTGCCCTTCTTCGATTTACGACTTATGGTTGTCCCTATGGTATCTTTAAAATGTATGCAAGTTATCAATATAGTAATCATAGTAACTGTATAATGTACACATATATACCGACTACGTCATATTTTCTTCTTCACGTGGCATGTATTACACAATCATATTCTTTACGAATTTCCGATTGGATTTTGGTACTGGTCTAACAATATGATATTTTTTTTTTTTTTATTTTATTTTAGCATTCCATGGATAAATTTATTATTATTACAAGTATGTTTTGGTCTATTTCTAGCAATTAGTCGGGGTCGTCGTGATCGTATGCTAGTTGGATCTACAACTACCTATGCAATCAGTGCATATAACCACTAACGTTGTGCGTTCGAATCCCACGAATTGTACTCCATACAACATTATGTGATAAAGTTTGTCAGTGACGGTAGTTTTCTCCTGGTACTCAGGTCTCCTCCACCAATAAAATTGACCGCCACGATATAATTGACATATTGTTGAACATGGTGTTAAACACCATAATCCTTACATTAACTCTGCACTTAGTATTTGATCAAACTTGATGTAGTACACAAAAACAAATAGTTTATTTCAATAATATTATCACAGCTTTTATGAGAGATAGGATAGCAATAAACAAACATTAACTCAAATACCAATAATACTAGAGGCCCGGGTGGCTCAATGAGTTAGGTCGTTGGATCTAACAACTCATACAAGCCCATCACCAATACGACGCGTGTTCGCGCACAGCTTTGTAAATTACAAAAAGGGTGCAGTCGCAAGTGATAAAGTTTACCAGTTGCTTGCCCAGGGTCGGTGGTTCACTCCGGGTACTCCGGCTTCCTCCGCCACTAAAATTGGTCGCCATGATATAGCTGAAATATTGCTCAAAGTGGCGTTAAAACACCAAAAATCAAATCAAATCAACCAATAATACTGCCGGTGTATCATATATAATGTGTTTGCTTCTTCAACATACTCTGTAACATAATCTTTAATAACAATAATGTGTGTTTGTTAATGGTTATTAATGGGACTAAAAACCTAGCCATCGGTTTAAGCTAAATCTTAACATGGGGTATCAAATATCCAATTCGTAGAGCTAATGGCATTGCTTAGATAATGTAGCTTTCATAAATACCCCATTACTGCACGATAGTATATGTCTATACCTAATATTACATACATAATGTACGCTTTGATAATGTACAAAGGCGATATATCACTCTTGCACTTAAAAACGGAAATTCTAGATAACGCTGAATTACGGTGTGCTTTTTGGTATAATGGATTGTTTTATGATAATGATATTAATGGATCAACTTTGTAGTTGAATTCCTGGGGATGGGACAGGCTATATGAATAAGATGTAGAAACTCCAAAAGAGAGGAATTAAACACTCTTAGGGTGATGCGTATATGAATGATTCGTGTTTTACGAATACCACGCCAGACAACACCAAGCATATACTAATGAATAAAAGGTGTTTGTCCTTTTTCTTTTGGCCAAGGTATTTCCTGTCCTTCTTCGAATTACGACTTCTTATTACCCCTTTGGTATCTTCAAAAAATTCTCAGGAGTGGTCGTTAGTTGTCAGTTACAAGGAACAAAATGGTCGAACTCTATCCAGCATTCTCTTTTCACTAAGTGAATATTCAGAACAAGAACAGGTTTCAACAATCTCCCAAACAAACATGTGGGAGAACTGGAACTACTGGGGCATCGACTTTCCACTCCCTGGAGAAAATTGCGGAGTTATGTAATGACGACAAATAAAACAGTTTTGTATCGGCTAGAAGGTGCCTACTATTTTTCGAAATCTACAAAAATAGTCTTTATTGAGGAAGGATCACTGCACTCGCTATAGTTCACGATCAGGCTTTCGTATTATAAGCGAACGCCCGATAGAAAAAGACACATGTATATGCCAACTGATCACGTACTGGGCAGCACGATGTCATCATCGGTTTCAGTCCACAATCTTTAAAATGAGCCAAGTGTTTACTATTTGTGGTATATTTGAAATAAATATTATATTGAAACAATGTGTAGGTTCTTTTATCGTATGTTATTATAAACGACCTAACTAAATTTAATGGTATAATTAGTAATGGATAGTCATTTACTCTTAGCATATGAGTTGCCTACGTCTTATTGGGTTTCCTTTGAGAATAAACAAAAGAAATGATTCAATATTACCAACAACTCTTCAGAGATATATCATAAGCAAAGTAGGGTTTGTATTCAAACTGTTGCCTTAATATGATATGTTTTACTAAGTACATCAATGTAAATAGATTGGTAACGCATTGTTCATCAACATATTTGTACTTTCACATATTTAATATGATGTTTACCGACAAAGAACCAAACCATTCCTAGCACACAACAAAGTCTGGAAATCCAGAAATCCACTTTCAACAATATTTCAGTTATTTCGTGGCTGTCAGTTTTATTGGTGGAGGAAACATTTCCAAAATCCAAGAGAAGTATCGCAAAAAGAGATAAAATTGATACCCCTTACACACTAATACATGAGAGCTCACTTTCCTTACTTGGTGTAAAGGCACTTCAATAAAAAGTGTCGGTGTCAAATTAGTTTTGTGGGCGCAGATTTCCCAAACTGAATAGAATAACTTGCCAAATTATTGAATTATTACTATATTACTACAGCTAGCTGCATTGATGTAATACAGAGCCTGTATAATGTAATCTAACTATATTTCTTCTCTGCCGACATAATACGGAAACAGGAAGTATTTTACGCAAACAATTTGTATTTCTAAGCGGATTGGCAATTAAAACTTTCCCATTTTGCAGAGATTTGACTCGCTTTAAATAGAATATTACGTGACAAAATAGCATACAAGACATGGTATATTAATATGATTCTGCTGTGGTATTCAATATTCCGTCTTAATGCACTATAACACTCAGTACTAGTTTTGTAAATTTGATGTATTATCTGGATATGTGAACAAAACATCAAATATGACATTGTGACAAGCTATTACGACCACTCACTGCGTTATAAAACTGTTCATATGTGCTGCTTTTTATTCCGGAAGATTCTCCGAATATAATAGATTGTAATCACGTAACAAGGTATCTAATCAAATAACGTTATAAAGATACGTAGATATCTAACTTAATGCGCTTGACGTTCATTGGGAACTCTGATAGTCAAAATATTACATCATATTATCAATTGAAGTTATATGAGTGTTGTTTAGGGTTATGGTTGTGGTGGTTAACGCCACTTTCAACACTGTTTTAGTTATATTGTAACGGTCAGTTTTATTGGTGTAGGAAACCGGAGTACCCGGAGAAAATGACCGAACTTCCGACTTTATCACATAATGTTTTATCGAGTACATCTCGGGATTCGAACAGACAATTTCATTGGTGATTGCATTGGTATTATGAATATAATTACCATATAATCACGACCACTACGGCCCTTAGTATTGTTTAAAACAAAGTGAATAATAGTAATTTGGTATAAGCAACAGCTAGTCGAATATATGTGTTGATGATATAATGCCTAATGTTTTCTTGACCAACATGTTGAACTGGAATTGAAAATTGTGTACTTGCATTCTTAGATGAGCACAAAGAATAGCTACTCTACACCTCGGGGTTCCCGATGCGAGAGGAGGGGAGTAAAGATAAATGTAATAAATTGACGTAGAGGGCAAAAAAGGAAAAGTACATATATATACTTGTTGTGTTTTAAGTAAGTAAAAACAATCATATCAATGTTCTCTTTTTCAAGCCTTCAAAACTTTTACTATCGTAACATTGACATTTGCAGACGTCATTTGTTCTTCATTTCGTTATTCGGAACAACTACACCTTACTTCTTTATTCGGAACAAGTACACCTTACCATTATCGTAGGGTTCTGCACTTTTCTATAAAACAGCAGATGGAAATAAATTAAGACTCCACTTACAAAAACTCCTATATCTTTAACGACATACCATTTTTACAGCATAAAATAAGCTTAGAGATTATTTGAAATTGCATTATCTTCATCCATTATGCAAGATAGGACGCCAATAAGTATGTAATTAAATTACAAATTGCCAATGTTTCAGCATGCTAAAATCTATACGATCCGATTTTAATATTTGATGAACACAGAGAGATACTTAAAGTGTATATGCAGAGTCAAGAAGAACGGCTTGCCACTTACAATGTTGAATTGGCTATTTTTGGTTAAGTAACAGCATACAAATGCATAACTAACTAGTATTCAAAATATTATTGCCCTTCTTCGATTTACGACTTATGGTTGCCCCTATGGTATCTTTAAAATGTATGCAAGTTATCAATATAGTAATCATAGTAACTGTATAATGGACACATATATACCGACTACGTCATATTTTCTTCTTCACGTGGCATGTATTACACAATCATATTATATACGAATTTTCGATTGGATGTTGGTACTGGTCTAAAAATATGGTATTGTTTTGTTTGTTGTCCATTTTATTTTAGCATTCCATGGATAAATGTATTATTATTACAAATATGTTTTGGTTTATTTCTCACAATTAGTCGGTGTCGTCGTGATCGTATGCTAGTTGGATCTACAACTACCTATGCAATCAGTGCATATAACCACTAACGTTGTGCGTTCGAATCCCGCGAATTGTACTCCATACATTATGTGATAAAGTTTGTCAGTGACGGTAGTTTTCTCCTGGTACTCAAGTCTCCTCCACCAATAAAACTGACCGCCACGATATAACTGAAATATTGTTGAAAATGGTGCTAAACACCATAATCCTTACATTAACTCAGCAATTAGTATTTGATCAAACTTGATGTAGTACACAAAAACAAATAGTTTGTTTCAATAATATTATCCAAGCTTTTATGAGAGATAGGATAGCAATAAACAAACATTAACTCAAATACCAATAATACTAGAGGCCCGGGTGGCTCAATGAGTTAGGTCGTTGGATCTAACAACTCATACAAGCCTATCACCAATACGACGTGGGTTCGCACCCAGCTTTGTAATTACAAAAAGAGTACACTCGACTCGCAGTCGCAAGTGATAAAGTTTACCAGTTGCTTGCCCAGGGTCGGTGGTTCTCTCCGGCTTCCTCCACCACTAAAACTGGTCGCCTTGATATAGCTGAAATATTGCTGAAAGTGGCGTTAAACACCAAAAATCAAATCAAATCAACCAATAATACTGACGGTGTATCATATATAATGTGTTTGCTTCTTCAACATACTCTGTAACATAATCTTTAATAACAATAAAGTGTGTTTGTTAATGGTTATTGATGGGACTAAAAACCTAGCCATCGGTTTAAGCTAAATCTTAACATGGGATATTAAATATTCAATTCGTAGAGCTAATGGCATTGCTTAGATAATGTAGCTTTCATACATACCCCATTACTGCACGATAGTATATGTCTATACCTAATATTACATACATAATGTACGCTTTGATAATGTACAAAGGCGATATATCACTCTTGCACTTAAAAACGGAAATCTTAGAAAACGCTGAATTACGGTGTGATTTTTGGTATAATGGATTATTTTATGATAATGATATTAATGGAACAACTTTGTAGTTGAATTCCTGGGGATTGGGCAGGCTATATAAATAAGATCTAGAAACTCCAAAGGGGAGGAATTAAACACTCTCAGGGCGATACGTATATGAATGATTCGTGTTTTGCGAATACCACGCCAGACAACACCAAACATATCCTAATGAACAAAAGGTGTTTGTCCTTTTTCTTTTGGCCATTGTATTTCCTGTCCTTCGATTTACGACTTCTGATTACCCCTTTGGTACCTTCAGAAAATTCCCAGGAGTGGTCCTTAGTTACTTTAAACATATTTTATTGTTCAATAAGAAACAATTGGATAGGACACAAGTTTCACAACTTAGAAACGTCTTTTCCAATACATACATGAATTAATACAAAATGAACTTATATAATATTATATACATATTTCATATTAAGTAATGACATGAAAAAAACAAAAGCAAAAACAAACAAAGCCTAAAAATGTTGAGCGTCATGCAGGTGGATTATCCAAGCTAAAGTATACTTAATCGAACACACCCTTTCATCTTAATGACACGCACACACCAAACATTCAATTGGGATTTAGCTTTCTAGTGGATTTATATATAAAGTGGGTGCTTAATTAAGGTAGTTAACATGTGAAAATATAGGGAGGAATCATTATTCTATTAACGTTCGGTAAGTATATTGCTTTTTTTTAATAATATTTTTGCTAAAAACTGTTATTTATGATATGACGACTCGATAATCCAGTTGCATGAGGCTGTCTCGAAACTAGTTCATACCATCTTGATCAATAAAGAAAGACATAAATCTATTATTAATTACACATTACAAATATGACTAATTTACAAATATTTATGATCATGACATAGAAAAGCGACAGGTGTTTTTAATGTATTTTTGTACAGCCAAAAATATGGAACAATTTATATCACAGTTAAGTTAGTTGTCAGCTACAAGGAACAACATGGTCGGACTCTATCCAGCATTCTCTTTTCACTAGGTGAATATTCAGAACAGGAACAGGTTTCAACAATATCCTTAACAAACAGATGCAATGACGACAAATAGAACAGTTTTGTAGCGGCTAGAAGACGCCTACTTTTTTTCGAAATCTACAAAAATAGTCTTTATTGAGGAAGGATCACTGCACTCGCTATAGTCCACGGTCAGGCTTTCGTATTATAAGCGAACGCCCGATAGAAAAGGACACATGTATATGCCATCTGATCACGTACTGGACAGCACGATGTCATCATCGGTTTCAGTCCACAATCTTTAAAATGAGCCAAGCGTTTACTATTTGTGGTATATTTGAAATAAATATTATATTGAAACAATGTGTAGGTTCTTTTATCGTATGTTATTATAAACGACCTAACTAAATTTAATGGTATAATTAGTAATGGATAGTCATTTACTCTTAGCATATGAGTTGCCTACGTCTTATTGGGTTTCCTTTGAGAATAAACAAAAGAAATGATTCAATATTACCAACACCTCTTCAGAGATATATCATAAGCAAAGTAGGGTTTGTATTCAAACTGTTGCCTTAATATGATATGTTTTACTAAGTACATCAATGTAAATAGATTAGTAACGCATTGTTCACCAACATATTCGTACTTTCACATATTTAATATGATGTTTACCGACAAAGAACCAAACCATTCCTAGCACACCACAAAGTCTGGAAATCTAGAAATACACTTTCAACAATATTTAAGTTATTTCGTGGCTGTCAGTTTTATTGGTGGAGGAAACCAGAGTAGCCGGAGAAAACCACCGACCTCCGGCTATCCACTGATAAGCTTTATCACATAATATTGCATCGAGTACACCTCGCCATGATCGGGATTCGAACTCACACTTTTAGTGGTGATAGGCACTGATTGCCAAACTTATTTGTAAATTCAATTACCACACGACCACGACGACCCCTCAGTGTGTTATTGGTGTTTATTTTCATTTAAAACAAATCAGTTATATAGTGACAAATAGACATGTTGGACATTTAGAGAAGAACCTTGACAGTTGTGGCCGGTGAAACCCCCCGTCTTTGGAACAGTTACTATTCATGTGAGTGATGGGGTTACGTCCATGTCAGTGTTGTTATGTTTGTGACCAACAAACTTAGCCAATCGCCCACCCAGATCGCTTCAAAGTAAATACAAATGAACAAATAGAACATCATACAAATTTTTTTCAAATAAACACATTACTGATTTAGTGAATGAGAATAAAAATCATTTCGCTGTCAGCAATTTCTAAAACTGCATATTGTATTTGTCATTAGTGACCATGACATAATCTACACAATTTATTATGGGTTTTGCTGGTTAATGCTCTCAATCCATCGTGTAAGTTGTCATAGCAACAGAAATGGTCCGCGCTAAAAATTAAATGTTGATGTCCCAGACGACTTCAGCAATAGATAAACAACTCGGCACTTGTATTTTATGACCTTGGGTTTAATGTATATTCTTGAATAAGTAGATCCCAGTGGACTCAACTTACATTAAAATCACCATTAAACAAACTCCTTCTGACAATTTGGTACATACATTGTATGGTGATTTTCTAATAGCTCTATAGGGGGAATTATATTCTTAGTTTACAATGGAATTTCTATTTGAACAATATTAAATTATGTCCAATAAATTATAAGATCACAGCTAATTTCAGCCCGCGTACATCCAAAGCATATCTGATTTCCCTCTTAAACAGAAGGTAGTAAAAACGTAGATATCAAATTTAGTGCGCACGACGCGTTTTTGGAATAACCTTCATCAGGTACGCTCAAAAGCGAAAGAATGGAAATAAAGCCAACTAATCTAACATTTAGGGAGCAATAAAACCAAAGGGCCTAAACAGGATATCCAAAATCGTCTAAGGTTTTGAAATAGGTGGTGACAGCATTTCTGCTATTATGAGTCGACATTCAGCCTCAGGTAATATTTCAGCTATAATATTTACATCTCTGCCATTGGCGTATTAATGATCATTAACTTTCACATTTGTCTGGCTGATTGTAATCTCTCGAGTATTAGAATACAAACCCTCTTGCTTTGATATTATACTCGGATGTTGAATAGAAGACGTTTTAATGTCAAATGTATTGCGATAACAATCTGGTTTCATCTGTCTGGAAATTTATCATATAAAAATTGAATGTTTTTATAAAAGTTACCGTCGTATGTTTATAGTAGGATTTAAAAACGTGCTTTTGTTTATGTCAAGCACGTGTATTTGTTTATATATTGTCACATGTGTTGTTTGTATATGGTGAAGAGGGGTTCATTCATTGGTATTACATATGATACGACATAGGTGTATAGGTGAAAGTTTGTTCATGTCGAGCCCGTGCTAGAGCGGGAAAGAGAAAGAAGTTTAGGTGGTAAATCTATTGCGGGATTTAAGTTATTCGAGGTTCGCATTCAGTACAGCAAAGACGTCTTGATTATGTCCGAACCTGGTAGCACCGGTGATAGAGTCGAAATTTCTCAACCCAGAGAAGATAGTTTGTCAAACGCTACAAGAAGAAAAGAAAGTCTCGATTTGGTGGATACCTTTGAATTATTCAAAGTTTATTTCGATAATAAGCTCGGTGATTTAAAATCCGAATTAGTTAGGGAGCAGGATTCTCTCACCAAAAAGCTAAAGGAGGACGTGTCCCTGAAATTCAAACACGAAGGGAACAAAATTCAACATACATTTAATGAAGGAATCGTTTCTGAGCTTATTAAACTTTTAAAATTTGTTCCGCATTCCGAGTCTCACGTAATTCAACTTATTTCAAATTTGGTAGAAAAAGTGAAAGGCCGCAAAAAACTAACACTAATACGCATTGCTGATACTTCTACTGGAGGTTGGATCACTGTTAGAGAATATGAATCGAATGTCATTGCCTCCCACTCCGAGGATGAGACGAAAATCCGTCAAGAAGACGCTAGAGCAGTTAGGAGCATCAAGAATAAGTCGCTTAACATAGCACATCCGTACAAGGCTTCAGCAAAGCCTACCGCAATGGAAACAGCTCCTAATCCTTATTACGCTAGTAATTATAAACGTCAAGATAGGTCGACTTTTCGTGCCGGCAACGGACAGCGTGAGCCGTAGATGTGGGACATGTGCCATGCTGACAGACAGACGGGACACTGGAGAGGAGAATGCCCACTACTCAAGATATAGAAGTATTTTTACAACAATTACATTATTTTGAAATAAAAAATTCAGATGTGGCATCTTGCCATGGTATTAAAGGCAGATTAGCCAAAAACATTAAATTTTGGGGAAAAAATCGGGGCTAATAATTTTGTTTTGGAGACATTGAAAAAAGGTTATGCTATCCCGTTTTTTAGAAAACCCAGTTCAAATGTTTAAGAAAAACAATAGATCTGCAATGAAAATTCCGAATTTGTTGATCAAGCTGTTAATGAACTTATTTTTTCTGGTTGTGCAATTGAAGTTCCTTTTCAACCATACATCGTGAATCTTCTCAGTGTAGCCACCCAGAAATCGGGTAAGAAAAGATTGATCCTTGATCTGAGTATATTAAACTTGTCTATCAAAAAAGAGAAGGTAAAGTTTGAGGATTGGAGAATTGCTGTGCAATATTTTGAAAGAGATACGTTTATGTTTAAGTTTGACCTAAAGTCAGGTTATTTTCACCTGGATATTTGCCCTCAGCAACATACATATTTAGGATTTATGTGGAAAGGTAAATTTTACTGTTTTACAGTTTTGGTCTTTGGTATTTCTACGGGCCCATATATTTTTACTAAATGTTTAAGGCCGATGGTTAAATATTGGAGAGAAAATTCCGTTAAAATTGTTTTGTATCTTGATAACGGTTTCGGAATGAATACTGGCGAAGAACAATGTATCATAGATTCAAAGGTTGTCAGACAGTCTCTGTTAGATGCAGGATTTTTGTTGAATTATGATAAATCTATTTTTAAACCTGTTAAAAGTATGGAATGGTTGGGAATCATTTGGAATTCGCACAATTTTACTCTCTGTATTCCTGAAAGGCGAGTAAATGACATGTTGTCTTCTTTAACTTGTTTCTTTGAGACGTTCCCCCGTATCACGGCTAGGACATTAGCGCAGATTACAGGTAAGATCATAAGCATGTCACCGGTTATTGGCAATGTATCAAGACTTATGACTAGGTACTGTTATATGGCCATAGTGAAAAGGTTCAGTTGGGATAATCTGTTAGTTTTTGATGATGTAAACAAAATTGAATCAGAATTATGTTTTTGGCAATCACATATTAATGCCATTAATTGTAAGAGATTAAGTACTTATGACAAGTCTTCAATTATCATATATTATGATGCTAGTAATGTAGCAGCGGCGGCATGTACAGTTGAAATAGATAGAAAGAATTTACACAAAATGTGGACAACTGATGAAGCTTTGAAAAGCTCAACATGGCGAGAGTTAAAAGCCATAGAATTACCACTCTGTTCTTTTCAGCATGTTTTCTCAGGAAAAAGTTTAAATTGGTATACTGATAACCAAAATTGTGTAAACATTGTTGCGGCAGGCAGTATGAAAGAAAATTTACAAGCTATTGCAATGACATTTTTTTCTATTGGATTAATAAATGGTATTTCTATTGATATTCAATGGATACCAAAAGAAGGCAATACACAAGCCGATTATATAAGAAAGATTATAGATTATGAAGATTGGGGTGTTTCTGATTTAAAAAAAAAATATGAATGAAATATGGGGCATATACACAATTGATCGCTTTGCCAATTCTACTAATGCTAAACTGTCAAGATTCAACTCTTTGCTTTGCAATGTAAATACAGAAGCAGTAGATGCTTTTTCTCCGAATTGGTCTGGAGACAATAATTGGTAGGTGCCACCAAATTACGCAGCAATTAGAACAGTTAAACATTTAATAACATGTAAAGCTAAGGGTACTCTTATTATACCTAAATGGACTTCGGCCGCTTATTGGCCATTGATTTTTTCAAAGCACTGGTCGTACCATTCATATGTGAAAGATGTAATAGAGTTTAGAAATACGACGGGTATTTATGTAAAAGGAACAAACTGTAATTCAATTTTTGGCACTGAACCTTTTATAACGCCAGTTGTGGATGTCTTATTAGACGCAAATTGATCTGTGACATGGCCCTAGTAAAATGTTGATTGCATTGTAGCTGGCGCGGTCACGTGGAGACAGAGTCCTAATTTATATTGATAAATTAGCTGGCATGGTCTGAGTACGATGACAAGGTCCTAGCATATATTCATATGTTGTAGAGACACGGTCAGTAGATACTAGAAGTCAAGATATTTTTTATCAATTATATATACGATATTTTTATCAGATGTTTATGTTTTATACGTTTTTCAGCAGTTTTTAATGTTGGAATATGGAATTCTGTCGGTGATTCTACAGATGTCGGAGAGATTTCTGCCTGTGTATTGTCTGGCCTCTCGTGGATTAAACACGAAGACACGAAGACGGTGTACCAGAGTGCCTTCATTACTTTCTGTAAATGGTCAAAATTGCATAAACTTTCTTCTTTAGCAGCATCAGACATTACTGTTTCAATTTATTTAATATATGTGGCTGAAACTGCAAAATGTATATTGATATTTTGAAGAAAAAAAAACTGTACATATAGTAATAAACATTGTAATTTGAAAGATTTAGGAATAGCTTCTATGTGTTTAATATGTTATTCTGGTTTTTTAACGATTATCAGAATTAGTAAATTTGAGGAGATCCGATATCACATTTTTTCCTACTTACATTAAATTATTTTTGGTTAAAAGTAAGACTGATATTTACAGGGAAGGAAGAGATGTACTTATCGCCAAAACAGGGTTACCTACATGTCCTGTTAACATGTTGAATCGGTACCTCAATTTAGTTAGTATTGAAAACACAACACAAGTATTTATATTCAGTCCTATATATTTGTCTAAATCTGAAAATGTGTACAAATTATGAAAGTCTTGTCAACTTTCATATACAAGGTCTAGAGAAATTATATTGTCCGCCCTTGAGGGTATTGGATTAGACAAGACAAAATTTGGACTGCATAGTCTTAGGTCGGGCGGCGCCACAGCCGCAGCAGCTGCAGGTATAGATGATCGTCTATTCAAAAAACATGGACGTTAGAAGAGTGACAAGGCGAAAGACTGTTATGTTAAAGGAATCTATTACGGACAGATTAGGTGTTTCAAAAAATTTGGGTATTTAAGTGTTTCCTACTAGCATTTTATCATTCAATTTTAATTGTGCAACTAATTTCCCCCCTTTCTTTACATCGAGAGCTTTGCTGTACGCTGTCTGGCGAGCTGATCCTACAAACAGGTGTTGAGTTTTATCTTATAAATTATTTATGTTCGTCTGAGTTCACGAAATAGAACATAAATGTTTTATAAAAGTTACCGTCGTATGTTTACAGTAGGATTTAAAAACGTGCTTTTATTTATCTCAAGCACGTGTATTTGTTTATATATTGTCACATGTGTTGTTTGTATATGGATAAGAGGGGTTCATCCATTGGTATTAAATATGATACGATATAGGTGTATAGGTGAAAGTTTGTTCGTGTCGAGCCCGTGCTAGAGCGGGAAAGAGAAATAAGTTTAGGTGGTAATTGTATTGCGGGATTTAAGTCATTCGAGGTTGGCATTCAGTACAACAAAGACGTCTTGATTCCAACACCCTCCCACCCACCCGAAATATATGCATAATAATAAAATCACACACAAACACACACGTGATGAGAAGTTTATGTACATCTTTTGCTTTATGTTTTTTGTAATTAACTGTTATTGAAAGCTCATTTATAGCAATGTATGTTAGATAATGTTTGCTTTTTTTTGTAGATTGGATTTTTGTATGTACTGTATAACCTATGTTACCTGCAGCGGCCAAGACAGACATTTTGATCTTTATTGTAATAAAGTAGAGCTTTGCTGTACGCTGTCTGGCGAGCTGATCCTATAAATAGGTGTTGAGTTTTATTTTATAAATTAGTTATGTTCGTCTGAGTTCACGAAATAGAACATAAATTGGATTTTAAGTGATGTATAATTATAATGCAAATCCATAAAATAAAAGTGCAATTTCACTCCCAGAACACCTACTTTACACATTTATTGATAATCAGAATGTTCGATTTCAACATCAAAAGATATATATGGAATATTTTGGTCAACAGAAATATATATTTTAATGAAACAACAAACAATAGCACAGTGAAAACATAACCAAGTGAAATAAAAAAAAAAAATACTAGCTCGGTCAATGCAAACTTCCATGAACAAAAGGTGGAGTAAAATCGCCGGTAATGTATGCGATTTGTTCCTTCTTCTTTTTTTTTCATTCCGCTTTAAAATATAAGGTAATCAAGCGGAATGTACTGTCCCATTTCTTCCTTTACTCAGCCAGTTCTCAGAGAAAATACATCTGTTGGCGTATTAATTATCAATTGCCATCGTTTGGCTTGTAGGAATGACTTAAAAAAAATTTAACCACATTGATAATGGACTTTTGAATTGGAAGACTTTTATAATTGAAATGTATTAGAACACACCACGATTCATCTATCTAGACAATTTATCACATCATAATTTAATGGGAATTCAATGTTGTATAAATTTAATGCAGATCCATAACTTGTACAGCAATACATTCGGCATAAATACATGAGGTACTGCAAGCTTTTCAATTAAAATGGACTGAATTGTCGTCACATGTTGTACATAGTAATTTTATCACATAGAAACGAACGTCCTATAGTTTAGAGACCAACATAATTTACCGCATAATGGTTCATGTTTTGTTCCGTGACTATTTGGCTGTCTAATCTTTTGATTATGAACGCACATTTCAGTTATATTCAGAACGAGATCAAGTTCAACAATATATTGAAAATATATAGAAATGAGTGAGATATAGGCTAACCGGGGAAAAATAACTGGCTGCAATTGGAAAATAGGAGATTTAAGAAGGGACGAAAAATGTTGTCTTTGGTAGCGATTACCATGCACCTAGTAACTACTGCTAAACTATTACGTTTTAAGGGTATAATCCAATGTTCTCTAGGGAGATTGCGTACCATGTAGTCATATATATAATTGAATTGTACAAGGTGGCTTGATCTTGGTGATGAGATTACATGTAAATAATTCTCATAGTTAATTTAATTTTGTGCAGACTTGTAGTGAACTTGGATACATTATATATTGGGACGTGTGCAATAAAGACAATTTGTTGGTCTTAGACATTCTTGTCGAGAAATAAAAGTCACAGGAGACGAGGACAGTTGTCAAAACCATTTAAAATCTGTTGATGTATTTGTGATGAAGGAGACTAATATCAGGAAAATGGTAAAATGTAAATATGTGAGAACATGACACCAACAAAAAAAGACACATATTGTGTTGTGTTTTTGCTTTGTTTGCCTTCGTGTTGTGTCTTGTGTGCCCTATGTTGCCAGTTTCTCTGGATTGTCCATGCTTGATTGCCCCAGCGTTATTCACTAACATTTATTTAGTTTTCTGTGTAATGTATTGTAGATCGTCGTTTGTCCTTTTGTTCTTTTACTTTTGGGCATTGTGGTGTCTGTCCTTCTTCGATTTACGGATTCCGATTTTCCCATCGGTATCTTCAAACTCGTCTAATAGCTATTATAGTGTGCACAACGCGTGTTGGGAATAACCTTCATCTGATACGTCCATAGACAAAAGATTGGCAAACAAAATTACCTTAACATCTTTAAGACCACACAAACCAAATGGTTTGAAAGGGCTAGTTATATTCTGCTGTGGTCACTTTGGCTTTGTGAAGATGAACCTTGTATTTATTAATAGTAACCATGCTTAACAAATGCGATTTATGTTATCAATGCTTGTGGACATAGCAGTTCGGATTAACCTTCTTTTGTTTGTGGTTTACGCATAGCGGTTTCTGACACATATTGTGCTGTGTTTTTGCTTTGTCCTGTGCACCCTATGTTGCCGGTTTCTCTGGATTGTCCATTTCTGATTGCCCTTCGGTGTTTTCTAACGTTTATTTCAGAACACCAGAAAGATTTTAAAATATATGTAGAATATTTCAAAATTTCAACATATGGCTATAGCTTTCATAAACTTAAGCAGATCCTCTTCTGTCGACATTCTGGCACTTCTTGTTGAGGTTTAATCTTAATTCGAAACAACATTAAAATTTTAATTTGGATTGTAAGATAGTTTCGAAAATATTTTATTTTGCATTTTTTCCGCATTTCATTTTCCCCTTCAATTAATGCTTGTCTTTAAATATTATTAAATTAAAGATAAATCTGAAATCAGTGTTGCCAAAGGGTATGGAATACCCTAATTTTCACAATTTGATTTCGGTACAAACATGATGTAGTTATGTATTCAATTTGTTGAGCTTACAGGCATAAAGAAAATATTATTTTTAAAACTGTATCCAAATAACACTGAAATGGCTATACTATTTTCTAAGATCACGCTGATATTTAATTTCGGTACAAACATGACGTAATAGTAGTGTTTGAGTTCTGTATTCAAATCTATTTAGCTTACAGCCATGAGAAAAAATATTTTTAAAAGTTGTATCCAAATAATACTGATATGTCCATACTATCTTCGACGATCATCATATTGATGATGAATTTGATTAGGAGTTGAAATATTTATAGATCTTCATCACTTCGGTCCCAGAAGCTGATATATCATTATTCGTTTATGAGCTTCTCATCGTCAATTTCCATCGCGCGAAGCAGGTCATGAAGGAATAATAATTGATAATCGAGTTACTTAATGGGATTTACCACTCAGTTTAAGACACTAATAGGCGGTGACCATATAATTTCATCCAATTAATGTCTAACCTCATTTGAAACCGTATTAATTATTTTTAGTAGGTGCAATTGATCGAAGAAAACCAAATAAACCTGAAAACCTGATAATTGTAGTGTCATAATATAATAAACCAATCAGACTATCGTATTAATTCAAAACAGATTACAACGACGTCTTCTATATATTGAAAATAAGATATGATGATATGGACGTCATCGATGGATGGATGTGTTATTTATTAGTATATGTCAGCAGTAAGTTTGCCATCCAGAAAGAGGCTTGGCGGATGGATCTGTTGTTACATTAAATTGTTTATTGGTTTATCGGTAAGGCACGCTTAAATCTATTTTTAAACCAAAATGGAAGGGGTTCTAAAACAAATACAAATTCGTCAAAAATCAAAAACAAATTTGTATCTCCCTTACTCAGTATTTTTTTTAATTGAGTACAAGTGCCTACCGTCAATCTATGATGATACATAGTATGATACTTAGTTTGATGAAAAGTTATCAAATCTAAAAGCATGTGTCTTGTATCACAGCGATCGTCAACTATTAAAATAATCACACCTCTAATATGGCATAATATCAAGGTTATAAACTGTCCTACACAATGTCTTGATATATTTTGTTCGGAATACACAAATATAAAAAAAACCAATGAACATCTTCTATATGTACTACAGTTGTTTCAATATACTAATACAATACATTTGAAAACGATGTTTGATCCGTCTTTGCCTACAGTTGTTTGTAGGAGGGCTCATGTCTTATTTACGCTGTTTGCGTTTGTTTGCGTAAAGTGGTGTCCAACACATATTTATTCGTATTGTGTGCCATGTGTTTCCGGTTTCTCTGGATTGTCCCTTCGGTATTCTCTAACATTTATTGAACGCCATGGATATGAAAATGACGGTGTTCCAACGCTGATTTGCGTTAGATCAATTTCCTATGTTGTCAATAGGGAATGAAATGAGATTGTATCAACAAATCTTATACCAATAAAGGAAGCTTAACAACTGTTCGTCAACAATTATCATTTTTATTTTGCAGTATGGATATGTCGTCGTTTTCCACATGAAGGCTCAAATGTTCCCTTCTAATTAATGAAGTTTTCTGACATTTTAATACAATGTTCATTGTCATTATTATGCTTCAGATTAAGGTTAGGGAATTTAGCACTATTCGTGTCGACACAAGAGGTCCAAAGGTGCTGAAGCCGAATCAAGCAACCTCTTCTTTGACACCATACAAAGAAAGGTACATAGCGGGATCATCAACTTGTTCGACGAAAGAATTGTCTATTCACCTGACAAAGATTCGGTCTGCAGTAAAAGAGAGACAACAGAAATATTGTGAAACTGTTTACTCGCGTAGTGGCATAAATCACATGTGGATTTTGAAAAACTCTAAAGATCTTTTGGATAACCTGAAATCAAGATCTTTCTCTCAGGTATCCTCCATCAAAACGTTTGATTTTTCAACTCTATATACCACCCTACCGCACGACAAATTAAAAACCCGCTTAAAAGAAACATTTCATAAAGCTTTCAGTCATAGAAACTATGGCTCAAAATTTGTTGTGTTAGGCTACAATTCCACATATTTTTCAAACAAAATTCAAAAAGGTAAAACATGCTACTCCGAGGAATAAGTGATCAGTATGCTGGAGTTCCCCATCGATAACATATTTGTCTCCTTTGGAGGGACACTGTTTCAGCAGGTCGTCGGCATACCCATGGGTACGAATTGTGCCCCTCTTCTAGCCGATTTATTTTTATACTCATATGAGTCGGAGTTTCTTCAAAAGCTTGTAAAAGATAAGAAGATTCATGAGGCTAGAGCCTTTAATTTCACATACAGGTATATTGATGAAGTTTTGTCTATCAATAATTCTAGATTTGCAGAATTTCTTCCATTGATATATCCTCCAGAGCCTGGAAGTTAAAGAGACCACAGATACAGCTTCGTCCGCATCATTTTTGGACTTATACCTCGAATTTGACGACAGTGGTCAACTCAGTACTAAAATTTATGATAAACGGGACGACTTCAATTTTAAAATCATAAATTTTCCAAACATGTGCAGCAATATACCAGCTTTTCCTGCATATGGTGTTTACATCTCGCAATTGATTCGCTATGCAAGGGCCAGTAGCAATTATTCTGATTTCCTGAAACGTCATCTTCATCTGAGAAACAGGCTACTGGACCAGGGCTATAAAAAATTCGCTTTATTCGATCTCTTAAAAAGTTTATATTCCGATACCAAGATCTTGTCGAAATATATTCCGTCTATGCAGAGGCGATTATAAGCGATGCATTTTCATATAGTGAAAATGTATAAAGATAAAGAAGTCAAGAAAAATGTCAAGGATATTTTTTTATCAATGTGTGACGTAAAAATATTTTTGACATTTACGTCACCGAATATGGTACTGCTTTGACAACTATTTTACCTATTTTGTTCCTGTATTTAAATACTGTTATAGTGACAGCCGGAACCTTTGAACCGTAATGAGAGTGGAAGGTTTGGCGCTTTAAAATCTGATTCAACCCACCATTTCTTTAGAAATGCCTGTACCAAGTCAGGGTCATTACGGTTTTCACAGTTTTCCGGTTGTTGACTGATTTTGTCTGTTTGTATAATTATGAGTTTTGACTTTCCCTTTGTAAGATTGTTCGGAGTTCGGTAATTTTGTTATTACCCTTATTTGCAAATACAGTTTGAAGATACTAAAGTAATAATCAGAAGCCGTAATTCGAAGAAGGACAGACAATACCAGTGACTCATGCTGTTACTTGGATTAAACATTTTCTTTGTCCAAAGGTAAGCTTAAAACAAGTATATAGTGTCTCTGGATTGTCCATTCTTGAATACCACTTCGGTTTTTCTCTAACTTTCATGACAAACGGTAATGCGTTTTGTTATCTAGTTAATCGTCAATCTTTGGACGGTAGCATCCCTTTAGTATAATAATATTAGCGTCACATTTAGCTGGTATTTTATGCTTTTGTTTTTAAAATGTTTCAGGTGTGGTTTACTACGTTTTATTTCATTCATAAACGACTTGTTTGCAAATATTGTCAATTTCATTTCCGTTGTAGATGAATATAATAAATCAACTTGCCGAAAACTATTCAGATTCTCCTTAAATTTAAACAAAATAGTTAATTGCAGAAATAAACTGTCTGATATCCATTTTATTAGCAATAGTTAAAAGAGCTAAATGTAATTGCATAACTAAAATTGTTCAGATATGTTTTATTAGTAATAATTGTCTCTCTGCTGAAACACAAAATCTCATTCAATGCAATTTTGATTATTCGAGGTATCCTGGTATATGTCAAGGTTTGAAAAACAAATTATTATTGACACAGGACAAAAGCGTTCGTTTTATTAATAACATGGCCTTAAAATAAAACAAACGGAACTATCTAATTTAGGATATTTAAATGATCACAATATTTTAAATAATTGATGTCCACATATAAATAAACCACATTGTCTTTATATTAATGCATACCAAAAACACAATACGAGATAATTATTCTTAACTATGTACTTTGTATGCCTATTCGTAAAGGCATACAATTAACACCAGCGAAACATCGAAATATAAATAACTATTATAACAAAAGAACGGATTTTGATATACAAAAAAACAATTAAACATTTAATGGCATCTCAACATATCAAAACCAAAATCAAGCACAGGCTCTGCGTGTATTTTTACAATAATTGTTCAACATTAATCTTAATACAATATCTGAAAGAGTACCCGGAGAAACTCACTGACCAGTCACTGACAAAACTTTATCACATAATGATGTATCGAAACGGAGTACTGACTACTCCGGTTGCCAATATGCATTCAGGAGACCATGTCGATGGTGTAAGCGTGGCTGCTTGTTCAAAGATTAAAAGGAACCTTAATACAATCATCATAAGGGAGCAACAGTGATTTAATCAGAATCAAGATACAGTGTCCTAGTGGAGCGACATGTCTGCCTGTAGATTGTTGTTTTCATTAGTTTTTGTAACACACTTTCAGCTGAACTTTTCACTGTGTACGTTTTTACAATGTAATCGTCTATTCTCAGACCACTCTGCAAATTTTAGCCTGCTCAATAAGATGGCTTCCTAGATCAAAATATAGAATAATGTTAAATGAGTGATATTATTAGTCATCATTGCATATTGATTATTACACGAAAGAATATTGATGAAATTAATTGATATCAGAGCAAAATACTTGATTCTGTTAAGCTTAGACTAATATGAGACAGGCAACCTGTTTGAAGGACGAAGTCCTAAAATTTCAATAACACGATGATCCGCACCCGTTATTATCTTTTATTTTGAATGCATTTTGTAGTCGATTTGCTATGGCTGTTCCGTTCATTTTACCGGGAAGTTCTAAAACGCGGAAGTGGGAAAACACGGAAGTAAGCCCAAAATGGGTACTTGAAAGGTCATATCTTGAAAAGTACTCAACCTAGGATAAACATCTAAACGGATTCTAAAAGCTAGTGTTAAGATCTATCTTTAAAAGAAATAAATAATACAATATGGTTTGTTATTTAGGTATTTAAAAGTTGACCGGAAGTGTAAAAAATGAAAACGTTCAATGGACAAAATTTTGATTTTTATCTCTAATGCATCAAAAAGACCCCGGTCAAAAACCGTTTAGATATTCTTAAAGACAATTTAATACTCTATCAGACGATATAAAAATATGTTTGCTAACATATTAGATAAAAGCACAATATTGACCGGAAGCCTACCTTTTCAGAGTTAGCCGTCGGCTAATTTTCAACTTTGATTTCAAATTTCTCAAAATTCCATGAACCCGGTCAAAAACCGTTTAAATATTCTTAAAGACAATTTCATACTCTATCAGATGATATAAATTTGATTTTATGGAAATATTGGTGGAAAACACAATCTTGACCGGAAGCCTACATTTTCAGAGTTATCCATCGGCGAATTTTCAACTTTGATATCAAATTTCTCAAAATTCAAAGAATCCGGACAAAAACCGGTTAGATATTCTTAGAGACAATTGTATACTCTATCTGATGATATAGGTAGACTTCCGGTCAAGATTGTGCTTTTATCTAATATTTTAACAAAAATATTTTTATATCGTCTGAGTATAAAATTGTGTTTAAGGATATCTAAACGGTTTTTGACGGGGGTCTTTGAATTTTGATACATTTGAGATCAAAGTCAAATTTTTGTCCGTTGCCCGTTCTCATTTTTGACACTTCCGGTCAACTTTTAAGTACCTAAATAATAAAATATTTTATTAAAGAGCGGAGCCCTTTTAACGGTAGGCTATACGAATTTTGGTAATAAATCATACTCCTATAAAATGTATTCATAGCCAAATATCTGTTCACTGGAAGCATGAAATTATAGAACAAAATGGTATTTAAAAACAAAATAAAAATTATTTCAATAAGAAATTCGCAAATCTGTAACCATTTCAATTCTTCTCAATTGAAATAAACTTAAAAGAAAATTATAATATCAAAATCGCGTGCTACCATGGCTACGAAAAATGATCGTGTGCATGGATGGCGTCATTTTCTAGTGTACACATATGCATTGCATTTCGTCTGCTTCAGAGAGGAAATATGAAATTGCATGCACTTCTTGGTCATCCTGTCTCTGAAAACTTTGTGAGCTGGTGTCAAACATTGAAGAACAGCTCTGCATCGTTTTTATTTATACAGGAAACATATCGATCATCTCCACGATCTCGCAATTTGAAAGTGATTCAAAAATGTGTAGATTTCATTTGATTTGAAGTGCATTTGTATATGATGTCTGGACAACTGATCTCGGACTTTGTCAGGTAAGCCTTTTAACACATTTTCCATGGCAAGGTTAAAATCATTGCAATTTTGAAAAAAGTTTTCGTCTATGGAAAAGGTGTTCAAAATGCCTCCCTCTTAATTGTCATTATCATCAAATAGGCTTCGCCCTTAAACAGGTTGTGCCTGTCTCATATTATTTATTTCTTTAAAAGATAGATCTTAACACTAGCTTGTAGAATCCGTTTAGATTTTTATCATAGGTTGCGTACTTTTCAAGATATGACCTTTCAAGTACCCATTTTAGGCTTACTTCCGTGTTTTCCCACTTCCGCGTTTTAGACCTTCCCCATTTTACCTACGTCGCTCTTCCGTCGAGAGTTTCGTAGAAAGAGATTTTTTTCGATTTTGCATAGAGTAAATAATTAAAGAATTGGGAATTTTTCATTGAAATATATTTCTTTTGCGTTTCTAAATATCAATTCATCAATTTTTTTAAAATTCCGATGAACAGATATTTGGCTATCAATATAGAAAGGAGGAAAAATCGGACAGCCTACCGTTAAAAGGACTTCGTCCTTTATTAATATACTATGCCAGGAACGGGATTTCCCAAACCGTCGTTATTTTGTTTTGAGTTGTTTTGTTGAGGTGAGATGTGTTTGGTGTACTCGATGCAACATTATGTGATAAAGTTTGTCAGTGACTTGCGGCAGGTCGGTGGTTTTCTCTGGGTACACCGGTTTCCTCCACCAACAAAAATGACCGCCACGATATAACTAAAATAATATTGAAAGGAGTGTTTAACACCATAAACTGCAAAGAATCGATATGTGGTTGTTCGTTTTGTAACTATTGGTGGAATAGGTGTCCATCACTATTACAACTTACTTTTCATAATGAATGAAAGAGTTACTATTATCCATCAACATAATAATAATATACATGTAATTTCATATTGTAATAATAGTATATATATTTCCGCACATCATTTGTTTGGAGAATATAAAATAATACAAGTGTATGGGTGGAATCGATGACCAACACTGCGTAAACGTTTCTTCCATAAAGATTGATTAGTGAATCAGACAGGGTATAGATCTTCAGCGGCATTAAGTTATATCATGGTGGACCATACTAATGTTAGTAGAAAGCAGGGAAAACCTACGACTCCCTGTAACAGATATATTATATTGAGTGCACTGTGTATTTTGTAGAAACTGACTGTTCACTGTTTTATTGATTGCTGTTGAACGTGAAGTTATCAGTATTAGATATATATTTATGATGGCAAGCTAATACATCAATAAACGTTAGAGAATACCGAAGGGGCAATCTAAAGAAACTGACAATATAGTCGAAAAACACCGAAATAAAAACACAACACAATACGCGTTGGACACCACTATGCGGAAACAAACACAAATAACGTAAATAATACATGCGCCAAATAATACATGAACATAAAAGGAAAGGTCGGGATATGTTAATGGGGACACATCATGTGATAGCCATAAATAAAAGGCGATAACAGATAGAGGGTTGATTTTTCTATTATTTTCATCAAATAGTCGGAATTCATGTGGGTATCAACTGCACCCCGTTTCTCGCCACCTTGTTCTTTTATTCGTACAAGCCAGACCTTATACAGGTGCTTCTCAAGAAAAACGAAAAAAGCTAGCCCGTTCCTGTAATTTCATGTACTGCTATATACATGTAGATGATGTCCTTCCACCAAATAATACTATGCTGGTGCTTTTGTTGATAGCATCTATCTTACTGAGCTTGAGATAAAGGATGATGCAGATATACCTAGGTCTCCATACATTTCCCAGTGTGAATATTCAATTTATATATAACAACATTCTGGCAGCACCTGCATATGAAATATATATCTTACAATTGATCCGATATTCCAGAGTTTGTGGTTCCTATTATGGCTTCCTTGGTAGATGTTGCTGCTAAGAAGAAAGCCAGTGAACCAAGGGTTCCTTGTGGTTACGTTGAACTCGTCACTTTCATATTGTTACGGTTTCACAAATGACCACAGATGTCCGTTTGTCATAATCACAATCCGGTTCTTTCCTTATTCATGACGTATCACAACAAGAATAACAAGACTAGTGGCACATGAGGAGCAGAAACTGTCTACACCTGAGTTCACACGTTGTTTTTAATCGGGTTCGTGTTACTCGATCTTTATTTTTCTGTAGATTAATATTATCCTTTTTCTTTTGGTCGTTGTTTTGTCTGTCCTTCTTTGATTTACGGTTTCTAGTTACACCTTTTGTATCTTCAAACGTTTCTTTATTAGTTTTAGATATATGAATTAGAACTGACAATTATATTACTAACCACGGCACAATTGTATTTATTGTCGACTACAGAATATTGTAAATTATACCGATCTAAATTGAATAACAAAATGTCATGGCACGATTTTTGCGGGATTTTTTCCCTATGGAAATGTAACTTAAATATAACTTCACTTTTTGTGTCATTACAAACCAATAAAAAGTTGAGTAAGAAAGATTTCCAAATTATTTTCATATTTTCGGTCTGCATCGCAATAGACATGATAATGCATGAATGACAATATTAATTCAAAAATTAATTCACTTCTCATTTGAACATAGTGTTGTGTATATCGGATATAAATTTCATTTCATATTGCATAGCATCCTGTTAATTTCTACTGAAACATGACATTCACGTTTTTACTACACATGTTCAATACGTTTTTGATAATTTTATCTGATTTCTTGTAAGATCAGTACTAGAAATCAAAATGAAATAAAATAAAATTACACAATATGATTTATTTGATTTGATTTATTGTGCTTAACGCCATTTTCAGCAATATTACAGCTATATCATGGCGACCAGATTTAGCTTTAGAAGAAGCCGAAGTACCCGGAGAGAACCACCGACCATGGGCAAGCAACTGGTACACTTTATCACTTGCGGCTGCACCCTTTTTGTAATTCACAAAGCCGGAAGCGAACCCACGCCGTATTGTATGAGTTGTTAGGTAATCCAACTACCTAACACATTGAGCCACACGGGCCCCTAAATTGCACAATTAAAACAAATACCAATAGATCTATGGTTTATCACTTCCTCCTATGCAACATCAGATTATTGATTGGTTTGGTTTGTGGTTTTCACAGTTTTCCGGTTGTTGACTGATTTTGTCTGTTTATATAATTATGAGTTTTGACTTTCCCTTTGTAAGATTGTTCGGAGTTCGGTAATTTTGTTATTACCCTTATTTAACGCCACTTTCAACAATATTTCAGTTATATCCAGGTGTTCTGTTCTAATGCTGAAGGAAACCGGAGTACCCAGAGAAAACCACTGACCTGTCGCAAGTCACTGACAAACATTATCACATAATGTTGTATTGAGCACACACCGCCTGTGCAGGATTCGAATACACAACGTTAGTGGTGATAAGCACCGATTACAATTCAATTACCATACGATCACGACCACGACGACCCCTTCAGAGTATTGAAATGGTACATGTACGGCTGATAGAGAAATGCAGATTAATATAGGTGATCGAACAACAAATATACATTGTGTATATGCTATTCTGTAAGCCAAATTACGATATGGGAGGAACATGTATTGCGCTGCCAGTTAGAGAGATCGTGTGGTAGCTGCATTTACATCTACCAATGATATTAGTACTATCACCACTAACATTCTTTATTCGATTCCCAAACCGTAGCGAGGCGATACAGCTTTACCCTTATTTACCATCTTTATAAAAGAAAGTTTGTCCGTGACTTCCGGCAGGTCAGCTATTTTCTCCTGGTATTCCAGTTTCCTTCACAACAAAACTTACCTCTACCATACTATTGAAATATTGTTAACAGTAGTGTTAACCTCTTATAACCCTAATTACTTCATACGTACCCCCATTGCCAATCTGATATCCCATTTCAATTGATTTATCATTTGACGACAGGCATACGGATGTAGGACTTGTCATAATGTATAATATCAGTTGATATTCCTAGCTCCATCAGACCAACAATCACTTCTGTGACTCTCACGGCACGAATATTTCTCATTAGATCTACTTCTTTATGCAAAAATATAACGTAGGCAATATAAATATGATAATCGTTTACATCTCCCACATAAGCTGGCTAGATTCTATTTCCGTAGGCTATACTCATGACATAGTACAATTTTAACTTCATTAATTTACATATCTAAAGCTTAAATAATTGTATTGTGCTTGAAATTGCTGTTAGTATCGATTTAAAAAAAAAAATATTAAAGAACCGTAATTATAAATTTTATAATATATTCCTTAATTATCCCATCATAGCCATACAATAAGAATAGAGCAGAATTTATTAATATATTTGTTAATGAAACAAACTTTAACCAATACTTCTCTGAATCAAATACAAAATGTATTATTACAATTTATCTCTTAATCTGCATAAGGGCACAATTTATAATAGTGTTCACTGAAATGTTCTCAAATAAATTTTACTGAGTCTCAGGAGAAGAGGTGTTGTTTGTTTATTTCTTTTTTTTTCCGTACATAATATTCTTTTTAAATACTGAAGACAACCATCTATTGACTTTGATATTTGTAAATAGTGATGTCTTCGTTACGTAGCTCACAAGAAACGCTGGTGACATTGACAACGGACCTACACTATTACAAGAATTCACCCAGGAATCATGTCCATAATTTGCCCGGCAAAGCGCATGTGCGAAGTAAAATATATCTGTAATTTTAACCTGGCATTGCTCATATAACCAACGAAGGACATCATGTTGGAAGTCAGGATTAAGGGAGAGACTTTATGGAGACAACACGAAACGTGAATGACTAAATATTTTAGCTCTATTTCGTATTGGAAGATACAAATGTCCTCTTTCAGATATTGAACAAACGACTGATAATTGTCAAAGAGATGTTTAGTCATTACTACAGATGTGATTGTAAATATTATCTCAATATTAAATCCTAATAAGACATCAAGATGTTAAATCACAATATATCAATAACCTTAATCAGCTGTAACTTGAATACTTTAGAATAAGTACAGGTTTTTTTCTCAATATTTGCTGGTACCAGTATAATCTATAAGAAGTAAGAATAAGAAACATTGACAAAAAGACTAAGAATTATATTACAAATGCTTCCCAATATTCAAAATAATAATGTTCCCATGTTGATTGTGTATCTCTAATACTACAAGCAATTCCAAGTACAACAATTTATTTATCTTTTTTGTAATGAAACCGGCATCATAATACCATTCTGCAGACTGTCTATACATATACATGCTTTGCTTTTTAGAGGTTATATAGGTTTATGGTGTTTAACACCACTTTCAGCAATATTTCAGTTATATCGTGGTGGTCAGTTTTTTTTAAAGGATGTTTAAAGGGTATTAGAAATACTCAAATAGACTAGGATATGTATGTTTAAATGATTAAAGCACATGACTCTCTTTTACAGAACTAATATTGTCTTTTGATTATGAGCGTACCTGGTGAAGGTTATTTCAGAAACGCGCCATGTGTAATAAATTCGAAATCTTCGCGTATGACAACTACTGTTTCACGAAGATTAAATATATTATGTATATAATGTTCAATATTAAAGCGTTCTTTTATAGCAAAGCCGCTCGTTCGGCTATATGTGAAGGTAGATATTTTCCTATTGTGTGGAAATCACTGGCATAACCGTATCATTTCAATAAGAGGGGAAGTTTGGGACCATGAAACTAAAATAGTGAAAGGTATTGTATATGTGTTACATGTAGGGTAACGATTTGGCATCTGTTTCTACGATTATCCATTAGATTTTGGAACTGTGCCGAAAGTGTGGTATTTTTTTTAATTAAATTTATTGTATTGACGAACTTTAATTATTTTTTGTCTAAAGTTCTGTTGTAAGAAAAATAAGATAAAAATGAAAAAAAAATAATTAAAAATTAAAAAATATAGAATAGAAGCAAAAACTTTAGAAAAATAATAACCCAAAATATAAATATGAAGGGACAAAAAAGATTTATTGATGGATATAATACAAGTTTATGAAGATCTAAATCTGTATGTTATAAACTTTTATGATTTTGTAATTAAAAGATAGATTAGTAGCTTTGTAGAGCTTATGTAATTTGTGTTTGATATATTGTCTATAAAGAAACGTTTGATCTTGAACCTTGGAGTAACAAGACGCGCATTGTTCTCTTTAAATTTTTCAGAGGTGGTCGACCCCGAATTCAAATCCATCGTCCTTAGCAGATATTGGTTTTTATATTAAATGGGAAAAAATGAAACAGCATATACTATTTATTTATGTAATACAATTATATTCAAATATGAATAAAAATTCATGAAAGTTTCACGATTATATTGTGATCCGTAAAATCTAAATAACTCGTAAATCAGAATATATTTATTATTATTACTATTGAAACTGATTCAGAAACTAATCTTTTGACGTGAAATTTGTTTTTAAATGTTAATTTCTAATAGTAATGTATTGTTCGTGTAATCTGATCAGCTTATAGCAATAAAGTAATATTAAATTAGGTTGTTTGATTTCAATTTCTTTTATTTCTAACATCTATACTTGCCCTATTGACAATCAAATTCACAGCATGCAGAATAATTTACGACAAACCTTATAAAGAATCAACTTTATAAAACCACCAATGAATAATGTCAGGATAGTGTGTTTAATATTATCAAAACAATTCCATACAGTATATTTAATTCACATTTAATATAGCTTGGATTTCTGTCGAACCTTATATAGAATAAACGGTAGAGAAAATCGAAGTGGTAAACAGGAATGGACAATCCAAAAACACAGGCAACATTGGACACACTACCCTGAATTAACACAAAACAAATAAACAAACAAAAACAAAAAAACACAACACATAATGCCAAAAAGAAGAGCAACACGGATCCCACGAAAATCCGGGAGTGAATCCAATACTCGCTAAGTGAAAGCAGTTTATAAAGCATAAAACATCTACATCGTTGTGTGTTGTATCCGCATTCTGACTATACCTCGTATGAAGAGGGATGATGTGTCCGATTTGCACACACGAACTTCATACCCTTCCGGAGCAGTTAAACTCCGGTTTTAGGAGGGTTCGTGTTGCTCGATCTTAATTTTCTGTGTAACGTTTTACATATCATTGCTAGTCCTTTTTCTGCTGGTTATTGTATTGTCTGTCCTTCTATTTACGACATCTGATTACTCTAAGCGAGAATCAAATGGTAAAAGAACAACCCATATGTAGGTTATTCCAAAAACGCGTCGTGCGCAATAAATTTGATATCTACGTTTATATGAATACATACGAAATATTTCAATTAAATAATTATTTTCAATTTGACCTGGATTGTATAAGATCTCAAATGTCAACAAAAACATAGAAAGGCAATATGTGGCTTAGCAAGCAACACAGTGTGTAATTAATTTAAAAACGATAATTATAAATACAACTACGGACACCAAGTGAAAAGATATAACAACGTGATGAGATATGATGACAGAGCATTTGCTAGCTTTATGACCATTTTTAAATTATGTTTACACGAAAAGCACATCTCAATTAAGTTGATTGTCATACCATGGTGGATTTACTTATCGTTCATCAAACAGAATATTGTTCAATAAGGATACCTACTAATTACCTCCTTTAATGAAGACAACAGTTATATGTTTTATACTAATACTGTCCTTTACATTGAATGATTTTGTCATTGTTTTCAAAACATTTATGCAGTAATACAGTTGTGATATATCGTCTTGTATCGTATACACATACCACCGAAACAATATAATTGCAGTATTAAGGAGTAAGAGTCAAGACTGGTTAGTTCTGAGTTGGAATAATGTGTCCGAGTGAAATGTTGGTCTACCCATGGCATACTGATACTCTTTCGGTGAGCTAGCATTCAAATTGCAGCCAAAGTTTTGGTACAATACAGGTGCCATAATAAGTTTCTGTAGGGTGTAGCTTCTTCTGGTCATTTATATAATGACCAGAAGAAGTTACAAGCTGAAAGATTAAATATTTCCCACTCACTATATTTGGAGGCTGCCTCCCATTTTCCTTGAAACAACTACACTAAAGGATAGCTCACTTGCCATTACATATCGACCACCCACTCACATAGCATTTAATATTAGCTGTGTTTGATTTTACTTCTTGTATCTTTTGTTCTTCTCAAATAAAGTTGACTAGGATAAATATACATACCACCGCTTTTATTATCTACACCACAACTCGATGTTCAGAAATATGACATAGTTTCTCAGCTACAGGGTACAAAGTCTTCGAGCAGGGCCATCCACTAGCTTTTTGGGACGAATCGAATCAACCACTGGTTTAAATTTATTCAGAAGTGGTCGTCAACTAGCTTTATGGGACTAATCAACGGTTTACTAATATTTCTTCGAATGGAAGCTTTTTGGGACGAATCAAATACATAAGTCGCCCTTAGTAAAATGTTTTCGAGCAGGTTATCCACTAGCGGTTTGGGACGAATCAACCACTGATTTAAATTTATTCGAAAGCGGTCGTCAAATAGCTTTATGCGACTAATCAACGGCTTAATAACAATTCTTCGAACGGGAGCTATTTGGGACGAATCAAATACCTAATGTACTCAAGTCGAAGACACAGACGTACTGAGTGCCCTGTGATTGGAACATTTCACGCTCTTTCAAATCAAAGACAACTTGCAGCAACTATAAATGAGCAATAGTGCCACGCTAAAGACCTCTTTTATAAATTATGAAAAAAAGTTGTAGCCGTTACAAATGTCTAAAATTTTCACCGCTGCCTAGCTCTCCATACCTTTGCAGTGCCGGACAAAGTCGTTGCCATTGTTGTTCCATTCCTTCCTTTTTTGTATATTCTATACATTGTTGAACTGATTCTCGTACTCTATTTGCATGAAATATTTGCTGTGGATGTTAAGAAAAAAGCATTCAATTATAAATCTCTTAGCTTTGTTGTGTTTTTCTATTCATAATAGTTTATTTCCATTATTTTAATGGTAGCGTTCTCTGTACAAATGATAGTGTGCTGTATATATACATATATTATACCATAAAAGTGCTTTGTAAAAAACATATCGTGCACTAATTGAATAAGCGTATATGAACAAACAACAAATTGATGTGTTCCTTAGAGGATTTTATATGTGACAAATTATTTCGAAAACACCAAATATTTTTTATATATCACATACCCTTGTATAATTAAATCCTGTATGTAGCTCATCATCACAAAAACAATTCCCATTTTCGCCAAAAATACCGACATATATGTAGAATATGTACACAAGATAAGATAATGAGATGAATATTAAATATTGTATCTACGTAATCTCATTTTATATTTTTTTTTATAATGGTGATGATCTTTCCTTGAGGTTAAGCATGCATAAGAGAATGTGAAAAATCGGTGAATTCTAGTTTGCAGAAACCTGTTATAATTCTGTGTTAGTCATTCTGTGGTTTGTATTATTCACATACAAGGGTTAAACGTATTGCCCTGTCATTAACAACTCCTTGGTTCACATTACGAGATATTCCACTTAAAACAAAAACTCTATTTTATGTTGTACCTTATCGGAAAAATGCTAGGCCAGCCATTGTTTGCTGTAAAATCAGCATACCGTGTTCGGCTTTCTCCCCGACCATTTTACCGGTTATAGGAATGATTTAGTTCTTGCAGCAGCTACACTTTAACTTTAACCATTTTTCTTTGGTGTCAGCTCCCTTTTCCCACTGCTGAATCAAAAATGTCCAATGTGTTTTAATAATAGAATCGATTTGTGTTGCCAACATCAACATGTTTAGCTGTCAATCGTATAATGTCGCCCTCATCATTAAAATAAATTACTTTAGCTTTTTCTTGAACTTGAAGAGTTATTACCACTTTTCTTTTACATAATGTCGACATTCTGTTTATCGTAACTGAGCGTTTAGCAACTGTTATCCGAGACTGGTTCAGAAGCTATTTGTATGTTAATTACACCTTATATAAGAATGCTGGATTATGATTGGTTAATATCCGTGATATTGTTTTACAAATGCAGGCCTTGCATTGTGAATTTGCAGAATTTTACTTCATGTAGGTGTATTTGCATAAGATTTAACTTTTGTTCATGGTATTTGCAAAATCGTATTTGCCTTTTTTACCCTCGCGAGCCTCATCCCGCCAAAATATTCGGAACATGTCGACTGTTAACCTCACGATCAACCAAGCGTTTGATTTCCGAAAGTGCCTCGAATGTACATAAATCAAAATGTCAGACGACATGGCTGCAGGCGGCCGTTAGGGTGAAGCAGATGATGAAGCCATCGAACTGCTAACCGAAGCGGGACAGGCCAAAAACACAAAACAATCCACCAAATATGCAGTGGAGTTACTTTATGACTAGTGTTTCTGGAAGGAACTGGATCCAGAATTTGAAAACAGAACCGCGTCTGACCTGAACAAACTGCTGAAACAGTTTTATGCAAATGTTCGTCGAGTTGATGGTGAATACTACAATCGTAGCAGTATGTGTATAATCCGTCAGTCCATAAACAGACATATGAAGCAACCACCGCATAGTAAACCGTACGATATTATGACACGGTTTGAATTCGAGGAAGCCAATAACACTTTCAAAGCTATGTGCAAGAAACTAAGGAAGGAGGGAAAAGGACAAGTGGAACACAAAAGGTCTATAGAGAAAGGTGATATCAAGAGACTTGATGAACATTCTTATGTCTTCAACACAACTTCGCCCAGTGGACAAGGTGTGGTTCGAGGTCTTGCTATACTTTTGTCGCAGAGGCCAGGAAAACTTACGGGATATGAAACCGTCAGATTTTGAAGTTTCTAAGGATGATTCAGGAAAGCATTATGTTCATAAAACTGTGTCTGAGGTAACACAAAATCACCAGGGTGTAGACAATGAAAACTGTGAACCAGAAGGTGGCAGGATGTAAGCAACAGGAACACATTTATTTCATGTATCATCGTTTCAAAAGTAGTTATCCAAACTCAATCCAAAATGTAATGATATATGGCAAAGGCTAAAGGACTCGTTTGATGAAAATGACAGTATCTGGATGAAAATAAACCTTTAGTCAAAAATGCCTTGGCTAACATGATGTCCAATATTTTGAAAAGGGCGCACCTTTCTAAAAACTACACTAACCACTGTGTTAGAGCTACGTGTATAACTGTATTAAGTGAATCGGGATTTGAGGCCAGGCACATTGTTACTATTTCTGGTCATAAAAATGAACAGTGTGCAAAACTATGTACGTGACACTTCAAATGCCCAAAAACCCAATATGTCAGCATCTATTTTATCGTTTACTACAACTACACACGTAACTGCTGTCACTGAGCATTTGGATATCAACGCGAGTGATGATCAACAAGCTGTCGATACTACATTTGACAATGATATTGATGAAAATGATCTTGTTATGTCAGTAGCTCAGTATTACAATTTAGTGGACAGTATTAAACGAAGACAGACTGAGCTCCATCCGCTTTCAGACACCACTAACATTCCTGCTGTTGCTAGTGTTGACAATGCATATGGAAATAATTTGAAGCGACCGATAAACTTCAACAATTGCCAAGTGACAATTCAAATGATTTCATGAACTTTTTAAAGGAGTTTGAACAACACGTGTTAAATTGTTAATGTTTATTCTTGTTATTAAACGAGCATTAAAGTTATAAAAGTTCATTTTTTGTCAATTTCAATTGAAAAAAAACAAATTCTGGTGGTACATGTATGCTGTTTAAAGTGAATAGTTTTAGAAGCTAAACATCAATTTGCTTATAACAAAAACTGTGCTCCATTGATTTTGGGGAACATTTCCTTTTTTTTCAACAAAATAGAAAAAAAATAGAAAAATAAAACAAAGCAAAAACTGATGAGACATATCACGAACATATCAATTTAACCAATAAAATGAACAAATAAGTGATTACATCATGTGTACATGGCAAAAAAACCCCAAACAAATGTGTTCCATAATGGATTTTTTTATTAAGAAGTCAACAAACAAAATACGTTTTGTACAGGCATTTAACATACAGAAAAAAAAATCATTTTCCACTTGGATAATTGGTAATCGGTGTAATTAAACAGATATATCATGTTTGTGAGGGGTATTTGTGAAAAAATACCAGTCTCGAGATGACATTTCCCTCGCTTTTCGGCTCGGCAAATTTTATCATCTCGAGACTGGTATTTTTTCGCAAATACCCCTCGCAAACATGATATATCTGTTTAAAATTCACATATTACTAACAACCATGTCTTGGGGTTGCAACCCGACATCATGAACACGTGATCAAAATCGTTTTTGTTAAATGAATCCGTTCAAATACAGACCTATATAAAAATATGATGCTAAACTTATAAAATATAATTGTTTTTGTTACGTTTAGAGTTAAACGGCGGAAAAGCAATACATGTAATATTAGTAATTTGGTTTCATAACATATTACCATTTCCCTCTTGTCTTCTGATGGTCTTGTACACACTCTAATATGGAAGTGATGATTAAGGACATTGACTCCCTTTCAAAGAACATAACATACATAACGTATGCATTCAAGAAGAATAACTACATTGTGTATAAAGTTCAAGAGTAAGGCTCGGCTTTCTTTACAACACTGTTCACCCAGTTGTGACGGTTGGCATTTTACCCACATGTTCACGACACCTTCATGGTGCATCATTTCACCAAGCCGGGTGCTTTGAGCCCATTCAACTTGTTTAATGAAGTGTTTGTACCAAGCCAGGAGAGTGGGTCGCCATGTATGTATATCGATCTTGCCTATGTTTATAATAAGGTTTTTCAATTTAAATTTTGTAAATGTTATGACGGTGTGGTATTTTACAAAATGCGTTCAAATTATCAACGTTATAACAAAACTCAAGCTTGTCTTTTGATGAAATATCAGGTTGAGAATTATATTTTAGCAAAACAAGTCATTAATTGTATCGTGTCGTGACATCTGCTCGGTCATGCAATAAAGTCGGTCACTTGTTGTGATTTACAATTCTCGCGTACATAAACACAGAGGGAATGCTTTTAAACTTCAAAATTACAAGATGAGAATAAAACAGATAAGATTGAATTGAATAAATTCCATGCAAGTAAAAAAGATCCTTTTTACTAATGTCTTTTTTTCCTGATCATTATGCTTGTTAAATATGTTTTAATCAATGATATTTCCCAAGCATTTTTACCTTTCCGGTTTGTTGATGTAATCGTCATCACAGTTCATGACCTTTTCTGGAATGTAAGCCAAGCAAATTGTATTTTAAAATACTTTGAAAATATGATGAATGATCATTCAGATTCCACCATTTTCTAGAAAATGGCTGATTTTAGCGGGGAAATACATATAAGTGCTCTCCATTAGTCACAAAATGGCAGATTATTTTGCATTTCCAGTGCTGCTTTAATAACAAATATACCCCTTACTTCTTGGGGTAATGAAATGATATTCACTGAGAGGATAGAAAAAATTATTAATGTAACAGCAATAATCAAAATTTATAAAATGAATTGAACAGAGAATTAAATTAAACCAAACAGAAAAATGAGATTATCTGGAGGAAAAAAACCTGTCATTTTTACAAATTATTACAACAAAACTGTACGTGTTACCACTCTGTGATAATAAATGTGATTGAAATAAACAGAAATCAGTCATTAATTGTTTTACAAAAACATGGCAGTATGTAGTCAGTCTAATATATTGCATTGACAAAAATAAAAACACAAAATTCACTGGATTAAATATTTTATTATATGTGTAAGCATGTTCAATGTTTGCATCAAATAATTAATTTTTAATAATTCAATTTCAAACTATTTAAAAAAAACATCTTTTGAAATTTTTCAGACAAAACAATTACACAGAAAAAGCTCAAATACTATACTTCCTTAATCCGGTTTACTTTTTAAGTTTGGTTGGCCTATGACAAAATCATGTGATTTATTGATCCTTGACCGGCCTTATGTGACGTAATAGGACGCCATTTGGAAAAAGGGTGGTAAACAAATATGAGTCAGTGTGTTATTATTATCGCTTTTTTCCATGGGAACTTTACACATGTGAGCAAGAATAGATGAGGAACATAATTAAAAAGAAAAAAAGTGTTTACTTTTCAAACATGAAAAGATTTGTCAAACATTATCCAATGACTGGCCGACTTATTGTCACACGGGGATATGTAATTATATCATTCCATATCATAATCTATAGCTCAGATTGATGAATATCGATTCTTTTTTAACGTCAAAACAACAGAATTTAAGCTATATTCGCGATGAGAACAAATCATTATTATGACCTGATGGGCGGAAAGTGGGTTTGTTTTAGGATATGCCTAACAGTGGGATATAACAAAAAGGAGATATCCTGAATATGATCGGAACACGTTGCCTTACAAAGTGGCACAAACCAAAACTCGTAGCAAACTTAATAATTGTTTTTCTATTGGCCAATGTGTTGTCTGTCCTTCGATTTACGGATTATGATTGCCCCTTTGTTGTCTTCACACACTTCTTCAAACTGATACAAGTTGTCCTCGTGGATGCACGCGGCACTCATTTACGACCCGTCCATATGACGAGTTGGGCATTGGTTCGTCTCGTACAACTAACGGTACACACTGTATGACAGATAAACGAAATAAACGTTAGAGAACACCGAAACTGGCAACATAGGATACACAAGACGAAGACCAAAAAAAAACCAAACAACACAATATGTGTTAGACACCACTATGCGCATGCAAACACAAATTATGTAAATAAGACATGAGCTTCCTACAAACAACTGGAGGTAAAGACGAAGCGATGCGGAAATCGTAACGAAACTAGGAACGTAAAGATTCATAATAGAACAGCATAAAAAAACTGAAAGAAAGACCAACACGGACCCCACCAAAACCGGTGCTCGCGTAGGGTAAACAGTTTCTGTGTCCTATATATGCATGTATTTTAATTGTATTTTACCATCATCTACAATGTTATATGTGCAAATGGCGACATTTTATAAAAAGAAAAGAAAAACAGAGAGCGAATAAAACCTTGAAGAAAGCTAATGTTTTAAATATGTGTAAACATCCTTGATGTTCCTTTAAATAATTGCCATATAATTCCTTCTGGTATTCTAACGTTACTTTATTTTAAATTTTGTTGTAAATTGAATATTTTGTAATTTAATTTATTAACAATATCAAAAAACAAACAAAAACAAAATAAACCTAGAAAAAATAACAAATATTTTGAACATGTGAAGACCTGCTTGATCGTACTTTAAATAATTAATTACTGTTTAATTCCCTCTAATATTTTATCGTTATTTTATTAACAAAATAAAAAAAAATAATTGGAAGAAATTGCTTTTAAGTGCTTGTATCACAGAAAAAACATGCAAACTCGTAACATAGTGATATTTTCAAAACCTTATGAAATCTTGTCCATGAAATACCTTTGGCCAAGTACAATTAACACACACACTATTTTATTCAAATTTTATTGTTTGACTGGATTATTAGGGTCAGTTGATTTATCCAGTATTTCAATATACAATGAAGCCAAATATAATGCATTTTACAATATTTCAGCCTCCAATATATCTTGTATAGCATAAAATGTTTCTGTCCCATATAGTTTACAGCATTACTCAACTTTCCATGTACCATATAACATATGGTATTCAATATTTGGTCCCATGGATTTATTACAGGCTGCACTTTAATATACCCATAAATCAGTAAATGGCATTTTATGCAAAAATTGTATATATATATAACAGGAAATATCTCCCTTGGGGGAGAAAATGAAAATATCCCTAATTTATTTCAATATAACTTTGTTTTCATACAAAAACATATAAAAAAATCCACCTTCGGCAAATTAAGATAAAATGGTGAAAATAAGGACACAAGTCCACTTAGCTGAAAATGGACATGGTGAATATGAGAAACAGTAGAGCAGTGTTAATGCTCAATAAGTATCAAAATATCAATACAGAAGTTATGTATAGTATTCCAGAGGTATAAAAAAGAACTTAATGAAGATAATAAAATTAAGGTACATTGTGGTTTTGGGGTGGGGTGGGGGTGGGGGGGAACGGAGCATCCATTTTGTGCAACTGGCTAAAATGAAATTTAATTAAAGCTTTGTTTTCAAAATGATCTAATACGATTTATTGGTGATAAATTAGATAAAATAACTAAACTCTTTTGAGTTTGTATGAGGTATTTAATACTTATTGAAATTTCATATTTTATAAGGCGAGATAATTTGTAGAGGAAAATGACATTTTCTAATATTTTTGTAGAATATGGTCTGTGACCCCGATTTTTTATTTCCTACTTTTAAAGTGCTTAATGAAAAATAGCTGTTGCTTAATTTTCCATCTAAAGCTACCATTACCTTTATTAAAAAATAGACAATTTGTTTTCCCCGAATAACCTATTGTTTTTAGGGATAAAATTCTAATGTCAATTTGATCATCAAACTTTCAAAGCAGCTACAGAATAATCTATCGATTAATTTTTTGACAGTCCACTCCAAAATAAATCTTAATCAAAGTGCTGACAACAATGATTATAATGCCCCCATACCGAAATATACTATTGTATGGGATTGCATCATTTCTGTGAGATGCAGCTTATGCTTGAATAATGAAATAATAATAATTGAAATTAAGTTAATCCTATTGTTAAAAAAAAATGAGGAAAACAAATGTCATTACAATAAGCATATGAATTTGCAGCCAGCTCTTAAACAATTTAAAACAATATATATGTGATTGTGTTAAAATAAGCCGATTTGTGTGGCTCTGTCCATCATATCCTACATGAGATAGTGGAACTACTTCTCAATAATACGTTTATTTTTCTGAGGTTGTATCATGGATCTGTATCTAAAACCTTCTCTTATACTCTTAGATAATCACAGAGTACAAGTTTAAATGTTTTAGATTTGTGCATGTTGGTAAATAGGCCAAGAAATTGGCAAGTTGATATTCTAATTATCAGAAAAATGATATCCCATCAATATGAAATGAAATAAAAACAAGAGATTGAACATATATCATGCTTATTCCCCACTAGCTCCCTTATTATTGTAACTCGTTGAACATAGAGGGATGGGACATATGAGGATAACGTGTTTACTTGGACCAAATTACATGTTTGGACACGCTTATATCATTGAAACGGTACTGTCCTAGATACCATTTTTCCTCTTCTTAAAATATCACACAAATTACATATAAGTAGCCTCACAGGTGAACATTTAAAAGATTGTGTCTAACCACAATGCAAAGCTTGAACAGTGTTCAAAGCTAACTTTAATTTGAAAAAATGAAAATAAATTATAATCGCTGCATATCATGGCAAATTTACATGTTCACAGCAGTGTACACTTCTTCCACAATATTTTCAATATTGGAATTATAATCATTAGTTTCTAACACTCCAATAACGTTATCTCTGATAGAGTTTCATCTTGACCGACATCTTCATTAGGAATTTCTTTCAACTGAACATGTAGAGTACTCGAAGAAGTTTCTGATTTTGTCTTCGGCTTAGTTAGGAAAGATGCCATGTAACTTTTTATCTGCCTTGACTTGGATTCAACCACTCCACCTTCTTAAAAACTCATTCGTTCTCCCTATTCATCGCATGTGATTTTCGAACTTCATTGGCAAGTGTAACATAATCTGGCCTTTTCCCTGTTTTTCAGACATATTTTGTTCAGTTTCACTACAGGTTTTTTTCATCAATTTCTTTACTTGTAAAAATGCTTCTGAAAGATAAAAGTGATATAGGATATATACACTACATGTATGTACTTCATAATTTGCATTTCTCAACCTTAGTCTTCAGTGTTGGAAGTTCATGTTAAGTGGTTTCTTAATGAGTTGCTAGTTTCTTTAATTATGCCTTTGTTGTCAAGTAAATCTGTTGACGAAAAAATAAACCCACTTTTTCTTTTACATGTGTTGCCTTCTGGAGATAGAGCAGAACATTTCTTTGGAAATCTAATCTCAACGAGATTAAAATACACTATACTCAAGCCAAAATATGTAGGGAAGTAGCTTCTACATATTTCTAAGACTTGCTTTAATTCATTCTATATTTTTCGGAAATGGATATATCAAATATTACTCCAGATTTCTATGAAAATAAATGATATTATCCTCGCTCTATACAACAAAATATTTCATCTGTCTCAGTTTCATTACATGTACATTTGCACTCAATATAGCCAATAGGCCTTTTTTTTAAACTTGAAAAAGCATAATTCAACGGCTGAAATAACATTATCCAAAATAACAGAAACGTGTCAATGTGATACAAATGCCCCAGCCTCCCGTAACTTTAAAACCCAAAATTCAAGTTTGACATGTCCTTTATTGTTGATAACATAACCAAATTTCAAACCAATCAAGATTCAGTTGAGGTTTGGAAGTTATTGAACAGATATATTATACAGTGGGATGGAATTTATTGTTGCACAATAATAATGTAAACCTGTATTTCACAGACCAATCTAAGGGACCAGGCATTCAACTTATATGGGACGAAGTCCCAACTATGGTAGTAATAGCAATATTTTGATTCCAGATTCATAGCACTAATGGATAAAATTCCTTGCACCGGAAACCAATACAGGGTTACTGGTGGAATTCGACTCCGTAAGGATGCACAGTAATCTGGTACTTGTGGGCAATATACAAAAAAGGTAAAAATTTCAAAATATTCCAAAAGTGCAAAAAATTTCAAAAATTTCCTAAAATTTCAAAATTTTCAAAATTTCAAAAAAATTCTAAATTTGCAAAAAAAATTCAAAATGGTAATATTTTCTAAAAGTTTTCATAAAATTTCAAAATTTTAATATTTAAATATTGATATTGAAAAATAATAAAACAATTATAGCCTACCATTTCGGTCAATACATGGATTTATAAAAAAATAATTATTGGACTTCGTCCCAAGTTAGGTAACACCTATTATCATATTATACATATATAGGGGGGAGCTATGGTTTTAAACTTTTTACCCTGGAGTTAAAAATAATTATCATTATTTCATTCACTATAATGCATGAATCAGAATATATTTTTTTCCTTCACCTCCAACATCGAATTCAAAATAGTTGTTTAGTATTTAGTTCGGAGTTCGGTAATTTTGTTATTACCTTTATTTGTAAAAAAAACCAATAGCCCTCTTTTCTCAAGTAGAATAGTTAGTCTCTTAACAAGTTTGTTCACTGAATGGACTTCTAGCAATAACCACTCAGAAATGTTTTTTGTTAGGTATTTAGCTTACCAGAACCAACTTGAATATTTGGTTGGTCTTGTTTTCAGGTAATACTCTTTGTATAAGGAAGGGCTTGCTCCATGGTTCTCTCTAGATCTGGACATTCAATTGTTGTGCTTTGAATATACACATAGAACATTGCCTCTCCTCCATCTAGTCCCATAGTATGGTTCTGGCATATCTTAAGGTTCAATGAATCGTTGTCGATGCCGATGGTACAAGAAATGAAGGGCCTCTGGCAGTGCCTTTCCATGTATTTTTTCAGATGATTTCAGGCCAGCGATGTGGAAAGTTGCATCAGCTTTACATTGGAATATATTTATAACGTTTGAACTGCATGGCAAGTTGTAAAAGTTAGAAAAATAACACGGTGTTGTTTATCCACTGGAGGCTGCCATTTCTAATTTGATAATCTTAGAAGTGAAGATTTCCAAAAAGGGAGGTTACTCCGTCACCTTCTCTATCAGATAGACATGTGTATTTTCTTGCTCAACTTTAAAGTCCGGACTGAAAAAGGGAATTAAAATGATATAGCATATGTAATTTATTTACAATAAACACATAAAGCACCTTTAATAAGAATCACTAATAGTTTATTGCAAAAATGAGCATTTATTTTAAAGAAAGCCCTTTAAGCTAAAATTGCACCCATGACCATACTTTTGGGTGCAATAGCTTTTTTTTTCAAATTATTTGCCAAAGGCAGATTTTTTTTTATATGTTTTAGTTTTGAGATTGGTCTGTTTAAAAATTTTCATTTCAAGTCAAAGAAATCTCCCCCAACTCCAATATTGTGCATCAAAATTAAGGAATTTTACTGATTTTGAAAATTTGTCTACGGTAAATAGCATATTTTGTGATAGCCTTACAAATTTTCACAAAGTTTTTTTCAAAAATTGTTTTTGGTGATAATTTTCTTTAAACATTATACTTTGAGGAAACAATGTGATTTTTTACTTCTGAGATATGTATTAACAAAAATAAACTTTCAAAATAGGGACGTTTTTAACCATTTTTAAGGATTTTTGCAAGGGTTAAGGGCTTAAATGAAAATCCTCATTATACAACAAAAATGAAAATACATTGTATATAGGAAATATGTATGATATATTTTAAAATACTAGGCATCAAATATTTAGAAAATGTATACTTTTTTTTCTTACTGAAATTAGCTTAGTTACATTTTTTTTATTATTGCATGGTTTTCTGTGAGACAAACACTTTAAAATGAATGGTAGATTCCAGCAATATTTTGTTCTTTTACATTGCCGTAAGATTTCAGTTATTACAGCTGTATAATTCCTTTGATCTTGAAATTTGTGATTGACAGGATTAAAAAGCTGATTACACGTTCAAATCACTATATTTATTATGGGCACTCTACAGTATTCTTATTTGATGTTGTTACATTCAAATTATTTACAAAAGCTTGATAATGCTGGGTTTTTTTCCAGTGATGTAAACACTTAATTGTTCCGTTAACTAGTAAACAACTATGAAATATGATGATTGCAGTGCTATAGGACAAGATATGGACATTTTTACCGGAAATTTGAGAATGGTGCAACCGGATGCTACAACTATTAATCGTGGATACACTGGCATGTGAAAAACAATTCGAAAGGATCAAACATGCTGATTGATTAGTTGATGATTTCTCAGTTTCAAGTGAACAGTATTTTAGCTATATTCTATGATTTTCCGTCGGTTGGATTTGGGAACTGTTCTGATGGTGTAGTATTTTGCATTGTATTATTATTTGAAATAGACAGTCTGCATAGTTTAACAACGCATAGGCCAACATTAACATAATAATAATAATAATAATAATAAATTCTTTATTTATAGAGGGTTGCACAGTTAGTTAATAACTAATCTTCCCTGAGGCCCTCATTGACATATTTAGACATACATTGCAAAGTACACTATATAAAGTTATCCAATACATTGTAATAAGTATACACAAAAAGATTTAGTAAACATTTAATGGTAATTTAAGGTACATCATCATTAAAATGAGACTTTTAACTTTTGTTTTAAATGCATTATGAGAAGAAGCTTGCCGTATCGAAAACGGAAGTTCATTCCATAGCTTTGGTCCAGAGTATGTAAGAGTTTTCTTAAAAGGTTAAGTATTTGCCTTTGGGATTTGTAAATTTTCACTTACAACATTTCGGAGAGAGTAATGATTTCTATCAGATAAGTATTGGATTTTTTTTTAAATATACAGGTGCTTCATTCTTTAGACATTTTGAAACAAGAAGATATTTATGATATTTGATTCTTTGTTCAATACTCATCCATCCCAATTGTTTAAATAGAGGTACAGATGGTGATATGGGATCTTGATCTAATATCAATCTTGCTGTTCTTTTTTTGCAATTTAAGAATGCGATTAAGTCCCTCATTTGAACAATTTCCCCAAACAACACAGCAATAATCAATTAAAGGTAAAATGTAACCTGTATAAAAAAGTTGCCTTGATTCAAGATTTAAATATTTCTTAATTTTTGAAAGAAGGTAGATTGTTGTTGATATTTTAGAACAGATTTGATCAATTTGGTTTTTCCAATTTAGATTTGAGTCAATTTTGATACCAAGTAATTTTTCACAAGCAGAATGTTGTAATTGTTCAGAATTAATAGTCCAGGATAGTTCTTCATTTTGAAATGCAAGTGTTTTGCTTTGTTTCACCTGCCATACATTTAGTTTTATTACAATTTATAAACATATTATTATCCTTGCACCATAATTCAATTCTATTCTAGTGATTAGCCATGAGAACCAGCATTCAAGACTTCCCTTGCCTCAAATTGACTTGAAGTATCATGAAAACGAAAGACCATTGTTTCCAACCTAATGGATAAAAGAACACATTTAAACTAATGTGACAATATTCCGAACTGAATCTCGGATCATTATTCGACGATATCTGAAAGATATTAAAGGAAACGTAATTCAAATTTTAATTATCAAATTGAAAGATAAATAGTCTGTCCTTTCTAAAATCCTCTTATAAATATGTACTATTTCGATGTGCAAGCTTAACTTCAAAACGCTTACATGCTTATATAATTGCAGATTTAAAATTAGATAAGAAGCTTTTAGCCATGATACCTAACTCAATTGATCAGTAAATCTTTATTTCACTCCCACGGGAAATATTTAATTTTTGTTTATCTTTTGACCTTTATTTCCGTTTCAGATGGATTTTCTTATTATGTACTTACATGTACATAATATATACTGACAAAAAAGAAACGCATGCTCAATAGTATATAAGGTTTAGCAAAATGTGGACAAGTCAGGGGTCGTGGTGGTCGTGATCGTATCGTATTTGGATTTACAACTACCTATGCAATCAGTGCCTATCACTACTATAGATGTGAGTTCGAACGCCGTTCATGACGAGGTGTACTCGATACAACATTATATAATAAAATTTGTCAATTACTTGCCACAGGTCGGTGATTTTTTCCACCAATACAACAGACCTCCCAAGATATAACTGAAATACCATAACCCTGAGCAAATTCAACTAGCAATGTGATGTATCAAAAGTATACGTAATTCACAAAAAATGTCGCATAGATTCAGAGCAATGAACTGATCTAAGATGACGACCTGTGATCATTTGCCGAGTCGGTGTTGCAAAATCACTCTTTACAAAATAATTATGCTGCCATAGTTGGTGGTCCGCTCTTAGTTACGTCTTTTCTGCTATATGATTGCATGATGTATTGTTTGTAAGCTTATTCAATTAATGAATATACCTGAAATACCGCTCACTTGACGTTAAACAGCAATCGATTAATGAAAATAATTGAATTTAATATCATAATAATTAAATTAGTTTATTGTATTGAACATATATGAATTGTTGTATTAGTTAACCTTCAAATGTTCACTCAGCAATTCCACGTTTTACATATCAAGTCCATTTTTTATATACAAATTTGTAAACATTAACAATACGACTTCCGTCACGGTCTGTTCGTTTGGTTTATTCTGTAACACCATTATATTCACGTGCAAGTTTTAGCGGGAATGTTGATATAAATATTCTGAAATTTTCCGGTGCGGCATATTGCGTTACACAGTCGAGGAGGAAACATTATTCAACAAGAAGTTTTCATAAATCAAGATAAGTAAACTATTTATATTACTCTTTAATATTCTGCTTGAAACATTTTTTAACAAACTTCAGTTTATTTCAATCAAATATTGCCTTTTTATTTGAAACGGTCTGTGGTTAATCTGCGTGCCAGTTTGTTTAATTTATCACTGATATTTAGTGGGTTTTTTTAAAATTACCTGGTCAAGTACGGGCGATGAAATTTGCTTGATATTTAAACAATATGTACTATTAATTTTACTTTAGCGGGTCGATTGTCGATGTTTATAGATTATGTATGTATGAATATTTACAATTGTTGTGTGAATACCATTGCGTTCATGATATACTTTGTTTAAATACGCATACATGCATTCGATAATTGGATACACATATAAAAAACATACACATGAACATGTATATTATCATGCGGCAAATATTGAACCCAATACGTTAAGCCATTCAGAGCAATTGTATGATGTAGTGAACTTTACAAAGAGCCAATTTTGATTCATTTTTGAGCAAAGTCTTGTAGTTTGATAGAACCATATACTCTTAAAGCTCCATTGTAAGCAATACAGCTTGCATAATGTATCGTGTAATATTACAAATTAATGTAATCTTAACGAATATGAACACAGCATTTATGTTGAATTCTGAAAATTTTTCGTTTTTGTTTTATACATGCCTAGAGCTAGAGGGAGGAGAGTGAGGCCCGTCAATCCAGCGGGTTTAGTGTACATGCAGAGATTACGGGCGCGAGAACATGGAGCAGTTCAACAGGAAGTAATTCGGCCGAGGCGTAACCGTAATCCCAGGAACATACAACCAGTGCAAGCTGATGTACAAGCTAATGTTCAGCCGGAACCTGCTGTTCCACAAGGGCAACACCTACCATTACCTGTTAGACCTCTGGTACAACACATTTTGCCACCAGTGCAACCAGTGCCAACCCAAAATCAAGATGTGCAAGCTGAACAAGTAGTTGCAAATGGTGAGAATCTATTAATTATGCCTTGCACAAATGATACACACACACCAATGTTAATGGCCTTTTCAAATGAATTAGACATGTTTCTACCGCAAACACTAAAAGATAAAATATAGAACTTAGAATACATTGATTTATCTTTGTTATTAAGACACAATTTTAATTTCCCTAATGAAAATCAGAACTGCATTGCTGTTGATAATGGCCGATTAGTACTTCAGTTCGTCAACAAACCTGCAAGAGAGCACATTGAAAACATATATATGTGGACTGATGCTTTATTAAATTATGCTAAGGTTTTAATTACTAAACATCCACTTCTTGCTGGAGATCTTTTTATGTACATGTCCGATCAGCAATTTAGACTAAGAATGTCATTGAATCCGACAAATTCATGGTCACAAATTGATGGTACACTTTGGTTACGTTTTATTGCTAAGGGTACTTCTAGTCTTCAGAACTCGACTCTCTCTAATAATGGAAGTCAGAGACCATGTTATGATTATAACTTTAAAAAAGGTTGTTTTAGGCGTAATTGCATTTACCGTCATAATTGTATGAAATCCGGTGCCATTCATCCTGCTGCTTTGTGCAATCATTTTTTTAAAAAGAATTCCAATGCACAACTAAATGCTCGCAAAAGTACAAATTCATATTTGCAAAATTCTCAAAGGGCAGCAGCTGTAAATTTAAATATAAGACCTCCCTTGCTAGGTAATGGACCTCAAAACAAGCAATATATTTTGTTTTTCAGGTGAGATTCAATGTTTCGAAACTTGGGTGTTCACCAATTAAACTCCATGAGCTTGAAGAATTCCTAAAACTTTACCCTTATAAAACTGCTGCCTATGAATTACTTGATGGTTTTTCAAATGGATTCAAAATTAAATACAGTGGTCCTATATTAGCATTATAAACAAAAAATCTAAAATCTGTCTTTATTAATCCAACTGTTGCATTACAAAAAGTAGAAAATGAAATAAATTTGGGTAGAATTGCTGGACCTTTTCAAAATCGGCCTATTTCTAATTTGAGATGTTCTCCAATAGGTGTTGTTCCTAAGAAGACAGGTGGTTGGAGATTGATAACTCATTTGTCATACCCACCGTCAAACAGTGTAAATGATTATATTGATGAACAGCACACAGCTGTTCACTACTCTTCATTTGATAATGCGGTATCAATTGTTAAAAAAATAGGGAAGGGGGCTTTAATAGGAAAAAAGGATATAAAATCAGCATTTCGACTGTTACCATGTTATCCAGGTGACTTTGACCTTCTTGGATTTAAGATTGGATCTAATTATTACATTGATAAATGCCTTCCAATGGGGTGCTCAATTTCCTGCAAAACCTTTGAACAATTTTCAACATTTATTCATTGGTTAGTTTGTTTTAAAAGTAATTCTAAAAATTTAGATCATTATTTAGACGATTTCTTTTTTGCTGGGAAGCTGGCACAAATAATTGCACAAATTTAATGAATCAATTTGATTGTGTTTGTGAACGTTAGGTGTGCCAATTGCGAATGAAAAAACGGAAGGCCCTACCACAATTTTAGAATATTTAGGTTTAACAATTGATACCCAAAATATGGTTGTAAAAATTCCAGCAGATAAAGTGAAGGAGTTGTTAAATCAAATTAAAACAGTAGCTTCTGCAAAAAAGGTTACATTTAAACAATTACAATCCTTGTGTGGCTTGCTTGCATTTTGCACAAAAGCACTTCCATTTAATGGTAATTTAAGGTACATCATCATTAAAATGAGACTTTTAACTTTTGTTTTAAATGCATTATGAGAAGAAGCTTGCCGTATCGAAAAGGGAAGTTTATTCCATAGCTTTGGTACAGAGTATGTAAGAGTTTTCTTAAAAGGTTCAGTTTTTGCCTTTGGGATTTGTAAATTTTCACTTACAACATTTCGGAGAGAGTAATGATTGCTATCAGATAAGTATTGGATTTTATTTTTTAAATATACAGGTGCTTCATTCTTTAGACATTTTTGAAACAAGAAGATAATTATGATATTTGATTCTTTGTTCAATACTCATCCATCCCAGTTGTTTAAATAGAGGTGCAGATGGTGATATGGGATCTTGATCTAATATCAATCTTGCTGTTCTTTTTTGCAATTTAAGAATGCGATTAAGTCACTCATTTGAACAATTTCCCCAAACAACACAGCAATAATCAATCAAAGGCAAAATGTAACCTGTATAAAAAAGTTGCCTTGATTCAAGATTTAAATATTTCTTAATTTTTGAAAGAAGGTAGATTGTTGTTGATATTTTAGAACAGATTTGATCAATTTTGTTTTTTTCAATTTAGATTTTGAGTTAATTTTGATGCCAAGTAATTTTTCACAAGCAGAATGTTGTAATTGTTCAGAATTAATAGTCAATGATAGTTCTTCAGTTTGAAATGCAAGTGTTTTGCTTTGTTCCAACAATCATACATTTAGTTTTATTACAATTTATAAACATATTATTATCGTTGCACCATAATTCAATTCTATTCAAGTGATTAGCCATGAGAACCAGCATTCAAGACTTCCCTTGCCTCAAATTGACTTGAAGTATCATGAAAATGAAAGACCAATGTTTACAACCTAATGGATAAAAGAACACATTTAAACTAATGTGACAATATTCCGAACTGAATCTCGGATCATTATTCGACGATATCTGAAAGATATTAAAGGAAACGTAATTAAAATTTTAATTATCAAATTGAAAGATAAATAGTCTGTCATTTCTAAAATCCTCTTATAAATATGTACTATTTCGATGTGCAAGCTTAACTTCAAAACGCTTACATGCTTATATAATTGCAGATTTAAAATTAGATAAGAAGCTTTTAGCCATGATACCTAACTCAATTGATCAGTAAATCTTTATTTCACTCCCACGGGAAATATTTAATTTTTTTTTATCTTTTGACCTTTATTTCCGTTTCAGATGGATTTTCTTATTATGTACTTACATGTACATAATATATACTGACAAAAAAGAAACGCATGCTCAATTGTATATAAGGTTTAGCAAAATGTGGACAAGTCAGGGGTCGTGGTGGTCGTGATCGTATCGTAGGTGTACTCGATACAACATTATGTCATACAATTTGTCAGTTACTTGCCACAGGTCGGTGATTTTTTCCACCAATACAACAGACCTCCCAAGATATAACTGAAATACCATAACCCTGAACAAATTCAACTAGCAATGTGATGTATCAAAAGTATACGTAATTCACAAAAAAATGTCGCATAGATTCAGAGCAATGAACTGATCTAAGATGACGACCTGTGATCATTTGCCGAGTCCGGTGTTGCAAAATCACTCTTTACAAAATAATTATGCTCATATAGTTGGTGGTCCGCTCTTAGTGACGTCTTTTCTGTTATATGATTGCATGATGTATTGTTTGTAAAGTTATTCAATAAATGAATATACCTGAAATACCGCTCACTTGACGTTAAAAAGCAATCGATCAATCAAAATAAGCGACAAAAAAAAAAAAAAAAACAGCTATCGTACAACATATACAAGTTACTGTATATTATATTATATAATAAGATATTTTTCTGACAGGAGGTTACCTCTCCGTGTCTAATAACGAATGCATTATTTCCTTTGATCTAATACCTCTCCGTGTCTAATTATGAATGCATTATTTCCTTTGATCTAATTATGGTTCATATACCAAAATGTAAGCAACAGCAAATAATTATGAAATAATACACGCAGATACGAGATATTGCACACTTTAAGTATGGACTGTAGTATTATTACTCTCAGAGAGTGCGTTCAAATGTTTAACCGTTCAACTAGGAAAACCGCGGTATAAATATTACAAAGCGTTCCGTATCCAGTATAAACTTTATGTGATTATAGTTTGTCTTGTTGCTTCTCTCATTATTTATGCAAGTTTAAATAATGTACTTCATTTTGTAGGCTGGCAATCCAGATGTTGTTCCTTGATGCTGCAAACAAACAAAATATATACAGGACATTGACTGATGGTTGTACAAAACAAAACAAGATACCGGGAAAACATAATAATGTTGCTATGTCTGCTATGCGAAAAAAAAAAAATATTCCTCGCTTATCTCAAGATCTACTTGTCTTGACAAAAATATACGTCAGTTGTCTTTAAAGCCATATAAAACCCGTTTAAGGAAAATTAAATGGATCTATATCATACATTACAATCAAATAAACCTGATGAAGATATATTCCAAAGACCAATTTGTCTGGCGCAATTTCTAATCATTTTTTTTTGTTATTATTAAATGATACCAACTCAAGAAAAAAATAATACCGCGAAACATAAGCTCATCTGTGAAATTAATTTTTTTTTAAGATTATATTCAAAGTTGACATTTCCTCTAATGAATATGTCTAATTCATCGATTAATTCCCAGGCGATTCTAGTTACTTCAGTATCTGTCCGTCGGTTTAGCTTCCAATATTTTTTGTATAAATATTTTTTTTTCCAATATGCTGAAATGTATGGAAACAAAATGTCGTCAGTGCTTATCATGGACAACTCTTGATATCATTTGACTTAGGCTTATTCTACAAAATAAATAAAATATCCACTTTATGGACCTGTTGTAAAATTAATAGATTAAATGCAAGGACTTTGCTATGCTATAATTTATCATAGGGCCGCCATGATCGTATGGTAGTTGGATTTACAGCTACTTCAGCTTATGACTACTAAAGTTATGAGTTCAAATCAAAGCCCGCTCATGGTGAGGTGTACTCGATACAACATTATGTGATAAAATTAGTCAGTGACATGTGACAGTGATTTTCTCCAGTTTCCTCCATCCATAAAACTGACCACCACTATATAACTGAACTATTGTTGACCAGATAATACACATTTTACTCAAAGTTAATTCTTTAGATAAAAGAATGCAGTTACAAATATTACAGTTGATACTATGTTAAGATTTACATTTATTTGCTTTAGGTTCTTTTTTGATTTGATCTCTTTCTACGATTTTTCGATAAGATTTTTGGAACCGTTCCGACAGTGTTTTTGTATAATAAAAAAAATAAATTGTACATCTTGTATGCCAGCTGTTCATATTAATTGATTGATTACTGCTTAACGTCGAGGGTGGAATATACCTGTTGTATTATGAACAAGTTTACAAACAATACATATGCAGGGGCGGATCCAGGAGGGGGGGGGGGGGGCGCACCCGCCGCGCGCCCCCCCTAAAATTGGAAAAAATAAGATTTTTTGGCGTAAAATCGTGATTTTTCACTCGAAATACCCCAAAAATATTCGCGCCTCCCTCCGCAATTGGAAAAGATATGATTTTTTGGCGTAAAATCGTGATTTTTCACACGAAATACACCAAAAATGTCCGCGCCTACCTCCGCTCGACGCAATTGTTTTAAGCGCGCCCCGCCCCCCCCCCCCCCCCAACTTGAAATCCTGGATCCGCCCCTGCATATGTATCCATGTAGGCAACACTATGTCACTGGGATGGTGATATAGACGACCTACCAACAAATTTTCAGTAGCTGATGTTGGTTTGGCATTTATGAGCTGGTAGTATTTCATATTCGTCGTTCCTTTTGGAGGGGATCGTTCCTCACAGTGTAGAAAATAGATCGGTAACTTTTGTAATAATGGACCAATTTTGTTTAATTACTTGTCAGAGTTCGTATATATCGTATATTAATATACATCTAGCAAAAAATGCTGATTTGAAAACTGGAATTTTAAATGTGTTTTTTTCTAGACATTTATAGAAGTCGGAATATATCTGATAATAATCTGACGGAATATCCATAATCGATGATGGATAAATCGGAATCGAATGCAAAAGAGAAAACATTGGTTCTACAAACTATAACATATCATGATATATAGTTATTAATTCTATTGTATTTCTTATTTGGTTTTTGCCTTTGTCTTATCTCTCGTCGACATGGCCATACATTGTTCTGACCTCGCAATCATTATCATAATTATAGCATGACTTTTGGCTGAATACGTGCATTAAACGCATCAGCATTCCTTTATAGAGAAAACAACGAGGATATTATCAATGATTTACAATTAATCGTATCAAATAATTCATTATTTAATCTTCAAACAGATAATTTACAGTGTCTGTAGAATTGTCATATAATCAATGGAATGTTTGCGAAACGATGGAAAATAATGGCGATCGGTACATTGTAATAAAGTAAGAGTTTGAAGAAAGAAAAGGATAATAAGATTCCGTACATCGAAGAAGGAGCAAAACAAAAAGGAAAACGGACAATTACGATCTACAAAACACCACACTGAAAACTGAAGATCGAGCAACACGAACCCCGCTAAATCCCAGATGAAGTGTTCCACTAGTGGCACATGTCGTAAGTACAGGATATTTACTAGCTTAATTCTTATTGCGTGTAATATATTTGCCTTTGATAGCACTTCCGAAGAAACTCAGGATACACATATGATCTTGTATCCACGCTGCATTGGTGAACAAACTCCAACGTGATATCTGGTTATTGAGCAAGACCAATGTGATGCACAACCCTCAGTCACAGGAGGTTTGGCGCCTTAAAATCTGATTCAATCCACCATTTCTTTAGAAATGCCTGTACCAAGTCAGGGTCATTACGGTTTTCACAGTTTTCCGGTTGTTGACTGATTTTGTCTGTTTATATAATTATGAGGTTTTACTTTCCCTTTGTAAGATTGTTCGGAGTTCGGTAATTTTGTTATTACCCTTATTCACAAGTTTTTAAGGAGTGATCTCAAATGGCAGGATGGAATGCAAAATTTGAAACTCCATTTCTCCCATTTAACTACTCATTCTAAGAACACGTGTTCTTTTTTTAGTAGAGATGAATCTGTAGATTGTTTTTTATCGTTTTTTTATATCTGTATCTGTATCGCTGTTTGAGATCCAATTATCAATAGGGGAGCTGATATATCATTAACTGGTTGAGCCTAGCCACTTGTTTGTACATGTACCAATCCAGAGCGTGGATTTCCAACGCCATTTCTCGTAATCTTTTTGTGTTCAATCATTTGTTGTGTGTGGTGGCTGTTGGGTTTATTGATATTGGTGGAATTGGTGACCATTATTGCATAAACCTTTGTTTAATAAGCTCCCAAAGGGAGTGTTAATGGTAGAAGTATGAACATACTAATGCACTTCAAAATGTTCAACAACATGGCTGCCAACCGGAAATAAATTAAAAGACAAATCACGTGACCTAAACTATCTCCAATATAAACAATCATCAAATTTTATGTAAATGTATCATTTCATATCATAGTATTGCTATGCGTAGTTCAAATTTTTTTTTTATCCCGGGTGTAAATGGTTTAGCTGGGGTGGGGTGCTATTTACACCCGGGTAACTAACCAATCAGATTGCAAGATTATTGCTTCATAAGAAATAAAGAATAATACACCTCTAGTCGATTTTTTTTCAAATAAAAATGAAACAATGAAACGGAAAATCCCAAACTCAAAGCGAATAACACCGAATCTTTAATCATTTGCCACTGCGAATTCTCATTCATTGTGATCGTCTGCTGCAAGAAATCCAAAGTTTTCAGCTGTAGAGTTTTAGGTAGTGTTATTTTTAACCTTGATATTTTGTAAACAGGAAGAAAAATTACTGTTCATAGGGAGCGCTTCAGGTTGCACCTGCCTCATATTAACAATATATTATTTGTAAACGCGTGATCAACATGAATATATCTCCCATACTACTCACTTGACGTTAAGCAATTAACTAAAACGTTTTATTATCAAGCACGTCTCGTACATCTGTATCCGGTAAATAATGGTTTCATGACATGATCACAGTCACTTGGCATGCATCTGAAGTTTAGTTTGGCATATGTTGTTATTTACGTTGTCGCTCTTCAGAAAACATAAATAATGATTCCTATGTCTATCCGAGGATGAATAAATTATTTGATATAATTAATTTCAATTGTAATGTCTTCTGCAGTGTCATTAAACATGGGAAATAAACTTAGACAAAAATATAACCCAACCCGAATAATCGTGGGCATGGCAATCTTGGATTCATTGATTGTTAATATTAATGATCAGAACAAGCATTACAATTAAATCACGCATATTATAATGTAAGCAAAATTCGGCTTTATCGACCACTCCTAACATACTGCCCATTAGAAGTTATTTTTTAACATGCAAGGAGAGTGTCATCTTCAAACACGAGGCGTCCAATTCATCGAACGAATGAGTAGTACATTTGTTTTTGTAGGATCCACACGATCAGGAGACTCCAATTTTTTTTATAAGTAACCTCTGTTTGCAACCGCATTCAACGAATAGGCCCACAATGCTATGTCCTAGACGTTAACCTAAATGAGGCGACACCTTTGGGTGTGTTGGAACCGGTGTGACAATTCTTAATGTTTTTTTTCCAAAATGCTGTTTTTATCAACACCAAATAATATTGTTTGGAAACCGTAGTTTTCAACCGAATATTGGATTTCCAAAGAGCACATATTATCCTCTCTTTTTTTCAAACTTATTCCAATATCCGTACAAGGGCTATTGCAGAAAAAATGAAATTAACCAAATCTTATATTTCAGCATCGGAGATATGGATTGCATCTCATTCTCAGATAATCCGCATGTTGTGTTTTTCTGAATCGCAACGTTGTGAGTTCGAATCCCGCTCATGGCCAGGTGTATTCGATACAACATTATATGATCAAGTTTGTCAGTGACTTGCAGCAGATCGATAGTTTTCTCCGGTTTCCTCCACCAATAAAGCTGACTGTCACGATTTTACTGAAATATTGTTGAAAGTGGCGTTAAACCCCTAACCCAGACCCAACCCGCTACTCTATCAAATCCTGCTCAAAATTTGCCTATTTCACAATCCAATATCTTATAATGTTTATAAAAGTACAAAATACCATTCAACTTATTGCCATTTACAAATTTTAACATTAACTTTTGACGAAATAGCATCTGCTGACACTGTACAAAGTTATCCTTTGCTGAATCAAGGCCGTAGCTAGGGTCTCATTTCTAGTGAGGCAATGGGTTTGGGGACCAGTCCCCAGAAGGTCCAAGGGGCATAGCCCCCTCTAAGATTCGGCTTTATTTGAGGGTATTTTGGCTATGTAAATGATCGTACACATGTAATTAAAGTGGTTGTATTATTAGTCAAAATTACCATCCAACTGACATATGGTATTCATGGCTTTAAAAAGAAGGAAGTCATGTAGTGGTTATGTGTTCAATGAAAAAAGCAAATCGAAATAAATTAAACACTATAGTACGACAATGTGCGATGCATGTAGTAGGTATGATTTGAAGATATGAATTGTCATTCAAACTGCTGTATTACAATTTTCTTGTGTCCCGTTTCGTCAAATCGTCTTAGAATGTTTTCTTTGCTCACATTCATATGTCTGTGAACAAGGAGCATGGCCAAACCGCACAACCATTCTTCGCCGAGTGTAGCTCTTTCCAACGTTTTGAGTTTTTGAGATGATAATGATCTTTAATAGCAAACACTAGTTACGGGGAGTGTCAACAGAATAATGAAGATTGCCTAATATTGGTGTAAAAGTCTTCACGCGCATAACTCGAGAGATTGCTGGAGAGATAGGGATATTTTCAAACCCATCATAGAATTTCATTGTCCATCTGGTTATCTAGCAAAATAGCTAAATCAGACAAATCTGCCCGAAAGACAGTCGACAACTCATTCACCAAGTTATCGAACTTGCTGTGCATCAGATACTGACCTAATAGTATTTGCCGCTGATCACCAGGAAATGTGAGCTCTAGTTCATTGCTAAGGTGGTCAAGAAAGGCAAAGTACATTGTTGTTCGCCATATTTGTTCGGAAGACATTTGGGTTATCTCCGTGAACGTGTCTACCTACCATTGTCCTTGGTTGAACCACAACTTCCATTATATCTGCAATAATTTGCGCTATATCGAAAAGTTCTGCACATTTCTCGTATTGGAGGCGTTCTCAAATGCAACAACCATATCGCAATTTGTCCTTTGAAGGAAAAGTGTTAAGGGTTTCAAAAATGACAGAACATACTGGGCTACCACGATTGCAATTATGAACTTGGGGTCCTCTAACAATTCTCCTGAGCGATTCATAGATTTTGAGTTGTTTGCAATGATTGCTGAAGGAGAATCAAAACGTGTTTCACTAAGCGGTTTACCCTTCTTACTTGCTGCCTGTTGCAATAGCTGCCCACTTACATCTTCCTCCTCTGCAGCTTCCAAAATCTGCTCACGAAGGTCCGAATCATTCCCCATTTCACCCTTAAACATATTTTCTTCTATTGGCCAAGGCGCAGACAAATCAGGTTAATTGAACCACGTTGTCTATTATGTTCCTGATTGGGTTCACAGACTTACAGGTATGTGTCACAACTACGTTTAGATTGTGTGGGTCGACAGTAGACGTATTGGGGCAAAATCAACATAAAAGGATACGCAAGACACCTTTGTAAATCATTTATTTCTTAAAAACAAATGACGGAATTTTTGGTGAGGCAATTGTCTCACTTGCCGCAATGGCAGTTACGGCCTTAGTTGAATCCTATCTCTTCATTAAATTTTCAACTTCAAAGTATAAAAAACTGGTATCACTGCATGAAACATTATCTTTTGTTTGCCTTTTCAATTCACCAAAAGCCGATCGGAAGTTCATCTGTAACTGAAGTTCATATTTCATCAGCTTTTGATGAAAAAAAGATGATCTTCCATCTTTTAAATATTCAAAAAGATAACAAAATACAGCCTTTCTCCTTATGTCAGAACAAAAAGGTCTTCTTCCATCTTTCATGATTAACAAAAGTTTACCGTAAGATAACATTTCACCTTTTGTCAATGTTAACAGACCATCTTCCATCTTTGATGAAATACAAAATTTAACAGTAAGATAATCTTCATCCTTTTGTTAATTTGAAGATGCCATGTTCACCTTTGATGATATGTAAAAGTTTTCTGTAAGGTTACCTTTCACCAATTAAAAAAGGCCAACTTCCACCTTTCATGAAATTTGAAACTTAATCGTTCACCTCTGGTAAACACAACAAGCTCATATGTGCAAACTAGATCCCCAGTGAATATTAGCTTCCACCTCGCTTAGCTAGTTTCTTAAGGAGAGGTGGGCCGTTTAGCACTATTGATCACAGGCGCTCGTGGCACAGACCACCCCCCTTTTTCTAACTTTCTGTTTACAAATTTATTTTCAATAAAATTTCTTTATTTCTTTATTATTTCATCTCTTTTTCCTTATTTTAACTTGTTCGTTTCAATATTCATACACTATTATGTCAACATCAAATTACATGTGTCGACCCTAAATAGATACTAAAAAATAAAGAAATTTTATTGAAAATAAATTTGTAAACAGAAAGTTAGAAAAAGGGGGGTGGTCCGTGCCACGAGCGCCTGTGCTATTGATCATATATAATGACCGAAACGTGTATTCTTGGACTTTCAGCTGTTTAACAAGGGCATCAAAATAAGTTGATGGACTTAAAATAAAAACCATATCACCACCCCACCTTTCCCCTTGGTACGGATCGCCGCGTTTTCATTACCGCTGAGCTTAGTTGTTCGAATTCCGTGTGATCTAAAGACCCTCCGATGCTATTTCGGGGTAGTTATCCTTTCAACATGACGTCGATTTTTGCTTTAAAGTGTACATGAATAATCCCCCGAATTTGTTTTACCTCGATTTATCGTTATGTGACCTTACAAAAAAGTACAGTATAGTTTCTTCTTTCCGCATAAAGTTAGAAACCGAACTTATCCATAAAGGGGGAGAGTGTCTCATATTTTTTTTCATTTATGTTATTTATTCATTTTAGGCCTATTTCTTTTTTTATTTTTTTAGAGTCGACAAATATATGCTTTCTTTTTAAGCCTGAGGCGATGTAATCCGAGATCCACATCTACAAATTCGGATTTTTTTTCTAAAGAAGAGTTATGGTTCGTGAAACGATAGGCGGCAGCGCGTCCCGCGTGAAGAATCCCGCCACTGCTATGAAAGACAAACAAATGGATGCAATCGATAAAGCTTCATGAGCTTGCCAAGAAATTCACGACGGTTCTACGACAGATGAATTAGTTAAGATTTTATTAAATCTGACGTTTCATTCCGCAGTTACATCTGCAATTGAAAGGTTTGTATTTCTAACATACATTATTGCGAGTACACTGCAAATGCAAACAACGACCCCCCCCCCCTTTTCAAAAACACGGAAAAAAACATCGAAAATACCCACAAGACAGATAAATATATGCAAAAACTCCCTCGCGAAAAGCATGTTGAAGTTAAATATTCTCCCGGGTCCATTTATTTCGCTGTCGATGATTGATAGATTATTCCTTTCCAGTACCATACAGAATACAGATACAGATATTGTTATTATAAGCTGCAGTTTCATTGGGGGCATTGCATCCACATGATACTGGAATGTAACCCAATTCTCAAATACTGTTTCAGAAAGAACATACATGAAATCAATGATTTAAAGAAAGCTTGTTTACATATCTAATATGGATAAGGGTTTGCTACATGTGCTTAAAACAGAAACGGGGGGAGGGGGGGGGGTACATTTGTAAGTTACTTAGGCAGCAACCATTTACGGTCCAATCATGGGTTATCGTGGGACATTAGTTTTCGTGAAGTGCGTTGTTTTTCAATGGAAATTATGACGTCATATCGACCCTATACAGGTTGGAAACAAGTCACCAAACCAGGGACTACCCCTCAAATTAGGGATACAAATATCCCCCAAATGAGGGGTTGTCAGCTTTAGAATGAATTAAAGGCATTAAAATCATGTCAAGTTTACTGCAAATAAGGGTAATAACAAAATTACCGAACTCTGAACAATCTTCCAAAGGGAAAGTTAAAACTCACAAGTATGTAAACAGACAAAATCAGTCAACAACCGGAAAACCGTAATGACCCTGACTTGGTACAGGCATTTCTAAAGAAATGGTGGGTTGAATCGGATTTTAAGGTGTCAAACCTCCCGCTTTCATTACGGTTCAAAGGTTCCGGCTGTCACTATAACAGTATTTATAACAATACTGGAACAAAATATGTAAAATAGTTGTCAAAGTAGTATTATATTCAGTGATGAAGGTGGAACATCTATCGTGAACCATCTCCATCAACAACCCCGAGTCACCTGAAGTGATTAAAACTACAAGAGTAAAACCTACCCAGACCATACATGTATTTCAGAAAAAATACTCGTCTGGTCTGGACCATTCGTGTACAGTTCAAATACATATCCGGTCTGGAACATATACATTTGCAGAGCTCCAGATAAGCTGCGTATTTGCGTTTTTTACGCTATGAAAACGAGTAAAACGCATGTATTATCAGATCAGAGTGTACACATTACGCATGCATATTGCTGTGTAAGCAAACTTTCCAAATTCGGAGCGTACTTGTAATTACTTCACTTTATACTTTTCGAAGGAGAGAACGTATACATCCGAGGGGTACCGATTGCTTGCCTTTCTAAGTATCGATGTTAAAAGAGATCTGATTGGATGCTTATGATAAATCATCCAATCGCGGTCAATATTACAAATACAAATAAATGCGGTTTACGTAATAAGTAAGAACTAAAACGAAAGTAAATTTAAGATAAGAAAAATTTGGGAACACGTTGTTCGTTGAAAATGAGCAAGAACATGAATAAGCGCGCTACTAAGCGCTCCGGAAAATTATATACTTAAGTTCCTGACAGTTTCATCTGTGTCTAGTGACAGCATAGTTAAAGGAATCATTGATGACATTATCAACACGGCTGTGAAAACTGCCGAAGTCGACGAGCAAAAAACAAAATATTTACAACATTTTATTAATAAACATGACACAATCGTGTCAAATTAAACAGAGATATACATTTCACTTGCATCCTGCGTTTATTGAATAACACTTGTGTCAAACATAATTTTAAAAGAGTACATGTCAGCAATCTTTTCTGAAGTAGAGAGTACAACAGTGCAAAGGAAATATGCAAATATCCATCATTTTCAAAAGTAGGGGTTAATTACCCTTTGGACTTGAAAATTATCGGGAGCTCTGCATTTGTATATTGCTTGAAAGGTATCATTGAGTTATATTTTCATCCAATTTATTATTAGTGTAAAACAGGTTGGTCATAAAAAGGCATATAATAGGTCATTTGGTATATAACATGCCAAAGTACCTATAATTTTGCAATGTAATTTTTTTTTAATTTTGTTTTTGTAGTTTTTTATTCAAATGTGCACTTATTTACATGTATGTAAAAAAAAGTAGCAGTTTTTGCCAAGGAACTTGTTATGTAGCAAAACTGTTCAGAGTGTCATAGCCTCTCTTTAGTATAGCAAAATAGAATAATTTTTTTTTATCAAATTACAGTCCATTCTTGTTATGTCGAACCCATAGGGACAAGACAGTTTATTTTGCTAAAGTCAAAATGAACTGTCTTGTTCCTATGGGTTTGACATAACAATAATGGACTGTAATAATCAGATACATGTATCAGGAGTAAATCTGTATACTGTAAATTCAGAAATTTATGCATGCATTTATTATTGCAAATCACTGACAAGCGCCCAGAATGTGAGTTTTAATTAATGCGATTTCATTTTATGTTCTAATAGAACATTGCTTACAAAGATACATTTATAATTCAACAACATTTGCTGAGAGATGATCAGACAAATCTTAATATTTGTACATACAGAGTATTTAAAGGACGATGATATTATTGCATCTGCGATTGTTCTTTGTCTTGCATCTGCAGGTTTCATATTTACATTCCAGGCAATTATTTTTTTCTATTGAATAGTATATATTTGAATTGATATATGTTCGTTATATCCGGAGAGCATTCTATGCAGCCAACTATTAGAATAATTTATTTACAAATGTCGCTGGTGACACAATTTTTCGTAACGTAGAGTAATAAAAAGTGTGATTTGTTTTCTAACAATTATTATTCTTTAATTTCTTTCATGCAGTATATCACTTAATAAACGTCAGAGAAAACCGATGGCACAATAACAAATGGACAATCCAGAGACACTGGCAACATTGGGTAGCACAAGACACAGAACACCAAAAAATAAAACAAAGATTAAAAAAACCCTCTGTGGTGAGCACAGGCACTGGCGAAGAGTAAGCAGTTCTTGTTCCCGACTTACCTACTTATCAATCTGATATTTTAAAATGTTTATAAAAGTTCAACATACCATTCAACGTATTGCATTTAATATTAATATTGGGAGAAAGACCACCTGTTGATATTCTACAAAGTTATCCTCTGTTGAATCCTATCTCATTTATAATTCAACAACATTTGCTGAAAGATGATCCGACACATTTTAATAATAGTAGTACTCAGCCATATACAAAGTATATACCAAGGACGGTGAAATAATTACATTTGTGGCTCTCCTTTGTGTTGCATCTGCAGGTTTCATATTTACATTCCAATCAATTATTTTTGTTCTAGAGAATATGATGTATTTGTGTAGATGTTCCTAATATCTGGCGAATATTCTACACATCCAACTATTAGAATGGTTTATTTCAAAATCTGGCTGGCAAATCGTAATTCAAAGAATGAATTTATATAATAAAAAGTATAACTTGCGTTCTTACAATTATTATTCTATAACTTTAGTTTTTCATGCAGTATATCACTTAATAAACGTGAGAGAAAACCGAAGGGGCAATCACAAATGGACAATACAGAGACACTGACACCATTTGGGTAGCACAAGATACAAAACATAACAAGAATTCCAACAAAAACCTGGCAGTGAACCCAGGTACTCTCACAATGTAAGCAGTTCCTCGTTTCCGACTTGCCTACTTTTCAATCTTAAAATTTTCATAAAACTACCAAATACCATTCAACTTATTGCCATTTAAAAATTTTAACATTAACTTTAATGAAATACCACCAGCTGATATTCTACAAAGTTCTGCTTTGTTACATCATATCTCTTCATTTAATTTTGAACTTCAAAGAATAAAAAAACTGCTATCAGTACATTTCTAATACAACAACATTTGCTGAAACATGATACGACATATTTTAATAATAGTAATCAGCCATATACAAAGAGTATTCCAAGGACGGTGATATAATTACATCTGCGACTGTCCTTTGTCTTACATTTGTGTTGCATCTGCAGGTTTCATATTTACATTCCATGCAATTCTATAGAATATGATTTATTTGACTGTGTCGATGTTTGTAATACCCGGAGAACATTCTACGAATATAGCTGCACTAGAGTTTGATATCAATTTGTGAAGATGCGTACAACGTTAAACATGTCTTTCTATAGCCCAGGGTTCCCGTTAGACGAGAGACGACAATTTTGGATATATTTCCGAAAATGAGATCATAACTGTAAATAATTTTCCTTAATTTGTAAGAAAAATAATTTGTCAAATAAAATATAAGATATTAAACTGTACACTGTATAAACAATAGTAGAATAATTGTATAATGAACGTCATCGAGGACCAGGCACAATCTTGGTCATATATCATTGTTCTCTATAATTATTTTCCCTCATGGGCAATCCGCCATGACATCAACATTTTCCAATTTATTCAAGATGTCCTCTATAATTTTATTAATTCTAATCTCCCGTGGGAATGTTTATATTTCCCACGTTTTCATTATTTCATTTATGTTTTGACGTGATGGATAAATAACACGTCTCTTGGGGGACTGATCAATTTTACAAGATAAAATCCTAAGGAAAATGATTGAACAACATAAAACAAAATAGTCCCTGTGTTTGTAGATGAATTAGACATTGAACATTAATTTTATGCACAGTTCTAGAAATAAAAATGCATCTTATTCTCAGTCTTGATTGATCGATGATTGTTAAACATTAGGACGAGAACAAGTTAATAAACAATGAATTATATAGTTAAGACAGTGGAGCTAGGATTGTGGGAGAAAAGACTATGGTGCTAGGATTATGACGAAAATATAGATTCCCACGGGAAAAAGTGAATATAATGAAAAAGGCCGGGCCATTTGCATATGAACGTGTCACTAACATGCACAACGAACACAATATTCCTCATTAGACATGATAGAAACAGGTAAGGCTATATTTTATGTATAAGAATCGTGACATTCTACATACGTAAGACATTCATTATCGTCTGTCCGGTCATACTGTCTTAAGGGCGCTTTTTTTCTTTGATTCGTTCTGTATATCTAGCGTACTCCTCTTTAGACTTAGCATCCCCAATGGGGAAGCGAGGGTATATTACATGCTAGGGCTTCCCTCAAGTGAGTATCTTTTAGAATCTTTTATAATTTCTACACTTACTTCCTTCTGTCTTCCACTTTGAGCATCCATATATTATTGCAGAATGAAATGTCGTACTGCTTGCTATTCAATTCTATTTATAACCTGATAAATTTGAATATGCTATGCTCAAATTGGTTTTTGTGGCTTGTGTCAAGAATTTATTAATTATCGAAATGTACAGACATATTAGATGTTAACTCGGTTATTACTTGTATTTAGAATCCTAGTCAAATAAGAGGCGATGAATACTCTCGATTATAACAAGAGTATAAAGATACCAAAGTGGTAATCATATGTAAACCGAAGAAGGAGAGACAACACAATGGCCAAAAGAAATGGGACAAACAACACTACGCAGAAAATTAGAGATCGAGCAACACGATCCCCGCTAAAAACAGGGGGTGAACGCAGGTGCTTCGGAAAGGTAAACACTTCCTGCCCCACTAGTGGCACAATGCTATGTGAAGTACTTTATTTACATTTGTATCCTAGTTGTGATAATATTAATAATAATAATTAACTGCATGAAATTCAATGTTGTTGGTAAAACTCCTTGTTAAATTGCAACTACCTATAGGGAGCGGGTAATTTTAACACGTCTGTCAAGTTATAACAGGGTGACTTATAATTATATTTTAAATGAAGAACAACGACAACAATGTCCATGTAATACCGTTAAGCAGAACGTGTCTTTGTTGACTGTATGTAAAGGGGTGAGTTGTACATGTCATTATTTAGTGTTTGACTTGATCAAAGTAACTATCTTAGATTAATACAACGAACGGTTGTGTTTGTCTCCCTGTGTCATTGTTTTTGCGGTATGCTAGAATGTTACTTTTCACAAAGACAATTTCATTGACAAATCAAAAACTCAATATAACGTTATACACATGCAAGCTGTACTAGAACAATACAAAGATTAGTTGAAAATGACAGGACGTTTACCGGAGTTGACAATATGAGTAGCACGATGGGTCTATATTAAGAAATGACAACTACTTACCCTTTGCGAGCACATTTGTTAATTACCGGTGTTTCTGTTTTGATGGGGTCTGTGTTCCTTATTCTTTTAGTTTTCTATTGCTTTCTTTGTTGGTCTGTGTTCTCTGTCTTGCGCGCAATGTTGCCCTTGTCTCTTGATTATTGTCAATTCGGTTTTCTCTAACGGTGATATAATAAACACTGATAGTATAGCTACATTTGTATAAGTATTGCTCGATGTTCTGTAAAAGTACAGGTGTATAAATAATTTATTTTGTAAGAAAATATGTTTACTTAATCAACAGTACAGTTTACTATAAAAGTGGAGAGCTTCCTGTATGATCATTATATGCTGTTTGCTGAATATAGGATACTTTGACTGATTAAATCTATCTAATATAGATTTTGTTTTTAAACGTAGTTCTAAGTTTCCCAAAGGGAACTTTCTTTTGAAGTTAATTAATTTTTCTCTAGTCTAATTCTTCAAATATTGTTTTAATGGCACCTGATACTGCCACAGAGACGTAAACAGTTTGGCAGATATAACTTTATTTGTCTAATATCGGATATGTAAGTCCAACAAAGCCCGAGGGTCAATCAGCGAACAGAACAAGAATAACATATCCATAGCTCTCACATTCGATACTTAGCCATGAGCTGCAACGAATAGAAAACGTGCTTAACTAGGAATAAGGTATCGATAACGTTCATATTCGATACTTGGCTATAGGTCACGGCGAATAGAGCAAATGATTATCTAGGAATGAGATATCCATGACTCTCACATTCGATACATAGCCATGGGTCGCATCCAATAGAGCAAATTCTTATCTAGGAATAACATATACATAGCTCTCAAATTCGATCATTAGCCATGGACCACAGCAAGTGTTTATCTGGAAATATATATCAATAGCTTTCATATTCGATACTAAAAAATGTATATATCCCAGGTGTATTACCTGATGTTACACTAGATGATTACCTGATGACAAATTTCGTAGTAAGTGATGTTTTTGAAAATAACGCTTTGTATATATATATCCATATTTTTGTTGGATATTCAGATATCCAGAGGGGAGTATTGGGAAAGTTGTGGTCCTTTTAACCGGGTTAACCACATTTTGCATGTCTATTGCCATCCAGGGTATGGAAGGTTTGGTGAAATTTGTTAACGATTACTGTTTAAACTTTCTTTTGAATAAAAGAATTGGTGATACTGATTATGTCTGGTTCAATCCCCATTTTCACATTGTTTTTTTTATTATTCATTATACGAGGGCTGTCCGTAAAGTTCGTGGACAGGTCCCAATTTTCCTAAAAAACAACGTGTTTTTCAAATTTTTTAGTGATACCTGTATTCCTTAATTAAATGCGATGTTAGATATAAAAAATCTGTATCAGATTTTAATTTCCTAACTTAATTAAATCGATTTTGTAATGTCTGCCATAGGGCACCTGGAACACAGTATAAATTACGTGTAACTTCTATGTAGTTACTTGTGGTTGGCCATGATTTGTTTTCATTTTATCGCGCAAATTTGAATGAAACTTGTACTGTGACGTTGATAGTGCTCTCGACGTCACATCTGTAAAATGTGAATCGGAAGTACTCTCAGATGGCTGCGGAGTCCAGTTTTCAAACCTTGAAGATGAAACCTTCTTCATCGGAAAAAACTACGTTTTCAATTAAGGTGGAGCAGAGGGACGTTATAAAATTTTGTGTCGACATAGGAAAAACGCCAACTGAAACGCACAAATTCATCAAACAGTCAGTAACACATTCCAATGTTAGTCGCTCGTTAGTGTTTAAGTGGCATAAGAGATTTGCTGACGGTAGAGGTAGTTAATGGACGATAAACGCGAGGGGAGACCGTCTTTTAAGACTTCAGATGTTGTGAAAAATTAAGTACGCGACGTTATTGACGGTGACAGACGTTTTAACTGTGCGCAGTGAAGTTGCGGACCAGTGCGTTATATCAAAGACAACGGTACATGAAATTTTAGTTCAAGAACTACACATGAATCGTATTTGTGCGCGATGGGTACCCAGAATGTTATCAGCAGAAAATATGACAAACAGAACTGAGGCATCAAGACAATTTCTTAGAAAGTTTAGCCAGAGCGGAATTAGATTTCTGGATAGAATAATAACCACAGATGAAACATGGTTTCACTACTATGACCCGGAAATAAAGCAACAATCAAGTCAATGGAAAGATGTCGACTTTCCTCGGTCAAAAATAGATTTACTTGAATTTCAGTGTTTAAAACATCCACCGTACAGCCCGGACTTAGCACCAATGGACTTTGCTGTTTCCCCCTACATCAAATCCTTCTTACGGGGAATGAGGTTTGACAATTTAAGTGAATTAAGACAAGCCGTAATGAATGTAATATTTCACATGAAAACTGATCAGTTTGTGCAAATTTTTGATGACTGGGTAAGACGACACAAGAAATGTGTGGAACTTAAAGGTGACTACGTCGAAAAAAGTTAAATTGGTTTGAGCGTTTTGAACTTTTACCGCTGTGCTCCGGGTTTGAGTATGCTTAATCATAAGATCGAGAAAAATTCATACCTGTAGTTCATTTTTATTTACAAAATGTTGTTCACTTATCGAGTAAACTCTACTATCAATGAAAATTGCAATTTCTTTTTTTCAACAAATTAAATAACAGAATTACAGAGATTGTCCACGAACTTTACGGACAGAACCCGCTCGAGATCAAAGATATGTGCATTTATTATATGCTATAAAATAAAAATGATATAGTCCTTCATGTCGGAATTTAATTTAAACATATTTTATTGTCAAGCAATTATACAGACAATGGATGAGACATAAGTTATAAACTTACTCCAGAATTTGTAAAATAAAATATATAAAAACAGGTAAAACATAAAGCAATAAATGTAAAAAAAAAAACATAAAGCCAAAATCAATATACTGTATATACTATGAAGAACTAACTGAACCCGATCATACTGTAATGTTCATCAATGATTTTAATTTCGTGAAATAATTGACACTATACAATATATTTATAGAACACAACATGTCCAGCCTGAAATGAGTTACTGATGTGGAAATAAAACCATTATTAACCTGTCAAGAATAGGAATAGTGGTCTGTTTAAAGTTGACTGGCTCTTCTATATCAGATTGCTTATATCAACTGGAACTGACAACTTTAAGTGTTTGTAACATCTATAGAGAGATCCTTATATTTTTAGTTCTGGGTTCGGCACGCACGTAAAAATATAGTTTGACGATAAATGTGACAATATACTTTATCATTATGATATATGAATTTTATTTTGTGATATGCTTTCCATTTGTTATTAATTGTGTATGAAATGAAGGTTTTTTGTTTTGAAAAAAGGCGGGGGCAGGAGGTATTTGTTCTTTTTGTATTTCGTGTGTGTTTGTCTGTCTCTTTGTTTGCATATATAAATAAATATATTGACACATTGATGTAATTTGATATGTTAAGTTAACTAAATGGCATGTATTTATTAATTAAGTATGTATCTTTTTGTTCAGTGTTTACAAATCAATATTTATAACGTGAGTCAGGAAGGGGTCTTAGGGAGATCTCTGCATAGCCATTTTTGGTCAGCTTTGTACGTGAAAAACCCGAGAAAATTGAGCTGTGAAAACGTCCTTTTTAGTGCAACGTGATCAGTGAAAGAGCATTTCTTAGTACCTGTCTAAATGAAGAAACTTTCATTTTATAAGCGTGAAGACAATATCTTCTCCGTTTTTGCATACGAAACCGCACCGAAAAATGTTTCTCGCTCTTAGTTTTTTCGAATCCGTATATTTGTTATCTATAATACATATTAAATTGTCATCAATTATAAATTACACTAACAATGACACGTCTATGAACGTTAGAGAAAACCGAAGGGAAAATCACGAATGGACAATCCAGAAAATCTGGCAACATTGGATACACAGGCACAGGACGAAGACAATCTAAATAAAAACACAACACAGAAATCTAAAAAGATTGATGTTTTCAGTCTTTATATGCAGGGCGCAAGTAACAAAGTCACACGAGTGACGCTTGGTATGCGATAGGCCCATGGACGGACGCTTCCATTAATATTAGTGGAGGAAACCGGAGTACTCGGAGAAAACCACCGACCTAACGCAAGTCACTGACAAACTTTATCATATGATGTTGTATCGAGTGGTGATAGGCACTGATACAATAGGTAGTTATAATTCCAACTACCAAACGACCACGACGGCCCCTGTAAGGGTTGATGGGGTCCTACTAGTGTTCTAATATTTAATAGTAATTGCTTTTATATAACAGAAACGCTACTTCTTACTCTAAGATAACAATAAATTTAGCATTATGCGTTAGATTGTTTATTTATTATAGTGGATTTTCAGATACAAAACTTGTTTATTGAAAACAAAACAAAAAACAATTATCTTTGCAAATTAATTCATTTTAAATGAAGTAATTAATCTTATAACTAATTGTTCTTCGCAATAACATGCTTACGCTTATAATTTAAATTATTTAATCTATTTAAGCAGATTAAGATACAATTAATGAATGAATGAAAGCCCTTTCAAAATGGCAATTTAAAGTCATATCCGTTACACTGAATTTTCTATTTTTAGAAAACATGATATTGCCAGTGGCCCCTTTTAGATACTGATTTTTCAATAAAATTATTTCTTAAATATTTTTGATGAATTGCAAATTTAACCTCCATTTAATTTTCAAATTTTATATTGCTTGAATGATTGATAGCTGTTTAAGGTTGAGACTGACTTTTAAGAATATTTAATCAAATGTGGTAATAATTATTAATTATGTTTGCAGTATTTCTTACGAGGTATTTTGCTTTTTGAATTTTCTACATATGATTTGTGCAAGTTCTCAAATTAAACTGAAATACAAATTTAATACAGTAATTTCTTGGCAATAATACATTATATGTAAAATGCTATATGAAGCATTTCGTCAAGGGAGGTAATCATGTCTCAAACGATATTAGAATATGATGAGTTTTGCATGTTTTTGTTAAATATTGAAGTTTTTAATATTATGACCCCAGATTTCCTTACACTTCTGAAAATGAAACAAAATGCACCATATTATATTTTTGCATGTTTTATTTTCATTTATTCAATGTCTTATTAAAAAAAGTGAAAAATGTGGACATTTTTCATGAAATTGACAAAAAAGGGTATATGTCAGGGTGTCTTTCTAAACCCCTAACTTTTTTTCTTGCCTTGAAACATATCTTTATTTTTTAATGATATGTAGCATGGATATAAGTAATGTGATATATCTTTTTAAAAAAAAATTCATTGACACAATTTTTTTCTATTCCACTTTAAAATCAAATTTTTTTGGATTTCACCAAAGCCAGTTACAGGCTATATTGCCAAAAAAAGGGTAGCCATTTTGAAAAAAAAAATGGAAAAATTATAAAAATTTATGTCTTAGATATTCCAATTAAAAATAAAAATATGTGCTATTTTTTTTGGGTACCTTAATGACACAGAGAAGTGAAAAAAATTACATTTTTTTGGACTTCAGAGGGGGTAACTCTTTCGGGGAATATTTTTAAAATAAGCCTGGAAACCTATTCTCAAATTTTGATATTTTGTTAGGTACACCCCAAAGAACAATATATATGAAATTCAAAAAAATTCATTGACTAGTTTTTTTTTTTGGCCCATAGTGTCCTTCTCTACCTTAATGCAATGTGAGCAATATTTCAGCTATATTGATGAAAAGAAAAGTTATATAGCATCGTTGGATTGATTGGGTAACCGAATCCCCCCATTCCCAAAATGGTTCCCTGTGAACAGTAATAAGTTGAAACAAGTACAGCATGCACCCGAAGTGATTGTGAAAAGTCAAAATTGTGTTTAAATAAGGGTAATAACAAAATTACCGAACTCCGAACAATCTTACAAAGGGAAAGTCAAAACTCATAATTATATAAACAGACAAAATCAGTCAACAACCGGAAAACTGTGAAAACCGTAATGACCGTAATAACATAAAGAGAACTAACCCCAACTAACTCGAGGTTTTCAAATGGAGAACCACATCTCTCTCGGAGACTGTAGTGGATTATTTATTGTGCAGATATATATTGTATTCAGAGGGAACCTATTAATATAGAAACTAGTCTTAGCTTCTCTGCTGCAGGACACAGTCTCTCCCACAGGTTGTCGACTGGTTGTGCAGGACGAAGAACAAATACACAATTCACCTAAGGATGGACAATTAATGAGTTTTTTCTGTTACTCTATTTCCACATACAACGTGAACACATAAATTGTATCCGTACCTATGGAGCAGTAACATGTCACGAGTGGTTTTTGAATCACACATTATCCCGCCTTCCAACACTCGTACACGTGTGGCAAACAAAACAGCGATGTACATAAGACTATCATCGTCGACACCATCTAACCTATAAAATTTGCTGTTTGTAATTGTGTTCCCGAAATAAATATTGACATGATATTGCTCACCCGACATTAAACAATTTCAATATGTCTATCTTTTACTTACATATAGAGTGGTCGTCGTATGCCGTGATCGGATGGCATTGATAATCATTCAGTGCCGATCACCACTAATGACAACACAACCGTATTATATATAGCGTGTCAGTGACTTGCGGCAAGTATGTGGTTTCATCAATGTTGTTCGTGTCCTCCTGGAATAGAACTGACATCGCAAAAATAACTAAAATGTTGTTGAAAAAGCGTTAAATAACACATTGACGTAATATTTCAATATTACATGTTACACAGAAACACGACTTCTTAATCTACGATAGCAATCAATAAACGTTAGAGAATACCGAAGGGGCAATACAAAATAAAAAAAAAATCAGGGAAATTGGCCACATAGGGTACACAAGAATAAAAGCATAACACAATAAAGTTCGTATCGTGCGTTAGATTCTCATTTATAATCGTAGATTTTCATATACGTATCTTGTTTATTGACAAAAATAACAACAACAATTATCTTTGCAAACCAAATGGAATAACTAATCGTATCACTAATTTTTCTTCGCAATAGCATTTTAAGCTTACTTATTAAATTATTTAAGCTATTAAACAAGCACATTAAGATTGAATAATGGATGAATGAAAGCTCTTTCAAAATGGTATAATCTTCTCCGAATTTCAAGTCAATTTAAATTCGTATCCGTTACATTGAATTTTCTATTTCAGAAAATATTACATTGCCAGTGGCCTTTTATTAAAATATACTTATTGTTCAATAAATTAATTTCTTATAAATATTTGATTAATTGCAAATTTAACCTCCCATTTATTTTTCAAATTTTATATTGCTTGAATGATTGATAGCTGTTTAATGCAATGTGAGCAATATTTCAGCTATATTGATGACAAGAAAAGTTATATAACATCGTAGGATTCTTAATCATGTGCATTGATTGGGAGACCGAGTCCCCCCTAAAAAGAAAGATTCCCCATGAGCAGTAATAAGTTGAAGTAAGTACAGCGTGCATTCGAAGTGATTGTGAAAAGTCAAAATTATTTTACCACGAAGAGAACTAACCCCAATAACTCTAGGTTTTCACATAGAGCTACATCTCTCTCGGAGACTGTAGTGACTTATGTATTGTATTCAGAAGGAACCCATTAATATAGAAACTTGTCCTGGCTTCGCGGTTGAAGCAAACAGTGCCTCCCAAAGGTTGTCCACTGGTTGTGCAAGACGAAAAACAACCACACAATTCACCTAAGGATGGAAAATTATTGAATGATTTCTGTCTCTCTCTTTTCACATACAACGTATACACAGTAATTGTATATGTACCGAAGGAGCAGTAACATGTCACGAGTGGTCACTGACTGGCAAACCTTTCAACATTCGTACACTTGTGGCAAACAAGACAGCTCTACATAAGAATATCCTTCGTGCCACCATCTAATCTACAGGATTTGCTGTTTGTAATTGTGTTCTTGTGATGAATATTTCCGGTAAACAGTGGTTTATCGGCGTCTTCGGTTTCGTTCTGGAATAAACTTGACCACACCAATGTATATGAAATATTGTTGTTTGTGGCCTTTAATACTAAAAACTCTAACCCTAGTGTATGATACAAAATTCTACAATTCCAATAGTTAACGTGTGTCAATTGTTCACCCCCGGTTTTTAGTGAGATTCGTTTTATTCGATCTTTAGTTTTATATGTATGTTTTGTAGATCGTTGTTTGTCCTTTTGTGCTTTTTCTTTTGGCCATTGTGTTTTCTGTTCTTCTTCGATATACGGATTCTGATTACCCCTTTGGCATCTTCAAACTCTTCTTAATGAATCATTTAATTCAAAATGTTAAATTTAAAATCATGATCGACTATTTCTTATGTCCTATAATAAAATTATAAAATGTTTCAAATGACAGCATCTTAATAATGACAAATTGCTATTTTTGTTGTTGTTGCAATCTTAGGGAAATTGCATTTTTTTCTCAATCTTAAGTAAATTGCAATCTAATTAAATACTTGTTCAAATGGCACAGTGTTCTAAGTGGGTTCCATTCGTACGTAGGCAGAGTAATAGTTTCATATATTTTTCAATAAAATCCTGCAAGAAAGTGATTTTTTCTAAATTGAATATCATTTTCCTAGTATTGGATTTCAAAACTATGAATCAAATAATCGAGGCATAACCTCATATTTAATATTATTTAGATACAGTTTAATGCCTCACAACTTTAATCAGATCAACCAGAATATTATATTTTAGCCTGTATCGGTGATACAATTTTTGAATTTTCTATCAATAAACAACAGTATTAAAGTTCATACCATGCACAGGAGGGGAAATATTCCAACACAGTTTCGTGTCCAGTTACTGCTTCAAGGACAACATTTCGAATTATATGGACTATTGTATCGTTCATCTTGGACCATCAATAAAAACACAAATATGAAAAGAACTATCGACTTGTATATATTCATGCAGTTTTGGGTTTAATCGTTTAAGTATTTTCTACTAGACTTTTTTTTTTAAATATTTCGCATAATCCTGTCGAATTATATTTAGTTATTACCGCAGATCCATAAAAGTAAAAAGTAACAATTCAATCGGTTTTGTGGTTTCTGAGTTAATTGCATGTCTATCCCAAATAAAAAGTATAATTGATCCTTACTTTCCTACTGACATATAATACGGTTGTTTCGAATCATGTCAATTCCGATCATGTTCCGTCTTTTTCTTTTTTCTGGTCGTCTGAAATGTTAGGCAGACTACTTCCGGTGTTTACGCTATTACTGTGACAACGTGAAAATATCATAGTCGTAGATGCCGTAGATTATAAGTAATTGTAATATGGAGACGCCAAGAAAACGGCTGAGTAAATACTGGTGTTCGGTACCCCACTGTCTGTCTGATAACAGAAATGTATCAAGATAGGCCGTTTTCCTTTCATGATGCTGACAGCAGTAAATACAGAAATAAAACAAATTTAATTTTAAAGAAGCAATTATCTGTGCATTGAAGTCTTTGATATAAATAAAATAATTTAATTGATATCTATCTTTGAGCCGTAATGAAAGGGGGAGGTTTTGGCGCTTTAAAATCTGATTCAACCCACCATTTCTTTACAAATGCCTGTACCAAGTCAGGGTCATTACGGTTTTCACAGTTTTCCGGTTGTTGACTGATTTTGTCTGTTTATATACTTGAGTTTTGACTTTCCCTTTGTAAGACTGTTCGGAGTTCGGTAATTTTGTTATTACCCTTATTTACAGAAAATGAAAAAAATTCTTTAAGTTGAGTAACGTTAAAACGCCACTTATCGATTAGAGTTTCCGTTGCGTACATTGACACCGGAAGTCCAGTGCCTCACATTCAAAATCACGTGGTTTGGCAGACGAAAATAAAACATTTTTTACGGAATGGAAATGATTCGAAACAACCGTATTGGAACAATTGGAAACATATATAGCCTACACAATAAATAGTCCTACCATATTTGGTTTCACTTGGTCCAGTGAAAACCCAATGTAAATACGGTACGCTCTATTACAACTGACACAACTTGGTCTAGCTCTATGCCCATGTTAAATTTAGCAACACAGCGGGTGCCAGATTCGGAACAAGAACTGCATGATACCCCCGTATTCCCGAGAGGTCAACGAAGAAGTCCGTTTTGCTCATCTCGTGTTTTCTGTAATTGTCTCCGTTCTTTATTGTTCCTCTCTGCCATTAAAAAAAAAAAAAATTAGTCGCGTGTTTGTTTATATTGATTTGAGATTTGTGTTTCTCTGTATATTCTGCCTTTCTCAGATGACCTGAGCCAATTTTGGCTTTCATGTTAATACCTTTTGGTTTTCGTGCTCCCAAATACCTTTTATTATTTAGCTTTCAAATATGTTGGTCTTAAGCATACCTGATAAAGATTTTTCCATAAATAAAACGCATCGCCCGCACTAAATTTGATATCTACGTTTCCATTAGATAAACCAATGAAAACTCCAGTGAGAACAATCACATGTACACAAGTTTATATAAAGCTGTGTAAGATTGTGAAGCCTATTTGACGATTAACGTATATTCCACATAGAAAATGACGAAATGACCAAACAAAAAACCACACAGAACACCACATCATCAGCCCAGTTGTCCGATCCACTAACGATCGTAAACGTAGCCGTAGTGACGACCGTTTCAGTATTTATAGATTATTATATGGCATTTTTATATCACATGTCATATCAACCCGAGACACCCATATTAGCCCAAGGGCCGAGTGATGATATGGTATGGGATATAAAAAATGCCATATCATAGCCTATTTATCATATGCTTCAATGCGTCTTTCTTAATATTTATGAGAACTGATCGTTTTCAGAAACCAGATTTGTGATATGATGCAATAATGTCATAGTATGTATAAAGGGAAGTGAACTAATTACTGATTCATTTCAGTTTTTCATTTGATTAATGAAGCCAGCAGTGTCATCATTCGTTATCCATGTTGACAGTAGCAGACGACGGAGGTAAACAAAGATACATTAATAACGAATACTGGAAAACGAAATTCCTGGAAAATATTTTTATCCCAAAAAAGACATCATAATTGTGAAAAACTAAATACACGATCTCATGCAAAATGTACGACTTACGAGTACCTTCCACCACTCTTAACTTTGCGATCACTTTTTATCGTAAGTCGTAAATCCTAACTATTAGTGAAACGGTCGAAACTCTTAAGAGTACACTTACGTCTACGTTTACGACTTACGACCTTTAGTGAAACGGTCGCCAGATTGTTTTCTCTTGGATTTGGATATTTGATCTTGAATCTCTTTATTGTTGTGGATGTGGTTTTGAAATGTCTGAGACAACGTTCCAATGAACTTAAAATATGTTTGTCAGCAGTATTTTACATATATGTGTTTTCTTGGTTTCATTCGGTATAATAAAACATTTATAGCATGCAGATTCAGGAAATATTATACATTTATTTCCCTTGCATAAGGGAGATATGAAGATTTGCTCACCCGAGAAGTCATATTTCCCGAGGGCAAGGCCCGACGGAAATATGACCATTTCGAGGGTGAACAAATTTTCATATCTCCCTTATGCAAGGGAAATGAATGTTTTATTCCACCAGGCCAACGTTTTGGTGAATTCTGCCACGTGACATGTGACAAATCATCGTGTCACCCTGCCAAATTGCATCATGTCACCCTATCGATTTTGTTTGCTGTCGAGAACGATATTTTTTAAATCAGAGTTATCTCGCTTTGAATTTTCCCGGATACAAAACCGGTAATGTTTCAACAATTAAAATGTTACCTCAAAACAAAATGGCCACACGATTTCACGTTCCAGACGACACTGAAATCGAAGAATTACTGGAACAAAAAGATGCTAAAAATACAAAGAAAAGTACAGCGTCCTCCGTTTGATGTTTCAGACAATTTTTAGAGGAAAGCGGGCGGGAGAGGAACTTTGAAGACTTTGTATTAACTGTACTTTTAACATTAATGTTCAAATCAACAGCCGAAGTAAAAGAAAATGTGAAACATTTCCATGCATTATTCATGTTATTTGATTATTGTTTCACTTTCATATAATTTGTTCTTGTTGAAATATAAATTACTGTTTAATTTGTCTTCTTTTTCAAACTCAAATATTACAGATCTTTGGAGTAGACTTGGTGTGTTGACACTTAAACTTTGTAATAAACTCTTCTTTTTAAAACAGCATGCATCAATAGACATACAAAAGGAAACACTATTTTCATAACATGATAACACAAGTAACAAAAAAAACAATGTTCCATAAGAATGAAATAAATGTTTGCCACACTTAAAAGGGGACAGGAATTGGGTGGATGGCTGACAAATTTCCTACCAGATTCTGTCTCAAATATGATTAGAAGAACATGCATGAGAATATTATGTTCCCATTGGACATCAAAATATATCTTCAGGTTTCTTTATCCTTATTTTAATTTAAAAATTACATTTGAAGGTGGTTTTCATTTTTATAGTATTCTTCCAATATATTTTCAACTAAAATAAAAGTTTTCATAGTTTAGAGATAGTAAAAATAAATGTTGGTCATAACTTAGCAAGCAAATACAATTGAAAACATTTTATTGTTAGTAGTGTAATCAATGATGGTGTACATATTTGAGTATGAACATATTAAAAAATATATTCATGTATTAGATTCCAATGCTATTTTATCATTTTATAGATTGATAACTGGCCATACATTCGGTATTTCAAAAGGCAAAAAGGAAAGGAAAAGAAAGGGTGGATAACAGAAGATGTTATCCACACCATAACAGAGAGCGATATTTATCACATGGCTAGCCCTCCTTCAATAAAGTTCATGGGAAGGACAATGATATACATTTTTGAAGTCAAGTATTAATGCCCTAAATTGGATGGAAACTTACTGTTTGAATTAAGATAACTTTTAAATGAATGTTCTTACTCTAAGTGAGTTTATGAAGACTTCATTGTTGAATGAATGAATTAATTGAAAAATAATGGATATGGGGTAATGTACGTACACGAGACAAAATCAAATGAAATACTGGGACATAAGTACTAATCAAAGGAACAGCGATTGTATTGCTGTTCTTTATCTCGACAGTCGCTGGAAGGTCTTCAACATGATGAGTTATACATGTAATTTGAAAATCCAATGAAATACTTGATAGTTTTGTTATATTTCTGTAAAATAGTTTTGTACATTCTTATAAACACTTTCAATATTATTGTTTTTTAAGTCAGAGGTCAAACCAAAGTTCAAAGATAGAGCTATTAGAGCTAATATGATGTGATATGAAAAAAAAGGGCAAACATTTTCTTTAAAGTGCTATTTCTACAAATCCAATTCTGGACTCGCACAAGTAATCTTCAAAATTGAAATATAGATTTGGATTTCTTTTTTATATCAAGGAAGACTTTATTTCAACTGTCTATGCATTATAACTGAAAATATTTTATTTTTTTTATTTTTTTTCAGACATGTAATTGCTGATAGTGGGAGAGGATATAAAACATGTTATACTGTTACTCATTCAAGTTGTTCCGTGTAGTTAATAAATTTAAGCTTGTCAATATTCATCTTTTTATGCCTTAGAAACTATAAGTCGTGGAGCATATTAATTTACCCCCGTCCGTCCAGGCATATGGTACATGGTTTATTTTGATAACTCCTCCTACAGTTTTTGATTTTTATTTGATTTTTGGTGTTTTAACGCCACTTTCAGCAATATTTCAGCTATATCATGGCAACCAGTTTTAGTGGTGGAGGAAGCCGAGTACCCGGAGAGAACCACCGACCATGGGCAAGCAACTGGTAAACTTTATCACTTGCGGCTGCAAGTCGAGTGCACCTTTTTTGTAATTTACAAAGCCGGGCGCGAACCCAGTATGTATATCGTCAGGATTTTTATTTTTGTTAATTTTATGCGAAATAAAGGTTGTTATACCCCCGCTGAACCGGAGGGGGTGTGGGTATACTGTTTTATCTCTGTCCGTCCTTCCCAAGATATTTTTCGTCTCATTATTCGCAGCAACTATTGATTGCTGAAATCTTATATTTGGTCAAGCTTCATATAGGTTCCCCATATCGTGGGAGGAGTTTTTGGACCCGTCAGATTCCTACTTCCTGTTTGCCGAAGAGCGGGGGTATCATAAGTGAGCATTAGCTCACAGTTCATCTTGTTGGAACTTTTTGGGGTTCTAGCAGGGGCATGCCTTTTTCTAGTTTTCATTTCTCATTTCTTTCAATTGCATTTTAGTTTATCTAGTCAAGAAAGGTAGTAGTAAGATTCTGTCTTATATTTTCCCTGGATGATAAACAAACAAATTTGAAGAGGTATGATGAAATTACAATATACACACATGCAAATGGCAGGCAGTGTACACATCTTCAAACACAAATTATGCTTATAAACTGAAGTAAATTGATGACAAGTTTATTCTGAAATGCTTCATTGAGTAACACTGATTGTCTTACAAGAAGCAGAAATCATTCCTTTCCCAAAACGATCAGCTTCATCCTGCTTTTATTTAATTGTTGTTTTTTTGCACTGTCTTTGAAGTGATATTCGGAATAAGTGCCTGTGGTATGTGCAAAGGGACGAATGGACATTTCATTGCTTAGAAGAAAAACTTTAGAACAGTTGTTTATTGTTTTATTTGATGAATTAAGGTAAAGCTGTCTAGACCAATGCTGAAATAAAAAAAAAACCATCATTTTGCTTAATATGTGAACACCAAAAAACTGGATATTTTATGGAAGACAGATTTATTCCAAACTAAAATACTTTCCACGTGTATGTTTTATCAATATAAAGTAACGGTACATCAATTACAATGAGATTTGTACTAGAATTGATGAAGTTACCTGTTAAAGATTGTGGACGTTACTTTGAAATTAGTCAACAGTCAACATATAGCGTCCGTACGAAAAACCTTTGAAAGTTATGTAAGAACTACTTCCTCCTCAATTGTATTGTAGTGAAATAAGGTTGTGCAATATAAATTGGGGGAAGATAATTCAAATGGTTCTCTGTCAGTGATTTAAAGTCTGATAAAAAAAGCATCATAAAATACAGTCACGTCCATAACAATATGTATGTTAAAAGTTTTTAGTACTTATTAACTTTATCTGTATCTGTGGTATTTTTAAATACAGTTTTTAATAATTTGAATAATAATAAATGACAGACTCTTTTGAAGTAACAATTTTAAATGATTTAAAACCATGTCAAAGAATGAGTTGTCATTTCCATAACTTTTAGGTTGCCCCAACATAATGCAATTTTCCTGTTTGTTTCACAAAAAACTATCTTCTGACGTTGAAATAACTGAAATATAATGTTTAAGGATTATGTTCTACATTAAAATATAACCCAAAACTGGCATGTTTTTTTCACATACTTCCCAAAATAATTGCTGAATAGCTGAGAAGCACCCTAAAGTTTCTTGACATATTTATATTTGAATGGTCTGGTACCTGTAGGGTGTTTTGTAGATTGCTCGGTAAACTAAATTGAGGTGTTACTCTTGATTGTATTGGATTTTGTACAATGGGCGATTGACATTGAATGTTTGACTCCGGTTGAAATTGAGTAACTGGTGTGTATACAGATTCGGAATGTTGTGGCATAAACTGATCAAATCGATTTTGATATTGCGGTCTTGGTAAATCTGACCGATTGGGGGTCACATTTTGTCGTGATACTTTTCTCAGTTTCCTTGTCGTAAGCCCAACTGTACTTGTAACTCTGGGGGCAAAGATTGGTTCATGTGGGGCTCCAGTATGCACGGTTGATGTAACTGGATGTCTCGTGTTTGTTGGGGACTGGTTTATCGCCGTCAGCTCTTTTGGTTGCACACTTGTTGCCTCTTGTTTTATATTTGGAAATTGAAATGAACATGGTTTAAACATGTTTGCTACAGGCATACGACCTTTTTGCTCCGATATTTTCAATTTATCAAATGAAGATTCTAACCAACCCTGATGTTGCGATATAGCATGATGTACTGCTAATTTATCACTCTCAGATGCCTGTGTCAATTTGTCGTCGAAATCACCTAAATCATCCTGTTCCTCATAATCCAATTCATCTTGGTCCTCAAACGCAAATTCATCAAGTGATGTATAATCAATGTATTGATTTACCACTTCCATCTTAATGTAAGGGATAGTTGTTAACAATTCCGGAGTAATGGTTCTCACTCTTCTCAGTTCCCACATTCGGATCGCTATCGCTCTCCCAATTGTCGGAATTTGCAACATCTCATCATAACTACAAATGTTGATTTGTACCTTTTAATTCGACATAGTTGTTAATATTACACCTTTTTCACACTAAGATGAGTGTCACTCAGTACCGTTGATACGGTCAAAATAAATCAACCTAAACAAATGCACAATTTCGGAATTTACAAAAATATGTAAACTTTTCAGTGTCAAGAGCTCCTCGACTCACCACATACAAAATTTACAATATTCAGATCGAATTACTTTTGACTTTCCGGTACTTGACCACCAAAATGTAACAATACTCAAAAATCTCAAAAACAAATTATCTCTCGTTACCGTCCTGACCTCATTTAAAGCTGCAGAATCTCAAATTTCAATATTTTTGGAATTTCCGCGAAAATTTCACAAAAACTCTGTAATATAGTGCTAATTAACAGGATTCACATATAGTGAAAATGTATAAAGATAAAGAAGTCAAAAAATGTCAAGGATGTTTTTTTTTGTCAATGTGTGACATAAAAATATTTTTGACATTTACGTCACCGAATATGGTACTGCTTTGACAACTATTTTACCTATTTTGTTCCTGTATTTAAATACTGTTATAGTGACAGCCGGAACCTTTGAACCGTAATGAGAGCGGGAGGTTTGGCGCCTTAAAATCTGATTCAGCCCACCATTTCTTTAGAAATGCCTGTACCAAGTCAGGGTCATTACGGTTTTCACAGTTTTCCGGTTGTTGACTGATTTTGTCCGTTTATATAATTATGAGTTTTGACTTTCCCTTTGTAAGATTGTTCGGAGTTCGGTAATTTTGTTATTACCTTTATTGGAATATCAACTGCCTTACAAACTCAAAATTATGACGAAAATTGACGTCGATTCTCAATATTTCCTCAGCAAAATCCAATTTTTTCTTCTATTTTTTCGGCGGGAAAAATCGCCAAATCAAAAACACCAAAATCTGTCGCATCCTCAATAATGTGGTCCTCGCAGCGCCATTTGTGGTAAGCCGAGGGATACTCAAGACCTACAGATTAGTTTGCCACACTTAAAAGGGGACAGGAATTGGGTGGATGGCTGATGATTCGACCTTAGCTGACTACAATGCAGCCCACTCGTCGCAACATCGGCTGATTCCGTACCTTCATCATACCTCGTCCGTATTACGATAGCTCCCATTGGCACTATTTTCGGAAATCTTCAATGAAGGAGGTATTAAAATAATTTCACTTTCGAATATTCGTCCAATAATAATATATTTTCATTCGTCGCAATGTCGGCTGATTCCGTATCTTCATCAAAGACCAATATTTTGCAAAGCAAACGCATCTATTGTCGCCATTTTAGAACTTATTCGCGGTGCGCAATGTCTGATTGAAGTGATACAGTCTTCTGGCGAAGAAATGTGACGCGTAGACGCATATCAAATACCGTATTACAGCAGAGGTATTGAGGGAGAGAAGCGGACACACCCGAGGTTTGCTGATTGCAATGCTGCCATTTCAGTTCGTCTTCATCACAGGACTACGCATGCCCGGAAACCAAACTGGTACCTCCTAATACCCGCATTCCTGGTATCTTGATCTGGGATGTCCTAATACCTTAACCTAATCTTACCACATTATGTATAATGTTCAAGATTATAGCGTTGTTGACTTACATGTGGAAAACACCTGCAGGACCGTATAATTTTCCTTAGAGGACAGGTTTGAGTTCGTAAGACTAGTTTAACCCTGGATTTAGGAACTATTTCAACAGTGGGGTGTTTTTTCTTTTTTTTCTTTTAATACCTTGGACTTGTGGGATTTAATATTTGCACCAATTTCTATAACTTTTTGTAAGAATAGAATCTGTTTTCCTTGATATATATTTCCAATGTATTTTCCTGAAGGGCGTTCGAATTAAAATGTTTGTTGTATAGACTGTTTTCTTTGGTAGTGGGGGTCACAACATATTTCAACATCTTTAGGTATCACAACCGCGCACATGTCATGAGCTGTTGCCCGATGATCAATATATTTAATTGTCTTACACGTGAATGGACGGTCAAAGATGATGGACGATTACATGACGCGACCCCAAACATTATGATGTTTGTGTATCTCCAGATACAACAAACTTTTAATTAGATTGGTTGAAAGTTTAAGGTTTGAGTTTGTAATAAATAAAAAAAACTTTGATATCTACTTGAGGCGTTTCTGAAACCTTCACTCATGTACGCTCATAGTCTAGATTAAAATGACAAATAATTTGAAAAGTCTCGGACAGCAAGAAAACTATGACTGATGGAGATCGATCTTACTTTTAATAAGCAACATTATTTAGGAACTGTAAATTGCAAACATAAATATAATATAATAAAACATGGCAGTGGCAAATTCGAAGCATAAATGAGCAAATGATGCCCTCGGGAAATTAAGAGTCTACATGTGTAGAAAAATATTGACTTCGTACAAATATAACGTTGAAATTGTTTTGATATACGACTATTATTTATATTAATATTCCATGAAAAGTACAATATTAATTCGTTTGGCCACAATACATTAATATTACGACTAATTAACTAGACCAAATGGGATTGTTGCTACAGTGTTTTTCCTTTGACCAGATCAATAATGTCGGCAAAAGACAAAATATACAAGGACAGTTGTAGCGTTAGGGGAATTAAATATAATTGCTTTATTAGGAATTATTATACATATATGTTTTGTAATTTCTATTTTGTTTTCTACAATCCTTTGTTGGAGCGTATTAAGCGCCGACGATGCCACTTGACTTTATGTATAACAGTAACTTGGTTATTTTCAAAACGGATATATACTGACTCCCAGTAACATCTTTGATAATTGTAAGGAGAATAATAATAAACAATTTAGTGCACACGACACGTTTCTTGAATATATTTTATCCGGTACACTCAAACACCAAACGATTGGAAAGCCAAATAATTAAAATGTATCTAGAAGCAAGAAAGTATGCCTTGTGTTAATTTGATAAAAATTGATTCGTGGTTGCTTAACTTCCAGTACATATCCATGACGAGACCAAGTTTAGCAATATCAAAACAAAATATACGTAAATTAGGGAGGGAAGTATCAACGTTAAAACTACTTTTGTCTGCCTATCCTTTTTCCAATATATACAAAATATATCTTTATCGTTTCGGGAGTGTGGTACTCACCACATTGTAGTCCACAGTCGGAGGTTTCCTGTTTTATAACTTGATAATTCCCGTAAAGTCAGTTGCAGATAGTCATGTTTAATTTTAGGAGTACTTCAGGAGTTTACATAACTATAATTCGCAACCATTAGAGAATAATACATAATGTATATTTTTACTAAGGTTGTCCCCTCTCGGCTGACTTTATCCTGTTTAGGTCCTGTAGTTTTCTTGCTCCAGAGACAGTGTTTCACCTATATTAATGACCGAAACATGTTTACTCACAATAACCGTGTAAGTAAAAGGTACGATGGAATCGGTATGTCCTCTATAGGTGGATTTATTTTAGAAGTCGCGGGATGGCAGAAATCATAAAAAAATATTGCCAGGACAAATAGCACTGTGCAAGTTGAATATTTTGTAGTCTGGTTCCCTGCATCAAGTACTAAAAATAGCTCCTACACATGTTATATTAATAATGTATATGTGGTTTGACTCACGAACATATATATTTTTAATTATTGTGACAGTAAAATATCACACTTAATACTCTTGGGGACTAATAGTCCACTAGTAGAGGAATCTACCCAGTGATGAAAACATAGATATTTAATTTAGTGTGCATTACATCAGGTACGCCCAAAGTTGGAAGACTGCAGCATTTTCCGAAAAAATTAAAAGATATTGTTTGTTTGGCATTGCCTGATTAAATAACAAAAATAAAGTCTGTCACTGACCTGATTGAAGAACAAAAATAAAGTCTGGCATTGACCTGATTGAATAACAAAAGTTACTATTTGTATGTCTTGTCGTAAAATGTAGTCATAAAATATAAACCAATCAGAATGACAACATTTTTAATGTCCAAACAAATTGGAACCACAACTGATTACAGTGCTCCACTTCATACTAGTTTGATGATACTAGTAGTATTGACTATATTTTATCACTTTATTTGTGTGTGACTATACTAACCTTTAATCGGTGTTCCTGGTTCTATGTCATTCTTCCCATCAATAAGACATTTAACCGGAATGTATGTATTTTGCAAGATGTTAAATTCCATGACGCCTTTCATCAACAGCAGACAGCTCATCTTCTTTCGTTTTCATTTAGGTCAAAGAATTGATCGAATGTATCACCGATAGGCCATCTCGTGTTTTTATTAATCAGTCAACTTCAACAAAAATACAGTAAATAACAAACAAATGACTATCATATTTAAGAGTAATGAATTTTAATCTCCATGAAAATTATTCCCTTTGAATTCTAAAAATAAGAGTTAAACCCCTTGAAATGACCACATATACCAACAGGTAACATGATGGTAATCTAATTTGAATGCACCCATGGTTTTCCGCAACCTACTGGTACATCTAACGCCAAAATAATGTGTGTGGTTTTTTTTTAGATATCCAGATTTCATCATTTACTGTCGAGTCAACTGTATTTTCCATATACCTGACCACTCGAGTGCGGTAAATCGTGGGTTCGATCCTGGTAGGGCCAGACAAGACTATGATTAACGTTAGAGAAAACAGCAGGGACAATGCAAAAAATGACGATCCGGAAAAAAACTGGCAACATTGGGTTGTACATGGCAGACATCATCATCTCGTCGAATTTTAAAATTAGATGCAAGCATATATATACAGTCCGACAAAAGTTAAGCACCACCTGACTTGTTTCAATAATATCTTTTCTAATAATGAACTTATTTCAAATCGGTTTGCTGTTTTCGTTACCTGTACACACATACTTACTTAGCTGTGAAACAGGTTATTGATCGATTTTTTATTTATGTGTATACGACAGGGTGTGTAAAGTGCCACGTGTACTTTTCAACATGTGTGTTTGCGAACGAAAGCTGATTTTTTGTGTGTAGAGTTTTAAGTTTAATTTTCTATTGGTTTGGTATGGTGCGGCAAACATTAACCATATCAGAAAGGTGGCAAGCTGTTGGCATGCATAACGGTGGTTTTAGCCATATACGGGTGGCAGACCACTTCAGGGTTAACCATTCCATCATTGTACGACTGATGCAGCGTTTTCGTCAAACGGGGAATGTTACTGACCGTCCACGTGCAGGTAGACCTCGCAAAACGACGCCAAGAAGACCGGCTCATATCCAGACGGGCGCGGCAACGGCCGTTCAGTACAGCTGGTGCACTTCGTGGTAATTCAGCGTTTGGAGGCCACATTAGCACACACACTGTAATCAGACGCCTCCACCATCAGGGATTGTGAGCGCCATAAAACGTCCACAGTTGACATTACGTCATCGCCATGCTCGATTTGTCTGGTCACATGATCATTTGGGGTGGACTATTCGCACATGGAGACGGGTCCACTGGTCTGATGAAAGTCGTTTTTTGTTAAGTCCTACCGACGGTCGTGCAAGGTTTTGGCGCCAACGAAACACTTCATTTCAGGACAACCACATTTTGGGCACAACTGCTTTTGGGGATGGGGGTGTAACTGTCTGGGATTGTTTTACCTTTGACTGTAAGTTGGACTTGTACGTTCTTGATGGTAATCTGACAGGCCAAAAATACCGTGACAATGTGCTCGCTCCACGCGTAGTCCCCCATTTCGACAATCATGCGTTGGCTGACAGGCCAATGTTCATGGACGACAACGCTAGGCCACATAGAGCCCGAATTGTACAACATTTTTTTACAGCAAGAGGCTGTTCAGACAATTCCATGGCCTGCCATGAACCCTATAGAGCAGGTATGGGACTTTATTGGCCGAAAATTTAACCAACGCAATCCAAAATGTCAAAATGTTAAAATATTGAACTGCTATCTTACAGGAGTGGCAACAGTTCCCCCAATAACGGCTTAGGCGTCTTGTGCGAAGCATGACGAGGCGTGTTACAGAACTTCACAATAAACACGGTGGGTATACTCGTTATTTATTTTTATGTCTTACACATACGCACAATAGATGCATTTAAAAGTTCTTAAAATCTGAAGACAAACTGGTTTTACGTTTTTCCAGCGCCTGTTTTGAACACCATTTTTGCCACGTCATAGTCACGTCTTTCAGGATGATAAATACTTCGTAGATTAGTAATTGTAGAGCCCTTGGTGTAGTCTTAAGAAGTGTAAGAAAAATGGTGATATCTATTTTATTGTTTTAACAGTATTGATGTAAACAAATATATTGATAAAAATATAGGGTGGTGCTTAACTTTTGTCGGAGTGTATATATTTCTTTACAGCAAATCATTAAGACGTGGATTTTAATTGTTTTTCTGACTTCAAACAAACTGAGTGGGTGAAGAAAAGTGATCTTGTCATATCTTTGATATTTCTTGTATTACGCTTGGAATAAAAATGAGTATTAATCAAAATATTTTTTCACGATTGTCAAGAAGGTGATGAAATATGACGGTAATCTTGAACGATACATGTTAATCTCTGATTACTTCCTGGTCTAAAAATAAACGTTAGAGAATATCGAAGCGGCAATATTGTAAATGTGACATATAACTATACTGCCTTAACTTTCAAATTGGAAAAAATGTCCAAAGAGATGCAGAAATTAGTTCTGAAGGCCATTGTGTCATGTAAATGTCAAACATTGATGGTATAAGGTCGATGGAAATTCATCCCTCCAGAGGTTTAAATACTACATGCATATTGCTCGGCCATCTTGAAATTTGCAATCAATGGTGATTTCAAGAATTTGGTTATATTTTATGGTAATTATATCTATTAGGGGAAAAATACACCCTTATTTCATTGGAATATTTACCTATGATGGTTTTCGTACAAAACAAGTGTAATGAAAACACAGATCTAACATTTAGTGCACACAACACGTTTCTGGAAAAACCGTCATCATGTAAACATTGATTGATTGACTGTGGTGACCTCAAGTATTGAATGAAGAGACAATATTTTCGAAGAAAGGAAGTTTTGGATTGCCGAAGGAGTGATTCGTGTACGTGTGGTTGGTTATTTTGTAGAATATTCTGCTTTCTCTTTGGTTTGTCGTAAGATGGATTCATGGTGGGTGTGGTTGTTTACTTTGTAAGATATTATACTTTCACTTTCAATTCAATAGTTTAGAAACAAATGTTCATTTAGAGATTTTCTTAAAAACTGAAAATAAGTAATGCATAAATGATGCAGAAACAAGACCAACAGTAAAGCGCGTCAAAACAGCGTGATATGCTACAATGTTTCATGTAGGCTGTTTTACGGTGCGAACATTAAAACTAGATGACTAAAAATTAATATCGTTTTAATTTGTGTCATGTTTATATTTTAAAAGTTTTTTAAAAACAATATTGGTTTTGCGGCTATATCTGGAACTGAAGCAGAGATACTGTTATGACATAAATTAATTGATGTTGACTGTTTTTAAGACTAGCGTTAATCATTTTAATGTAAAAAACACATTAAATATTATAATTGTTACCACATCAGTTAATTCCATTTAGTATTATGTCCCTTGTGAACACTGACAAAGCTTTATTTTATATTGAAGTATATTTTTGTGGTTATTGTCATTATGTTGAGGAAGATAAAAATAAACTATGTATCATATATTATTTGTATTAGCACAATTAACGATGAATTATGTTTCCGACAATGTTATCTTTCTTGTCATAGTGCAATATAAATTTAATAATTTTGAAGTCTAGGCAAACACAAATGAAAATATGACTATACTAATTGTTCTGGAACAAGAACACTGTTACACAGTACAAAGAGATAAAGAACAAAGAACTAGACAAAGTACACAAATTAATTAAACTGAAAACATTGTAAATTTCAATAACAAATATATCTAATAAACCATGTCAGTGACGAAACGTTGACTACTAAGCAAATGATTCCCTATAATTCCATTTGAATGAATAACACAATCTGATGATAATTGTAGGTCCCAAGAATGAAAATAGAAAACATGTATAAAAGAATAAATAGTCACGCTGCTGTCGTAAAACTACCCTCAAAACAATATGGTGTGTTCGATTTATTAGGTAACTGTAGTCTGTTTGATTTAGTGATTCCGTTCTCAAATCGTTAATTTTTTTTTTTCTATTTGCTACAGTAATATTTGTTATACAAATAAAGTTTAAAAAAAAATATGATATTTGTTTAAAGATATAAAATCTAAAAAGATGGAACTAAGTGGAAAACTTAGTTTCCTCATACTTTATAAAATTGTTGTTAGAAAATATGAAAAAAATGAGTCAAAACTAGGCGTAAAATAAAGCATAAACAGGAAAATACAGTTGGTTAATGTAGTTTATTATATGAAATTATGTTGTATATAATTGTATTTTGTAAATAAAAAAAAAAATAAAAAAAAGCAGATGAACAATTATTCATAAAACTAAGCTGATTTTGACTATTCTTTTTAGGTCCTGTGGTTTTCTTGCTCCCAAATGCTTTTAAATGAGTTGGCTTCAAATATTTGACTATGAGCGTACATGAGCTAGGATATTCCACAAAACGCGTCATGATCACTAAATTATATATCTACGTCTTTATTAAAATTTAATTTGAATGTTTCATTTTCACAGGATGTATGTAGAATAATGATACAATGTTCATGAACGAGTTTATTAATCTTATATATATATATATGTATTTCTGTCAAAACATGGGAATTCGAATGCTCATATGGTATTGGTATTTATTTAACATTAACTCAAATCAATACATTTAATATTGGGCAAAGTTGGCAGTATTTCAGCTATATTTATAGCAAATTTACAATCGATACATTACATAGGTGGTAATGTGGCATTAAAATTACCATACGGTAAAATGGAATATCATTTGTAGGACAAAGACATTTTGCATTGCTAGGAACCATCAACCACTCCACTACTACCACGCGTCTGATCCTCATGGGAGAGGTTTTGTGCACAAAGGTGCGCGGCATTTTCCAAACACGAAGCACTTGCTACGGTATCGTCTTTGGAGCAAGTTGTGTATTTTATTTGTATCGCACAACCAGTTCGGATAGAGTGTGCGTGCAGTGAGAAATCTGGCCCAATTTCCAGCCCACGATGATTTGATTCTCGATGCATGTAGCTGGTATGCATTGTCATGCTTATATTCCAACCCTCTAGCAATATTATATTAACAAATACATAGTCAGAACAGTTCAAAATTATTATCGAAAAACCGTAGAAAGAGACAAAATCGATATCCCTAACACATACATGGCCGCACACTTTCCAAGCTTGGTACTGGCAGGGTTAAGCTAGTTTTATGGGCAAACAGTTAATTGAAAGAATATACTATTTACCAACGGATATAAATTACATGAACATTTGTTTCTCTGTTACTTTACAATTGATGTATAGAACAAAGCATTACATCACTAACTTCAAGACAAAGTAGTGGCGCCTAGCATCACATTACGTAATATAATGCCATGCATTTATAGTTAATAGCCAGATGCCATGGCTTTTAAGAGAAATCATTTGAAGTATTTATCAATATCGAGGGAGGTTTATTATTATACATTTAACAGTAATGTATATATATATATCAGTACACTAACTGAGAGTGGGCACTATAGCAATTCATATCTTCAAAGTACAGATTGGCGGGAAATGTCGCAAGACAACACTAAAAGCATTTATTAAATAAGTCATATATTTGTTTTGATTCATTATAATGGGCTTAATACACGCAAACAAATCTTAATTATTAGATAATAAAATGTCATTATTTTTGTGTTGATGAAATATGAATCATTAATAAAATATTTACTCTTTCATTATAAATTATACGTTTTTAAATAAATTATATGAAGATAATTTGAACATGAGAGAAAATTTAATTATACACACCGGGAGTAGCTTAGCGTAACATATTTTATTTTATCCTAAATAAACGTTAGCGAAAGCCCAATGGGCAACTAATAACGAATATACAAAAGAAACAGGCAACATCGGGCATAAGACACAGAACGGAGACAAACACGACTGAAATTACAATACAGAAAACTAAAATGATAAGCAACACGGATATAATAGAAACTTAATATGAGACAGGCAACCTGTTTGAAGGACGAAGTTATTATCTTTTATTTTGAATGAATTTTGTAGCCGATTTGTTATGTCTGTTCCGTTCATTTTCCCTACTGTACGCCGCTCTTCCGTCGGGAGTTTCTTAGAAAGAGATTTTTTTATTAGAATTTTATTTCAAGATTATTTCGATTTTGCATAGAGTAAATAATTAAAGAATTGGGAATTTTTCATTGAAATATATTTCTTTTGCGTTTCTAAATTATCAATTGATCTATTTTTTAAACTTCCGGTGAACAGATATTTGGCTATCAATATAGAAGGAAAAATCGGACAGCCTACCATAATAAGGACTTCGTCCTTTAATATATCTATTTTAGTGTGCATGACGCCTTTCTATGATAAACTTCATAGTCAAAATATTTGAACGGAAATTACGTTAACAGTCTTTGGGTGCAAGACAATCAAAGGTTCTAAACGGGAGAGGAAAAATCAGATTACGTTACCTATGCCTCAGATAGATTGATCGTCATTTTCATAAAATACATTACTAAGAAACTTAATGGTCCTTCGATTTATGGCTTCTGCTTACTCTTTGGTATCTTCAAACTACACAATGTATTATTTAAACATCCAGGGAACGTGGTATTCTCGTTACCCACCACGGCAATGCTTTCTGAATTATACTACATGACAAATCCACCATATAGGGCGGCGTTAGGTATATATTTGCGTGAACCGTCAACAGTACGTCTGAATATTGATCTGTCCGAAACATAGTTAAATAATTCTGTGTCCGACAGCTTGCAATTGAAATATTAGAAGGGGTTACAGTAATGGTGTTGAACACCTCTTTCAACAATATTTCAGTTATATCATGGCGGTCAGTTTTATTGGTGGAGGAAATAATGTTGTATCGAGTAGACATTGTCACGAGAGGAATTCGAATTCACAAAGTTAGTGGCAATATGTACAGATAGCACAGGTAGTTATAAATTCAATTACCATACGACAACTACACATAAGAAAAATAATGTCCAGCAATACCTACTTGTATTGAGGATCTTTCTACTCTTTAGAGTATTACATATACTTTCGTCCCTGTGCCCACGACCATTTTACCAGACATATCTTCCTACTCCTTCATATATATATAAATATATCCGATGTAAGCTTTTATGCTTTATTTATGACAAGTCTACATTCACGTTGCATTGAATATCATCGACTAGTGCACACTTAATTCTATCATCAAACTTTATTAGTAATATTTCCGTCATGACCTTTTATTTCATTCATCTTAATATTTAAACACATGAGACAGGAAAACATTACAAACTGAAGAAATTCAAATTATATTAGAATATGTTTGTACTGGTGACAGAGAATGGGTACATGTAGTCTTTCAATGTTATCATAGCAAATTACTGTATGTTTGGACGACTGGATACTTATGATGATTCACAGGCCTCAACCAATATTGCTGCCAATGACGTCAAATACGGGATGCTTTCTCTGTGGAGGAGTCTGGTGAATATACGAATGACAAGATTGACCATAGTGGGTAATGAGTCGAGTCTGTCACGCTCCCTGCATGTTAAGACATCTTTTGTAGATTTCGAAAAATATCATGTGCTACAAAATTAAACATGTTTCGTCCCTACGGAACTTTCCATACTTTTCCTGTGGTGGTCAAAATACATTGCCGCATTTTCACTTCCAACCCTCATTTTTGTACTGTGAATAGTCATTACATATTAGCCGTCGCTGTCGTTCAAGTAACAACCAATATATCAACATATTTTTAAACAAAAACAAAAAAAACAACTACGGATATATATGTCGGTTTCTCTGAAACATTACCGCGACTGAACCAACCTGCCCTTTCTCTTATTATATAACGTACGATGTTACTGAAGCTTTCGTTTTCCTTTTCTATGCATTATCTATAATCATTTACACCAGTAGGATAGATTAGTATTTGTTTCGTGTATGGTGTACCACACCGCCGTATATATATCAAAATTCTATATTTTGTTATTTTCCTCGACGACAACGGATCTGAACCATTGTTATTTTGCAGACATAAGTGACGACGCTATGACTTTAATATGTGGTAAGGTTATAAAGATTGTAAATAGAACGCATCTGTTTTAAGAGTATATTGAATGGATGTCCCGCAGGTCGGTTGTAACGTAAAACACATCAAATTATATTAGCAACATCATACATTTTCTAAATGTCTTAAATCAATGACAGAAATGTCAGAAGTAGGTCAATGAAACACTAAATTTGGAACCCTTTAATGGAAAGCAAATACATTTAGAAAATGTTCTGGAAATAATTAGGGCAATCAAACTGCGTGCTACATAAAGGATTATAATGGATGTAACTAGCTTCTATAAAAATTAGCCATTATCAATCCATCAGAAGATTATATAGTCATTAGAAATATAGCTGCCTCTAGGCAATGTTTTAAAGGAATCTCTTACATATTTACATTTAATTTTATCTAGAATATTTCTTCATTTACAACATCAATTTCAAAATGCACGAAATACAAAAACATTATTCTTTCAAAAGTAAAATACTGTTTCGTTTTGGTTTCATGGTAAGGTTGATTGTTATATTCACAATTGATAACTGCCTTTCCCTTTAACGGTGCAAAACAATGGCTAATAATCAGGAATTCCTATTGTCAGTATTGTGTTTTCCCCTGTATTCAAAATCAGGTTTTGTGAAAAGAATGGGAAGACAGTACCTGACGGAAATAAACCCACATTTATGGATTCTATTATGAGTGCACTAAACAAAACAAAGGAATGTCATATTTCCCATGTACATTTTTAAATCACTGTTTCCGTAGTTTTAAACAATAAATGTCACAACTTATATAATTTGCGGTGGATGATATACAGCGTTGTTCAGAATATATTAACTCCATTAAATGTATGGGTGTTCATGATATCTGAATTTTTTGTGCTTTGCATTGGGCTTGTTCTTGTGCAGTTTTTGGTATTTGGGTCAATTGTCCAATTATTCAACTCACTTGGCCTCCGCGGAGCTAACGCTGGATAATTCTTGATTCAGAACGAAGTTTATCTTGACACACCTTAGAGTACCATCGGGTTACATTGTATCCTTTTTACTTTGACGTCATAAATTTACGTTCGTAGATTTTTTTGTTTTTGGTGGTAACGATTTGGTTGAAATTGGTGGAAATATCTCGCATCTTTTGCTACGCTATTTGTTAAAGGTATAATGTCGTTGAGTTTGGGAATTGTTTTGAAAGTTTTACCTTCAAAACATGAGTATACAATGTGCATTTTCGTTGTTTTTTGTGCAGCTCGTCTCTCGGCATCATTAATTATGCATGTCCTAATTTGCGAACTACATGCACAATGGCACTGATGTTTACACTCAGTATTAATTTGAAATCTCAACGCTTCCTTCAATTCCATCCAACGCTCATGTTGATGGCCTATGTTAATTCTTGTTTTATTATAATTCGTCAAAGCATCTTTCCTATTTTCTATCGGCAGACATGTTTGTCGTACTGACAGGAATTTATGTTCGAGATGGTTTTCATAAAAATAAAAAAAGAATGGATGGACTTTTTACTTTAAAACTCGATAATTAGTGATAATTTATGTTTTTAATGTAATACTTGTGAAAAAACCAACTCTAATAGCAACGACATTATACATTTAATACTACTCATGACTTACTATATTGAATTAAGCTTCTTTAACGGTGAATGAACCCAAATGGTTGGGAAAATCTAAATTTAGATACTAAATATTATCGAACACAAGAAAGCCAAATGTGAAAACCTACAACAGTACAAAATTTGTATTATAAGGCTTGCTATGCCTGAGGGCAAAGCTTAATTGTTACATTAAGTCCTTAAATGTTATATCTGTATTTGTTTTAAGTGGTATAAAAGATATGAAGGAGCACTTTTGTTAAAGTTTCATATAATCACCTTAAATTATATTTGTTAGGGAAAACTATTGACATCTTATTCAATAATATTTGATACATCTACATCTAAAATCCAATGTAAAGAATTAAATACAAATAGCTATGGGTATCAATATGTACTTTGCGACTTTATTAATGTCTTTAAATAGAAAAAAAACCGATACCATCTTAGGAAATATCTAGCCTGTCATAATATGTGCTAACAAAGTGATATCTTTCAATCTATTTAAAGTACTTCGGATGATTCTGTTTAAAAGCCATTGTTGATAGTAACATCGATGTAATATTGAAGACGGACAAATAACTATATTATATTGTAGAACTAGATTTCTTTTAATATGAGAAATTCAATATTTTTAGCTTTTTTTTCTATTCTAGCTTCACTTGCCACGCCCACCAGGAAATATATCGTTTGAAATTCCCGCGCGTGAGATATATTGCTCGGTGATGATTTCCGGTCTAAACCAATCTATTGTAAACAGACGACAAAGGTTAACACGTTCGCAACCTATATTTAATTTTAATAACAGCGCATGTACTGTTAATGATTATTATCGGAACTGTTAGACTACTTGAAATTTCTTGCTGTTTTTCTCATTTAGTATGTCAACTTACACTTATTAATATATTTTTTTTAGCTTTGATTAATTATTTTACTATTAAGATATAATATAAGAAATAGTCGATGTGACTGTGGTCAATATACAAGAACATTTTCCCTCGGTACCTTGAATTGCATGGATGTGTTATATTACCCTCCGCCGGTGGCGTCGGGCAATATAACACATCCATGCAATTCAACGTACCTCGGGAAAATATTCTTGTATATTGACCACAGTCACATGGTATATTTGTATATTTTCTTACGTAATATTGAAGACGGACATAACACTTTATCTTAGGTAATATTGAAAACGGACATATCACTTTATCTTACGTAATATTGGATACGGACATATCACTTTATCTTACGTAATATTGAAGGCGGACATATCACTTTATCTTACGTAATATTGAAGACAGACGTGTCACTTTATCTTACGTAATATTGAAGACTGACTTTTCACTTTATCTTACGTAATATTGAAGACGGACATATCAGTTGATCTTACGTAATATTACACTCAATCTTGTACTATAATTATGGTTCTTAGCGACGGACATTGATTGATGGATTGGTTGAATGGCTGTTGTTTACCGATATATGTAGACAGTTTTATGCATGACAACAACACAATTTACAAATAGTAAATAGACCAAAAAGGTGTCACTATCTACGTGTCTACACCTTGACATTGAGATTGGAGAACCATGAAGTACTTTTATGTATAACCCGCTACAAAATGTTATTTAAATTAGTTTTCTTGTTCTTTTTGTAAAGTAACCATAACGTTTGTGTAGCTCCGGACTTAAATAACATAGCTCAGGTGCAAATTTGGGTGAATTTGGACAAATTGTCTTGTGATTTATTTTTGTTTGTTTTGTATTTGGCACATAAAAGTGTCACAATATTTATGACGTTTCCAGTAATATGGTCAACAATTCCACTGAGTAAAGATGGTTCGGGTCGTACATAAGAAGAGTTTCAAGATACCAAAGGGGTAATCAGAATCCGTAAATCGAAGCAGACATAAATTGAGCGAGCCGGTGGTAGGGTAAAACAGGGGAAGCACATTCTGGTGATAGTTATAATGCGAAATATTATAGTTGTATTCAAACTACCCATTGATTAGTATAATAGCTGGGATTGAACAAAATGGTTGGCAAAATCTACATTTAAGATTCTAAATATTAAAGGAAAAGAAAGCCAAATGTGAAAACGTACAACCACAAGACACTAACATTGAAAGGATGCCTATGCCTTAGGGAGAAAGCTAAATTGTTGCATTAAGCCCTTAAATGTTATATCTGTATTTGTTTTAAGTGGTATAAAAGATATGAAGGAGCACTTTTGGTAAATTTTCATATAATCACCTTAAATTATATTTGGTAGAGACAACTATTGACATCTTATTCAATAATATTTATTACATCTACATCTAAAATCCAATGTAAAGAAATAAATACAAATAGCTATGGGTATCAATATGTACTTTGCGACTTTATTAATGTCTTTAAATAGAAAAAAAAACCGATACCATCTTAGGAAATCTCTAGCCTTTCATAATATGTGCTATCAAAGTGATATCTTTCAATCTATTTAAAGTACTTCGGATGATTCTGTTTAAAAGCCATTGTTGATAGTAACATCGATGTAATATTGAAGACGGACATATAACTATATTATATTTTAGAACTAGATTTCTTTTAATATTAGAAATTCAATATTTTTCGGGTTTTTTTCTATTCTAGCTTCACTTGCCACGTCCCCCAGGAAATATAACGTTTGAAATTCCCGCGCGTGAGATATATTGCTCGGTGATGATTTCCGGTCTAAACCAATCTATTGTAAACAGACGACAAAGATAAATACGGTCGCAACCTATATTTAATTTTAATAACAACGCATGTACTGTTAATGTTTATTATCAGAACTGTTAGACTACTTGAAATTTCTTGCTGTTTTTCTCATTTAGTATGTCAACTTACACTTATTAATATTTTATTTTTTTAAGCTTTGATTAATTATTTTACTATTGAAATATAATATAAGAAATAGTCGATGTAACTGTGGTCAATATACAAGAACATTTTCCCTCGGTACCTTGAATTGCATGGATGTGTTATATTACCCTCCGCCGGTGGCGTCGGGCAATATAACACAGCGTACCTCGGGAAAATATTCTTGTATATTGACCACATTCACATGGTATATTTGTATATTTTCTTACGTAATATTGAAGACGGACATAACACTTTATCTTACGTAATATTGAAAACGGACATATCACTTTATCTTACGTAATATTGGAGACGGACATATCACTTTATCTTACGTAATATTGAAGGCGGACATATCACTTTATCTTACGTAATATTGAAGACGGACATGTCACTTTATCTTACGTAATATTGAAGACTGACATATCACTTTATCTTACGTAATATTGAAGACGGACATATGACTATCCTGTGTAATATTAAAGACGGACATATGACTTTGTCTTACGTAATATTGAAGACGGGCATATCACTTTATCCTACGTAATATTGAAGACGGACATTTCACTTTATCTTACGTAATATTGAAGACGGGCATATCACTTTATCTTACGTAATATTGAAGGCGGACATATCACTTTATCTTACGTAATATTGAAGACGGACGTGTCACTTTATCTTACGTAATATTGAAGACTGACATATCACTTTATCTTACGTAATATTGAAGACGGACATATGACTTTATCTTATGTAATATTAAAGACGGGCATATGACTTTGTCTTACGTAATATTGAAGACGGGCATATCACTTTATCCTACGTAATATTGAAGACGGACATTTCACTTTATCTTACGTAATATTGAAGACTGACTTTTCACTTTATCTTACGTAATATTGAAGACGGACATATCAGTTGATCTTACGTAATATTACACTCAATCTTGTACTATAATTATGGTTCTTAGCGATGGACATTGATTGATGGATTGGTTGAATGGCTGTTGTTTACCGATATATGTAGACAGTTTTATGCATGACAACAACACAATTTACAAATAGTAAATAGACCAAAAAGGTGTCACTATCTACGTGTCTACACCTTGACATTGAGATTGGAGAACCATGAAGTACTTTTATGTATAACCCGCTACAAAATGTTATTTAAATTAGTTTTCTTGTTCTTTTTGTAACGTAACCATAACGTTTATGTAGCTCCGGACTTAAATACCATAGCTCAGGTGCAAATTTGGGTGCATTTTGACAAATTGTCTTGTGATTTATTTTTGTTTGTTTTGTATTTGGCACATAAAAGTGTCACAATATTTATTACGTTTCCAGTAATAGGGTCAACAATTCCACTGAGTAAAGATGGGTCGGGTCGTACATAAGAAGAGTTTCAAGATACCAAAGGGGTAATCAGAATCCGTAAATCGAAGCAGACATAAATTGAGCGAGCCGGTGGTAGGGTAAAACAAGGGAAGCACATTCTGGTGATAGTTATAATGCGAAATATTATATTTGTATTCAAACTACCGATGGATTAGTATATTAGCTGGGATTGAACAAAATTGTTGGCAAAATCTACATTTAGATTCTAAATATTAAAGGACAAGAAAGCCAAATGTGAAAACGTACAACCACACGACACTAACAGTGTAACGATGCCTATGCCTTAGGGAGAAAGCTAAATTGTTACATTAAGCCCTTAAATGTTATATCTGTATTCGTTTTAAATGGTATAAAAGATATGAAGGAGCACTTTTTTTTTTATTTTCAAATTTCACCTTAAATTATATTTGGTAGAGACAACTATTGACATCTTATTCAATAATATTTATTACATCTACATCTAAAATCCAATGTAAAGAATTAAATACAAATAGCTATGGGTATCAATATGTACTTTGCGAGTTTATTTATGTCTTTAAATGGAAAAAAACCCGATACCATCTTGGGAAATTTCTGGCCTTTTATAAAATGTGATAACAAAGAGCTATCTTCCAATCTATTGAGTCAATATTTTAAGTACTTAGGATGATTCTGTTTAAAAGCCATTATTGACAGTAACATCCACGTAATATTGAAGACGGATATATCACTTTATCTTACGTAATATTGCACTCAATTTTAAGGCAATAATTATTGTTCTTGAAGACGTACATTGATTGATGGATTACTTGGATGGCTGTTGATTAGCGATATATGGACAGTGTTATTCACGACAAGAACATAATTTAAAAGCAATAAATAGGTTAAATGGGTGGCACTATCTACTAATTCACGTGTCTACACGAGAGTATTGAGTTTGGACAATATTGGAGCACTTTTATGTACAGTCAGTCTTGTCTCTTGTGTGTCTAATTTTGCCGATGTCTCTGGATTGTCCATTCTCTAACGTTTGTTTGATTCAAATGGATAGTCTTGCTCTTTTTGTGACGTAATCAAAACGTTTTTGTAACCTTCGGACTAAAATACCATAGCTCAGATGAAAATTTGGTACATTTTAAATGTGGCTGTAGGGAGGTACCTTTGGGATCGCCATACAGTTAATTTATTTTTAACCCTTTTCAGTCTTAATTTGTTTTTTTTGTAATTTTAATTTTTGTTTCGTATAAAATAAATCTCGCGGAAACCGATAATACGGAACGCGCTTTAGTGAATACTCTTTGCATTGCCTACCTTTTATCTACAATTCATTTGTGAGTGGTAATCATATATATTTTTCTACATAACTTGTTGGATGTAACTTATTCTCAATATGTTAAGTGAGTTGTATTTCATTTATATTCATGGTTAGAACAGGTGTACACATTCTAATTCAATTTATGACGGAGTAAAGGAGGGAGTCATCATTTAAGGCAATATGAGACAATTTTCAGTGATACCATGGTGATAAAGGGTTAGTTTTATGATGATATGCTGTAACCTTGTGTGTACTAATAAGAGTTTTGAAGATACTAAAGGGGAAATCAGACTCCGTAAATCGAAGGACAGAACACACAATGGCTATAAGAAAAAGGACAAAAGGACAAACAACGATCTACTAAAGATGCATAAAACTAAAGATCGAGTAACACGAACCTCACTAAGAACCGGGGGTGAACTAAACTAAACTGAGATGCTATGATAGACATTATAGTACAAGCAGACCGAAACACAAATACAAATCTAGACATGCCGTCCCACTTGGAAAAATAATACCGAATTTCAATCAATCAGTCATTGTTCTTACATTGTACCCATGAACACTGCGTGATTATTGGAGAAGTACAAATACCAATTGTAGATTTTATTTTGAACAAAGCCACGATCTTCCACACTTGAGACTTTCTTCGCTAATCACTGCATCAGCATTAAGGCAGACACGTACTTAAAGAAACATATTTAATTTAAATAGTAAGCTGAAGTAAACGAAGACTGTTAAATTAAGTCATTAATATTCAGATACATGTGGGAGAAGTACATCTATTATGCAACGAAAATTATGTGACCAAGTTGTAATACAGTTCAATTAGTTTTCACGACATCAGTATAGCACACATATGTCGCCAGTGGCTAATCAATAGAAATAGAGTAATAAAAAATAGAATATCATCGAAAGAAAAGTTTGAAGATACCAAAGGGCGAATCAGAATCCGTAAATCGAAGAAGGATAGACAACTTAATGGCTTTAAGAAAAAAAGACAAACAACGATTTACAAAACATAGACATAAAAACTAAAGATCGAGTAACTCGAAACCCACTAAAAACCGGGGATGAACTCAGGTACATGTACAACAACAAATAAATAATGAAAGAAAATAAATTAAAGATTTTAAGAAAATAAACATTTATTATTCTTTAGATTGATAAAGTATTAAAGCTTCATTAATTTAAAGATTTTTTCTTAGGCATCTTTCTACCATTAATCTTAAGATCTTGTATTTTCTACTAGAAAGTACATTTTCAACATTTAATTGAAATCGACCTTCTACTTTAAGAATGATAAATTGTTATCTTGATCCGCGAAAGAGTTACTTAAGATAGAAATTAGTCATTTTAAAATGTAATCAATTTGTCAAAGATGATGCGATTGTGTAATTTTCTGAAATCGGTTAAATGTATTGCTAAATGCGAAAATGCACATTCAATGTCACAGGTTAGGCTAATGTAAATGAGGATTGGACACATGAAACTAGTTTAACCCCGCCGCGTTTTATTTCAGTGCGTGTACGTATATACAAAATGTAAGATTTGGGTCCAATAAACTAATTTAATAGCACCACTTTTTTAAATTTGAAGTGCGTGTACCAAATCAGAATAAATGAGCGGTCGTGTATTTGTATGTTAACGTATCGATTTTGCCTCATTCTACGATTTTGATATTGATTTCGATTTGGAACTGTTCCGACAGTGGGATATGTTTTTTTTACCATTTTATTCCTATCTATGACTATTTCTTGCTTCACAAGTCAGTAAGAGATAAATGTCAGACTCGGATAAGCCATTCAATTATGCACTGTGCCTTCCCAAAACGGTTCGGAAATGAAAACGACTTCCCGCGTCGGGTCAAACTATGTGAATCTGAACTATTGAATTTGTTTCAATTTAATTTTAACAATGATATATCTTTCATTTGAGTGGTTTCACATATAGAGATTTAAGGTATGTGGCTACAGACATTTAACATTGGTTTACCGGAAGTGTTGCCAGGGAACATTCAATCGAAATTCGTTGCATTCTGTCCAAGGTATCCCGCACTTGTGCTAGTTTCTTTGGTTTTTCTTAATACTGTATTTTACATATTGATGACATTAAGTTCAAGATGTACATGTAACGAAGAGGCAATATATGGAGAATCCAGGTAAAATAGGACACAAGACACATCATGAAGACAAAAGAAAAAAACAAAGGAAAAACTACAACGATATATTTTATTTACACGATAGCAATTTCGACGTTTTTTTTTTTCTTTGAAATATGATGCCTTCAGACGGCACTGGCGCTCTTCGAACGTAGCTGTCACTCATGTTCTTTAAATGTCAGAGTTGTTTCCGATAAAAATTCATTTTCGTTATTTAACATGTTATCTTTTAGCATGAAACAGCCTCGATACAAATATATTTTTGTCATACTTCGTCTGGATATCAGCCTTTGGTTTACTGGCATGATTATCGCAAATAAAACACAGCTAGATTACTTTCGTTCGTGTGATAACTCTGAAATCCTTATTACACAATGATTCATGCCTGGTTAGAATTTACAACAAATATATTTATCAAAATAGTAAATTTTACAATTCCTCCTGGAGTAATCTCTACAGAATTAATTAAAGTTGTAATCCCATTCGATAGTAAAGGTACACCATATCATGTGTGTTACTGATTTAGAGAATTCATTTAATCTCTTGTTGTTGTATAATATAAATATTTGACTTGTTAACGGAATAAAAGTCAATTATAGCTGTATACAATGTAATGGAAGCACTAGCTGATACGATTCTTTGTCTTTAAACGCAAACTAAAGTTACGTAATTTTATGTTATTCGGTTTCTACTTCCTGAATGGAAAACGTCAAAGTTGAACATACAAAGCACCAAAATGCAAGAAATAGAATGTTCGGAGTTCGGTAATTTTGTTATTACCCTTATGAACAATTTGATTTCAATCACAATAAAACGAAAATTAGACTTGCACTATAACACTTTAACACACAAATAAAGATAGCACTAAATAAACTTTGGAGAAAACCGCAGGGCAATCAAAAATTGCCAATCCAGAGAAACTGGCAACTGACAAGACGACGAAAAACAAAACACAGTATGTGTTGGATAGCACTTTACGCAAACAAATACAAATAATGATAATGCTTTATTCTTCTGTCATTGTAGTGTGTGTGTCCATTTTTAATTTTCGGATATCCCCTTTTGTATCTTCAAGCTTTCTTTGATTGCAGCAAGAAATCAGAGGAAATAGGAAATGGATAATTTTGTCTTGCAAAGGGCTACTAACGACTCCGTCCACCCTTACAAAATGTTTTTTTTTACATTAGGATATCCTCCAAGTTGGCATATACTTGCTAAAAGCAGAGAGTCGAGGGGTAATTCAAGTAATTCAATACGCATGTGCCTTTGTGAAACTATTTTGTCTAATGTTTTATACACTCGGGTTTAATTGAAACGTATGTATCTTCTCTCTTTAAACTAATGGATATCGGTCATTTACATAATTAGTAAATATATGTAATTTGTTATAGCTTCGTTTTATTTTTAAATAAATTTGCATATATTACACTTTTATTCTTCAAAATTGCACTTTACAGTAATTTGCAGATTATATACTGCTTCAAAGAAATAATACAAAAGCAAATTACAGCGGGGGTCAGTTTATAAATATGCTAATTCTGCTTAAAGTTTGTTTCGATTTGTTTTCGCTGTCTAATGCAAATTCATATATTGTTAATAACAACACAAGTCAAAGCGGAATAATACAAAAGTGATATTTGATGGAATTTCAAAAGGTTTAATTACGTGTTTTGAAAATACGAGGTGAGATCAATTTCATAACAACAATGTTGTATATAATTTAAAGCAATCGTTTGGTAAGAATGTATATTTGCTGAATGTGGCTATGGTCATTGATTCTGTTGTGAAAGAAGGTAGATATTAAACAGCAGAATGTTTCCTAGTTTCCGCCAGTGGGTGTTACTTGTACTCTAAGAGAAAAGTTTGAAGATACCAAGGTGGTAATCAGAATCCGTATATCGAACAAGAACTGACATCACAATAGCTAACATTGAGTTAGTCGGGTGAGTAAATTTTAAAAAAAAAACTCTGAAAACAATAGAATGAAGAGTGCGTTATTCACCAACAACACTCTGCAAACATATATACGTTACGTTGGAACAGGTGTTTAATTAGAAAAAATCAGATCACCTACCCTCTGTTTTATATGGTTTAATTGTCTTAGAGTACTTGAAAATAGCGAACTAAGTTGCAGATTGGCGTAATGTAAGTAATATGTCAGCCATTTTAATGAAAGAAAAAAGTTGACGAACATTACATCACATAATAGTTCCATTAACAAGTAGATGTTGTGAGTTATATGTTGTAGTCTGATCCCGCACGGTTAACACGAAGCAAATGAATATGAAAATATGACTAATATTTTGTCTAATACAGATACATATCCCAAAAGCATCATCCAAAGAGAATGGCTTGAATGTTGTATTCTATATCTGTATTAGGTAAATATTCACATAACGTCTCTGTGATTGTCCTCTCCTTTTACATACACCGGAAATACATCACACAACCTCTTTGATATAGATTTAGGATATACCATTTTATTTATTACATACGTCTGGTAGTATCATGAGTACAAATTTAAAAGACAGATATTTATTATAAACGATAAATTTGATGGATAAAAAGTAAGAATGAAAAATGACAAAATTTTGAATCAAGAAACGTTCTCTAGTAAGTGCACCGGTAATATATTACACAATTATGCGATACAGGGCACATTTTTTGCTGCAGAGGACATATAGAATAAAGGGCATTTTGTTTTCGATACTGTCTTTATCAGGGCCATTATCTGGCGAACCAGATATGGTGAGCCAGATGATGGTCCTGATAAAGACAGTATCGTAAACAAATAGCCCTTTATTTTGTTTATCGGTAATTTACATACAAAAAATAATTTTTTTGCAGATACAGAACAGATTTCGGGTCTAAACTCTATTTATTTCCATGCAAAAACTATTCTTTCTGGGGACTACTTTTTAGCGTATTTTGGTTTGTGAAGCGTCATTAATTCAAACCGCACGCGCTTCATTTTCAGTTAAACTATGAATGTGACGTCATTTTCGCCGTTCCTCAAATTTGTGCATATTTTGTGGATAACCCGCATAATTTGGAAATTGATTCATTTAAAATTGCAGTAAGTGAACATATATTATTATATTTTAAGAATTCAAACAGTTTTTTTCTGTGTACACATGAATCAATAATGTGCGGCACACGTTGTGTCAAACTGTCATGTCATGACTCATGGTGTATACTTTCGTTTTCGACAGGTAAACATTCCACATACTTCCATCGGATATGTGTATTCATTCACATTTTAAGATAAAATTATCATCACATGCCGTGAGAAACATAATACCATCAAATAATGGTCTAGGTGTAAAAAGATTGTCATTTTCCTGGTTACTGGATAGTACTTTGTTTATGTTGAATCTTAGTACATTTTTAGTAGCTAGTGTATATGGCAAATAAAACATCAAGACATCTAGATTTTTTTAGTTGATCATCTTAAAATAGTTCAAGTTGCATGCATTTTTGTATATTTTCGTATAGTAGACGATTTTCGGGTGGAAATCTCGCCATGATGTAGTGTAATTAATAGGAATTTACCGTGGAAACAAAGTGAATTATATTAATTTATTTTTTCTTCAAATTTAATTGAATATTTTATTGCAAACAACCGCATTTTACAATATACTTCCCGAAACAGCATGCCATTGTTTTCATTAGCGACGACCGACATTGGCCTAGCATGATTGGGTCATAGTACATATCCTTCCGCGTTGGTTAGCGCATGTCAAATGATGAACTGACCAAATAAATTTCTGATATGGTCTAGTACGTCGACCCTAGCTTTATCTATCGGCACACTTCAAAGGAATGCGGCACAAATTACCGATAAATAACATTCTGATGCTGAAGAAATAATGAAAATTCTGAAGATTAGCCAAATCTGTGTTCAAGGAGAGTAAAAGGGTAATTACTATATCACGTCATTCCTGTGTCAGAATATCTCAGAAAATACAATCTCAAACGACCCATCAACATGTATTCTACAAAATGTTCGCATCAAGGACACCGACTTACGTCAGACGAAGGCTATTACATATATAGACAAGCAGTGAATCAGATATTAATTGAAAGAGCTAAAATGTGTATCATGTTATCAAGCTTTTAATATACCATGATCTAGCAATTACTTTTTTATAGATTATATGGAGGCCGTGTGAAGACAATGTAAAGTGACATAAGTGTTTTGGGTCTTAGGAGGTTGTGTATGGTGTTGAATAATGTATTTTTTATAAGCTGTATTAGATTTGCATAAACCATTATTGCCCTGAAGATCCACGGAAATAGAAATATAATCTTCCACGGCGATGACATCTTCCGAAAAGAGTTGGGTTTTTTTTCATTTTTGTTTTGTTTTCATGTACTTTCAAAGAAGATGTTGGGTTACATATTGCACGTCGGATACAACTCAGAAGTCCACGTGTCATGGTGTAATTTGGAACATCTAATTGTATTTTCTGGCGCAACACCAATGTCGGATACAATAGATAGGTACATATATCACAGGGTAATTTCTGACACCTAATTGTATTTTGCTGGCGGGAAGCCTCGATTGTGACCTATATAAACATTATAAATGTGTATTTATAATACTAGGTTATTGTTTTACAGTGTTAACATGTTAAATATATCATCCATCAGGACGCATTCCGCTTCTTAATCTGTCAACTGATCACTTCTTGGTTCTTGTCTCATGACGTTTACATAATTATCATGATATATAATGCAATCAATGTCCATATGAAATAAACGTTAGAGAACATTGAAAGGGCAATCAAAATAGTCAATCTAGAGAAACTGGCAACATAGAGTACACATGACGGGGAAAACAAAATAAAAACGCAAGCAAACACGAATAACGCAATCATGACATTAACCCTTCCACAAAAAACTGGAGGCCAAGACAAACCGAACGCGGGAATCGTAACGGACATCACAACACGGAACTCAGAACGTAAAGACATATAATATGACAAAACAAAAAACTGAAAAAATGAGTAGCAGACTCCACCAAAAACCGGAGTTGAATCAGATGCTCGCGATGGCAAGTAATTCCTGCTGTGAATAATTGTGAGTAATACGATGTCGAATCTGGATTTCTAACATTCTATTAGAACACGTTACATATTAAACAAACATCTTCAATTATCATAATTACAAAGAAGTAAAATTATGATAGTCGATTTGTAGTCAAATGTTTTTTTTAAATAAAGTGTATTTGGAAATCAATTGACTATAAGAAGAGTTTGAAGATACCAAAGGTGTAATCAGAATCCGTATATCGAAGAAGAAGAGACAACACAAAGGCCACACAACGATCTACAAAAAATACATAGAATATATCAGAAAATGTTGTTAATCTGTCATATATACAAAACAAATGTTCACATTCTACATGTTTAGTAAAGGCTAAGGTGAACATGGCTAAACAAGAATGATTGAAGCCTACCAGATTTCCAGAAAATTGTTTTTACCGTTGTGTCTTTGAGGCATACGATTACCTGTCTCGGTGGTAGTTTACGACACTGACGTTGTTTTCTATTTGCGTTTCCAACACGATGGGACAGGATTACGTCCCCTTATCAAATTCCTTCTCACAATATCTTCTTTGAGTTGGACATTTTTTTGTTTTTAATATTTCCATTTCATTGATGTAAAGCTGAAAAGTGTGTATGTTTTATTTTGGCATTTTTTTAACAATATTCTTTTAATCAAATGCTTGTAGGGCATGGGTGGCTCAATGAGTTAGGTAGTTGGATTACCTAGCATCTCATACAAGCCTATCACCAATACGGCGTGGGTTCGCGCCCGGCTTTGTAAATTACAAAAAAGGGTGTACTCGACTCGCAAGTGATAAAGTTTACCAGTCGCTTGCTCATGGTAGGTGGTTCTCTCCGGCGTCTTCCACCACTAAAACTGGTCGCCATGATATAGCTGAAAGTGGCGTTAAACAGAAAAAACCAAATCAAATCAAATGCTTGTTATATATAGCCAGCTTCATAAGCCGAAGCTTCTTATGAAGCAATACATATAATATAAATATAGAGAATTTGGCGACATAATTAATAATCAAATATTTTACCAATAATTCTGTAAACAGTGTTTTCTCTTTCTACTGTATCTAGCAGGTTTACGGGTGGTAACTGCGCAGCTATATCTGAAATGTCACATGTCCGAGGTGCGAATGTGTTTGGCCAAGTTCATGTATAGATGCCAGATATTGAACATAGAGATGACTATCTTAGTTTAAATGAATTTGGGAATGCATTATTATTAAAGGATGCTGGGAAAGGGGTCAGCAATTACGCCGAGTTGAGGATGTGATTTTTTCACTTAGACAATTGTCTTGCTGATGACAAATGCTTACTGTACATGTATCTACGATGTCTGAGGTCTGGGCTATGTATATTCTATGCCGGGAATGTCACATTATATATATATACCCTGTCTGAACGGTGAATAACAGATATATTACAGATTTAACCATTGTTTTTGTTTAAATGCGGTAGTTTAGATGGTTGCTAACTAGTGATGATGCCTCCCATCACTTGTTTTTCCTTTGATGAAACACGTTGATCTACTGCAACTGACGAGGCAGATTTGTGTCTGATAGCTGTCATAATGTGTGACATTTAACAGTTTCTGTCGAGGATAAGTAGCACAAATTGAGTGGTTAGTGTACACTTGTGAAAGGCATATCTTTTTACTTAAAGTAGACAAACATGATGCCAATATGTCCTTTCATATCGGTCTTTTTTGGAATGAACATTCTTCGGAAATGTCAAAACTCTCTTTAGGAAATTGCCAAAGCCTGTTAAGGTAAGTCACTATTCAGGCGTTCCATGATCCTCCAGCGTGTGTCCAGAAGCATTTTCTCTGTCCATTTCCCTACGATCGTTAGTTAATTCGTCAACATTTTTCATTACGTATTTCCCACCGGTGTCAGCATATGTTTGAAACGTGACTTCTGTCATAGATTCCATATTTCATTGGCCCTACGACCAAAATATAGTCTGACAATGATTTGGACACGATTTGCGAGGCCTGTGGGGGTAGACGGGTCCATGTAAATATTATTGTACATATTTGCTAGGTCCTCAGGTAGTGTGTAATGTCTCGCTTGTCTGCAGCTTTTTTTTTCTGCCATTGCGGTTTTGTGACATTCATTTGCTTCTGAAAATTCTGGATTTAAATTATAAATTGTTTTTTACATAAACGTGAAGTTCTGTAAATATCTTTTGAAGACATGTCTTGTGTTTGTTAAAGTTGCGGCTTTGTAAAGATCTCTCCTTTTTGTACGAGCGAAAATATATGCAGAGTGTTTCCACTAGCGTGGCAACATCAAACATCTTAAAGGTTGTTTCCATGTTTTTCTCCTTCAAATGGGATCTCAGTAACTTCGCTGCAGCTTTGTTGTCTTTCACTGTGTTTGTAGTATCAACGTTTTGTTTTAGCAATGATATTCTCTTTCCAATGAGACGCATATCCCTTCATTTCGGCTTTGTTTCATCTAGCTTTGCTGGTTTGTTTGGTTTTTTTTTTGGCAGACGATTTTCAAGATGTCACTATTGCTTCCGAAGACGGGACTCCATGAAATGAATGTTTAGTAAGAAATGTTTGATGACACCAAAGGGGCAATCAGAAGCCGGACATCGAAGAAAGACAGTAAACACAATCACCAAAAGAAAAAGGAAAATCAACGATTCACATAACATTACAAAGAAGATTAAAGATCGAGCAACCTAGTCTTTGTACAAAAAAGACAATTGTCAACAGCGCCTAGTGAGCAGTATGTTTCTTTGCGCGGTCGTCATTTGTCCGTTGCAAGGCACAATTTTCGAACCCTATTCATTATAACCATTGTTCTGTGGTAATAATATAATCGTCCACCGATAAATCTATTCAAGTTTGATGTAACTTTTTATTTACAATATTTATTGTTTGTAATCTTGTTCCCGTCATGAAGAAAGCTGAAATACAGCTCGACATCAAACAACGACCAATCAAGGAATTATATAGTTTTTAATAGTCATCTATTATTCAGAAAATGTCAATGCAATTTTTGTTCAGCACTTAAAATCTGATAAGTTGCATTTGTTGTGTTTTTGACATTTAAGAATGCCTACTGCATGCCATGGGAACCTACATGTCTCTGGATTAGGTATAATGTAAACTGCAATCATTGATATAATGTAAATTTTTATTTGACACGAGTAGGAAGATGGGAAAAACAATGAAATTCAAGACAATATCGTGATTAACAACCTGCCAATAAAATAGAAATAAATGTCGGTTGCTAAAGTTAGAAAAAAAAATTGCAGTTGTTATTGTGTAATAATTGTCTGTGGTTTATTTAACGTTATGTAATGTATTCCCAATTGGCTTATATATTACACAGCCCATGAAAGCTGTCAGTTTTATTCGTCTACAAGGGTCTGAAAAGTAATATATGAAATATACATCCGCGGTCTCCTGGTGGAACCCCAGTCTAGAAATAGGACGCCGATGTTTCATAGATGTGGGTTGCAATCCCTTAAAAAGAGGAATGCATTCGCAGTTGTGTGAGACAAACGAATAACACAATTAGCTCTTATGATATGACATAAATGTCTCGTTTATGGTTGATTGATTGATTGATTGATTGTTGTCTAACGTCCAGCGAGCAATTTTTCAGCTATATTCAGGACGAGAACATTTAACAATTTAAACGCCACGGGACTCGAAACAAGGAAAGGTGATGGGTAGGGACGGATAATTTTGCCAGTGCAACAGGTCTCTTATGGACCACTCATCATGAGCATGCTCATAATGAGCTGTTACACTGGGTTCTTTAACGTGCGGAGAGGGTGGCAATCTCTCAACACGGGACCTCGGTTTTATTTACGTCTCATCCGCAGGACGGGTTGGTTGTGCATTTCTACATCCCGCACAACCGACGGACGCCCCTTCAAGCCGAAGAAGCTCCCGGTCCCATTTCTATACCCCGGGGTTGACCCCTTTTAGAGGACTAGTGCCTCTAGGGCGGAGATTTATGGAGAATTGCACGAAAGACACAATTTGCAGTATCACCTAGCGAACAGGCATGTTAACATTGTTGTTTTATCCGTTTGTTTGGTTGTGGAAATATAAATTTTCGATCGGTTAGCACTAGTGGAGCAGGAACTTCTATGCCTCCTGAATTCACACCCAGTTTTAAAGGAGTTCGTTTAGAAGAGTTTGAAAATACCAAAGGGTAATCAGAATCCGTAAATCCAAAACAGACAGGCGACATACTGGCCAAAAGAAAAGGGATAAAAGGACAAACAACAATCTAAAAAACACTACACTGAAAACTAAATATCGAGTGACATAGCCCAATCTTTATCTTCTGTGTAGTGTTTTGGGGACTATTGTTTGTCTTTTTGTACCTTTTTCCGGTTGGTCATGGTGTTGTCTGTCTAATTAGCTCTCAACCTTTTCTCGCGAAGGAAAGCGCAGCTACTTGATACAATTAGTCTATCAACATATATCTACCTTTTCACGCTACTCTTGTGTGTGTGTTGCAATCTAAACAAATATCACTTGTACCAAGTCAGGATCATTACGGTTTTCACAGTTTTCCGGTTGTTGGTTGATTTTGTCTGTTTATATAATTATGAGTTTTGACTTTCCCTTTGTAAGATTGTTCGGAGTTCGGTAATTTTGTTATTACCCTTATTTATTGCCTAGAAGGTAAACGCGTGCTACTATGTCACGTTCTATTTTTGATATTTAGCCTGCTTTGGATCATTCGTATCATCTTCGTTTATCATCAGGAGACATTGCATAACGTTTCCTATCACCTTCAATCTGTTACATTGTATTTGCTATTAAAATGACAGTTTTAAATAATAACAATGTATCAAGGAAACAAAGTTAAATTGAAAGACAATATATGATTTCAAGAACAACTAGGATAATTTAAATAACACAAAAATAAGATTTGACACATGTATAGATGTACAGGGATTTGGAATAGAGTGGGTGGGTTATGTTTAACGCCAAGTGTGCATTATGTTGTCTCTTGTCATGGAGACAACACGGTACATGTTGATGATATTAATGGTGTCCGCTTTGTACTAAACCAACACACTTAGTTAGATTTTCATAAATCAAATCACTAACGTAGATTTTCATCAATCAAATCAATAACATAATTAAGTTTTATAGCATTATGCAATGAACACTAAAAGTATTATTATTTTTTGACATTGATTCCCTTAATGTAATCACTGCATATAGAAATGGGAGCTAGTTTCTGTGCTGCCTGGAATAACTATGTGGTGCATGATGCAAACCTTTCAACATATTCGGTTGTGCTGAAATCAAATACACAAGTACATCATGTAAATATGAGAATATCCAGGTCTTTGTACGTAAAAGACAAATTGGAGAAATTCCTATTATAGCTTGCTAGAAATACTCACCGATGGCCTATTTCCCAGACGGTACACCGGGGTACAATTAATAGAAATATGAACTAGATTTGCTGGACGAATCGCATACACGACCCAACATTGAGACGGGAACCTCAAGTTTCTCATGTTTGGAAAATGTCACACTCTTTGTACGTATAAGACATTTCCTATCAATTCCAAGTGAGGAACTAATTTTCAATGCGACAAATGAAAGACAAGGCAAGATTGTTCACTATCATCACGTTTTCTTGTTTAAATCAGAACATCCGTCAATAGGTCTCCACCATACCACAGTGTCTATCATCCTTCCATAACAGCTCAATTCTTCCCAATTTTATTGTGTGTGTGTGGTTATGTAGAGTTATGTTGTCTATTGTTTGTCCTTTGGCCATTGTATTACCTGTCAATCGATGTATTATGGTTTGTAGACTTGTTCGCGCCATGCATACAACTGAATCGTCACATATGTATAAGTAATAACGTAAATGCTACCCATACGTAAACACAAGAAGTGCCACAGCAAAAATCTGATAACACGATATCAAGCATTTCTATATATAAATAGATCAATGCATGACTTTTTCCATAACAGGACTGCTATCATCCCTCAACCGATATCGATCACTCATATCCATATAGGTTTGGTGTCAGTGTGGGAAGTTAATTTTGTTCTTTTTAATTCAATGTTGACATATGTGATCAAAAGATTAATGCATGCCTTTTTCCATTTCAGGATTATTATCATCCCTCGACCGATATCGGCCCTCTGGTCGATATCGGTCTCTCGGGATGATAACAGTCCTGATATGGAAAAGGGCATGCATTAATCTATAAATATTACACACCTGACGTTAAGTAACAACAATCAACCAATCGTATGATCAGTACTTACCGCAAAATACTGAGAGTTGGGCAGACTAAATGTATAAGGCATTCCTTTTAGTGCAAAGTTGCATTGCATGCGAATTTATTGGTTTTGAATGAAGTGGTCTTGTTTAATTAATTGATCGATAACTGTATATATTAGCGGTGCGTTTGATATATAACCAGAAATAGCTGTATTTATTCATATGCACAAACAAACAAATTTGGAAATCTGCTAATGTACAAAACCATTATGTTTTTTTTGTTTTTTTTTAATATATCATGTATATGCAAATTAAATTATTCCAGAGAGTTGTTTTTATAGCAAGTTCATTGGGGGATCTGAACTAAGAAGAGTTTGAAGATACCAAAGGGGTAATTAGGGTCCGTAAATCGAAGAAGATATTAATTTATCGCTATTACTATATCATTTGGTTCATTAAGTTTTACATTTTGGATCATTTCATATCTAGTCTATCAACCCACACATTGCTTAAAACTCTCAGTACTGAAACATTGGTTTCTTCCAACCAAAGATAGATTACGAAATATTCAGCAATGCTGCTCTATTTATTTTGAAAATAATTGCATAACAATAGCTCAACACTTTGAAGCATTCCTTGGCATTTCAGCTATTAAATTGTATTTGAATAGAAAACGCTGTGATGTATTGTGCAATTTTCCTAAATGAAATCGAAATGACATTGCAGACAATTGGATCATATTTCATTATTACTGCATTGTGCCAATTTTAAAACAAGTATTAGTCATTGTCAAAATATTACGTTAGAATCAAGGTCTATTTCATAGAAATGTTGATGGGTTTTGTGTTATTTTTCAATGGAAACAAGGGTAACTCACGACACAGAACCCCAACATTCACAATGAGTTGCACACCGTCTAGAGATAGCTTCTTCGCTGCGGGGTACAAGACCTCTTAGTGACTAGTGTTACTACAATTTGGAACAGCACACAAAAACATCAGTTGCTTTCAAGTGTGGTCGTTTGTGCACATTTGCAAAGCGAACTAAAAAAATCCGATCCTTTCCGTTATCATTCCTAATACTTATGGAATCAAATGACCCAGCTCATCTCACATAGCTAAATACTTGTTTTGTCTCTTATTGAAGATAGCTGAAATATCGATCACTTGACATGATAGCTGAGATACCGTTCACTTGATAAGATAGCTTTAATACCGTTCACTTGAAATTAACATGATTAAGCAACAATCAAGCAATAATAGTACTAAAATGTGATGTTTGTGTAGTTTTCAAATGTATCTCAAGTACACATATAGGCAACAAATTTTCAATAATAAATATTAATGATGACAATATTATGAGATGATGATGAAATTCTAAATTACACATACCGACGGAACCCATTGTATAATTCAAATAACACATAAATATGCCTTATGAAGGAACTTGTGAGTTTCCTAATGTATGGGTATATCATGCTTGCACGTGAAGGACAATTAATTAGAATTGGAATAACCGTAAGTATTTGTATTGTTGACGTAAATCGCAAAGATCCGTAAAAATAGTAACATATCATGTTCTAAAATCTGGTAAACTTTTAGCAGATTTAAGAATTTTTGTCATTCATTATTAAATTATATAATGTAGTGTAATAGTGTACAGAGTATTTATATATAATATGACGTTAAACACCATAACACCCCACATATAATAGGGGGAGTTATTATCAGGTCAAACAAAGACTATTAATTGGTGTTTGCTGCTTCTCCGCTAAGCACACAACATTAAGGAAATTGAGCAAAGACTGGTTGGCTCAGACATGTCTATCCGTGGACTATTGTTTCCGTGAGTTTGCACTATAAAAATCCAACTAAGCATGTTGATCTAGTACAAAGCGGATCTCACCATTATCTCATTGAAAATTAACTTGTTCTGGACATCCTACAGCTGAAAAAATTGCTGAGTTGACGTTAAACAACAAATCACCCACTAGACAAAGAAGTGCTTTGTACTTAAACTAGTATATTAGATATTGCAGCATCCTCCGTGTGCGTCTGTTTACGTATCTTTTATGTTCCAAACACACTTCCGGTATATTTAATTAGACTAATAACCAACTTCAAAATCTAAACCTACAAACATATTTCTTTTTGAAATAAAATAAAAATAAGAAACAGGAGTCATAATTTAATAATACGTTCATTCATTCCATGATGTCAGGCATAGTTTCGTAATATAGTTATTAAAAACCCGTAAACTCGATAACACTCTGCACAATATAATTAATTCCGAAAATACTCGGGATTGCAGTGTGTTGTTTTCACAATTTTAAGAATAGCTAATAGTTATAATTTGGAGTCTCGGTAAAAATATTTTTGACATTTACGTCACCGAATATGGTACTGCTTTGACAACTATTTTACCTATTTTGTTCCTGTATTTAAATACTGTTACAGTGACAGCCGGAACCTTTGAACCGTAATGAGAGCGGGAGGTTTGGCGCCTTAAAATCTGATTCAACCCACCATTTCTTTAGAAATGCCTGTACCAAGTCAGGGTCATTACGGTTTTCACAGTTTTCCGGTTGTTGACTGATTTTGTCTGTTTATATAATTATGAGTTTTGACTTTCCCTTTATAAGATTGTTCGGAGTTCGGTAATTTTGTTATTACCTTTATTTTCAAAATACGAATGTAGCCGAAGTTGCAGAATATACGTGGAAAATACATCTCGACTAATGTTTGCCGATTTAAATACACAAATAAATGCACCAATCACGGGTCAAAGGCCGTAAACAGGCACATATATTATACACATGGACATGTCATCTGACACGATTTTCACAAGTTTTAGCAACAAACATGTCTCAAGAACTTTACTGATGTTTTCATTGCCACTAGCAATTAGACTCGGGCTAGTGCTTAACGTCGAGGACTGGACTACTGTTAGGAGTAGTCGTTTGTGGCACGTGGCATGGCAAAATCTTCCGACAATATGTATTATATCCCTTTGTTATTACGTCAGCCAATCAGAACATTAAACTATAGGCTATTGGAGTACCCGATTTTTATCTACATGAATTATTATTTGTAAAATCATATAATTCAAGAAACGGGAAAAAAGCTTCAAATCGATTACGCCATATCTAAAAGGATATGGCTTTCATATTACACATTTCTTCTTTTAAATGAACCTTTCAATGTATTTGATATGATATGATAATTATATTTATTTATATTGTAAACTGAAATAAAAGACAAATGTCAAACAAATAAAATTGATACTACATAATCAGGAAGTCAGTAAATAGAGAGAATCCTCAAAATACAAACGTCCATATATGAATTATTTTCAAAAATCAGTTGTATGTAATTTATGTACATGTAACATCAAAGACACAAACGCCTACATGTTATACATAAGTTAGTATTAATAAAGTGGTCATGGAATGTTACATTTTCCTGCCATAATTTGAGCATACATGTTTAAAGTATGCTAAAAAAATATTCAATTTGCCGCTTTCGTGTTTTAGGTATTCATACATGGTTTGTATTGTTTGTATATTACCTGAAACTTTAAACCACACAGCTGCTATTGAAACATAAATTTGAGACATCTTTTTCATAGTTATTTCAATGCTACAGGTCGGTGGTTTCCTCTGGATATTCCGGTTTCCTCAACCAAAAAAAAAAAAAAACTGTCCGCCACGATATGACTGAAATATTGTTGAAAGTGGCGTTAAACACCACAAACCCTTAACCATCCCAGTTCAACCTTTTACCTAAATGTTGCATAGTTTGTCAAATATCTCCAGACATGCATATACGTGACATTTAACAACAATATATTGGTTATAACAAAATTCAAATTTATAGATGAAACGCAATAAAATGCCACAAATTGTATATTAAGAAATGAAAGAAAATACATCCGACATCATGGGAATGGTGGTATACGTAGGTGTAAAATGGAATTATGTAATACGATCCTTACTATCGACAGAAAACACTGTAGGTATTACCAAAGACTGAAAAACACAGAAATAACTCATTGTTAATGTAATCTTACACCTCACCGTTGAATGAAACGCATAATAAAATTCCTTTTCTTAAATCTCCCGAGGGTATGGTAGCACTACATACCAATACGTCTGGAACAGGAAGTCCTGAAATTATCGCTTTAAAAGCACTTTTGTCTTGTTTACGTATGCAATAATCACAAGGGAATTTTTAACTATACCAATTATGGAAAGCGTTTCACGATATATTACCATAGACTAGATGTCTTAAAACGTATTGATCGCTCATTTCCGGTTTCAAATCAATGTTGTTTTTCAATTATTCCAAATAGTATACCGAAGGCATTTTGATCCACGGTCACATACATCTAAACAAATAAACATGTATGCTTGTAAGTTTGAATATACTATTACATTTAATTGTTGTCAAATTTTAGACATATCGTGGGTTTAACCATACTGTTGCTATGGGGTTATGTCGTAGCGAAAGAGCGAGAATTAAGAATTTCATTCTGTCATTAGATTGCGGTCTGTCGTTCATTCCTCCTGTCGTTAAGGTGCAACGAACGAACGACAGTTAACGACATGGCACAAGTTGTGCGTTTATAAACCAGAGATTACGTTACATGTACGATGTATACTGGCCAATTAAATTGTGAATAAATTGTATCTTAAGTATCTGATTTGATAATAATTAGCCTTCAGCAGGGAAATTAGCTCATATTCCCATACCTCGGGGTTTCTAACGTAAAAACTTAACTTATGTTTAAATGACAATAATAATAGAATTCTACAGCATTAAATTGTCATGTCCGGCAGCTAAAATTGTGATTGAAGACATGGAAGATGGAAGCATTTTTAACGATAGGCGTAGGAATACTGGAAATTACAGAAATAAAATATGATTCTTGGTAGTTACGGTGAAGATCATGTTACTGATTTAGCTAATACAGATATTTATATGTTTTAATTAAAAATAGTGGAAAATCCGCAATAAATCAAAACAGACACAGTTCTAAGACAGCAAAAAAAAGGAAAATCAAAAGATTTATTTTTTAATAAGAGACGAACTATTTTTAACTACAGAACTTGGTTTTCAATATTCACTGCAATTTCAGCTTCCTGAGACGAGTGTCCCTCGTCAATAAAGTGTACGTGATACCACCTAAACCTTGTGAACACAAGAACATGGTTTCGGGAGGATGTGGCATTTCATGTTAACACGCTAAGAATGTCTCATATTGAACTTTGTTTTTCGATGTCAAGATTTCTGAAAAGTTTGAAGATACCAAATGGGTAATCAGAAACCGTAAATCGAAGATGATAGACAATGCAATGTCGAAAAGAAAAAGGACACACAATGATCTACAAAACACCACACAGAAAACTAAATATTGAACAACACGAAAGCCATTAAATCCTGGAATCAACTCAGGTGCTCCGGGACCGTAAGCAGTTCCTGCCCCACTAGTGGCACCAGAAAAAACCGGAATGTCACAAACGGAACATAACTGTAAGCATTTGTGATACAGATATTCCGAAACGTTTAACCAAGTCTAGCTGCCGACCGTAAAATGTGATGCCTTCAACTTAACCACCAGGAACCATTGGTTTTGTATTTTTCTTGTTAGCAGCAGCACTCTATAAAGGAACTCCTGATAGGAACCAAAACCTCTGACATTACGTATCAACTTAGAGGTATATACTTCATATGCATGTGCTTCTGTAACATTGTTACCGATAAATGGAAAGGTCACAATTTGAAAATTGCAATCGTCTCGTTTTTCGTAAATATTTGTTCTTAGCCGGTCTTTACCGTCAATTTCTTGTTGGTTAACGTATGAAGCAGACCTGTATCTGTGGTAGCATTTGTTTCAAGGTCAATGGGATAAATGCGATCATTAAAATCTCAAAATTTAGAATAGTTTAGTGAAAGGACATCATCTATATAGCGAAAGGTGAAATTAAAGGATCGCTTTAACTTCTTTTCGCTTTTCTTGAGTATTCCTGTATGACAGCTGATTCATACGAACCAAACAAGTCGGCGAAATGAGGAGTACAATTGGTAATCATAGTAATGCAGGAGTCTACCAAATATACTAAATTCTAAAGATACTGAACCTTTGAAAATCATTGATCTTTAAAACAATAGGCTGATGGTCATCTTTCACATTTTACGAGAATAGACCCTTTACACGTTGTCGATGTGATTCTTAAATTATACGTATGTATACCTTTGTGTACGAGTTATTTACTTTACGAACGGCAAAATGATCCCCGGTCTATCAAGAGCACTCAACGAATTTGAGTATAATTTTCTCATAATGTATAGATGTTTGAACCTTGTAAGAATACAGAGGATACTTTCACAGCAATCAGAATATTCACAAATTGTTAAGACATTAAAATTGTGAACAGATTATGGAAAATATATATGTTGAACTGTGCATGAAAGGACACCATTTTGCCCGCCTTAAAGGGAAATAACTCATGACAACGTATAATTTTATAATCAAAGTCGGAAATATGCAGATAGTATATATCTAGATGCAATTAAACGTGTTATACTAAATGTGACGTGTGTGTTCATCCCTTTGAGCAAACCAAAGCCAAATTACAGTTATATTCTTTTAGGATCGGCAAATTCCATACTATTCACCAACATAATTTAAATTTAAGATAAAATAAAACCAAAATTAAAATATTTTCCAGACCTTGATTCGAATTCAAAATAACATATATTTTCCTCTCTGTATTCAGCAGAGATTATTGTAATGTCTAATTACCTTAGTGATAATTTTACTTGATATTCGGAAAGCAAAGCCAAAGTTACAGTGAGATAAAATTCTGCATAATTGCAAAGATCAAATTATTTACTGAGAATGTGATCTGCAATCGAATATAATATTTCTTAATCCAACAATTTTGATAATTATATTACCATGGTGAATTACATAAATTTTATAATTTTCTCCTAGAATTATCCTTTAATGTGCATGTACTTTAACATTGTGCGCAGTATCTTTTTTGTAATAATGAAAGTTGCTTTCTGGATTGGTTTTCGCATAACATAATGTTTGATTCGACTTTGCTCACGTTTGTTTTATATGGGTTGGTGTTATATATATATATGGTAGATTTATTTATTTACTTGTACGTCTGCTAGTGTCCAGCACGATTTTAATAGCAGAATATGTTCGTGTCGACGGGTGCCACGCGTGGAGCAGGAACTGCCTACTCATCCGGAGTACCTCAGTTAAGTTATTAGTAGAGTTCTTGTTGCTTGATCTTTAGTTTTCTGTGTAATGTTTAGTAGATCGTTGTCTTTTTTCTTTTGGCCATTGTGTTGTCTGTCCTTCAAATTTACGGTTTATGATCATCACTTTGTTATCTTCAAAATTATTAGCAGTAGCATGAAGGTGCGACTAGTAGAGTAGGAACTGATTAGCCTCAAAGTGCACCCGGTTTTTGTGCTGTTCGTGTTGGCTCAATCTTTAGTTTTCTGTAGTGTTTGGTAGTAGTTGTCCTCTTCATCGTTTGGTCGTTGTATTCTAAGAAAAAAGAAAATAAAGCCATAATAGAAAGCAAGGTGCGTTTGCCTGATAATCAATCAAATCCACACCTCAGACTTGAACAAGTGCCTCATGTGTGGAAAAGGGGCGGGAGGTAGCTATCCTTGACAACGCATTGCAAACAATATTTATTCAAATAGATGCATAAACATAGAATGACATGTAGGAACACAAGTGACGCAGTCACTTATACCGAATTCCTCAGCTGCAAATAATAGATCGATAATAATGGACAGAATACGTAAAACAGAAACTATCTGATTGACATATCTAATACAGAATATACAGTGTGTGTATTGGAACTACAATGTATTTTAAAATCCTGCAATAGTTGGTGGGTAAATCTTTTTGTCTTCAAAGTAGGGTCTTGTACAATTAAAAAGGTGTTTCCACTACCATACAGTAGCGTATTTGAATTAACAGAGCCGACCAAGCCAGTAAATATTGATTGACGGTGTTATGGTGTTTAAAGCCAATATTCCAGCTATATCGTGGCGGTCAGTTTTATTGTTGGAGGAAACCGGATTACACAATGAAAACCACCGACATGTCGCAAGTAACTGACAAACTTTATTACATAAAGTTGTATCGAGTACACCTCGCCATGAGCTGGATTCGAACTCGCTACTTTAGTGGCGATAGGCACTGATTGCACAGGTAGTTGTCAATCCAACTACCATACGACCACGAATCTCCCTTTTTTTTTTTCTATAAACATATACCTTGGTGAAGTATTATCCTGGAATACTTAATGATATAGTGATACAATGGATATTGGTAATAATGTTTTCTACCCAAATAATCACATAATTAGATCAAGTCAAACAATCTATCAGCTCAAATAAATTTGATTATTTGTCGGGTTTACTTGGTCTTAGATACAAGATGCATCAGTTATCAATCATTCAGCATAAATGAACGTCTTGTTATCTGTTTTGAGATTGAAGTAGATAATTAATACAGATTATTGAATCAAATTGTTTTCACGTGTCACCTAGTTTGGTTAATGGATATGTCTGTAACAGCGATGGGTTTAAAAATAGAGTGGTCAACACTATGAAATATGTGTGTTTTGCTTCGTTCAGTACAAGTATTAACCAAGATATATTATTACACCAAAGGAAGATATATGGATTTTAATCCTTTTTGTGTTCGACCGCCCGTACATGATGACATTTATTAATCAAGATGTATATCTTTTGTTACAAGGGAAGCAAAGTATGAAGATACCAAGGGGGTAATAAGAAGCCATAGACCGAAGGACAGACCAAGCAATGGTCGAAGTAAAAAGGGCAAACAATGATCTACCAAATATTACACAGAAAACTAAAGATAGAACAACACAAACCCCACAAAAACCGCGGCTGAACTCAGATACTCCGGAAGGGTTAGCAGTTCCTGCTCCTCCTGTGGCACCCGTCGTGTTACTGTTAAACGACACGAACATCATCTGATATGTATATCGTGTTAGATTGTAAAGCTACTAGCTTAACATTAAACAACAATCGACACATTTCATCGTAGAAGACATCACGGTGACTGTGTAATGAGGAGCGCTGTTTTTGATTTTTTCTAAATTTAGTTTCTGTTTGTTTGATGGTGTTTAACGCCACTTTCAACACTATTTCAGTTATATCGTGGCCGTCAGTTTTATTTGTGGGGGGAAAGCGGAGAACGCGGAGAAAACAACCAACCTGCCGCAAGTCACTGATAAAGTTCATCACATAATGTTATACACCTCGCCCTGATCGGAATTCGGACTTAGAGTGATCAAGACTATGAAATATGTGCGTTTTGCTTCGATCAGTACATCATAATCTGATTGTATAGCGACAATTATTAAGCAAGATATATCCCTTATACCAGCGGAAGATATATGGGTTCAATCTTATCTTTGTTTCAACTTAATAGTCTTAATTTTTTAATGGAACTCATTTGCCTTACCAATAGTCAACCGTAAAGTAGTAATTAGGTGCTGATATACTTATGCGAGTCATGTCTCGCATTGATATTGTAGTCTTAATGGTAAACATGGTCTTTCCTTTTGGAACTTTTTTGAAAGGTCGTTTAACAGATCCCCATAGGGTTATAATCTACAAATACCAGGTATTCACTTTCAACTTACGATGATATGAAGCGAAACCGTGACGTGATTTCTTTTTGAAATGTCACTTACTAATAGTTGTATTGTCTCTGGATTAACCTTGATTAATGTTTTTGATTTTAAAAGGTATAACCGCAATATTCTCTCATTTCTATGGCAATCTAAGCTGTCTTCCAACTTTTGTCCTATTATATGTCTTTACATTCTTAGTTCGTGTTGTGATCTTCGCTACGATTTCCGCATCAACGATGTTCGGCTCGTCTTTGCCCTCCACTGTTTGTAAGAGAGGTTTTTGTGTTTGATTTGCATATAGTGGTGTCAAATACATCTTGATTACATGAGTAACATGGTGGCTGTCTTATAAGAGGAAGGATATGCTTACCCTTCGCGAGCACCTTTTGGTGGGGTCCGTGCTGCTCTTATTTTTAGTTTCCTGTTTTGTGTTTTCGTTGTCTTCGTCATGTGTCCGGTGTGCTAAGTGTCTCTGGATTGTCCATTCGTGATTGCCCTTTGGGTTTTCTCTAACGTTTATTTCCAGTACCACCCTTTTAACAACCCAATGAATTGTTTGTAAACATGAATACAGCTATGAAATAAAGTGAATATATCAAAAAGGTAATCAGAGACCGTTAATCGAAAGACAGACAATACAATGACCAAAAGGAAAAGGACAAACAGTTACTTACAAAACACTACACAGAAGACTAACGATTAGGCAACACGATCCCAAAATATGCCGATAGTTAACGCAGGTGCTCGGAAAGGATGGGCAGTTTCTGCTTCACTACTGGAACACGTGTTACTGTAAAACGACACGAACATCATCTGATATGGAAATCACATTGGACTGTAATGCTACTAGCTTGACAGTAGAAGACAATCCACAAATCTCATCGTATATGACACCAGTGACAGTGTGATGAGGAGCGTTGGTTCATTTTTTTTTTTACTTGATTTTCAAATAGATTTTCCTTTACATATCTCTTCGTGTAACCGAAAATGCCAAAATAGAGATTATAAAGTTTTCATGATAATTATTTTGCAGTTACTATCATTATAAATATTATGTAAATGATGTAACGAAGAAACTTCCTGATTATAGGATTAAATTAATGCTATGTTGCTTTGTGTTGAATGGTTGCCTTGTAACACTATAATTCCCCTCTTTTGTCTAAGCCGCATATTGTATTTCTTCCCACCACTGATTTGAAGGCCTGATTGGCTTTGATGTGGGTTAAGTGTTTAGTTTTCTAAATACTTAACAAAGGTTTGGGTTTTACCTGTTTAGTTGGTTTTCACTAACTGAACTGTACCGTCATTAGAGCCTGGAAATCGTGATATAGCCGGAAAATTCATCAAAGCGAGGATACAAAATCAATGATAAATCAAATGAATTCCGGCATATTAATTTCGATTTAGTCAAATGGACTGAACTGACAAGTTTGAGTTTAGTTTATTAGTTTAAATAATAAATTCAAAAAAGCATAAAAATACCACAGTCGGAACAGTTCCATAATCCAACAGAAAAGTCGTAGAAAGTGGCAAAATCGATACCCTTATCACACACGAAAATGTAGGTTAGATGAAAACAAAGAAAGCGTGCTCTCAATTAGAAAATATTTACATGAAGAAAATGATTTCTCCCTAATGCATTTCCATTACATTTTTCTCAATTTCGTATTGATATATTAAGATTGAACAGCTGAAATTAAACAGACATGAAACGGATTTGACATTTATTGTAACTACAGACAGGCAATTAAAACGACAAACTGAAATTGATGTTTGTCCTTTGAAAAGTTTATTGTGAAAATACAGAACAACACTTTCCAATTTTTCACTTCAATATAAATGTCAAGTGATACATTTGTAAATTTCTAATGCTTAATGATATCGATGACAAACGGGCTTTTTTGGAACTTTACAAGATCGTAATAATATAAATGCATTGGAATAAACCAAAGGTCTGTCAGATATTATGTCGTGGTTCTAAAAATACAGAGAAGTCATCAATCTGAAAAAATAGAATATCAATTCAAGAATTAATTGCTTAATATTCAAGTTCCAACTCATTTTAATCGTAAAATATAACAATTTCATGTCTCAATGATTTTCAAACACGAAAACAAAAAATCATATTATTCTCATATAGTCTTGAATCAGTGCCGCGGATCACACGGAACAAACAATATTATACAGTAACACCATAATCCCCCTGTCAAGCATACACTGATTGCTTAGCTTATAGTGGTCATTCTAATTAAATCACATACCAATCAAATATGTTTTGGCAATTGTGGTGGTCTCCGTAACAGCCATTTTACTTATCCAAGACTTTAGAACTAACAGAATCATGTATAAATAAAAATGTCGGATATCTAATTTAGTGTGTCTTACACGAATAACTTTCATCGGGTACGCTGGAAATACGATTAATTCTAAAATTCTTAGGAGCAACTAAACATGATGACAAATAGGTTAAGGTCACCTATGCCGGAAACAGATTGACATTATTTTAAATACAATGCATTATTTGGAAACTGACAATTTCGAAAATTATATATATATATATTATTTTTGTATATTATTTAAGTATTACGATTGGATGATTTTGAATCACATGTTATTCTGTAAAAATCAGTATTGCATGGATGTTTTTAAAAATACATTAATAAATGGTGTATAGCACGGATATTTCTAAAAATGCATTGATAAATGGTGTATAACACGGATGTTTCTAAAAATACATTGATAAATAGTGTATAGCACGGATGTTTCTAAAAACAAATTTGATAAAAACCAGATTAAACAGATTAGATTTGATTGGCTAAAAAATCGTACCAACAGCCAATCAAAATTAATCTCTCTTCTAAGTTTCGGTTTCAGCCTTCTATCGTTACGTCATTTCAAAACAATCATGGCAGACGATCGCCTTGCTACAATTAACGAGAACGAATTGGGAGAGTTGCTGAATAATGTCGATTCTGGAAAAAACTGATGAAAACAAGATGAACTGTGAGCTAATGCTCACTTAAGATACCCCCGCTCTTCGGCAAACAGGAAGTAGGAATTTGACGGGTCAATAAACGCTTCCCACGATATGGGGTACCTATATGAAGCTTGTGACCAAATATCAGATGTCTGCCATCAATAGTTGCTGAGAAAAATGAGACTAAAAATGGGCATATACAAAATGTATGTTCAATGTGTATAAAAATCAACAAAGTCGGCAAACAGGAAGTAGGAATCTGATGGGTCCAAAAACGCTTCCCATGATATGGGTACCTATATGAAGCATGTGACCAAATATCAGATCTCTGACATCAATAGTTGCTGAGAAAAATGTGACAAAAAATGTGTATATATGTTCAATGTGAATAAAAACCAACTAAGTCGGCAAACAGGAAGTAGGAATCTGACGGGTCCAAAAACGCTTCCACGATATGGGGTATCTATATGAAGCTTGTGACCAAATATCAGATTTCTGCCATCAATAGTTGCTGAGAAAATGAGCATATATGTTCAATGTGTATAAAATTCAACAAAGTCGGCAAACAGGAAGTAGGAATCTGATGGGTCCAAAAACGCTACCCACAATATGGTGTACCTATATGACGCTTGTGACCAAATATCAGATTTCTGCCATCAACCGTTACTGAGAAAAATATCTTGGATGGACGGGCAGAGATAAAACAGTATACCCCCCTCCACCTTCGGGTAGCGGGGGTATAAAAAAAACTCATGTCTAACACAATTGCTGAACGAATTAGAGAAAAGGATAACAAAGAGAACAATAATGATTCATCAAATTTTGACTTGAACAGTAATTTTGATCTTGAACTTCTAACCAATTCTCAAAATGATACGTTGATAACTGACTTATTGGCCAATAATGATGGTTTTGATGATATTTTAAGGAACATTAACCTAAATGTGTTTCAGGGAAATATTCAGACCAATTCTTACACCATGATGGCACGTCAATTTCCAATGACGTTCATAACCAACAGTAATGTTACCATCAGCTTTAATATTAATTCAAAATAGTGAATTTGTTGTTTTTTCTTCTTTACTGGAATACATTGATTTGAAATTATTGAATTGTTGCCTTATATATTGTTATTTACACACAAAATAATTATCAAAGAACTCTCTTTTTCAATGTCTGTTATGTATGTTTCGTAACAATAATAAAACAATTACAGCCTTTTGATTTCGGTCAATGCATGGATTTATCGAACTGAGAAAAGTATATTGACCTTGGACTTCGTGCTCGGTCAATATACTTTTCTCAGGTTGATAAATCCATGCATTGACCTTATTAAAAGGCTATTATCCTATTATGGACTTCTCGCAAGGGAACCGTTCTCCTATAGTGTTGTCTGGGTAGGTATAGTCCTAACCCTAACCCTAACCCAACCAATGAAAATTTACTATTTCTATATGTTATGTACTAAAATTGTATAATATATCTTATATATATGTGGCCAACCACTCGAATTTCGTCGACACTCCTATTTCGTCGATTTTACGTCACTACCAGCCTTCATAAAAGTTGAGAAAACCCCTGCTACCCAAAACCTTGCATTGGAGCAGTATGCGGTCAAAATCGGCAAGTCAACGTTATTTCTGTATGATAATTATATTAATCTACCATGATTGTGACTTTAAAAAAATGAGGATTCAAAAATTGTTAAATAGAGTTGAAAAATACAGATGGATATTTTTGTGGACGACCCGACATAAAGGCAAGTGATTTTTCTCCAATATAGTTCATTAAAAAACGTTAATTTTTATCCCCGTTTCTTATTTTTATGGCATGTTTTGCGCATCGTCGAAATTCGAGTGATGTGGCGTAGGGGAAGTTGGGTTAGGGTCATTCAGTTATGTAAAGAAAGACACAAAATCGAAGTGCAGAATGGTTGTATTTTTTTATTAACATCTATAAACAAGTAACTTTCCAACACGAATGTATCGTCAGTCCTGTCCAATCTGCTTCCGGTAAAGCGCTACACTGCGCAAGACATTTTCATCGACGAAATTAGAGTGTACTGTCATAATATATATATATCAGAGGCGGATTTAGAGGGGGCGTGCGCCCACCCCCCCCCCCCCCCCCCCTCTAAAATTCGCAGAGCATATGTTATACAACGTTAATTAAGCAGTCCAACAAACAACTTTTTCATGAATGGTTAACTCGTTAAATCGTTAACTGAATAGTAATGATATTAGGAGTAAATTTGGATATCATTCTAAAAAGCTCTACCCATTGATAAATGATCAGTATGCTGTCCGTCCGGATAAAGCTTTTCGTTTCGCCGTTGGTTCATTCATTGAAAACGTATGATTCGATCTTGTTTATAGACAAACAAAAGCGAATATGTTAACATTAATGCTGCATGAAACGATTCTGATCATCTAATTTAGTTACGTTAGCTTATCAGAAATCAACAACAAGTTCATATATTGACAATTTCCGCTTTTGTTTGTCTATTAACAAGAACGGTCGAATCATACGTTTTCAATGAATGAATCAAACAACGAAAAGAAAAGCTCCATCCGGACGGGCAGTATTAACTAGAACCATTCGAAAGGACAAGCACCGAAAGTACAGACCAATTAGTGAAATGAGGAATGAGTTAAAACTAAACCAATAGTTCTTTGAAGGGTTAAAATATCGTGATCGATCAGTCATGAGTTGAACAATTCGCATCACGGTTGTTAAAGAAAAAATTTACTTTAGGTTCTTATAACCTGACAAAAACATACTGTTAACAATTATCCGACAAAATTAAGACTCAAAGTAAAGTTTTTTTGGTTTGATAAAAATGGTGTGGTTGGTTCAAAATTGTCGTTCAAATAAATGTCTGTAATTCCTCAAACCCCCAGAGCTTCCGGGGGGCTTAGCCCCCCTACCGGGGCTCTGCCTTGGACCGCTTAAGACGGTCCCCAGACCCATCGCCTACTCGCGCCCCGCCCCCCCCCCCCCCCCCCCCCCTAACCACAAATCCTGGATCCGCCCCTGTATATAAACGTCTAAAATGTTAGCACAACGATATCAAAAAAAGATGCTAAAAGGTAACAAAATAACTAAGTCTACAAAAAGACTATAATTATAATTAAATCGACGGATATTTCGCTTGACCGACAAACTTTATCAGCGTCTGTAATCTGATTTGAAAAAATTGTACCATCAGTTATCGTGACGTAAATTACTAAAAATCATAATCTTGAACTTTATACTTTATATTATTCAAGTATTTATAAACAATATGAAAGCAATGAGAAAATGTGATGATGAAATTTACCAACTAGCATCAGGTTTGCATGATGATGACATTTATGACTCATTTATTATGGGAAGTTTTATTACATAATCTATAGTAGAAGTTACTTAACAGATCGATTGAAATAATTACTAATTTGTTTCCCAGTAGTTAGCGTCTATCACGTCACACCAATGGAAAAGGTAAATTAGAAGCTGAAATGTGTCAGAGAATGTAAAATATTCCATTCAAATTATATAAAAAAAAACACCAATCTAAAGCCAAAATTCAAATATTCTGTGTTTCCCATTACCCTACATACCCATAAAATTTGGCTCTCAACTCATCTCCCCCCCCCCCCCCCCCAATTTTTTTTTATTATTATCAATTAGATTTTTTTTCTAAATTTTGATTGAAAAATACTGGGAGATGAATTAAATGTCCATGAGACAATGATGCAACAAAACGACTAAATACAAAATGCCCAGCTGGCTTCTCAACAGGACTAAAGTCCTCTGCATTTTAATGCATTTCAAATGCCCGTGGAGAAAAAAAAGTCCCTTTCTTCCCAAAGCCAAGAGGTAGGGTCGGGTAAGGGGAAACAAATTTTTTTAAGGTTGGTCTAACAGTTTTCCGGTTGTTGATTGGTTTTGTCTGTTTGTATACTTGTGGGTTTTGACTTTCCCTTTGTAAGATTGTTCGGAGTTCGGTAATTTTGTTATTACCCTTATTTACCAACTAGTAGAAATCTATTTTCCTTTTTTTTTTTTACTTTCTCTTAAAGTCCCAAGTGTCATCATCTTCCTCGACCTCATCATCAAAATCAAAATTTACAACACCATCCTCACCATCCTTAAAATGCCCATTCATAATGTCTAAAGACAAAGAGTGAAGCATGGCAAAATACCATCTATAACACATATATTTGTTACCATGTAAAACCCATCGTACAAATCATCATACTTGTACCTAACACATAGCCAGAAATGATAGGTGATTTGCTCATTTGCATATTCAAAATGGCGGCTCAAACAGAATTTAGATTTTAACATATAGTTGAACGGGAAACTTTCTGTTAGCTTGGGCCGGACAATTTGCCGGGATAAAAAATCAAACTATGCACCGGTTTGAACAATATCTCAAAATATTACAGCTGTACCATGAAAACTCAAGGTTCCCACCCAGTTTCAAATTTTGGAGCGTAAGCGCCATTCAAAAGCATTGAGAAGAAGTGAAAAAATGCATCCTGCACGGTTTTCAAGACCTAAAAGCACTTTTCTTACAATCCCCATTCTAGTTGCCGGGACAAATTCCGTCAGTTCCGGTAACATTGTTGATGAATCTTTCTTCGATAAATATTTTGCTGAAAAATTAAAGGTTCCCACGATAATTTAAAAGAGGGTTTCACAAGTTTTTAACCTTTCTAGTAGAGGTTCAAAAGGGGTTCACGCAAAAAATCTACTATTTCGTAAAACTGCTTCTGCTAGACATATCATTATTTGAGTAAGCACCGCATTCCAATGTAAATGTAAATAAACAATTAAAAAAAGGCTCCACAAGGTTTTTTTTTTATTTCGACAAAACAGCAGAACAAGTAATATAATACAATTGGTAACAATACTGCTGATATATAAAGTTCTTCGGCATCAAGATGAATATTATAATATTATTACGTGATGTTTTTCATATTGGCCTAGCTATAGGTCCGAGGCCTGCTGTATTGGCCTGAGGCGCAGCCGAACGCCAATACAGCAGACCGAGGACCTATAGCTAGGCCAATATGAAAAACATCACGTAATGATACCTTTATTAATTAACCAGTCCAATAACTCTCTGGATTTTCCCTTGCAATTGTCGAAATGTCTAGCGGATTCCGATCTAGTTGTTATTGGACTGACTGGAATTGGGTCAATACGGAAAATATCCGTATTGGACTGGTTTTTGCCGTATTGGCCCAATGAAAGTTTTTATATTGTATTGACAGATTTGATCATATAAAGGCTAATAAATCAAAGTTAATTAATAAAGTATTATTACGTGATGCTTTTCATATTGGCCTAGTTACAGGTCCGAGGCCTGCTGTATTGGCCTGAGGCACAGCCGAAGGCCAATACATTAGACCGAGGACCTATAACTAGGCCAATATGAAAAACATCACGTAATGATTCCTTTATTAATTAACCAGTCCAATATTTCTCGGGATTTTTCCTGGCAATTGTCGAAATGTATAGCGGATTCCGATCTAGTTGTTATTGGACTGACTGGAATTGGGCCAATACGGAAAATATCCGTATTGGACTGGTTTTTCCCGTATTGGCCCAATGAAAGCTTTTATATTGTATTGACAGATTTGATCATATAAAGGTTAAGAAATCAAAGTTAATTAATAATAATTGTTATTGACGTGTATAGTTATTCATTTACAGTTTAATATAAATGATAAACACATCAGTTTAATATGGAAAAGGGGGGGGGGGCAAATTTGAAATCATGTACATTAAGCGAAAAAAAACACTACCATAAGGAAAAAAAACATTCTCTAGTAAATAAAAAAAAATAGTTTAGAAAACGTGGCATAAAGAAAGGACTGCCGCTTTTTCATGATCAAGACAGTAGCCAAAAGAGTTGAATACCAGTGTAAAAATAATGTGGCATATTATGTATCCCACATATATATAAATATATTTCATTGTATATTCAAATAGGAAAGACATGTATAAACATATATATGTGCATATTGTTAAAATTACATAAATCCTCACTCGTTTAAAATTATACCTTTCTAATATGGTAACATTATTACAATACACACGATTTAACAATCTTGAGGGAAAATGTTAAACTTCATTCCATAACTGAACCTTCTCTTTTCTTATATGAATGCAATTTCGATCGGGCAACAATGACTTGCTTGCCGCCGCCCCTCCAAAAAGCATTGTTTATTTTCCCATACTTTCTTTTAACCCTTGCATGTTGCTTTAACATGTTCTTTCTTTGTCGAACTCGTAAAGCTTCGGCAGTAGCACAATGCTTATTTGTTTTTCTATGATAGATCATTTTAATGTCATCGTTAGATTTTTCGACACCTTGACCCGTAAATTGCTTAATACTTCCATATGTCTTAAGCATTTTCGGGACATGGTATACCATGACATGAATATAGGGGACAATACTTTTGCTGTCATATCCTTCGAGGTGTTCACTTAAGCTTCGAAAATCTAAAACCCACTTACGAGCAAGTTCAAAAAAAGAATCAACCTCTAACTTAGATGGAGACCACGAGTTTAAAATACTGTAAATAGTTTCAAAGCTTTTCCAAACAGCAATAGCCTTTTCTTTTGACACAGTCTTCATACAATTTGATATTTGCAAATGTGTTGGCAATGCATGCAACAGTTTTTTTAAATCTGACCCTGTAAGACTTGTCCATTCGAGGTTTTTCAAACAGTCTCCCCGCCCATCTTTAACCTTGTTTTCCCAAATGGAAAACGAAACTCCACAGTTTCTGATGCACGTTACTAATTCATTTACACAATTATTTGTTTGTGTCTTTTTTCCAATGCTGTTTTTATGATCAAGATTGACGGAGTCCTCGATCAAATTTCTGAGAAGAACGTCACATATTCTCATTAACAAATGCAGTTCATCTATAACAACATAGCTTAATTCTATGTTCAATAAAGGTGGATGAATGCACCCAAAATTTGACTTTGATTTTGAACAGAACAGTTTCATTTCTTGATTGGTCCTTACAATTTCTTTAGACCAGTAAACATTTTCAGGTTTAGACATATCTGACCGGTTTTTCTTTTCAATTTTACAATACAAGCATGCAAAATTAGCATTTGCGGCATTCATACCAAGCACAGTAAGTAAAAATTTCATATCTCCGCCTAAGAATATTTCTAATCTAAACTTCTTTTTTTACTTAGTTTCATATACAATGTTGCCATTTGACTGCGAAAGAAGATTATTTATTTGATAAAATATTGTACAGAAACATTCTTTTATTGTATGATATTTTTCATCTGAACTAACAATTGCAAGTGTATGCTGACCAGTGCTTGACATGACTGCATCTCCATCGTTTAGGACGGCTAGTGAGAGAACCAGAAAACTGGATATTCTCGATACTTTTGCACCATCTGCCGCTAATTTCAGTTTTACAGTAGGTGGTTCAAGAGTGTCGCTTTCGTTTGATATTTTGTCTAAAAGTCGGTCATTAGTTTCGTAAAAGTCAAGTTGTGCACCAGGGTGTGGACCTGGAGTTTGTAAAATTGAAAAAGTCTTGTTGACATCTTCCCTACATTGTTTAATAAGGTACGATTTAACCATGTCTTTGTTCTGCAGTGTCAATTCATGGTATGCCTCATCTGAGATGCAAAATGAGTCTAATATAAAAAGAATGTTTTTCACTTTTTCTTTTTCCATGTCAACTAAGCTTGTGTAATTAGTGCTTTGTTTTTCGTTTTGCAAGTCATATATTTTGCCGTTTTTGTCAGCACCTTTTATTTGTGTAAACTGTATACCAAACGATTTTGCAAACCATAGTGCCTTTTGCACACGTTCCCTTAAGATTGAAACTTTTTTGGGGGCCTCGTTACTTTTCATATCTGCAATTTGTTTTCCTGTATTTGGAAATTGTCCTCTTATAGATTCTATGTATTGATTAAGAATGTCATTTTTTTGTTCGAACTCAATAAGCAGACATTCTTGTTCACACCTTTTCTTACTACTTAAAGAATTTACCTGTGTTTCAAGGCTTTGTATCTCTTTGTACAGATTCAGGATACGAAGCTCTGACTGTTTTTTATATTTTTCCCTCTCGCTTTCAATTATTTCTTTTAGCGTACAAACCTCATGTTTAAAAACTATAAAGTATACCTTTTCTGCAAGGTATTCATATTTTTTTCTACCTTTTAATCTTTTGAATGTACAGACAGTTTCTGACACAATCCTTCTAACTCTACCTTCTAACCTTTCATTATTTTCTTTCAATGACAAAATACCTTTGGACAAGTTAAGGTTAACTAACTGAACATTTGTCAAATTATTTTTGTAACATATATCTGACATATTTTTTAATGTATTTCTGAGAAAAATCAATTTAAAACATACTTTTGACTCAGATTTAGTGGTGTTTTCCATGCTAATGGATGCTTTCAATAGCAAAATTGATATTAATCTTGTCTGTAGAAGACAGACAGTCACTCATCTTATTTAATATATGTTAAAACAGTTTTCTATAAAAAAATAAATTTGAAAATAAATGACAATTATGAATGTACTTTATTTCTCCAAGACAAAAACGTCAAAATCTGTTAGTAGTAAAATCAATTTTCAGAAGTTCAACTGGCATCCTTGGTGCATCTGTGAGTTTACCATCGGAACAAACATAGTGTCTCTTTGACCATCTTAAAACTGGTTTCAATGAAACGGGAAAATCTATTTGACGACCTTCACCCTTGTCGGTGTAAATGATTTTGTCCCAGTTCTCTGGTAAATTAAATAAGCTAAAATCTTCTTTTGAGAAGAGAGTTATGCCACTGTCATTAATTATACCCTTCCTATTAAAGACATACCGAAATATTTCGTGATGCAAGTTTAAGTAAAAGTGATTTGATGTTCTTTGGCACAATCGAGAGTTGCACGCTAATAAAAACTCATCCCTGGCGTCTGCTAATCCAGGTGGAGAGGATGGACACTTGAACTCTTGAACGATATCAGATGACAGATTTCTTTCTGGTTCCCATGTACAAGTAAAGGCACTATAGTTAGCCCACTTCAATAGATATTCACATTCCTGAAATGAGATTTATCACAACATTTAACAATCTATTTTTATTATTAGATGAAAAAAATACAGCTGCAGAACAAGAATTTAACAAATAATGAGAAATCGATTTGGAACACATATGGGAGACTTTTTTATCGTCCTGCTTGGAAAAGAAGCAAATGGGTCATTTTCGGATCAATTGTAGAACCTTATTTCATATTTTCACGTTATTTTTCTTTCGGTTTGTTTAACTCTATAGGCTTAGGATGGTGTTTTGCATGCAATAACGTAAGATGAAAAGTGTTTTTTTACTCAGTACTTTACGTCGCACCCCCCCCCCCTTTTTGTAATTATTTTAATTGATACATCGATTTCACTTGGTTTATTTTGCAAAATAGTAAACAAACTTCTACTGAATTCAATACGCACTGGACTATAAATGTTTTTGCACAAATATTTTTCTTGTGCTTCATTAGAGAACCCAATCCGGGCCCCTATATTTTGTAGTAATGTAAAAGTCGATTAAACTAGTATCACTTTTTTATCCCAGTGTTTTATTGTTTGATTATCGAATTATAACAGGTTAGTATTACTGCGCTTGTTATTCTAACGTGCATTTGTGTTTTAATGATATTTTCTGTTAGTCCGGAACTTAATATAATAATAATGCCACATGGTGTTTCATACGTCAATTTTACTTACCCCATCTCTTTTTCTTGTTGTTAAAAGCCTTTGAACTTCAAACAATCCTTCTAAAAGAGGCCTCTGTTGTCTCACTTTTTTTTTTCATACGAAAAACTTGCGTTTAACTTGGTAAAATTAAGCTTGACCCCTCTGGTCTTCATCTATATAATGTAAATACGGAACTGGTTTGGAACTTAAAAATGCCGCTTCCGAAACTTTCGAAATATCACGTGACATGCTTATTCTCATGAATATTTATGAGTAAAACCAACGGGTATTTCTGGCTATGAGATGTTATAACTTTATTTTTGCGTTTTTTTCTTTGAGCGCTTAACTAAATCATTGTGTAAGCGAGGAGTTCTTGTTCCATTTTTGGTATTAAAATCTGTAATGAAAGAATTAATTTCCTCCAGATCATTTTCGAGAGAAATTTGCTCATTAGTATACTTCTTCTTCAATTCCTCATACACATAGGGAGAGGTTCTATCAGGGTGTTTCTCATTTATTTGAAAATATTCATATTTTGAAAGATTAGCTGGTGGTATTGTTGCAATTTTTAAAGTTATACCTCTGGTACATAAAGCTAAATATAAATCATCTATTTCTTCAGTTATGTCATCTTTTTTTCTTTCCCCGTTAATGGTCTTATTGTTATAATGTAGAGTATTACAATAAGATTTAATTTGTGTTGTTAAATTACAAATTCCAGCAAAAAGAATGACATAAATGTCTTCATTATCACAGTTCAATGTCTTAATAGCAGACAAAATAGACTTGAAGCCCATTCTGCTAGTTTGGCAGCACACTCAGAATCACAAAGTCCATCTTCAAGAGCTTTCCTCATCAAGTTATGCGGCTCCCTATCCTACCTCCAACAAAGCCCATGCCAATGGATCATTCCATGGGACTTTGCGAATTCCTGTCTGTACCAATAACAGTTGACGTTGAACACTGGACCCATGACGCGGATGAAATATGACTTCTAAGATCGAAGTAGTGCCCAACCAGGTGACCATGCTCTTGTATAGCCTCAAATAGCTTCGACTTCTCATTCAAATCTATTTCAATGCCCTTTGTAGATTTCATGTAGTTTGTTAGAAGATGTCTTAAGGGCTTGAAATAGCACGGCTTCCTGTGCAAAAGGAGGATGGCAATCCACAACCTTCATTGATGTTATATTGTACAAGAGATCTCAACTCCTTAGCTTTCTGATCCCAATACTGGCTACTTCCCCTTAAGTTTGAACTGAGATAGATTATTTTCTTAATAATAGAGTTATCATCATTCTGTATTTTATCTCTGATATCAGAAACTGATAAATGTGCCTCATCAAGTTTTTGTTTAACTATAAAAGTGCTGTTCTCAATTGCCCTCTTTCTCATAATCATATTGTGCACAACAAACTTAAAGTATTGGTGATTTGCAAATCTGCCATCCTCAAACCACAATAAATGCTCAGCCCAGTCAGCCATCGACTCACAAGTACGTGGCCGATTTACATGAAAATCGCCAGAACCATAAGGGAATAAACATGGAAAGACTGGATGTAACAAACTCAGAAATTGGGACGTCTCCCCTAGTTGGCCAAGGGATAGTTACAGTTCCTCTCTTCTTAACCGTAATTTCATTTTGATTCTCACCACCGACAATTTGATCAACCACTTTTTGAACTTTTTCTCTGATATTGATAGGAGAATCAGGGAGAACACTTGTGTTTGTGATGCCATCAACCTCACCGATATCAATTTGATCTGGTGCAGGTCCCCTGTCACTTTGATGAATGGTTTTATCACTGTACTCAATGTCAGGCAGCTCACCGTCTATTGGCAACAATTCTAGTCGGCCCTGACTGATAATTATATCAGAATACACCGGATTGTTTTGCTTGAACCAGAGAAGTGCGTTCTGGACTTTATAATGTCTAACTGTGAATTCTTTTGACGTGTCATTTTTAACCCGTTTTCTGACTTAATATGTTAATATCTTTGGGGAGTCTTAGTAGAATTTGTGATGGTTGATTTACTTCCTGTGGGAAAGTCACACAATGACCATTGGATGCTATTCCACCATGTTTAAGAAGGTGTACATTTATGCATGGAGTTATTTTTTAGATAAGTTGTTGTTCTATGATAGTCATGTTATAAAGTTCTGATGGAAGTTTGCCAGGATTCATGTTATTTGATGATGAATATAGTTTTATTTGATTTTTATCTGAGAAACACTGTCTGCAAACGTTCTCTTTTGGCGACATTTTCATTTCTAGTCTGCATTCATGACATATGCTACATGTCCTGATAGAGTAAGACATTTGTTCTAACTCAAAAATTCTGATAGAATTCATAGCTGTATTTTGCGTTTCATCAGAAGATAATGGTGGTGCATCAGGTATTTGCAATTCTAAGTTTTCAAATTTCTTTTTTTGATTGTATATTTTTGTTCGGTTTCTTTTATGTCTATTCCTTGCCTCCTTGACAGTTTCATTTTGGACAGGACGCTCATAAATTACACCACACTTGAGGCAGGGAAAATGTGTTTCAGACTCATCGATATTGTTAGCTGTCTGTTTTGATGTGTTGTCGGGAAATTTTGTTTTGGTGGATTCAGCATCTGTCAATTTCTTTTCTGCCATCGACAAATTTAAAACCTCTTTCTTTTTATTTGCTTTTAATGCCGACTATGTTTGTGTGTGTTTTTCATTCTCATTATTTATTAGTGTGGCTGTATAAGGTTTAGGATTTTCAAACCCTGGTTTCTTATGCTTTTGTGTTTGCTTTGTATGGTAGTTGTCTAATGCCAATAGAGGTCTATTTTGTTCTATCAAATATTTACGTAGAACTCTATAGTGATTCCTAGCCAGCAGCAAGTTCTATTTCGCTAAATGTGTCGTTTGAACTGTATGTTTGTGAAATGTAAACATTCTGGCCCTCTAAAATTACATGTGTGTTACAATTGAGTAAAATGGCTGCTGCTTCAACCTCGGCAGCAGTTGCCCAGCCATTTCTAGTGACCATATGCCAAATATAAAATTTGTAAATTCATGCGTGGGTCATGGCATGCTGAAACCTTATCCTCCCACAATTGCCAATTTTCCACTATATATGAACAAATCATATTTCTAAGTGACCCTGTTTTCTCAAAGTTACCAAAAATTGACACACTTAAACAATGGGAAAAAAAATTTCCATCGTCAGGTACGTCGAAAATGCTATATAATATTTTTGATACTACAAATTTTTGACATAGAAATGAAGACAGATCAGCTAGTCGTACATTATGACAATGAATCCGAATTATCGTTGTTTTCCATCAGTGTGGCGTAAGAATGATCTCTAAAGAAATCTGCTTTTATACCATAAGGCTATATTAGGCTATATTGTATTTATATGGCTATATTAGGCTATATTGTATTTATATGGCTATATTAGGCTATATTGTATTTATAAGGCTATATTAGGCTATATTGTATTTATAAGGCTATATTAGGCTATATTGTATTTATAAGGCTATATTAGGCTATATTGTATTTATAAGGCTATATTAGGCTATATTGTATTTATAAGGCTATATTAGGCTATATTGTATTTATAAGGCTATATTAGGCTATATTGTATTTATAAGGCTATATTAGGCTATATTGTATTTATAAGGCTATATTAGGCTATATTGTATTTATATAGATCTATATACGGGTAATTACAACACTAACGAACACAGAGGCAACGGTCCTAAGCGAAAGACACATTACATGTAATTGATAAATAATTAAAATACAGATATGACCTGTTGTAGATATTAATTACATAAATGTCCACAATATTAGACGTTATTCAGCATGTTTAGTCTCCTCTTTTGATCTGAAAAAAAAGATCCTGTATTATTTCTTAAACAAAAAAGTAAATCCCTAATTTGTTAGAAAATAAATGTACTAATTTCCTTTGAAATGCACTTGCCGATAAATCATAATGTCGAGGTCAGTAAATTGTCCTGTTCAAGCCGAAACTTTATGCATAGGCGCAAAAGCATGTTCTTTTTCTGCGTACTACGCTACATAGGCCGTATGACAAATCAATCTCCCACCGATGAATAATAGTCGGTGATAGTCTGTGATAACTATTTAATTTTTAGGGTATTTAAGGAATAATTGAAATTGTTGAACAGGTTATACGATATAACCTGGTTTGGGTCAGTGAAGCGGTTTATGAAAAGCATAAACTGACACAAACCAGGTTATGCAAGTATAACCTGTTCAACAATTTCAAATATTCTTTATAATTTATTTTTTACAGCAAAATATAATGATTCCTCGATTTTAATTACGATTTTATCATGTGACTATTTGAATTTGTCGTTGGCGGATGAACACGTTGGTGACGTCACAATACCAACCCAGGTTATCGAGTATAGCCAAAATTGTCTGCAGGATCAGCCAATCAGATTGCAGTATTCAAATCAAATTAAATTATTTCCATTTATTGTTAATAAATTATCGAAAAAAAGAATAAATCCCATCTTGGTTTTTGATAGTGACTTACTTCATCAGGTTCAAATCAGGCTCGCCCTGGAGAAAAGGGAGCTAAAACTTTCATACTTTTTAACAATTACTTATTAATTGGTAAGCATAGTTACCTTTATGTAAATTTGTCATATGAAGAATCCGGTCTACCATTTCAATATGTATCTCTCCATCTCTAATCTGTTATATCTAAATATTAATAAAAATAATAAGAATTGAAAAATGATGATGGTTTAGATAAAATCCCAACATGTAGCAGTAATAAAGCTTAACCTTTTCCCGGATTCTGATTTTGAAGATGGGCTTCTGGAAATTTGTACTTGGTAGCCCAGTCTACTGGAGCCCAGTGGGCCAACTGGACGTACTGATTAATAATTTCAGGTAACCCGGAACAAATTTTAGGGGTCATGGGCTACTGTAGTCCTGGCATTTTTTTTTATTCCTGGTTCGTACAAAAAAGCAAGATCTAAACTTCGCATGGTATGCTCACAAAGGCCTACAATTGATACTCGAAAGCATAGTTACCTTTATAGAAATGTGTCACAATAGGCGGAATCAGGTGCAGAACTTCATTATTTGTCTTTCCCTCTCTAAATATGTTATATATGTATATCTAAATAAAAAGTAACATTTTACAGAGTATTCCAATAATAATTGAAACATTCTGATGGTCTACTGATAATTGACACAAAATAAGATTTAATGCCTACATGTTAGTGAAAAACAATGCTAAAGCATTTTTGAAATTTGCTATGTTTTTGTCGTGCATGTGATGAAAAAGAATTGCAACTTGTATTTCTGGAAGATAGTGGTACATTAGAGTACTCTACATGTATTTTATTGCAAAGACTTTGTGTGCAGTGCAGTTTGAAAATACATTTTTGTATATTGTGTACATGTGTATGATGTACTGGTACGTCGCGTGTAACTGCTACACATAACATTTTGCACAATCCTATGGAAAATGGATTTTGTTAACGATATGAAGGGATTTTTGTGTAAAGATTTCCAATGCTATGGAACATATATATTAAACTATACTTTAGTGTGACTGGAAAGTCAAGTCGATCGGTGAGTTCAGAATAGATGTATGATTTATTGATTGCGTTTTCAGAATGTCTTACAGAATGACATGTACACATTAGACAACAGTCTGAGTCAGTGGGTCTTTTCATGTCCGAACCTCAACCTGTCCGTGCTACATATATTTAAGAGCAGGATTTAACGTAGCTGCGGAACCATAGCTCTTTAGGTCCTTGTGAAATTTTCTGATAGGTCCGCCCTATCAGGAAAAAACCCAAAAAGAACATAAAGAGCTACGGTTCTGCAGCTAGATTTAACATAGCTGAGGGTCCGTAGCTCCTATAGGTCCTTTTGATATTTTTTTGTTTTTTGCGCACAAAACAAAGGACCATGATAAAGAGCTACGGTTCTGCAGCTAGATTTAACGTTAGGTTTGGTAGGCCACACTCAAAATGTTATTAACTTAGTATTATTAGGAATATCAGTAATTCTGGTGGCACATACAAGATTTTAGGGGCATTTGGGAGCCCCTGCTAATATATTTCAAACTTTGAAGTCATGTTTTGTCCGAAATATGTTCTTTTTTGGCATAAAAAAATGAAAAGGCTGGTAATCGCTCTTATAAATTGTTGTCCATGTTCTACTCGTTTACTGCCTATAAAATATAAGTTAACTTAAACCGTTCGTAGTACTCCATTAATGACCATATATTGATGATTTGTAGGCCCATAGTTATAGCTGCAAACTATCGCAGAAAAATGCAACGTTTTCTGCACGGAAGGGCGCTTGATAGGTAGATTTAGAATTAAAGAGAAAATCATAGATATGCTGTTAAGATAGCAATTACCCTTAAACACTTTCACTGATTTAAAGCAGTTTTATGATTTTGTCTTGTAAAATAGCAGACGATATTTTACCTCTTTGGTTTCTTACTGTTTTCTGTGCAGATTTCCCCTTTGACTGTTCTTTTAATTCTTTTATCTTTCCCAAAGTCTGATCTTCCGTAATTGTTTTTCCACTAGTGAATTTAGGCAGAGTTTTCCTTGGTTTTGTCTCTTTTGGTTTCAGTTGTGGTAGGGTATTTCTGAGAAACGAAGTTACTTGACATTCATCTTCGCAAACGGTGTCATTACTTTCATCATCTTTGTTTTGCTCGTCATTTGTTGATTTTGGTTCTTCAGTTACAAGTGTTTTTGCACGGTTTTCCTTTTCTTTCAAGATGACTGAATGTGACAGAATTGTTTCATCAATGGTTTCCGTATTGAACGGGTATATTCCAGTGCGGTTGAATGTGGAAATTAGATGTGTTGGGGATAGATATTCAATGTAAGCCTTTGACGCAATACCACATACATCATTCCTTGGCAATCCTGATTATACGTTTTCTCCAGCGTCCCAAAAACAGGCAACATCCAGGGTATGGAGGAAATGATGTGCTGGAAGCAACTGAAGAATAATATGATTTTCTCTGGCCCATTCAGTAAGCTCTAATGGAACATGTGAAGCATGACCATCATAAAGATAATTAGGACTGGGTTTTCAGCATCACGAGCAGGGATGAATTTAATTAAATGTTCTTTCATGTATTTAATGAAAATTTCAGTGTTTGACCAACCAGAGTCAGAAACAGTCCAAGGTGTTTCATCAACTAACAATTCATCTCTCATCCGCTGACCTGGGAAGTCAAAAAATGGTGGAATATGGGTTCCCAGTGCATTTCTACCAGCAATTATTGTAATTGTCGATGACCCCCCTGATGTAACTGCCTAGGGTTTTGAATCTCTAGCTGCTACTATGTTGGTTTGTGGTTCATATTGATTCCTTTTTCATCAATATTATAAATTGATTCAGGCTTAATAGTGAAATTAAAATTGGTAAGTACGGTATTTAATTGGTCAAAATAGAGTTCAACATTGGTTTTTGTGGCTGCACGAGCTCGGGCTGCATCTAATACTCTAGGTTTCACCAGTTTTAGATTTGTCCAATGGCTCATAAAGTTATAGTACCACTGGTTGGTGAGGGGTTTATTTTTTTGGTCGCTTAAGAGAAAAGACTATAGTCGAAAGCCATACTGATAATTTCAACTCTGAAATAACCAGATCCACACTCGGCCATTTCCTTGATGTGATTGACTAATCTCACCTCTTCTTCGTAACTGAACAGTGGAACTGGTCCTGATTTTACGGTGTCTATTTTAATCCTTCCATCAACTCTATCTCGTTGTGTGGTCCGAGGTACATTGTAGACAATCGATGCCCTATGGACTAACATTCCATTATCCTTGACTGCTCGGAAAGCATTATGGAGTCTACCAGGCGAACACTGTCGAAGCTTTGATCTATCCTGAAAATAGAAAAGAAATACAATATATCAATGTTCAATTCATTAAACCTCTACAAGTTGTTCTAAAAAAAGATTTAAAACAGAATAAGATATGACGCGAATGGCTTTCCATACATTTTCTGTGGGCTTCCACAGCTATACTTCCGGTTATACATGACTTGCGTGTACTTTACCTTCATTTCAGTTCAGCTTTTGTTTACATTGATAACCGGGATTTTCTGAGGGAAAATGGGGAAGTTGGTCTAGATTTGCATAGCCAGAAATTAGGGGCAATCTGCATATCTAAGATGGCGACGCAGAGACGTCTGCACTTTTCATATGAGCTATATAGAAGATATCATTCTTAATTGCATGCATGTCATTTTCTGAACTTGAAAATGATACATTGAATCAATCTGAATTAAATGAAATAAAAATTGATCAAAACAATCAAATGTTCGAGGTTCCTGGACAAAATGAAAATCCGAGGCGGCGAACCATTATCTGGCATTAACAGTCTGTAAAAATGTCTGAAATACATGAAACTGGTGGTATTTGAAACAAAATTTAACAATGAAACAAATTTAGCGGCATAGTTTCTGAAATAAATTAAGATTTCTCGATTATTGATGGAATTCTATTGACTAACCTTACATTTCTAGCTTCTAAATTCGAGGTTCCCACAATAAATAAAATATGATCATCTTTGCATGCTCGCGACTCCAAATAAATGGGTAAAATCGTTACAAAACAAATTGATTTGAATTTTGACAAGAAAAACTTTGCGGAAATCAACAATAACTTTTAATTATGGAATCGTTGACGGACACATTGAAATTCCGTACTGCATGCTATTATTTGACAAATCTAATAGCTTGAAACTGCAGTCACGTGATCAAAATCTAATTTAAATATGATGAATATTTATGAGGAAACGTATCATCAATTTGTGGAGATGGGGAATACGAGAAAGTCCTAAACGTGAGGTAGAAGGAAACCATGTTTATTTACATACCTCAATACGTAACATGGTGATTTATTTGCTTTGATCAAGCGAGGTGGTGTTCTGTAGGTAAAATCCAAGCGAACAGACACGTGCGATTTCGGGAAATCTGTCAAATTTCACACGTGCAAAACTATCGAGAATTGATAACGCGACGATATTTGTACTCATCTAGTAAATAAAGAAGTACCTGATATTCTATGAAATCATAATTCGATACTCAATTATTCAATACTATATCCTATATCAGTTGTCATATTTAAAAAATGGTGATGGTCACTGGCTCTCTTTAGTAGAACTAATAGTATACATAAGACAACTTCTGTGTCACGAAGGTTAAATATATTATGTATTATGTTCAAGATTATGACGCTCTTTAAAGTAAGGCTGTTTGCCCTATTATATGTTAGGGTTGACATTTTATTCACATGTGGAAAGCACTTGTATGACCACACCATTTCACTAAGAAGGGAGGCTTGGGCCAATAAAACTAGTTTTACTCCGCCACCTTTTATTGAAGTACCTGTAACAAACCATGAAATTGAGTGATTATATTTATGTGTGTTAGGGGTATCGACTTTCCATCTTCCTACGATTTACAATTTACGAATGGAACAGTTCCAACAGCGTGGTATTTTCCCCTTCATTTTATTAAGCCTTTTAACTCCTGTTATTACCGACAATACGATCAAAGAAAGATAATTCGAAACAAACACGGGACATTTTCTTCATAAAAAGTACCAATCATGTATTTGTGTTTGTGTTATATTTAGTTCTCAACATTTTCAAAGTTTATCTCGTTTTTATGGTCATAAAATATAAAATAAGACATTTCAAGAATTATGATAATGAATTGCAACAGGTTTAGGTTTATGGTGTTTAACACCATTTTCAAAAAATATGTCACTTATATCGTGCTGGTCAGTGGTCAGCTTTATTGATGGTGGAAACCGGAGAAAACCGTCGAATTGTCGCAAGTCACTGACAAACTTTATCACATAATGTTATATCGAGTACACATCCCCATAAGCGGGATTCGAACTCACATTTTTAGTGGTGATAGACACTGATTGCGTAGGTAATTGTAAATCCAACTACCATACGATCACGACCACAACGACCCCTGCATTGCAACATGTCGCAATACTATTGTTCTTACATTTGTAGATTACTGTGGAATCCCGTGTACCGATGTAAACTGCGGCACAAATCAAACACAAAAATCGCCTTTAGAACGGGACATAATGAGTGCTTCGTATATGGAGAATGCCACGCTCTTGAGAATAAAACAACTTCAATTGAAACAGCTTCCAATTAAGAACATCATAAGTCGGAAGGGTTGACCCGCAGAAAAACAATATTTTATGGACTTTTCTTTGTATCATATGGTCATCTAAGATTTCGTTTATTGGTTAACCCTAATGTCACATTTTTACCTTCACGAGTCATTGTACGTAACGGCACAGTAATGTTAACCCTAATGTCACATTTTTACCTTCACGAGTCATTGTACGTAACGGCACAGTAATGCTAACCCTAATGTTACATGTTTACCTTCACGAGTCAATGTTTGTATGTACGTAACGGCACAGTAATGTTAACCCTAATGTCACATTTTTACCTTCACGAGTCATTGTACGTAACGGCACGGTAATGTTAACCCTAATGTCACATTTTTACCTTCACGAGTCATTGTACGTAACGGCACAGTAATGTTAACCCTAATGTCACATATTTACCTTCACGAGTTATTGTACGTAACGGCACAGTAATGTTAACCCTAATGTCACATTTTTACTTTCACGAGTCATTTTACGTAATGGCACAATAATGTTAACCCTAATGTCACATTTTTACCTTCACGAGTCATTGTTCGTAACGGCACAGTAATGTTAACCCTAATGTCACATTTTTACCTTCACGAGTCATTGTACGTAGCGGCACAGTAATGTTAACGCAAATGTCACATTTTTACCTTCACGAGTCATTGTACGTAACGGCACAGTAATGTTAACCCTAATGTCACATATTTACCTTCACGAGTCATTGTACGTAACGGCACAGTAATGTTAACCCTAATGTCACATTTTTACCTTCACGAGTCATTGTACGTAACGGCACAGTAATGTTAACCCTAATGTCACATTTTTACCTTCACGAGTCATTGTACGTAACGGCACAGTAATGTTAACCCTAATGTCACATATTTACCTTCACGAGTTATTGTACGTAACGGCACAGTAATGTTAACCCTAATGTCACATTTTTACTTTCACGAGTCATTGTACGTAACGGCACAATAATGTTAACCCTAATGTCACATTTTTACCTTCACGAGTCATTGTACGCAGCGGCACAGTAATGTTAACGCAAATGTCACATTTTTACCTTCACGAGTCATTGTACGTAACGGCACAGTAATGTTAACCCTAAGTAATATTTAGAGTACTTTTAATTTCGTGTATGTGCTGATAAACTGATCGAGGGCGTGCCTTCGATGAACACAGAAGTCTTGAGTGTGAACAGTTTGAAATCAGAAGTGATAATCACAGGAAATACGTACATTTCATAGGGAGAAGTAACAAAACATTCAAAGGAGGAATAAAACAAATGCAGTTACAGAACAAAGACATTAAACACTATTGCACTGATGGTAAGTTTAGATTTTTTTCCTTAATTTTGAATTTTGGTGTTTAACGCCACTTTCAGCTATATCATGGCGATCAGTTTTAGTGGTGGGGGAAGCCGGAGAGAACTACCGACCCTGGGAAAGCAACGGGTAAACTTTATCACTTGCGGCTGCGAGTCGAGTACACCCTTTTTTGTAATTTACAAAGCCGGGCGCGAACCCACGCCGTATTTGTGATAGGCTTGAGTTGTTAGATCCAAAGACCTAACACATTGAGCCACCCGGGCCCGATTTTTTCTTTATAAACTGACTGCGCACATGAATCAAAGGGGAGTATTTGCGAAATATGGTTTTATTTGTAGTTTTAAAATACAGTTTTTGTGTGTAAAACATTCGAATTTTCTTTATCCTGTTATTATGATGTACTGCATGCATGCGTTGTCGACTGTGCGAAAAAGGCCCAAGGAAAAAAAAGGAGGGGTTCACATGTTGACTATTCTATTATATTTATCTTGAGTAAACAACATATCAGTAAGGCCACACCAAATTGATTTTTAGTTCTTTGGAGTTTTTGTTGGAAAAATATGGGCGGGCGAGCAAAAAATTTTTTTTTCATTTTTTTATTAAAATTGAAAATTTTAGGGACGAAGGTAATTTTGATGCGGCACACACATGACATAACTTTTTCTGAAAAAATATTGATTTTTACAAAATTTTAGAAAAAGGGAACAGTTTTTCATTTTATTTTTAAAGAAAATGGAAAATCTGAGGCGTTTTTTCAGCATTTTTGAAGTGCGAGGCGGCAATTTGTTTCTTTAATTTACATTCTGGAAAAAGTGGAGCATACGAATATTTTATTTATTATTAGTTTCCTATTTTTCAGGTTCAAGGTGTATTGCTGACTTATGAAAAGTACTTAACTGCACTTGGTAATCGAGAATATTTTTACCGCAGACCTTTAGCTGGAGGAATTGTTCGATATGGTGAACAAGTTGTAGGCGTAAAAAAAACAGGCATCCCAGAACAGGAAATCATGGCTCGCACCGGACACCGTACAGAAACTGCAGTGCGGAAATATAAACGGTCGTCAAGTACAATTCACGAGGAAGTGTCACAGGTGTTAAACCCTCCGTCAAAAGTTGTGAAATCGGAAAATAACAGCGAATCTGAGGCAATGGAGGCTTGTTCAAGCGTCATTACAGATAAGAAAGTGCCGCTTTCTGCTTTGAAAGATATCACGAATTTGGAGAAATCAGTTTTTAACAACTGCGTGTTCAACTTTTAATCTGTTAAAAGTATTCGGAAATGTAAAAAAAAATCCCTATATAATCAACCAAAACCATATTTTTTCAAACAATTATTGTGAAGTCATTTCTGGATAAATTTTTACATATTTTACACCAAAACATTCGGAATTGTCTATATTTTGTTTGTTTATTTGCTCATTATGTTTATACGAGTGGTTTTTATTTGTACATACTTTTTCCATGATTTTTAATTTTTAGGATTTATTTTTAGCTGAAATATATAGGAAATTCAAAGTCAATTTTTATTTGTTGTGTTTAAATTATGTACAAATAAAAATCACTCATAACAGCATACTGAGTAAATAAACAATCAAAATATTGACAATTCCGAATGTTTTGGTGTAACATTTGTTAAAATCTATCCAGAAATGACTTCATAATAATTTTTTGAAAAAATATGGTTTTGGTTGATTATATAGGGATTCTTTTACATTTCCGAATACTTTTGACAGATGACTGTACATGTGATACATAAATTTGTCATGTTTGAATAAAGAAAATAGTTGAGTAAAGTTAAAGAATTGTTCATGTGTTTTTATTTCAACTGCATGAACAAACAGTGGGGATCATTTTGTCAGTCTTTTTGCTTGTTTTATAGTTTTTTCAGTGTCAGATTTAAGAAAGCTTGCACTTAGTACCACTTTGCACCCAAAATCACTTGTCAAAAAATTACAGTGTGTACCAATTGACCAAAAAAAAATTACAATGTGTTTATTTCTGTGTTCTATCAAAATTAGGTCACAGTTAAAGCACACTAAATAGAACATGCTTTGCCCAAAAATAGCTATCTTGACTCCACCTCCTATATGGTTATATTCGTTTAGAAAATACTAAAGATCAAAGGAAGACAACTGGGTTGTGATACAATGTCACATGTTTACCTTCACGAGTCATTGTACGTAACGGCACAGTAATGGTAGCCCTAATGTCACATGTTTACCTTCACGGGTCATTGTTTGTATGTACGTAACGGCACAGTAATGTTAACCCTAATGTCACATGTTTACCTTCACGAGTCATTGTTTGTATGTACGTAACGGCACAGTAATGTTAACCCTAATGTCACATGTTTACCTTCACGAGTCATTGTTTGTATGTACGTAACGGCACAGTAATGTTAACCCTAATGTCACATGTTTACCTTCACGAGTCATTGTTTGTATGTACGTAACGGCACAGTAATGTTAACCCTAATGTCACATGTTTACCTTCACGAGTCATTGTTTGTATGTACGTAACGGCACAGTAATGTTAACCCTAATGTCACATGTTTACCTTCACGAGTCATTGTTTGTATGTACGTAACGGCACAGTAATGGTAAGCGACTCAACAAAACGAACAACCATCAAAACATTGAGTACAAAACTAATAAGATCACGACTTGTTTTCGTCATTAACATTTCTGATATACTGTTCCCTAAAAATTAAACAGCAATTAATCAATTAATTACTGTTAACGAAAATTAGTTTTGGACCGATAGTAATGCAACTTCACAGGAATGACCTTTAGGGTTTGAAAATTTCAAAATGGCCATCGAAAGCTGTAAACATTATCTGATTGTAATGAAACTTCACAGAAATGATCCTTGGGGTATGCAGAAGTGTTAATTCAATTATGAATTTCAAAACATTGGACATCAAGTCAACCATGGATTCTCACTAGCCGAGTCTACGTGAACTTTAATTTACATACGCTCTTCCTTGACAGAACTTGTATATTAATGACAATTATTCTTAGAGTTATGTCCCTTTGGTCACTATTTAGTTTCAAAGTAAAGCAAATCGGAAATTTGATCTACACATCAATTAGCAATAAATTATAAATATTGACACGAATAACAAAACTTTTAGCACATTATCGTCTAAAGTATTCTCGTTAACATTTTTAATATAGGTAGTCAACGTTTGTATTCGAACCGAATCCGAAAGCTACAGTCAAAACATAACAGGTCGTGTTAAACTTATGTATATGATGTTCGTATTCTTACCGAAAAAAAACACCCAATATGAACGATGGTCCTAGGTGTGAAAACACCATGGTAGCACCTTTAAATGTGTGTAATGGGAATGCCTTCCACATACTGAGTGGGGAATATAGCTGTATTCAGTATAGCTGATGTTAAAGATTGTCGACTTGAAAGAGTGAACAGAAAAGTAAAAAAGCGAAAATCGTAACGGACAGCACAATACGGAACTAAGAACGTAAAGACACATACTAGAACAACACAAAAACTAAAAACAGTTTTATGTCAGATCTTGTGGTTCCTATCAGGATTTCCTTGACAGGGTTGCTGCTAACAAGGAAGCTACTGCACCAAGGGTTCATATTAGTTATGTTGAAGTCATCACAAATGACCACGGATATGTTCCACTTGTCGTAAACACTTCCCGGTCCTTTCCTCGTTCATGACTTATCACCGGGTTTGTCACTAGATTAACACGACGGGTGTCACTGGTGGAGCAGGAACTGATTACCCTTCCGGAGCACCTGAGTTTACCCCCTGGCTACTATTATGGGTCCAAGCCTCCCCTCTTAGTGGAAATTGATAATGGAAATCCTCCTTTTCAAGTTTGTGTGTTAATCTAATACGTTATATGTTTTTCTATTAGATATAATATTTGAACTCGAGTGTAAAAATCATTTTACGTTTAATGCATTGAACACACTACCAACAAATATTGATAATCATTTTGTAAAAACTAACAGCAATTTCCTGCAGTACAAATGGTTTAGTGTCACATGCATGCATTGCTTTTACATGTACCTATTTGGTGGGATACTTTGTACAGGAACTTCTTACCCTTCGCCAGAAGCTGGGTCCACACCTACTATTGGAGAGCTCCGTGCTGATCATCCTTGTAGTTTTCTGTGTTGCGCTTTGTTTGTATTCGACCTGTGTCTTGTGCGCCCAATGTTTTCAATATCTCATGATTTCCTCTTCGGTTTTCTCTAGCGTTTATTTTGTACTAATGTAAAAGGGTCAGGGAGGCCAAGTGGTTCTTGTCGTTAACCCCTGGCCACAAACCAAACCAAACTCCCCTGACGTTGATTCGTACATAGATACCAGCATCAAGTCTTTATATTTCTAGAGATCTACCCAGTATCGGTTGTTTCAACGGTGGGTTCGTTATATCTGCCATGACTTTCCTCCCTAGGACATCACTCAAGCGTGACGATAAAGATCATAAATCCTAATCCCTCAAGCTTAAAATGTAAAACATAAACGCCCCTGGATACATTGTGGCTTGGAAGGGTGTGTCAATATGATTATTTGATTTGTATGTATAGATGTTTCTAGATTGGATATAACCTAATGATTATCCACCAAAAATAACACTTCAAGGGAACAATGTACTGTAGAAATAGGACCTAGTTTGTTTTTACACATTTTTTGGTAGTTCACTAGTTCTGTGGACGACTGACACTTGGGATTGTGCGAAAATTGGTGAATATTACGCTTCTTTGCATGTGAAATTCAGCTTCCATCAGCACATAAGTAGTGATAACTTAATTAATCTTATTCATCTATGATGTATATTTTACTTGTAAGATTTATCGCTTGCATGTTTGTCCTTGTGGTGGATATAGCTGCAATACTACTCACTGTAATCAACCAGTAAATAAACGTTAGAGAATACCGAAGGGGAAATCAAAATGGACAATCCAGAAAAAACTGGCAACATACAGTAATATGATTCTACTGTGTAGTGTATATAAACCCCATACATATAGTAAGTGAACCTACTATCGACATTAATTCTGATATATCATGTGGGACCGTTCTATTTTTGGAAAACGATATGGAACCTGGCGAAAACAACTGTCCAGTCGAAAGTCACTGTGAAACAAATTTGTATGTTGTACCATGGTTATAACTTACAACATTTAGTGGTGATATATAGTGATATCATAGACACATATGTCAAACCAACCATCATTCGAAAAACGACGACCTCCTCCCCCCACTAACTGATGGCAATTTGTTTTGAATTATATAATTCATAATATTGTTCTAAGTACGTTTTATTTTAACTGTATAACAATGAATTTACAAAAAATGCTAAAATCATTTTCAAAGGTGTTTAACAGTTATTCAATAAAACAAAAAATCATCCATCGTTCTTGTTCATCATCTAACTGCAGCAAGTCAAACATAGGTTGTTGTACTGCACATATCATCTGTAGAAATATACTGTGCTGGTACCGTCTGAGCAGGCACAGTCCACCTTACTCCTCTTTCCCTTTTCGTTCACTGATCACCAGCAGTGTGATCAGTTCAAGCCTTTTCAAACAAGGCATATAAAGGCGATTCCGTAAATTGGTTTCTATATAGCACAATAGCCATATCAAAACTGTTGATGTCTAGTGAGAAGACAAAAGCTTAGCTTCAACAAAGTTGGGAGCACATTGCTGGTATGCTACTGTTTTTCAAATTCTGAAAATAGACAAAAGAAGTAAACATTAATGACAATAATTTATATCAACAGATATTAAGAAAGTTAAAAAAACACACGATGCAAATATTTGTCTGGTACAATTCCAATGGAAACTGATTAAAATATTAATCAGTTACACAGCTTAAAATATTAATCAGTTACACAGCTTAAGATAATCAGACAAATTACCGTTTGTAGAAAAGTCGGTCAGTTGTGTATCGTTTTATTTGTTAGTGTGTTTGTCTGTTGTCTTTGGCTCGGTATTGATTTAGTGCTATTCTACGAAGCAGCTACAACTGTATGGGTCGCCTTTTGCAATATTTACGATCATGCATGATATCCAAAAGGGCTATGCTAAGAGCTTTGGTCGAGTATTAAGCGGATATAGTCATCATCCCATCGAAATATAAATAACTTGTTCTCGCCATGACATATCTCCAAAATTGTTCATTTGGCGTTCAACAACAATCATTCACTAGTAGAAATCGGACATCATCATTACCTCATCGAAATGTACCTTCTTTTCGCCATGATATAGCTGAAAAATTTCTAACTTGGCGCTGACAACAATAAATCACTAAAATATTTATGAATTTTGTAACGCTTTTTAATTTTGTTTATTAACGATAAAAAAGACATGGCAATTGGTCATTTGAAGAGATGTGATACTTACATCATATATAAACAAACTGCTGCGTGGCATACAAGTAGTCTGAACATATGTTTCTATAGCAACCAGGGCACAAACGACCATCGTAATAAAATGCTGTTTGCATCAGACATCTTACTGGGCAATCAAGCATTGGACAATTTAGCACTGGACATTCTCTGACAGGATGGGTCTCTTCTATTGATGTGGTACTGCCGTACGACAAAGCTAAAAAGATATAAAAAAGTCCTATTAATACATACATCTTTTGTTTAGTGTCGGTGTACGCCAATTTTTATTTTATCAAATGTAATCTTTCGATATAAGGTGTTATACATGCAAAACATTTGATTTTCAAAAAATATGAAATACATTTTCATTTACTTATCAATCTTGTAATAATAAATATGCTTAAAAAAAAATGAAATTGGTCAATGCTACACAGATTTTTCCGTGATCATCATTCCTATATAGAACTAGAAATATTGGCAATGAATTAAACTTATTTTTTAACCTGCGAATTACCTTTTGCTGATAGCAAGACATACAAGAGTATACACTATGATCAATGAAACAAACACGTAGATATCGAATTTAGTGTGCATGATGCGTTTCTGGAATAACCTTCATTAGGTACCCTCATAATGAAAAGATTGGAAAGAAAAATATAATTAACATGCATCCTTAGCAAGATAAATAAATATTTTACCTACCATTCAAATTATTTGCTAACAGCAAAATCCCAAAAGCAAAAACAATAGAGTTAAACATGATCACATCCATTCTCTACAAACACAACTCTGATAAAATAAAATCTCCGTATGATTTTGGTATTGTCAACTTGATTATAGTTTGAACAATGATTTGTGAAGACAGACTACACTTCATTAATATAGGCATCCGGGATCACACAGAACATCCTGTCAATCGAAGCTCATTACCTGTGAACGATGAATGATTGGTTAAATTAATGTAATTGATTGCATATTTATGTATGTTTCACCACAATTAATGCAAATTTATTTGACGATTTCAGGTTAATTTTTAATTACAGAAATTAATCGTGCAATTGTTTTTTTTATCTGAAAACCGGAATTTTTTTCTATTAACAGCAAATTGAGAAATGTATTTCGTGCTTCCCAGAACCGGAAGTTCTCCTAAATATGAAACAATAAATCAAACCATTGTGTACAAATTTATGAAATATATGCGATTTGTGGTTTTGTCTGAAAAAATAAAGTTAGATTTATTGTTATGTTTGTATCGGTGCAACCAACATCCGTTGCCTTTCCAAATATATTTAATGTCACGAATGCAAGGTATTTCCTCTATGAATATCCCCGTGTGACAATAAGTCGGTCAGTCATTGGATAATGTTTGATTATTTTTTTCATGTTTGAAAAGTAAACATTTTTTTCTTTGTAATTATGTTCCTCATCTATTCTTGCTCACATGTGTAAAGTTCCATGGAAACAAGATCGATAATAATAACACACTGACCCATATTTGTTTACTACCCTTTTTCCAAATGGCGTCCTATTACGTCACATAAGGCCGGTCAAGGGTCAATAAAGCACATGATTTTGTCATAGGCCCCCCAAACCTAAAAAGTAAACCAGCCTAAGAAGGTACAGTATTTTAGCTTTTTCAGTGTAATTGTTTTGTCTGAAAAATTTCAAAAGATGTTTTTTTTAAATAGTTTGAAATTGAAGTATTAAAAATTAATTATTTGATGCAAATATCAAACTTGCTTATCCATATAATAAAGTGTGAATTTGGTGTTTTTGCTTTTGTCAATGCAATATATTAGACTGACTACATACTGCCATATTTTTGTCAGACAATTAATGTCTGATTTATGTTTATTTCAATCACATTTATTATCACAGAGTGGTAACAATACAGTTTTGTTGTAATAAAAGAAAGGTTTTTTCCCTTCAGATAATCTCATTTTTCTGTTTGGTTTAATTTAATTCTCTGTTCAATTTATGTTATAAATTGTGATTATTGCTGAAAATTCATTCTTTTTCTATCTTCTCTGTGAATATCATTTCATTCCATCAAGAATTAAGGGGTATATTTGTTATAAAAGCAGCAGTGGAAATGCAAACTAATTTGCCATTTTGTGACTAATGGAGAGCACTTGTTTTAAAAGAATATATTTTCCCGGAAAAATCAGCCATTTTCTAAAAAATGGTAGAATCTGAATGATCAATCATCATATTTTCAAAGTATTTTAAAATACAATTTGCTTGGCCTAGATTCCAGAAACGGTCATGAACTGTGATGACGATTATGTCAACAAACCGGAAAGGTAAAAATGCTTGGGAAATACCATCGCTTAAAATAGATTTCACAGGCAGAATGACCAGGTAAAAAGGATATTAGTAAAAAGGAGCTTTTTTACTTGCATGGTATTTGTTCAATTCAATCTTACCTGTTTTAATCGCATTTTATAATCTTCAAGTTTTAAAAAAAACTGCTTCGGCGTCTATATACGTTATCAATATACAGAATGACGTCATTGGCCTCGTGCTGCGCGAGAATGGTAAATCAAAACAAGTGACCGACTTTATTGCATGACCGAGCAAATGTCACGACACGATACCTGAATATCGTTAATATGTAACAGCGGAAATATTAAATACATGTTAGAGAGAACCGAGAAGGTAATACAGAATTAATAATTCAGGGACATGACAACATTGTACACAATAGATACAACGAAGACAAACAAACGCAATACACCACTCACGTGAGAAGATTGTTTTCCTATATCAAACACATGCGTTTATGGTTTCTGGATAAATATCCAAGGTCAGTTTGTTATTATAATTTGCATTCGAGAGAAATATGTTGTATTGAAATAGGTCATTTATGTAATTGAATGTTGCTGCTGATTTTCTTTAATGGACAAGGAGCTCGACATACTCCGTGCAAGAGGGACTCGTTTACGTCTCGTCGAAAGGGGATGTTGTGTATTTAACTAGTCCCGTAACTATCGGACATTGTTTGGGGTTTCCCCATTGAGTTAATTTGTAGCAACGAAAATGTGTTACCGTTAAGAATACAACGAATACGTTTAACAGTGTCAAAATTAAACGTATAATAAAAAAATCATTGAAGTTGAAATTTTTTGTATGCTAAATCTTGTAGACGTATTAAAATTTATATTATTTATTTATGTAAATATGCAACAATGATGCGCCAAAGCCATTTGCTGCCATCTATGCCGTATTGTGGAAACGCTAATTTCAACAATTGTTACAAATATAATGTATGTAAATTGCAGAAGCAAGTCTAAAGCTATGGCTCCACTAGCATATTAAAATAAAATAAAAAAATGCCACTGTCGGAACAATTCCAAAATGTAATGAAGAATCGTAGAAGCACTGGCAAAATCATACTCCTAACACATATACATGTCCGGCCAATTTGATTTTTATCTTTGGGGCTCAAATCTTCCCTCTTGGTATGTCATTTATGATTGAACGTAGTCTAGGTGTGATATTAGTACTATCTACATAACTTACAATTGATTAGCCAATGAATGGAAATCAAGTTGTAAATTGTCAAGGGCGTTGCAAGCTGTTCATCATTTCATTAATGCATACATACCACTATGGTATAAACAATTACTTGATTGTAACTCTAAAATCAATCAAGCTTTTTGGAAGTAGGAACAATGAATATTTTAATTTTATATTCTGTTTCCGTCAGCAGTATGTTTTCTTTGACAATAAACCTTAATATTGAAAGGTGCAATTTGGTGCGAATATAGCCAAACAACTTTGACCTCGTATAATAACAATACAAATTATAATTATCAACTATATATTTGCCAGTTGTATCAGAAGAAACGTTTTTTTTTTTCTATCAATCTCACGGATTACTTCAGGAAACCTAAGAGACAATTTGATACCGCAAATTTAGAATTATTTCTATGGCTATCAAAACTAAATACAAAACAAACCCGATTGTAGTTTCCATATTTACTATTATCTAGAAGGAATACATTTTAAATGCTAAATGAGCTGTTTTCCATTTAGCTATGTGTTATGTAGGGTGTAGATTACACCGTGCAATCTATATTTGTTCAATGTCCTGTCCAATATCAACATTATGGAGTAACTTTCATAATGTTAGCTCACTGAAATGCAGCCTTCAGTAAAACTAGGATCACGCCATGACAATTCGTTGTGATCATCCTGTCTGGCCAGCCTTGATGTGGTTACATATTGACATGAGCTTAGCAGATAAACCGTAAGTAACAATTTTCCAAAAATCTTTGCTTTAACCCGGTCGTAGTACGAACATCTATGTTAAGTTGTCAAAAGACCACATGGAGATCAGTTGTCCGCGTAATAGATAAAATTAAAACACTAACGTACCTATTTTTTCCATTCGAGCGTCATAAATGTGTGCTCAATGAGAAACTGCTATATATGTTAATGATGTATTTTTGTGAATCATGGTTTTTGTGTATTACTAAGATACATCCCATTAGCCGGTTTAACCCTGCCACATCTGTGTGCCTTTCCCAAGCCAGGGCCTGGATTTCCAAAGTCATATGTCGTGGTCTTTTTTGTGTTCATTGAGTTAAAGTGAGAAGTGGTTGTTCGCTTTGTTGATATTGGTGGAATTATTGACCATCACTATGTACACTTTCTTTTCATAATCGGAACACAAAACTGTAATCGAGAAGTTTTTTTCTTCCTTTTTTAAAATAACATTGTGGACGATTTATTGAACAATCCAGCAATATGGGTTCACCGCCTTCTATTGATATTATTATGCGATGCTTAATGTGGATATTATATATAACTTTTTATTCTTTAACAGGGAGGTTTTGGGCTCATAAAACTAATTTAACACCGCCACTTGTTTATTGAAGTGCCTCTACCAAGCCAGGACAGTGAGTGGTCATGTATATGTCTCCTAGGGTTATCGACTTTGCCTCTTTCTACCATTTTTAGATTGGACTTTGGAACTGTTTCGACTGTATGTTATATTTTGTTTTTTTTATTTTATTGATATCGACAATGCAGTTAAAAACAGCTACAATTTTAGCAGTTTAATAATCTTTGGTTTAATTGTTCTCCAACACTATTTAAAATATAATGTATTTAACTTACCAGTCTTTTGACTGTGAGAGTACTTGATAAAGGTTATTCCAGAAACGCGTCGTCCGTCCTCACTAAATTAGATACCTAAGCTTTTACTGTTATCATCCGTATTCCAGCTTAAAGCTCGGCACTTTTGACGTTCAAGCTCAAGCTCACAGAGCTGCTCAACGCGTCCCCAGCTGGCGGATAGGGGTAGAAAGGTCGACCATGGACCATAGTGGGTACCGTGCATAGAGAGCGATACGCTCTCTTGTACGTTTAATACATCTTTGTTTATATTTGGAAAAGAGTAGGTGCAATGTAGCCGCTACAAAAGTCTTTTCCAGTGGCAGTTTTCCCGGTTGGCTCATACCTCCCTTGTTTTTATATATTGTTGAACTTGTTTTCGTCCTGACTATGGCTGAAATATTGTTCACTGGACGTTAAGCATTAATTAATCAATCAGCTCTGAAGTCTGATCCAGCTTCAGAATTAAAAAAAAATATCGTCAAATTGCAACTTTATAGTGTTAATACCGATGTTGGAGGAGTTTACGTTATTTGTATTTGCTTGTGTATAATGGTGCCAACACACATTGTGTTGTGCTTTTATCTAGTTTGTCTTCGTCTTATGTCGCCATTTTCTCTGATTTGTTCATTTGTGATGACCCCTTCGGTATTCTCTAACGTTTATTAGAGGAAACTATCAGTTTACATTGTTTAATGTAAAATATGTCAGTGCACTAAAATTTCATAAATTAACATGCTCAAGTACTTTCCCTTGATATACATACGATAAATATTTATTAACACTTTAATGAATTTGTTTAATTACCATAAAATATATTTTGTAGGTTTTCAAATCATTACATTCTTTGAAAAAAACATTTATGTCAAATTTTGTATGATAGGTAGATATTTAATGTGACATATAGAAGGAAACAATACTTATCCAACCTGTCAACCATGCCTTACACGGTGATTTGTTCCTTTTAACTAGAATCTTAAAAGTCAAGGTCGACCGAAAAGGTGAATGAAGCTTTTTATCAAAGATATATTTTTTCCGATACTATTGTTTTTTTTATGATGAATGACCTTGATAATGACAGTTTTGACAGGATCTCTAGTTCATTGCATTCCAGGACTTGTTTCATCCATATTTAAAATGAAATGTCGGTTATAGACTCAGCGGGCCAATAGAAAATGGCGCTATATTCATTTGCACTTTCGTGACATTTGTGGCCTTTTGTTCAACCTACAAACAATTATATATTCCCAGGATTATTTATGTTACTTGATGTTAAACCGTAATGGCAAATGCTGATTTTGTTGGGGGTATGGTATCGATACCCTAATGAAACTCCAACATATAGAAATATGGCCTGGTATAACCACTGCAGGCTATGGCCGTCATGCTGCTAATGATGGACGAAGCAAATGCAGAACTGTCTATAAGGATGTCACGTGAATAAGCACAGCAGCATTTTAAGAGACAGAGTTTTCAGGACAATTCCTGACCTTTCGTTAGAGGTAGCATTTCCTATCTTACCCCTTATCTCCCATTTTCCTTTTTCTCAGACATCTGCCCATTGTATGTAGACTACATATCTTTATGAATATAGCTGAAGTACTGATCATCTGACCAACATAAATATCAACCAATCAATCCATTTTTATATCTACATTTACCTACACAAAAGTTCACCTCCTTCAGGCATAGGTGACCATAACCAATTTTGGATATCCTGTTTAGACCCTTTGGTTTACTTGCTCCCACAAACGTTAGTTAATTCTTTGGCTTTCAACCTTTCGACATTGAGCGTACCTGATGAAGGTCATTCCAGAAACGCGTCGTGCACACTACATTTTGAGATCTATGTTTATATTCAACTAATAGTTCACGTGTATCGGCACTATTCCATGTGGATTTAAGTCACGACGTATTGTCAACAAAAATGTAAATAATAAAATACCCCCAGTTTTTTGTCGGTTTATTGTTGATTTATCGTTAGGTTTCTGTGTAGAATTTTGTAGATCAGTGCTTGTCATTTTCCTTATGCATTGTCTGTCCTTCGATTCACGGCTTCTAAATACCCCTTTTGTGAACCTTCCGTATATGAAATCGGTGCCTTGGTCTGGTAGGAATCGCATCATGATTTTCCCTCGGAATGTAAACAAACAAACACGGAAGTATTTACCTGATTACATCCCCAGGTAAAAATCATCAGCGTACAACCAGGTTAAAAGGTCTTTCTATCGCATTGATGGAGTAACAGTCTTTGTAATGTGAAAACGTTAAATTTTATCCAATTAATTATTATAGAAAAAAACTGATAATTTTTTGTATTATTAAGGGAGTACATATTATGTTGAATTAATCTATTCGTGGTTATGATTATAATTATAGTCAACAGATGTTTTATGTCAAATTAAAGGAAACGTTTTCTTGCAGATCACGATTATTTGTGGTTTTTCATCGACACGAACATCTGTTTGGTTAAAACCAGTGTAACTAGACCGATAAGAATCCAAAATACAACCGGCACAAAAGGTGGGATATAACTCTTGTTTTTCTTAATATCATATTCATAGCACGTAAAAGAGCAATATAACGTTAGAAATGGTCGTTGATGGCCGTTGCTAAGTGTCATGGTTTTTATGTCATGTACTTATAATGGCTTGTTCATTGTAGAATTGTTCTCATCATTGAAATATCTGGCATATTATTCAAGTGACGTTAAGCGACAGACAGTCAATTCAGGAAAGACAGAAGATACCAAACATGTGGTCAAAGTAAATAACAAAAACCCAGAGACACAATTAGCAACGTGAACAAGGAGAGAAAACTCGGGATGAGCATCATAGGCTCATTTTGAAATCAGAATTTAGGTGTTCCGGAAGGGTAAGCAGTTGTTTAGCCAATTAATTATAGATATATATAGAGAGAGAACCAATATAAAGCATTGTCGATATCTGCTCAGTTTCAGACTGATGACTCTAGAAATATCAACTACTGGTAGTAGCCAATTCAACTATTGGAACAACTTTTCTGATGGACCACAAACTCCCAATCGATGATCAGAACAAGTGATGCAAATCTAGTTCTTGTACCATGTACAAATTTGTATGATTAATTCCATGATTGGCACAACCCATATCTGTGTACGAAAGTAGAAATGTTGATACAGTAAAACCTGTCTAAACCGAACATCCTTGGGATCAACATTTGTGTTCGGAATAGACAGCTCCTCGGTTTATACAGGGTAAATTAACAACGACTTCCTACTTTGGAACTTATGCATAGTCCGGTTTCTACAGGATTCTGGTTTATGCAAGGTTCCGTGTAGACAGGTTTCACTGTATTATGTAATTGTAGAGAGAGCACCAGGGTAGTGACGTGTGGCATTGTATTGTTCTTGTGGTGTACAACCCATTTTAAATGGACATTCGATGATTGCGGGTTACTAAGCCATCGCATACCCAATTCTCCCTAAATATATGACATATGACAAATATAAGTGCATTATGGTTAGCGATAGAGTTGATGTCACGCACCTTGGACGTAGAAATCAACTTATAGAGGTCCGTAGTAAGCATCAGTTTAGCAAGAGTGTTAGTTGATATCCACTTCAATGCAACATTTTCTCGATTCTAACCATTTTGCTCCCGAGTTACAAGTGGAAATGAAACCACTTCCGAAAGCCTATTCATCTACCACATTGCTAACTGGTATTTTGTTTGCAACATTTAAAAAACAATTATGTGTTGCCAGTTTCTCTGGGTTGTCATTTTTTTATTGACCTTTCGGTATTATCTGACGTTTATTATATTAAATGTGACTCAACACACAACAATCAATAAATATATTTTATAATAATTTATTTTTTTTATAAAAGTATAAAGACATAAATTATGAAAAGAAACATATTCGGCATAAATGGTTGTTTCGTGTGAATAAATAGCATTTTTACAAATTTCATAAATATAATCATAAATATAATAAATGTTGGATTTCATTGTTGTTGCATTAAATTAAACCAGTCGTAGTAGTGGAACGTTGAATTCATTCTGAAAACAAACATGATAATTATAATTAATTATATATAATTTATGTAGAATTACCATTTTTCGTTTTATTTGCATTCGAGTTTTTTTCCGTATTTTATTTATATTGTACAGATGAGAAAAAGATTTAATATAGTTTTCTGTAATGACATACAATACAATAAATATATGAATATTAATAGTATGTCTGAAGTTATCTATAACATTATCATAAGAAGAAGGTGATTTTCTATATTACTAAATGTCATGTTGAATCGTTTTTACATTGTTAGTAGTATTAAGACTGTTGTATTAGATCTTTGGAGTTGGAAGAAATTTGGTTTCATTTCGTTTACAAGCAAATGGTTCACTGGTCTCGCAGTAATCTCCCGGATTTTTTAAAAATCCATTTGTATATGAGGGTTTGTTCCTTTTTTGCGTTAAAGAGGCATTCTAATTATACTCCCACACATTATTTTATTTTCAACCGACGATCCACGAACATTTAACAATATTGTGCATAATATCACGATTCATTAACACCGGGAACCCGCGCCTCCTCCTTCATAGGATAGATATGCTGATCAACACATCAAACCGTTTTGTATGCTTGTGACTGATTGTTCATTTTAAATGTGATCTATGAAATAATCAGATACGGGATGTTGGTAAAGTTATTGGTTCTCCTGATACAAAAATAGTCGAGCAAACATCTAATTTTAATTAAGCTGTGAGAAGTGTAATAAATATTTACTTACGTAACATGGATTTATAATCTGCTGGTAAAATATAACTTGCACATAAGTTTCTATAGCAACCACGACAACGTCTACCATTAAAAGTGTACAGAGTTGGCATCTTACACCTGGACGGAAGTTTATATAATTTTGGACAATCCAGAATGGGACATCTTCTGTTGAAATATGTCTGATATGATTTCAGCTCACTGACAACTAACTGTCCTAAAAAGTAAGATATATATGTTTTGTAACAACACACATGTACATGTTATTTAGTAAATTATTTCTAGTATTTCTAAACGAGAATATTACGCAATAAAATGAAAAACAAAAAAATACCAGACTGGCCAAATGGATACCTCCTATCACACAGACACACAAATACCTTACCGGTCACTTTCCTAGCTTGGTACATGTACATCATTACAAAGTGGCGAGGTTAAATACGTTTTCGCCCCCACCCCCCACTATTGTTTTGGTGAAATGATACGGTCGTGTAAGTGTTTTCCATGTGTGGGTAAAATGTCAATCCTCACATATAATCGGACACACAGCGTTGCTATAAAGAACACTAAAGTCTCAACATTAAATCTACGTTATTATGTATAGATATGTTATAAGCAAACAATAACATTAAATGTATATTTTCATATTTAATGTTTTAAGCATCACAAAAATATATTGTCCTATGAAAGATGTAGCGGTGGCGATATTACGGTAGTTGGATTACCATATATTTATGCAATTAGTGCCCACCAGCACTATCCTTCATAGTTCGATTCGAATTATGTGATAAAGTATATGACAGAAATGAGTGCCGTACTAGTAAAGATGCAGGATTCAAAAATAAGTTCTACCAGTTCGTATGCAATGGCATGTGCGTAGTGTAGTGGTTGCTGGTGGCCCGTCCCATTTCAAGGTAGAATTGTACGATCATATTAACTACTTCCCCTTTTATCTATGACAATCAAAATATATGTCCACAGTGCCATCTTTTTCTATTTCTACCAAATACTGACCGTCTTCAACAAGTCGAGGATTATGATAGGGGGTGCACATGATAATTGAAAAAGAGTAAAACTATATACAAGCTTCATAAATTACTATTTGATAGAGATGACAACAGCCTTTCAAGTTACAATTGAGCGTCATATATATCTCATGTCATAGACAACATGTGTTATAATTACTATAGAAGGAAAGGACTTCAAAAGTTGTGATAACCTGTATCGAATCCATTTCAGCTTTTGATCAATATAATATATTTAAACTAAACAGAACGACTCATTAATTGGCTGAAACATTTAAGGTTACTGCTCTATTTACACTAGTGGAATAACCAAATTATGTTAGTAAATAAATTATTTCAAAATAAATACTTACCAATTATATATGGAGAAAACATTACAATTAAACAACAAACGATAAATGAAGCCTTCATGATTTGTTTGTTAATTTGTTTTCTTAATTCTATTCTAGATCTGTTCTGTGCTGTATGTCTGGTAAATATTGTCTTATTTATATACACGTCTTGTTTTTAACCAGTACCATATTACATGTAAGTAGGCGTCGTTTTACCAAATATGTAAATGAATCACACATTATTGTACTACTACGCGGTGTGGAATTACTTCCATGATCTATATATTAACCACAAAGTTTGCTGTCTGGTTCCCTTGAAGTACATACATATTATAATGAACAACTACAGTACGTACGGACTGTGTTAGTTTTGTACACCTGTTAGACATGATGTTACGGCTATGATTTGATATCACCTACAACATGGTCTACGGACATTTTTATTACTTAATGAATATAAAAAAGGTGTAAACTGGTCAGAGGAGGACAGATTTATTTGATGTTATTTTTTGTAATTGTTTTTTTTACCAAATAAGGTAAAACACTTATTCCATACCTTTGTTAGAAGGGGTCATTTAGTGTGATTTCGTTAAGACAAGCTATAATGTTGATGCGAAGGTCGCTATACAAGACATTGGTAAAATGTGAATGTTATAATTTGTTATTTCTATATCATAGAACTAACATAACGAGAAAGGGGACGGTAAATTAAGCTTATGCACAAAATCATATTTTCAAATCCTAATATTACATACTAGTACGTAAATAAGGGTAATAACAAAATTACCGAACTCCGAGCAATCTTACAAAGAGAAAGTCAAAACTCATAAGTATATAAACAGACAAAATCAGTCAACAACCGGAAAACTGTGAAAACCGTAATGACCCTGACTTGGTACAGGCATTTCTAAAGAAATGGTGGGGTGAATCAGATTTTAAAGCGCCAAACCTCCCCTTTTCATTACGGCTCAAAGTGTCCGGCTGTCACTATAACAGTATTTATAACAATACTTGAACAAAACAGGTAAAACAGTTGTTATAACAGCACTATACTATTACTATACTTAGTAATACAAATTTGACGCATCAAGACGTGAAAGAAAATATTAAGACGATGCAAATTTGTAGACTATATTTGGTTATTTCAATTAAATCAGGAACAAAAATGCAAAATGATGCAATATCTTATTTTGCAAAAAGTTATTATAATGAGCGTCAACAAAAACTACTTTCTAGTTGTTCCATATCTTATTATTACTTTGTCAGTGGTTTTCACCAGGTACGTTGTACCCCGGTTTCCTCCACCGATAACATTGACCGTCACGATATACCTGAAGTATTGTTTTGTTGACAGTGGAGATAAACACCATCAACCGCTCCCTCTTATTATTGCATGATGTTCTTGATTCCACTTGACAATAATACATATAAATACATCTTTAGAAAGAGTAAATGTATTTAACTTTTAATTCATGAAAGAACTTCCTCTCAAATCTAGCATACATATTTTCTATGAATAGTTAAATGTTATTTTTAGATAATTTCCACTAGTTTCCTCAATGAAAAGCGTGACTGTATCACTTTCGTAAATGATGTTTTTACGTAGAATTTATATTTTTATTGCAAAATAGATTTGATATTTATTCATATATGCACATTGGGCAAAATAACTACAACAGTTGTATTATAGCGAGCATCGCAAGATGGGAGCTAAACAACAACATGTGTGTAAGGAGATGAATCAATATATGATCAATACCAACCGGAAATGGATTCTAAGTTTCGGCATATAATGGACATACGGAGTGAAGTACAGGAAATAGCCTTTTAATTTTGAATAAAAAATAACTATCCAGTTTAAAAATAACAAAAAAAAATTAGAAAGGAAACCGTAAAGTTTCTTTACATGAAACGATTAATTTATTTAAAAAATGGACAATCGTTAGACCTTCTTGTTTCGGCCCTAAAAAAAAGTCGTCACCGATATATCTCAGCCCTAAAAAAAAGTCCTCCCCGGTATATCTCGGCCCAAACAATCTACTTTGCAATAGAATCAACTGGGTAAGTCGAATTGAAGAACAAAGAAGAAAAATCAAGAATAATGAAGAAAAGAACCCAAAACTACTATGTGTGCTGTTTAAATGTGTTATTTCAATCATCCCAAGGATTTACATGATTTAAATATTAAATAATGTGGATTTTGCTTCGTTGGCACTACAGGTAGCACATGTCTCATCGTTTGACTCGTAATCATAGACTAGTAAAATACATGTACATGTCTATGCGTAGATGCGATGCTCACCTGTAGGCTGTGCCTAATCCATATTATTTGTTATTTTTGTTTGCTTGATTGATTGTTTGTTTATTTATTTCGAATACATTGTTTCACGGAACAATCTTTGATATGATTTATTTCACTTGACTATCCATAGCGGAAATAACGTATATATATATATATATATATATATATATTTGGTGCACACGACGCGGTTCTGAAATAACCATCATGAGGCATGCTCTTAGTCAACAGACTGGAAAGCAAAATAATTACAAATTCTTTGGGAGCAAGTAAACCAAAGAGCCTAACAAGATACCAGAAATTAACTATTAAAATGAATAATAAAACGGATGATAATCCAGAAGACTTAAAACTCTCCGTAATGAAATAGACATAGTACTAGGAATAAAGATATAACCCACAGATATTAACACAGTACACGACATATGCATTTCTGCATAAACGGTTTGTCAGTGGTACACGAACCTAAATAGAAACATGTATCACATAAGAGCAAACAATACCATAATATTCAAAATTAGCATCAGTATTTTTAATTTGAAATAGTTATATATAGATGTTCTGAAAAATTACTTTTGTCTTTCATTTTATCTTTCTATATTTAACCACGCCACTTGTATATTAGGAACCGCATTTAAGAGGTGTTTTTTACTAAGCTGTCCATTAATCAATAACATAAAATGATTGACCACCCGATACCCGTTACCAAGTGTCATGGTTTATATGTCGTGTATATGATGGCTTGTCAGAAAGACAGAAGATACCAAACATGTGGTCAAAACAATAAAACAATAAGTCAAAGAACAATTATCAACGTTAACAAGGTAAGTTTAACGCACGAAAACACATGACGCACGAAAACACATGACGTACGAAAACACATGACGCACGAAAAAACATGACGCACGAAAACACATGACGTACGAAAACACATGACGCACGAATACACATGACGCACGAAAACACATGACGCACGAAAACACATGACGCACGAAAATACATGATGCACGAAAACACATGACGCACGAAAACACATGACGCACGAAAATACATGATGCACGAAAACACATGACGCACGAAAACACATGACGCACGAAAACACATGACGCACGAATACACATGACGCACGAAAACACATGACGCACGAAAACACATGACGTACGAAAACCCATCACGCACGAAAACACATGACGCACGAAAACACATGACGCACGAAAATACATGACGTACGAAAACACATGACCCACGAAAACACATGACGTACGAAAACACATGAAGCACGAAAACACATGACGCACGAAAACACATGACGCACGAAAACACATGACGTACGAAAACACATGACGTACGAAAACACATGACGCACGAAAACACATGACGTACGAAAACACATGACGCACGAAAACACATGACGCACGAAAACACATGACGCACGAAAACACATGACGTACGAAAACACATGACGCACGAAAACACATGACGCACGAAAACACATGACGCACGAAAAAACATGACGCACGAAAACACATGACGTACGAAAACACATGACGCACGAATACACATGACGCACGAAAACAAATGACGCACGAAAATACATGATGCACGAAACCACATGACGCACGAAAACACATGACGCACGAAAACACATGACGCACGAATACACATGACGCACGAAAACAAATGACGCACGAAAACACATGACGCACGAAAACACATGACGTACGAAAACACATGACGCACGAAAATACATGACGCACGAAAACACATGACGCACGAAAACACATGACGTACGAAAACACATCACGTACGAAAACACATGACGCACGAAAACACATGACGTACGAAAACACATGAAGCACGAAAACACATGACGCACAAAAACACATAACGAACGAAAACACATGACGTACGAAAACACATGACGCTCGAAAACACATGACGTACGAAAACACATGACGTACGAAAACACATGACGCACGAAAACACATGACGCACGAATACACATGACGCACGAAAACACATGACGCACGAAAACACATGACGTACGAAAACACATGACGCACGAAAACACATGACGCACGAAAACACATGACGTACGAATACACATGACGCACGAAAACACATGACGCATGAAAACGGATGACGCATGAAAACAGATGACGCACGAAAACACATGACGTACGAAAACACATGACGCACGAAAACACATGACGCACGAAAAAACATGACGCACGAAAACACATGACGTACGAAAACACATGTCGCACGAAAACACATGACGCACGAAAACACATGACGCACGAAAACACATGACGTACGAAAACACATGACGCACGAAAACACATGACGCACGAAAATACATGACGTATGAAAACACATGACGTACGAAAACACATGACGCACGAAAACACATGACGTACGAAAACACATGACGTACGAAAACACATTACGCACGAAAACACATGACGCACGAAAACACATGACGCACGAAAACACATGACGTACGAAAACACATGTAAGAACACTAGAGATGCGCATCATTGGTTCATTTTGAATCGGAATGTAGGTGGTCCGAATGGGTAAGTTGTCTCCAATTAATTTTAGATATACATTCACAACCAATTTAAGTCATTGTCGACACCTGCTCAATTCAGATTTCTTACTATAGAAAGATCAACTACTGATAGTTGCCAATTCAACCTCAGGCCCAGCTGCTCTGATGGACCATAAATTCTCAAAAGATGAGCAGGACAACGCGGTAAAGTGATGCAAATTTAGTTCTTGTTACAACCACAAACTTGTTTGCCTTATTCAATAATTGGCACAACTCCCATCAATGTACGACAGTAGAAATGTTATATTATGTAACCAATCACAGTGGAAGCAACAGGGTATAGACATGTGACATTGTTTTCTTCTTGTGGTGTGCAACCCATCTTAAAGATGTATTCGATGAGTGTGCCGTACTTATTTTTCACATACTCAAATCTGCCTAATGATAAGACAGAAAAGTACATTATGGTTATAGAGTTCATGCTAAAATCAACTAATAGTAGTCCGTATTAAACATCAGTTTAGTAGGAGTTGTCGTTTGTGTCCCGCTTCAAGGCAACATTTTCCTGATCTTGACCAGTTTGCCCCCATTTTACCAGTGACGATCGAACCATTTCCATAGGCCCATTCATCTGCCACATTGCTAACTGGTATTTTGTTTGCAACATTTTGTTATGTGTGCCCTGTGTTGCTAGTTTCTCTGGATTGTCTATTGTTGATTGCTCCTTCGGTATTCGTTAACGTTTATTATAATAAATACGACTCAACAAACAACATTTAATAAATATATGTTATTATAATTTATTTTATGAAAGTATCAATTATACAAATTATAAAAGTATACAAACATAAATTATGACAAGAAACATACAAGACATAAATGTTTGTTTCAATAAATAGCATTTTTACAAATTTTATAAATAGTTATAAATATATAAATATAATAAATGTTGGATTTCATAGTCGTTACATTGTATATATATATATATATATATATGTTGCATATTTATTTTAAAACCAGTCGTACATGTCGTATCAGGGGAACGTTGTGTTTATTCTGAAAAAAAAACTGAACAAGATAATTATTATTAATTATATATAATTTATGTAGAATTGTCATTTTTTGTTTTATTTGCATTCGAGTTTTCTTCCCTATTTTCTTATATTGTACAGATGGTAAACAGATTGAATGTCGTTTTCTGTAATAACATACAATACAATAAATATATGAATATTAAAATTATGCCTCAAATTATTTATAGTCTCATCGTGAGAAAAACAAATGACCCGTACCTAAATTACTAAATAAGGAGTTTCTTTTTAAGATAGAAAATGTCATACTGAAATATTTTCAAATTGAATATATTATTAAGACTGTTGTATTAGGTTTTGGAGTTGGAAGCAATTTGGTTTCATTTTTTACAAGCAAATTGTTCACTCTTCGCACAGTAGGCTCCAGTTTTTTTTTCTACGATAATTCAAATCTAGTTTAAAAAAAAAATCTTCTGTGCAGTCTCCATAATATTATACATGCGTAGTAGCAAGGCAATATTAGACGAGATTTTATGAATCACCGTATACCTTTAGTGCATGTACAACATTTGTATGTTAGGCTTGTGTGGTGGTTTTTATAATGTTCAATATCCATTCTACTTTCTGTTACATGGAATATGATTGTATATGATATTTTTAAATGTTTAATAACCCATGACACACTAACATTTAACAATATACTGTATAATATCACCTTTCATTCACAACACCCGTAAGACCACGAGAATTTGACAATATATGAATTAAATGGTTATAAAGAAAATAGACTTTAACGAACGATCGGCACCCTACCCCTTGTCATTTTTAGGATTCTCCTAATGTGACCTCTCGGGTGAGAAACGTTATATTATATAGCTAATTCAAGAGGGAGCACCATGGTATTGAAATATGATATTGTATTGTTCTTGTTGTGTTCAATTCATATTAAAGGGGCATTCGATTATTGTGCGGTACTAATCTTTCACATACTCAAATCTCCCTGATGATATGACAAAACTAAGTGCATTATGTTTAGAGAGAGTTCATGTCACGCACCTTGTACGTAGAAATCACCATATAGCAGTCCGTATTAAACATCAGTTTACTCCGAGTGGTCGTTTGTAACCCGCTACAGGCAACATTTTCTCGATCTTAACCATATTGCCCTCATTTTACATGTTGGAATCCAACTACATCCGTAATCCAATTCATCTGCCACATTGTTGTTATTTATTTTGCAACATTTTTTTTATGAATATAGCAGAAATACGGCTCAACAAACAATAATCAATAAATATACATTATAATAATTTATTTAAAAAAATATAAAGCATAAGACATAAATTATCGAAAACAACATACAAGATATAAATATTTGTTTCATTTGAAAAAATAGCATTAATACAAATTTTGTAAATATAGTTATACATATATAAATATAATAAATGTTGGATTTCATAGTCGTTGCATTGTATATATTATACGTTGCACATTTTTTAAACAGTCATGCGTGTCGTATCAGTGGAACGTTGTTTTCATTCTGAAAAAACAAACGAAATAAGTATTATTAATTTTATATAATTTATGTAGTAAAAACGTAGATATCAAATTTAGTGCGCACGACGCGTTTCTGGAATAACCTGCATTAGGTACGCTCAAAACCGAAAGAATTGCCATTTTTCGTTTTATTGCATTCGAATTTTCTTCCGTATTTTATTATATTGTACAGATGGGAAACAGATTGAATGTCGTTTTCTATAATGACATACAATACAATAAGTCTACCGGTATAAATATTAAAATGATGCCTCAAGTTAGTCATAACCTTATCATGAGAAGAATTGACTCTATCTACATTACTAAATAAGGAGTTTCTTTTTAAGATAAAAAAATGTCAAATTGAATCATTTTCAAATTCCATAGAGTATCAAGGCTGTCTTATCAGGTGCTTGGTTTCATATTTGCGAGCAAATTGCTCTTTTCACAGTAACCTCCTTGTTTTCTTTTGATTTGTTTCTTGCTTTTTTTACATAGATTCTAAATTTAATTGTTGTTCAAAAACACTTGAAAAATGTGTTTCTATTTTGTACCGTACAGCCTTTCGTGATATTATATAGGTGTTATCACAATTTAATGTAGGCAATGCAATATAGATGGTATTTTATTTATCACAATGTTTTTTCATGTAAATCCATTTGTATATCAGGGTGTAGTCCATTTTAGTGTTGAAGATACATTATAATTGCTTGTATATGTCAATTAAAAGTTGTAGGATAATTTTTTCCGGAGCCCCCGAGTTCATCCCCGGTCTTTAGGGGGCCATGTTACTCCATCTTTAGTTATATGTGTATGTTTTGTAAATCATTGCTTGTCCTTTTTCGTCATTGCGTTGTCTATACTTCTTCAATTTACGGATTCTGATTACTCCTTTGGTATCTTCAAACTCTTTCAGCGGCCGATACACTAACATCCAATAATATTCTTTTAGTATCATTATTCATTAAAACCAGGAGGCTCTTGGCTCCGTCATCAGATAGCCATGCTGATCGACACATAAAACTTGTTTATGCTTGTAACTGATTATTCATTTTGAATGTCAGCTATGAAATAATCATATCGGGATGTTGGTAATGTTATTGATTCTCCTGATAATAATAAAAACAAACAGTCATGCAAGCATCTACTTTTAATTAGGTTATCAAAAGAATACTAATGTTTTACTTACCTAACATTGATTTAGAATCTGCTGGCAATATATAACTTGCACATAAGTTTCTATAGCAACCACGACAGCGTCTTCCATTAAAAGTGTACAAAGTTGGCATCTTACACCTGGATGGAAGTTTATATAATTTTGGACAATCCAGAATAGGACATCTTCTGTTGAAATATGTCTGATATGATTTAAGCTCACTGACAACTAACTGCCCTAAAAAGTAAGATATATATTTCTTGTAACAACATACATGTACGTGTAATTCATTAAAATATTTTTAACGAGAATGTTAAACAAATAAACTGACCATCACTATATAGTAATACTAGTGACTTAAATATTGTTGAAAGGGCCAGTTGGGTGGATTCAGTTTAAAGTACAATTGTTGCTGTATCATATTGCTATAATGGTTAAAAAAAAGAAATACCACAAATTATGAACGTTTCATTACCATTAGGTCACTCGGGGTAGTTCTGTGATAAACCTGATAATGTTTTAGATGGTGTTTGTTTGAACATATCTACTGTACATTATTATATTAATTGTTATTGCTACCGCCAATTTTAAGAATATGGCTGAAATGAGTCCCATATTTGTAAAGATACAGAATTCATAAATAAGTTCAACCAGTCCTTAATGTACAATGTTGCTGGTGGCCCGACCCATTGCAAGGTATAATTTGACGATCATATTAACTGGTTCCCTTTTTTATCAATGACAATCAAAATATCTGTCGACGGTTCAATCTTTTTTCTATTTCTACCAAATACTGACTGCATTCAACAAGATGAAGATTATGTTATGACAATTGAGAAATGCTAACACTATTTACATGTTTCATAATTAGTATTTCATAACGGTGAGATCAGCCTTGAATGTTAAAACCGAGCGATTCACAGCTTGCTTGAAACATCCAAGGCTGCTTAGCCATGTCAAACTATTGGTATATCAAAATTCTGCTCTAAATAAATTATATAATTTCAGACTAAATACTTACCAAATATATATGGAGAAAACATTACAACTAAACACACGATAAATGAAGCCTTCATGATTTGTATGTTTTTTTTTTTTTTTAATTCTGTTCTAGATCTGTTCTGTGCTGTATGTCTGATAAATATTGTCTTATTTATATAAACGTCTTGTTTTTAACCAGTATCATATTAGGTAGGCGGCGTTTTACCAAATATGTAAATGAATCACAAATTATTGTACTACTACGCCGGTGTGTAATTACTTTCATGATCTGTATATTAACCACAAAGTTTGCTGTCTGGTTCCCTTATAGTACAGACATAGTATAATGTACAACTACAGTACGTACGGACTGTGTTAGTTTTGTACACCTGTTAGACATGGCGTTACGGCTATGATTTGATATCACCTACAACATGGTTTACGGACATTTTTATTACTTAATGAATATATAAAGGTGTAAACTGGTCAGAGGAGGACAGCTTTATTTGATGTTAATTTTGTAATTGTTTTACCATATAAGGTAAAACGCTTATTCCATACCTTTGTTATAAGGGGTCATTTAGTGTGAACCATTGATTTTTTTAATACAAATGATGCTTAAACCGCTACACACGAATTCGGTAAAATTTGAATACTAGTATTACACACTTGATGCAACAACATATATTAAGACGATTTCAGTTTGCATTACAAACTATGTAATTTGAATTAAGTGATGAAAAAAACGCATATTGATCCAATGTTTGGTTTTATTACTGAGTGTGAAGAGCTACCGTGTACGTTCTGCATGCATTCTAGTTGTTACTTATTTAACTTTTTTATCATACATGTATATGTATTTGTACATGTACAATGTATATCTTTTAATAGTTTTCATTTATGAAAGTAACTCCCTCCCAAGCGTACCATAAATAATTTCTATGAATACTTAAAAGTTATTCTTAGATAATGTCAGCTATTTTCCTCAATGGACAGCGTGACCATGTATTACTTTCGTAAATGTTGTTTTTACGTAGAATTCATATTGTTATTACAAAATTAATTTGATATTTATTCATTTATGCAAATTGGACGAAATGAATACAACTGTTATATTATTTGTCGTTTTTGTTTGTTTGTTTGTTTGTTTTGAATATATTGTTTCCTGAAACAATCGTTCATTATCCATAGCGGGGAAAAACAATACAATACAATAAGCTTTATTTAAAATCGGAAAAAATCAAACAATTATAGCACAAATTTTAAATCTGACATATGAATATACATATACAAACAATAAAATAAAACATGCACACAATATTTGTAAAAAAAAACCCACTGTCATATTTTAATCTTTCCATGAAATTTAAAACCAAACTAAAATGTGAAAGCAATTAAAACACAGCAGTAGCACAAGCATATTTTAAAAACATATATTTTTATTGATGTGAGTAAACAAAAAGCATAGATATAAATGAAACACATAGAAACTAGGAATATTTAAAAATGATATATTCTAAAAGCACATGCATCTATATCGAAAAAAAAATTTGTTAAACAAACCAAAAAAGTAGGAAAACAATTTAATATCACGCACAGAAGCTGCAGTGGCATTAAAGAGTACATATTTGCAAGATGAGTGTCACTGTCAGCTGCCATTCCAAGAGTTTATCAAACTCTTAAAGTGATTGAAATATGTTTCTTTCCTGAAGTGGTCTGACAGCTCATTCCAAGTTTTTGAAGCATAGTATCTAAAAGAGTTCAATCCATACCGGGTAGTTTTGACTGTTGGTTGATTGATTGATTTTTGATGTTTTAACGCCACTTTCAACAATATTTCAGCTATATCATGGCGACCAATTTTAGTGGTGGAGGAAGCCGGGGTACCCGGAGAGAACCACCGACCATGGGCAAGCAACTGGTAAACTTTATCACTTGCGCTGCGATTCGAGTGCACCCTTTTTGTAATTTACAAAACCGGGCGCGAACCCACGCCGTATTGATGCTAGGCTTGTATGAGTTGTTAGATCCAGCGACCTAACTCATTGAGCCACCCGGGCCCTTTTGACTGTTGGTATATGTGCTGTATTGCTGTACCTTAGAATGTAGGTGACCTTCATGTGTAGAGCGGTTTACCCTAATATTTCAACCTGAATTTCAAGAGTGTGTTGCTCACTCATTGTTGTTTTAGTTTTCTCTATCTTACATGTATAGACTGGTGGTGATAATAGACAGGGGGGATAACTTAAAACAAGAGTGAATATCATCAAACATAGTATTTAATAACAATTGAACATTAGGAACTTGTTGAAAGTTTCAGATTGTGAATTTTTGTCTGAAATCAGATATTACAAATCTTGTTTTGAATTATGGACATGAAGATCTTGGGCTGGAGTTGGTCGATTTCCAGTGACACTCATCTTGCAAATATGTACTCTTTAATGGCAAGTATTCTATGTTGGTCCAGTGACTTAACTCCCTTAGTGGAAACCAAATCTGCTTTCGTAAAGATGAAATCTACGACTTTATTTAGCAGACAAGATGCAGCATTTTTGAATGTTAGGGCCACATTTCTGCACTCCGCAGTTTTGCCTGATTAACAACCACATCATCATACGTGTTGGTTTTTTTTTCCCGCTATGAGTGGACGTTTTCTCTCGGCCTCATCTATCACAATCTTTTTCTGTTCAGATTCTATCTCTACAGGTGTTTGACAAGATGAGCGACTATAGCTGTAGCAATGTAGCTCACTTGTCAAACCATGCAAAAATGACAAAATCTGTGATTGGTGACCATGCCCCAAATTCTGGTAATATTGTTCTACTTTCTGTAGAGGATTTGTGTCTTCAGCTAAATGTGAGTTATAACCAAATTTCTGAGTGTCATTGGATACATATGATTCCTCATTCTCTATGTGCATACTGTTTTCAACTGTAGAAATATCATAATCTTGGGGCTGATTTAAGACATTCAGACCTGCAGCCACCGATGTGGCCACTGCTTATATATTTATTAAATCAGATTGCATCGGTGTTGCAGCATGAGATTAAGTTGGTATTGGTGTGCTTTCAATAAGTGAAACACCAGCAAATGCCATAATTTCCTTCAATTTTATGTCTTTTATTACTTTGGATTTAGATTTTATCGAAGTTGTAACATTTTGTTTGGCTTTTTTTTTTGCTGGAACGCCTGTGCCTTTTTCTAAATTCAAGGCCCTCTTTAGCTTCGTGCACACCCCTCTTCTGCCACTCCTCCTCACCTCAGATGAAAGTTTTCGTTACGATTCTGTTATTTTAGTTTCATCTTCGGAAAAGCTCTCCTCTTCCCTTACTCTTAAATCAAAACTTTTACATTTGGATGCACTTAAATAGCTTTTCATTAGCATATGCCCTCCTCCAGAGTAATAAATGGCTCGAAGAATTTTCGAATTAAATTTATTTTTAGATAATTTCAACTAGTTTCCTCAATGAAAAGCGTGACTGTGTATCACTTTCGTAAATGCTGTTTTTACGTAGAATTCATATTTTTATTACAAAATTAATTTGATATTTATTCATTGATGCAAATTGGAGGAAATAAATATATATTATATTTGTTGATTTTGTTTGTTTGTTTGTTTGTTTGTTTATTTCGAATATATTGTTTCACTGAACAATCTTTGATATGCTTTGTTTCACTTGATTATCCATAGTGAAAATAACGTCTATATATATTATAGTGCGCACGGCGCGTTTCTGGAATAATCTTCATCAGGTACGCTCATAAAAAGTCTTTCGGAGCCAGTAAACCAAAGGGTCTAACAAGATACCCGAAATTAAGCATTAAAACGAATGAATGTTATTTTCTTTAAAACGGCCGATTACCCAGTACACTTCAAACTCCCAATAATGAAATATATAATAAGCGTTAGAGAATACCGAAGGGGTAATAAAAAATGGACAATCCAGAGAAACTGGCAACATAGTTCACACAAGACGAAGAAAAACAAAACAAAAACACAACACAATATAAGCAAACAAATACAAATAACGTAAATAAGAAATGATCCCTTTTGCAAACGATTGGAGGTAAAGACGAACCGAACTTCGTTTTCTATGCGGAACTCAGAACGCAAAGACACATAAATAGGGCAACACAAAAAACTAAGCGGATGAGCAACAAAGACCCCACACACAAAAAACAGTGATAACAATACATTACACGAGATATGCACTTCTGCATTAAATAGTTTTACCCGACCCCGGTTTTAAATATTGACTAAGAGCAGAATATACCAACATATTCAAAAATAACATCACTATTTTTAATTTGAAATATTTAGGTATAGAGGTTTCGGAAAATTACTTTTGTCTAACATTTAATTTTTTTGTATTAACCCAGCCACTTTTTTTTCATTGAAGTGTCTGTACCATGCCTAGCAAATTAGTAGTCATATATATGTGTTTCGGTATTATTTTTTACCCATCTTTCTAAAAAAAAAATTATTAGGTTTTAGAATTGTTTTTATTTTGTTTTGATTTCGTAGTTGTTTGTTGTTTTCCTATCTTTTTTTTAATTTTAAGTTGGTGTTCTTATTGTACCGCTTGACCTTTTATAAATTTTGTTCCGGTTTTATCATATGTTTATTACCGAAATGACCAATAATCAATAACATAGGAAGTTTATAATGACTGACCACCCGATACAAACAGGTCAATGGTCTTCAGGCCAAAATGTTATCTATGTTTTGGATGACTGATTACAGAAAATATGTTTATATTTTTGCGTTAAATAACCTACAGCCAAACACCACTAAGGATAGTTTTTTGCCTGAGAGAGAGGCAAACCTTATGTTTATCCCAGAAACATTCCAAACGTAAATTCATGAAATATATGTATCGTCAAATAATTGTCTGTCAGCATTGAAGTCTTGATTAGCGGGATTGTGATGAACATGTAAAAAAAAAAGCAATTGTGTAAATTTCGTTGTTAGTTTTACCGAAACGAGTGCAGGTGTTTTGATAATGTGACGCTCATTGCACTTGCAGCAGCTCCTTCCTATCATGTTCCTAGGACTTGTCCTTGCTGTATCCATAATCTTCCCTTTTATTGTGTCATTTGAAACATCCGTCCACTCGCTCCCCACAACGTCATGCCATATATTACCATCGATGTCAGAAACCCGGTATGGATAGAAACTACTGTTTGATTGTTTTTATTGTATATATGTCATACAGTGATACATAAAAAGTTGCAAAATGTTGTGTACATGAAAACAATTGATGTTAAAAAAAGGGGGATGGGCAATCAGCGGCACCATAGGGTTCTGTCCACAAGTACCTGTGATCGATAATAGCTGTTTTAAAGCCTGGGCTCATCACTAATATAGTTGAAATACTGCTTCATTGATGTTATACAACGATTAATTAATCAATTATAATATAGAATTTTATACTATTTGTTAATTTTGCATCGCAAACTGAATAGTGGAAAGGTTATAAGAAAGACTTAGCATATCTAGGCAAATATAATCAAGACATCAGTCAGCCCAAGTCTGTCTGTGTCTGAAATAAATAATCTAGCAAATATTTAATTAATATATATTTTTGCCATAATAATAAACAAAACATTGACAATCTCAGGCATATGTGGACGTCGCCGATTGTGTTGTGTTGTTTATGCCCAGCTGGTTTTCTTGCTTCCGAAGACATCTGGATTATTTGGCTCTCAACTATTTTGGCTTTAAGCGTACCTGATGTAGCTTGCTCCAGAACATTTGATGTCTACGGTTTTATTATTATCACTGTTTCGATACCTCCGCTGGTGTACTATTAAGCACGGATGATAACCCCCCCCCCCCAACCCCAACCCCAGTAGTCAGTGTTTCGACACTGACAAGGTTTATTATCTATAATTAGGAACGAAATTTAGAATCTAAATCACGTAATTATTATTGAAAATAAAATAAGGTTCATCTTCCTTGGACATGGGTGACCTTCCTGTTTAGACCCTTTGGTTGTCTTGCTCCCAAAGACTTTTGGATTGTCACTTTCAAATATTTTGGATTTGAGCGTACCTGATGAAGGCTATTCCAGAAACGTGACCTGCGCAATACATTTGATATTTACGTTTTTATTGCTTTATCGGTCTTTCTATGCACGGGCAATAAAGTAGGTGGTACAGTATTTCTGGTATAGAATCTCAAAGATAGTGATGCATGCCCCTTATGGAGTAAGCTTGTTTCTGTTTGTTTGAATACTCTCTAACTATTTAAATTTGCATCACTCCATATAACTGAGCATAGCCTTACCAGAATAGGCTTGGTGGCAATAGTTGTGGGAACTATTAGATGGTGATTTATGCACCTTGTGGAGTAAGTTTTTCTGTTTTGTTTGCATACTCACTTTAACTATATAAATTATTCCATACAACAGAATAGGCTCGGTCGCAATAGTTGTGGGAATTATCCTTGTTTTCTCCCTATATGATTTTTAATCACACTATTAATGATTGATGAATATTGTGTACTCATTATCATCTGTAGTGTCTTGAATTGTAATATACGCTGAATTTATATCGTCATCAACCTTTTCTCGCTTTGCTCACACTATCGGTATTTCTGGCCATATCCTGTGATGTAATGATAAGGATTGATATAAGATTAAACAAACTGTTCCCAATCTTATTAATTGCATTGTACCATATACCATTATATAGTTCAATATTGTAATTTTATGTTGAATTAATTAATAACATATATCCATAAGATAAGATCAGATCAGTTTTATTTAAAGTCGGCATGTCAAAAACACAAATACAATACAAGATAACGTGAGCTTTTGATATACTAAACTGATATACAGTGTATATATATACATGTATATGTACTAGTCATCTACCCTTCTAACCTATTCAATAACATAGAATTTTGTCTGTCCTCTTTCATCGACAAGACCTTTACCAGACTTGACTGTATGAGTAACATGATGGGTGTTTTATAAGAAGCAGGGACTGCTGACCCTTTGCGAGCACATTGGCTCTCCTTCAGTTTTTGCTCGGGTTCATGTTCCTCAATTTTTTAGTTTTCTGTGTTGTGTTGTGTTTTTTGTTTTGTTTGTCTTTGTCTAGTATCTTCTGTGCTCAATGTTGCCAGTGTCTCTGGATTGTCCATTCTTGATTGTCTCTTCTATTTTGTATCACGTTTATTTAAAGCAGTCAACATGCTATACATCTGACATTTACTGTCAGCGCAATATAGTATACCTTTAACTTAGGGATATCTGATAGAAAGGCTTTATATTTTTAATCTATGAGACATTTAATCTAAATATATCACAAATCATAATTGCTGATACTTTCTAAACATTATAGAGATCAAACTCGAGATGCCAAAGTAAACGTATGCACCCTCCTTCTAGTGGAGACATGTCACAAGAGTTTGTACGCAAACATCATCCTTCATTTTCAAAAGGGAATTTCTTAAACCTGTACATGGCTGCTTATTACCTAGCTTTTGACCTTTTTGACATAGACTGGGGAGGGGATAAACACGTTTTTCCGTCAAAAACAACCTTCAATTATTACTGAATTAATTATGAAGATGTAAGCAATTCAACGCACAAATATAATACGATTATATGAAATTCTAAAAAAAAAGTAAACGCAAAAGTGACGTATTTAAAAATAATAAGAAAATTAATTACAGTAAATGGAATTAATTAAGATAATATCTGACACCTCACTGAATCACTTCCATTGTTTGTGAGGTCACTGTGTCATAACCACAAACTACGATCTGTCACCTACGTATTTATGTCCTACTGTTTGTATAAATATTGACATTATGCCTTGTTGTCTCAATATATCTGTTGTCAAACCAAAGCATAAGGTGTTACTTACGTTCTCTTAAGACTTCCACTATGAATACTATTTCGTTCATCACCTGTGTATTGTTGCTTTCACAGACTGTATACAGTAAGTTGTGCTTAAGAGATTTTAGATCTATAAAGTATTGTTTAGTTATACAGATTGGTCATACACAAGACTATTGTATACTGTGTGAGAGTTAGTCTTGTATTTAGTTATACAGATTGGTCATTTACAAGACTATTGTATACTGTGTGAGAGTTAGTCTTGTATTTAGTTATACAGATTGGTCATATACAAGACTATTGTATACTGTGTGAGAGTTAGTCTTGTATTTAGTTATACAGATTGGTCATATACAAGACTATTGTATACTGTGTGAGAGTTAGTCTTGTATTTAGTTATACAGATTGGTCATATACAAGACTATTGTATACTGTGTGAGAGTTAGTCTTGTATTTAGTTATACAGATTGGTCATATACAAGACTATTGTATACTGTGTGAGAGTTAGTCTTGTATTTAGTTATACAGATTGGTCATATACAAGACTATTGTATACTGTGTGAGAGTTAGTCTTGTATTTAGTTATACAGATTGGTCATATACAAGACTATTGTATACTGTGTGAGAGTTAGTCTAGTATAACATCAGACTCTTGGATTAATTTAGTATATTTGAACATTTGAAAAGTTAATTTTCAAAATATTCAAAATGTATGCTCATTACCGTATGTTTTATTTCATCACACTATGTATATATTAAATATAAAGCTTTTTAATTAATATTTTACTGCTTTTGAAACAAGATAGACATCTTAGCTTGACCATTGTCCAAGAATATGTATCACATAATAATATTCTCATGCAAGTAATCATTTTTGTTTTATTGAAATGCGTGGAAAGAATATACATATATGTCATTTAAACTTCAAATTGTTTGGTAACAATGTGGTTCACATCGCATAGCAAGCGACTTCCCGAATAAGGCGGGGGATAAAAAGGGGGGATTTAGGATTGTGTTTGCGATTCGAGCACAAGCGTAAAATAAAAATAAACATCAAAATAAAAGTAAATAAAATTTCATCATGGTCGTGAAAATACAAAATGTCAACTATTGTTATACGTTATACGTGCTTGTTAAAATCACTAAATGTAGTTTTATGGAATGTTGTTCTCGTTAAATTGATACAAAATGTATACGTGGTTGTTATTTCATAAAACAGGTAAAGATTTTCAGTTTTCCGGTTGTTGACTGATTTTGTCTGTTTATATAATTATGAGTTTTGACTTTCCCTTTGTAAGATTGTTCGGAGTTCGGTAATTTTGTTATTACCTTTATAACTTATTTCAATATTTGTCTTGCAGCACAGACGTTCTACAATTCTGTATCACTGGACCAAAATTACTTGAACAGGGGTTGTCCTATATTAAATTGCCCGCACATGTCATGTCCATCTAGATGTAAGATGCCTACTTTGTTCCGTTATAATGGTAGATTATGTCGTGGATGTTACAGGAATATATGTATCTCATATACATACCCGTCAGCTCTTCAATAATAATGTAAGTAGTAATTTATTAATGATTTTATTTTAAATGAACAATGAAATTTGTATCACAAATAGTATGTATTAGGGGTCTTGCTTAAGAATAATGTTGGGTGATTTACTAAGACTAAGGCTAATCTACCTCAGGCATTTGTAACCTTAGCCAATCTTTACTATCATTTTTAAACTTTGACATGTTTTCTACTCACAAAAACTTTCAAGAAAAATATATATGGTTTTCCAGTATTTGACTATAATTTCAGAAACACGTCGTAACCACTACATTAGATGTCTATATTTTTATATACCGTATTTTTTCGTAAAATGATGAAAAATAAAATAGCAACATAGGACGGCACACAACATTTCAAGTCAAACAATGAATGACATCGTTTCCGCTCAAATGCTAAGCAGTGTTCCTATTCCCTTTTGGCACTAGTCAAATAAGATGACAGAGACAAAAAAACCTTTTTGGGCCAGCAAAACAAGCTTAACCCCTTCCATTTTTATTGAAGTGACTACCAAGCAATACAATTGAGCGGTCATGTATGTGTGTTAGGGTATCGGTTTTGTCTCCAAGATTTTTATCTTGAATTTTGGAACTGTTCCGACAGTGTAGTATATATTTTTTTTTGGGGGGGGGGGGGAGGGGGGTATTAGATACACCATTCGTGTGATTAGTCGTCTATTAAAACAAGACGAACATTATGTCATATAAAAAAAACTGTTATTCCCCACATTACTCTTAAGTTGAACATATTACATATATAGAAGTACACCATATGGCATGCATGTACAAAATGTGAGATTCAGGATCTTAGTCGTACATTGTTGTGTAACATTTATGACAAATAATCATTAAGATATGACGTTTTTTGATACAAGTATATCATGAATAAGATGAACAAATACTGCACCGTCAAAACAGTTCCAAATATTATTGGAAAATCGTACAAACAGATATCCATAAGACACCAGTACATTACCGCTCTCTTTCCTGGCTTAGTGCAAACACTTAAAAAAAGTGGCGGGGTTAAAATAGGTTCATCGTACAAAATCTTCCTTCTTAGTAAATTATGGGGTCATGCATTATACAATTAGAACAACATTGTTTCAATCTCAAACATGGTTTTAATCTTCTGATTTTAAATTATTATGAGAGATGTGTATTATAACCGCAAAACATAAGCGGTTAAACATTTACTGTCACCAATAAAATGAACCACGACAACACGGACTACTATTTTGACAAACCTCAAACTCTACATAAACAGAAAAAACAAAGGCAGAAGTAATGGTATTACTAGACTTGGTCTTACTGCTTACCCTTCTGAATCTACAAAACTCTACACAGAAAATTAAAGATAGAACAACTCGAATCACACTAAAAACCGGGATGAACTCAGGTTCTACGGAAGGATAGGCAGTTCCTGTTCCACGTGTGGCGCCCGTCGTGTTACTCTTGTTACAATTCCGGTGATATCATGAATGGAATTTCTTGCAAAAGTTAGTTGACTGGTCATGTTATTAACGTTTTGTTTTATTTTTATTTCAGATTTCTACAGCAGCAGATGAAGGATTGCCACCTAGATATATCCTCAATACTCAATAATGAAATCCAGTATTTGTAATTTATTTCTATTTATTAAGGCATATATTTTTGTACTTTATTTATTTGATAAATTTATAATAAAATGTATAAATTATTATTCTTCATTGTGACTGTTTGATACCAGTATATTCCACATAATATACGATTTTGTCTTTTGTGAGGCAGCATTGCAAAGTATTCTTTCAAATGACATGATTATTTATTAAGGAATATATTTTAAGATGAACACCGAACACACACGTCAGAAGACTGGCGATGATCTGGATACAAAATTTATTACAGTACAAAGACAAAAGTTTTGCTACGAATACAACGCAAAGCAAATGAGAAGACAAGTCTAAATAGAAATCAGTTATCAGTAATGACAAGCCGTAAATCGAGGAAAGACGAACAATACCATGGCCAAAAGACAAAGCGATAAACAAGGATACACAACACACTACACAGAATACTAAAGATTGAGCAACACGACCCCCACTATGAACTGATGGTAAACTCAGGTGCTCCAGAAGTGTAAGCCGTTGAGAAAACAGACTTGCACGTTGCTATTGGAAACAAGACTGTTATTTATGATGGCGATCACATGTGTCTACGTTAGTAATCTCTATTTAAAAACGTTCTGATCAGACCGGGTAAAACTCTAGAATATTGTATCAATTAAGATACACCTTACCAGTAGACATGTAAGCTATTATAGTTATTGTCATTACTAGTATGTAATATAGCTCGACAGTTTTACGGTCACCACCATGACTTGGCTAACCGTTACGGGGTATATGTGTAAAATGACCACAGAAATGTACTGTTTGTCTTAATCACAAGCCGGTTCTTTTCTCATTGATGACTTATCACAGGTTATTCAACAAGAGTACCACGACAGTTGCCGCATGTGGAGCAGGAATTACTTACACTTCCGGAGCACCCGATTTAACTCCACGTTCAGTGCTTACGGCGCCTTTCTGGAATAACATTCATCAGGTACGCTGAAAGCCAAACGATTGGAAAGTCATATTAATATATTTAAAAATATTTGGGTGCAAGAAATTCAAAGGATCGAAACAGGATAGCCAAAATCGGCCATGGTCACCTGTGGCCGAGGGAGGAGAACCTTAGTTTTAATAATAATTACAAATATCTACTTTTTATTTCTATTTATTACTGGGTCGATGCATCTGCTAGTAGGCTATTAGTCCCTGAGGGTATCATTCACCCAGTATTTAGTGTTTCGGCACTGACATTGTTTATTAGATATATTTATCATTGACATTTGCAGTAAACAAATAATGTAATTATTATTAAAACTACGGTTCTCCTCCGTATGGGATAGGTGACCTTGGCCGATCTTGGATATTCTGTTTATGCACTTTGGTTGTATTGCTCACGGAGACTTGAGCGTGCCCGATGAAGGTTACTCCATAAAGGCGTCGTGCGTACTAAATTAGATATCTACCTTCTAAGCCTCTTTTATATCAACACATACTTAATTGGATTTACCAACCTCAAATGTTCGTCTATAAGGAATAAAAAGGAATAAAGTTCGCGTTTACAAACCGAACTCGTAATAATGAATTAATTAATACTCTAATAAGACAACAGGATTACGTAAATATAAGGTACCAGGTACAAATGATAGTATTACATCAATTGAAGTTCAAACCGCGGTACATCTTAAGTACAACAAACAAGATAATTAATTATATCAATTAGCCTACTTTACTGATTTAATTATCATTAGATAAGAGTTGACACGTTACTGAATCACTTCCATTGTTTGTTAGATCACTGTGTCAAACCTCAACTTACGCTCCAGCGCCTACATACAATGTATACTATTGTTTGTGTACTAAATCTGAACAAGGACACTGGAACTAGAGTAGAATATTGCAAGGCAAACAAACCATAAATTATTTAAAGTAATAATATTTACATTGAAGTTGTCAAAGGATTTAGACAATAATATAATTTACTGGAATTCGGCGCAAGAGGCAGAATTAAAAATTAGCAAGTTCATACATATATTCCCATGGATGTTTTGAAATTAGCTTAATCTCGTCACTTTTTACAGAAGTGTTTATAACTAGCCATGAAAGTCAGCAGTCATGTATATATTGTTGGAGAACCTCCAAGGAATATTCTATTCAATTTTCCTTTAAAATCGTTGTTAGTCCAATAAAACAAAAATTTTATCCATAGGTTACTATGTTAAACCCTGTTCTGAGGTTGTGGTCATCTCGTATTTCTGATCCACCTACTACCTACTAAGTGCTAAATTTATAAGTAACCAATCATTGGCCATTCATATATAATCAGGATTCAACCGTGTCTGTAGTTTCTAAGAAGCTTTTATTTCCCCATGTAGTCTTATATTAAAAACTACGTCCTGTAGTGGTGCCCATCTTTGATGTCCGATGACCACAGAAATCACAGACTATGTAGAGAACCAACCATGAATTTTCCACACCGAGTATTTTGCAATAATAATTTGGGGTTCGGTCAATCAAATTTGCCATCTTGGCTCTGGCGCTATTTTGAATATTTTGATTCGTACAAAAAACAAAAATACCGGCGAATTACACCAAAAGGAACAATCCAACCAAGTTTGTTTCCATTTGACCAAGTAGTTTCAAAGAATATGTTATTAACGTACCACGTAGGGCGACGATGGTGGACGCAAAGTGAGCTAATAAAGGGAAAGACAAAAGAATAAAGAATTGCATTGGTAATATAATAGAAACTTGCTGTTAATCAGAATCCATCTATATTAAACAAAACATCGATTTTGCTGTTAGCCATTCTGAAGTCATATTAAATATGCTCTCGGCTTAATAAAACTAAAGTTCTCCTGTTCAGGCATAGATGACATTATCCAATGTTGGCTATCCTGTTTAGGCCCTTTGGTTTACATGCTCTCAAAGACTTTTAAAATATTTGGTTTTCCAATCTTTTGATTATCACCGTATCTGATGAAGCTTATTCTAGAAACGCGTCGTGCGCACTAAATTTGATTTCTACGTTTTTATTAACAAATACCACAGCTTAAAAAAGGATAATTGGTAGTAAGCCTGGATTGTAAATTTTGTATATTTTGTTTATTTGACAAATGCATAACAACTAAATACCCTTTCTATTAATGTTGATCATTAATGCCTATAAATTAGTATGTTGTCATCTGTAAAGATTTATTATAACATTACAATAGATCATTTTCAGATGACTTAAACTCAGAAATATTTAAACGTGGACATATTACGCATCGTTCATCATTTTGTTTGAAATAGTTAACAGTGAGATCAACAATGACACCCACATCACCAAAACGAACAATCACATGAAACCTCTTTTATGCCTTTGCACAGTATCCCCCGTTATATCTCGTCACATGTATTCCGATTTTCATACATATTATAGGTATAAACGCATTTTCCCCGGAGTTTATTGATGTATAACCTGGACCAATTCACTCACAAACTTACATAAAAGTCCGAAGAAAGGACTTTTTTGTAAATTTGTGAGTGAATTGGTCCAGGTTATACATCAATAAACTCCGGAAAAACTGCGTTTAAAGCTTATAATTATGTAACTAAGTAAAAAATATTTCATATTGTAGATAAAAATGTATTATTCTTGCATATCTCAGGTTTAAAAATCACACAAATTAAAATTCCGCGAGATGTTGTTGACGACTTTGGAACATTACAACATGACGTCATATGAAGACTTCCAGTTTAAAACGTAAAGATGAGGCGTCATTTGGCTTCGTGTATGCTTCAATTTTGATAAATTGTAATTAAAATGAGTTTACAAGGTAGGCATTTTAATTATTTTTGTATATTGTTGTAAATATGACATGTAGAATTTAACGTTTTCAAGATGGTGGATCCTCGTAGTTACGGCTTGCAGATTGAAAAGTTCATCGCGAGTTATGAACGAATAAAAAAAAACAGGTGACAGTGTCATTGTCCAATCAAAAGGCACGGAAACGATATACTTTAATTCTATAAGAATTTGGAAACATGTTCATGAATTTGGAAACGTTTCCGAATTCTGACATTTCCCTAACTGTTACGAAAAAAGTAGTCCGGTGAACATCGTCTCTCGAAAAATAACCTGACAAAAACCTCGCCTCCATAAGCGCTTATACCCAATCAGAGAAAAGGATTTCTAATTATGTAAATCATATTAGAATTCTTTCAAAATGAACATTTAAAATACTTACATATCTTTTCATATTTTATCCATTTTTCATATTTAATATAGATTTCTGCTGGTTTCATAATCTCTTATAATTGCATGAATCAAGCCACATATACTCGGTAATTGTATAAGGTTGTACATATGCAAGTAAAAACAGTTTGAAGATACCAAAGGGGTAATATGAAGCCATAAACCGAAGGACAGATAATAGAATGACCAAAAGAAAAGGAGGACACCAATGATCTACAAAACATTACACAAAAAACTAAAGATCAAGCAAGACGAACCCCATTAATTACCAGGGGTGAACTCGTGTGCCCCGGAAGGGTAAGCAGTTCCTGCTCCACATGTGGGAAGTAACTTACTTGATAATATTTCAATCTTTGATAAGCTCATTTACATACAAGTGTATTCATTATTATAATTATATCGAAAATAGATTACGAAAAGAAAGCTTAAACAGTGATTGTCAAATTCACCAATATCACCTCCCGAATTAGATCATTGAACACCAAAAGACCGCGACATATGCTGGTGGAAATCAAGATCCTGGCTTGGGACAGGCACAAATGTGTGGTGGTGTTAATAAAAATGGTTCATATTTTTAATGCACTTGGATAGGTTAAAGTTTACGTTGAGGATATAAAGACAGTGTATGAAAGTTATTCCTTGCAAATGGCCACCCGACAATATCCTCGCCTAATATAGTTGTTGTTCATTAGTACCTGTAATGACCATCCACGTGAATTACTCCTCTGGGAAACCCCAATAGAAATGACCAGAACGGCGCCAATAAGGAAATATAGCGCAGACCTGACTGAGGACAGATATAATATATACAAATGCTATGAGGAAGTACTTGAAAATACAAAAGGGGTATTTAGAAGCCGTACATCGAAGGACAGACAAAGCAGTAGTCAAAAGAAAAATGGATAAATATACAAATGATCTAGAAAACACTACACAGAAATCTTAAGATTGAGTATTATGGATCCCACAAAAACGGAAGTGAACTCATGTGTTCCGGAAGGGCTAGCAGTTCCTGTTAAACTAGTGTTGCTCGTCGTATTGCTTTTGTCGAAAATTATTGAAATAAAAAAATACAAACTGTTGAAAATAAAAATTATACACCCCCATTAGAAATAAGAAATATTTAAATTGCAACAAATGAACATTATACCCGCCTCTCATCCAATAAAAAGAAGATCCCTATTTGTGGACAGTATTACAAATTTAAGTCTTACTTACACATATCAGTCAGTACAACTATATGTACATTAATGTTTAAACTGACATATAAAACAAATAAAAATCTTATAGACATGACAAATTAATTTGATAGCTGTCTTTCCACAATTTCTTTATTTACTTCATTTCTATAAAATATTTAAGCGATATTCATTGGTTAATTTCCTTTTGCTAATTAAAATAAAGATAAATAGGCCACCATGTGGTAATAACACCATTATGTTATAAAATTTGCAATTAAATTGATGGAGTTAAATGTAGGAAGTTGTCAGAGAACGTTGATTTATTAATTAATTTCAACTTGTCCGATTTATTAACTTCTAATAAATTTTAAATGATACAAAGACATGTTAGTTTACTTCCTAGATGGGATGAAACAATATCAAATAACTAAAAATTCTTGCCAGTATGATAAAAAGGATAGCAAAATATTTGTTAATATATTTTTTGACATGTTCTATTTTTAGTGATTTTCTTTTATTGTCCACATGACTATAAACTTATATATGATACATACGGTACTTCCGTTTACCTTATTGACCACATTGCTAACTTAATGTTATAAAAATAATCCTGAGACATACCCCAAAACTATGATACACTTGGTACTTCCGCCTGTTTTTCTGGTCACATTCCTAACTAGGTATAATAAAAACAATCCTGAGACATACCCCAAAACTATGGTACACTTGATACTTTCGTTTAGCTTACATTCTTAACTTGTAATAACAAAGCAATTCATGCAGAGACATACCTTAAAACTATAGCTAAAACATTTGTTTTATATATATTCTAAAATAGCTTATGCTAAATTGCAACAAGCATTGTTGAATACACTATATGTTGTTGTTAAAACAAAGCAATTTAGAGACATACTACTAAGCTATGACTAAATAATTTGTTGTGCATATATTCTAAAATAACTTATGAGGAAATAGTCAGTGACTTAGACAAATGTAATTCCTTTATACAGTTTGGCATGTGATCAATAGATCTGGATTATTTATTGTTCATGACTCAATATTTTTGCTTTGAATGTGTCAGTTAGAATGATACATGGTCAACAGATAAGATGTCTTTATGAATAATTAATGACAAACAATTAAAATATTCAATATCCATACAAATCTTCAGTTTTGGCATGGTACAAATGAAAAATCAAGCTTCCGCAATGATAACAAACAATACCTCACAATGAATGACAATTTCGGTTTTTTTTGGGTTTAAATTCGGGGTAATTATAAAATTCGTGGCAAAAGGGACACAGATATATAAAAATAGATTGGACTATATATAAATGCAAGTACCCCTCTGTCCGTCCCGCAGTGATTGTATGGTTTTTTTTCTAATTTTCTTACGTGCAAAGTGACCTGTTCTCACATAGTAAGATACCATATCTCGGTACATTAAGACTTTACATTTGTCATGATAAATGTGTTTTTCAGATGTCATATATTTCTATACAATATGGCAGCCAATCACACAACGGTTTCAGTTTCATTAAAAGGGCAAGCTGTTGCCAAGTGTAATTGCAATGTATGTTTAATTAATTCGATCAAAGTGATGATAGTCGCTGTGTTATATATTCAGTACATTGATTAATTTATGTAAAATTTAACATGTAATTACTTTTTTCTTCAATAACGAAGTAGGATTATATTAACGAATGGTAATATTGAAATGCAAATGAATCTGACACGGAGAATACTTCAAGGTAAAGTGAAAAAGTAATTTAGTGCGATGGATAAAAAAAGTACTTTAATATTGATAGAACGATATATTGTCATATTTGTCTACTCCCTTACAAAAGATCAATAGAATTGAGAAAAGAAACATACGGTAGCCTTGACTAATACCAACATTAATGAGAAAAGGAACATATGGTAACCTTGACCACCACCTACAGTATTAGTTTTTTTAATTATGAAATGTACCTGATGTATTTATTCATTCATCATTATTATCAAGGTAACATACCAATTAGATGTATTATAGCTTTACACAATATGATTTAAAACCCGATTAATTCAAATTAATGAATTCATTTTTCCCCAATTCAATCTGCAATATGCGTATTTCAAGGATATGTCTTACATAAGTTATCACCAACCTTGTAGATGGCATGTAGCTGTTGGTGGACCCTAACTACAATGTAATGCAACAAAGTTATTGGTTTATTTTGAAAAAAAAGAGCAAAGAAATTAAAACAGTAAATTACACACTGAAACGTCCCAAAGTCAGAGTTTAAACCTGTATCTTCCACAATACATGATATACCCCTGAATGAAAATGCTAAGACCTTTTAGAAAATGATACGCATATAGTGATCTCTGATTTCTAATATTGTGGTCCACTGCATAATTGTAAACATTATAAAAATATAATGTGGGGCCGGAGTGAGTAAGGTCGTTGACTTCTGAAAAGTTTCGACCACAAGTCAGTGGTGTTCGTTTTGAGGTCAGATATCATCGACATTAAACATTCAGTCACCCATAATACATTTTCTATTAGAGGCAGAAATCCACACTAAATGGAATAGGGGTTGAGTGATTGTTGTGTAACAAAGGAATAGGGTTTGAGTGATTGCTGTGTAACAAAGGAATAGGGGTTGAGTGATTGTTGTGTAACAAAGGAATAGGGATTGAATGATTGTTGTGTAACGCCAAGTGAGTAATTTTTCAGCTATGTCTTGCGAGAACAAGTGGCATTCAGATGTGATGACTATGATCACCGCTTTGTACTAGACCAACAGGCCTAGTATAATTTTTATAGTGCTAGCTCACGAAGACAACAGTCAATGGGTAGACAATGCGCTCAGCTCTGACACATTATCCTTATTTTATGTTATGTTCTTACTCCGTAATGCTGCATGCTTACCTGGAATGTAGCAAATACCAAATTCAGTCTTTGATTTGGACCAAACCGACAGGGTTCGATCATACAAACTACCACTCACGAGGATAACACACTAACCATTACACCTCCGATACAGTTGTGAGAATGAATAAAATACACATATATCTGTATGCACTATCATTTCAACAAGACAGATATACTAGTAGATAAATGTGTTTTCGATGGATTTACAATGACCTATACAATCAGTGCATATCACCATTAAAGTTGTGAATTCGAATCCCGCACATGGAGAGGTTTACTCGATATATCATTATGTGATAAAGTTTGTCAGTGACTTGCGGAAAGTCCGAGGTTTTCTCAGGTACTCCAGCTTACTCCACCAATAAATCTGACCCCAACAATATAACAGAAATATTGAAATATTGTTGAAAGTGGAGTTAAACATCTAAACCCCTTACCCTTCATGTGTTTTCATCATAAAGCTGAAACAAGTTTTAGAATTTGCTTATTTTATCACTGAACACTTTATTGTGGTAATGTAACAGTACACAACATATAAAACAAAACTATGTCCTATTCTAGTACATGTATTTGATATCAATATGTAAATGTAGAGCTTTGGCCATTAAACTCGAATTCAATTGCCATTTGTTTGAATTTTAAGGATCATGTCTATATAAGCACTAGAAATAAGATCGGAATTTGAGATTCCAAGTTTCTTCATCAGATCATCAGCGATTTTCTGTCCTTCCTCAATAGTTTGTTCATCCTTCATAACTACCTAAAACGATATATAATTGAGTGAGCAAGTTGTCGTTGCTCAACGTCAAGTGAGACATTTGTCAGCTAATAGATAAGAAAGAACATGGATGCAAATCAATATGAAAGACTCAGTATCTAACATTACATTTAGACATAAATACAGGTCAAGGAACAACACTTTTATTGCTGTTCTACATGTTTCTTTGTCATGTAACTACATTTTGATAAGATAATGATATATGTGTTGTGATCGGCACAGACCTTCAACTGGCTTTTCATAGTGCTGAAACAAAAACCCGCAGTCATACATGTCTCGAGTGGGATAGATTGTGGGATCGAGCCCCGGTCCGGTCAAACCAAAGACTATATAATTGGTATTTGTTTATTCTCCGCTAAGCAAGCAGTATTAAAAAATAAGAGCAAAGACTGGTTGCCTCGAAATCAAAATAAGGTCTCCAAATGGTGCGACATGTCTACCCAGGGATTGTTGTTTCGGTGAGCTAGCAACAAAAAAATCCAACTAATACTGTTACCAACTAGTACAAAGCGGACATCATCATCTCTTCGAATGTAACTAGTTCTCGCCATGATATAGCTGCAAAATTGCTCATTATGCGTTAACCAATAATTATTCACTCAGCCACTCTTTGTTTTCGTAGGTACAATGTACCACCAAACTACAGATTGCAGTATATCACAAAGAAACAATTTTGGGACGGGAAAATGACTCGATTTTTAAAACCACATCAAGCCTGAAAGAGAACCAAATATTTAGAAAATCATCAGAGCTTAACATAAACACTGAAGTCTCAAAACTGTTTTGCTAACAGCATGACAAGTGGGTTGGATAAAAAAACAATTCAAATACTAAATTATCAGATTCAGCTTGATGAAAGAAGAGTTTGAAGATCAGAATCCGTAAATCAAAGAAGGACATGCAAACAACACAATGGCGAACAGAAAGAGGACAAAAGGACAAACAACGATGTACAAAACACTACACATACAACTAAAGATCTAGTAACACTATCCTCACTAAAATATGTGTGTGAATTCATGTGCTCCGGAAGTGTAAGCAGTTCCTGCTCCAATATTGGCACCGGTCCTGTTTATCTAGCTAAAAATATCACTACTGGTAGATGTGAACACTTTTAAAAGTATTTTCAACAATTTAGTAGATCTGAAATCTTGTATATCTACATACCTCTAATTCCATGAAGTCACCATTGTTGAGGTTATGAACTTTGTCTATATGAACACGTGTTTGTCCCACTATGTAAAGTGTCCTAGTCTTTTTCACAATTCCTTTTATTCCTAGACATTTTCCTAAAGTCTCCTAAAATAAGTTTTATAAACGTGTAACTAGTCTTCCGAATTTTATAGTTCGTTTAATTGATATATCTATTTCAATGTTAATTAGTCATGATATTTAGCTACACTGACAACCACCTATGTAGACAAACTTTGACCGAATCCCAGATTTATAGAAATAATTGTTTATACAAGCAATAATTTCTGTTGTTAGGTACAAACTTTTTGAACAGGGTGCCCAGTCGTTGTACCGACTACCCAAAGGACATGCTAAAAATGAGTTCTTTGTGCTTAATGAATGCCACACTACCTACAAATTTTAATTTGGACTTGCAAGAGCTTTAAGAGATAGTGGTTTTTTCCTCGGATGGATCGCTTATAATGGCCAAATGCAAAGCAATCGTGTCGAACCTATCCATTACCACACCTTCAAATCAAAACATCTGTCCACAGAATCAATCACTTTTTGTGCTAATATAGAACAAAGTGCACACAAAAGTTCCAATATAAATATCTAATGTTAATCAGATTGTTTATAGACCCATTCCAGAACCAGTTTTGTATATCTAATAAGTTGTTGTTTGTAAACTTGTTCCGGCCATACTGTACTGTTTATTAAACGTTAAGCAACAATCAATTATCATATCACGTACTCGATAAAATATGTCTCAGTAGTTTTCCCCGGCCACTATACTTTCCTTAACCAATAGACCTGACTATCATTTTGCAAAGGAAATAGTGTTGAAAGTGGTGTTATTCTCTCATATGTATTATTTACGTCTACGTGCAGTCAAAGGGAACGAACTGCAATTTACTTTTACCACTTCTTTTAGTGGGGTTCGTGTTACGTAAAATACTCGATCTTTAGTTTTATATGTATGTTTTGTAGATTGTTGTTTGTCCTTTTGTCCTTTTTCTTTTGGCCATTGTGTTGTCTGTTCATCTTCGATCAACGGATTCTGATTACCCCATTGGTATCTTCAAACTCTTCTTAAACCCATTTAAAATGATTTTCCGTTACAAATACTTTTTTTTTGGTTCGCTTATTAACCTGTCTGACATTTGTAGAAAATCCACAGGATTAACTTTAAATAGTAGTCTTCATATGTTATTTTAAGGTCATTTATGGTAATTATTGATAAACACAAATAAAATGGTAGTTTTGGCAAATTGTGTAAACCTCGTATTTACCGGCACAGTAAGTTTACCTAGAATCTAAATAAAACACTAATTATGGAAGCATAACTAACAATTCATTATTTTCAACTTTCAATTTTCTAAACAAACATGAGTGATAAAACCAGAACAATGGAGAACATTTAAGAAATAATTCATGGCGGGCATAGAGTTGTGCAAATTTACACGTGGGCTGGGCCTTTATATTCGAATTTTACCTCGAGCGATAGCAAGGGGTAAAATCTAAGAATATAAAGGCCCAGCCCATGTGTAAATTTGCACAACTCTATGCCTGCCATGAATTATTTCGATTCTAATAGGACAAATACGGAAATGTTTAACCATTCGTGAACTGTATACACACGGCATTTGGTGGCTGTTCCATTTACCTCCTTCGGAAATTTTGAAATGATTTTGAATTATTTGTATTAGAACGAGATATTTTAAAACAAAGATATGGATGTTAACACGAAAAACATATTTATTGTGTATTTTCCAACATAGATTCGATTGAACAATTCCTGCGTAAAAATATTTTAAAAAGTTCATTCGTTCATCATTTCGAGTGCTAACAAGATGGCGGAGCGGAGTTGTCAAGCATAATATCGAACACTTGAACAGTTGTTAATAATCGACAATTATTGTTAGATATGAAATAAAAAAAATAAATGCAAATGAAAAAAAAAAGCTTGTATTGTTGACATAAAAAAAAATTCCGGAAAGAATACTTAAGACAACCATCTATCGACTTTCACTTTTGTAATATATCGTCATCCTGTGACGTTGTTTACAAGGGACGCTGATTGACACAAGCTAGTTACTGATTTATTTTACGATTTTGTGAGCATTTTACTTGTTTGAATAGCAAAATTCAAAATGCCATAAAATTGGAAAATATCAGTAACTTAATTACATCACCGTCTAGTTATCAATGTATACGTAGGAAAACAAGGTTAGTACATTTTATTATTCATGGCCGACACATATCAATGGAATGTATGTGTGCGTACTGGGGATCCCCAAATGTAAATTTTCAAAACAAATGATAAAAAAATACTTAGTTACAGAATATTTATTTATAACTGACGGGGAATTTTTATTTCAAGGACTTTAAAAATACGTTATATGCCGGTGTTTTGTTTGTTTACACTCGGTCGTCACTGTAATTTCACAGCGGGAGTCACAATGGAACAGCCAGATTTGTTGTGTACTGCACTTGCGCTAAATATAGAGTTGTTGAGTATTATCGTGTGTGCCGTTGTATACACGTCATATTAGAATCACCCATCCCCCCCCCCAGGTGGCGTCGCTGTACCAACGGTGGTTAGGAAAACGTTTGTCCTTGATCTGAAAACGTTGCGTAATGTGACGGTAGGCACGGCCTATAGGGAGGACGGAAGTGAACATAATAGATTTTAATTTGATATTTCCAATACCTTTTTTCTAGTTTATTTCACAGTGACCGGTAACAATCATAGCCTATAGGGCCCAATGCCTGCAATGGCAATGTAAAATTGCATGTACGTGGTTTTTTTTTACTTCATTTGGTGTCTAATGACGTAAAATTGCACACGAGGTTTTTTTTCACTTCATTTGTTGTCTAATGACATAAAATTGCACACGAGTTTTCAGACTAAATTGAACCCATTGAAAATTGTACACGTATTTTGTTCACACTGTATAGGGTCTAACCATGTAAATTTCGTACTCGCTTTTGCTTCAAAAACAATGCAAGAAGATCCCCAAGCGCAAGGGCAGGCAATACAATGGCCAAAAGAAAAAGGACAATCACTGATCTACAAAACACTGGCGTAATGGTTAAGAGTGCTCGCCTCGAGAGCGGTAGATCGTGGGTTCGAGTCCCGGTCGGGTCATACCAAAGACTATACAAATTGATATTAGTTGGTTCTCTGGTAAGCACGTAGCATTAAGGAGAAAGAGCAAAGACTGGTCGGCTCGGAATCAGGATAATGTGTCCGAGTGGGGCGACATGTCTATCCGCGGATTGTTGTTTTGGTGAGCTACAATGTAGCACTATAAAAATCCAACTCAGCGTGTTGGTCTAGTTCAAAGCGGACCTCATCATAATCTCATTGAAAATTGACTTGTTCTCGTCATGATATAGCTGAAAAATTGCTGAATTGGCGTTAAACAACAACAATCACTCGTATAATACGTGTCCGGATTTCAAGAACCTTATGCAAGAAAGTTCAACAGTTTCATTATTGCTTCTGATTCGCGGATTTGTCCCGATAAGATTGATTCCTTAAAAAGTAAACCTTCAAAGAGATAAGTTGCATTTTAATGCTTGGTGCTTTAACCATTCATATGATTTTCTTCTATCATCATATGTAGCACTATCATGTAATTTAATCAACACCGCCCAAATATATTTTGTATTTAGTGTAGAGGTTGTTAAATAGCTTGTATTACCGTTGAAATGAAACAGTACACTTCTTGTTTCGTGACGGTCAGTTTTATTCTGCCCGTTTTATTGCTGGAGGAAACCAGAGTTCCCTGAAAAAACCACCGACCTGCTGCAAGTCACTGACAAACTTTATCACATAGAAATCACATTAGTAGTATTACCAATTAATAATAGTCAAGCGACTGTTGATGAAAAATAAAATCCACACATGACTGTTGATGAAACTATAATGTACACATGACTGTTCATGACAAAAATCAACATTATCTATAATACGACCCAGGTATTCACGTTTGAATTTTTTTTATCAAAATCTTCAGAATGTTTGATGCCTTTATTTCAATGGCTTAAGATAAAGCTGAAATCGTAAAATTTTTAATTTTGCTTTTTTCAATTTTCACAAAATTAGAGCCCATGCGAACAGTTTGAACCAACGTTTACCTGTAGACTTTCTGGATTTGCAATTTCAGTTATGTTGTAATCGCTAAACTTTGGTCCCTCTTGGTCTGGTCTATCATAGAAAATAAGCTGAGCCATTTTCCCCTACAAAGTCATAAGAGTATATAGGACGGTATATATGCAAGTTGTTGTTACAATAAGAATGTATAGATATATAGACACAAACACGATAAATAAAGGATATAGATATGAAATAATAAAATAATTTTTTATTGAAAACAAATATGTAAACAGAAAGTTAGTTCAATTAATATTATATACTCATATAAATATCTTGAATCTGATTTGATAAAACACTGTCACGTGATATTTATCCATTCGTTGGGTCAACCGCTAATCGGAAGGTCTCATAGTAAGGTCCACCGCTCGCGAGGAAATCCTAAGGAAATTCCCACGTGAGCCTCACGTTTTTCCAATTATAGTTACTTCCCTCGATTCAACAGACAACAAACATGGCGTCCAGCGACAGGTTCGTCGCTGTAGGCAAGGATTTATATAGTAAGATAATAAATATATAAATCCTTGCTGTAGGCGAAGAAGAAATCATATATATTATATCGAATATTTTCGCAAAGCCTCAGGTATTCTATTACTTGGTGTCTGATGCAAAAATATTCGATATAATATACCAATTATCACCCTCGGGGGTGACCTTACTTTTCTCTGGGAGACAAACCGTCGGGTCACACTCCAACAAGGGTGCCGATAATGGTATAATATTAGGCCATTGTTTACCCTGGTTATCTGGACTCGTGTAGGATGCCAAATGTCAACATTTTTTAAACAAGTCGGATTATTCATGGAAGAAACTGGTGTACATGTACCTCGAGTAAGTAAGTCACTGACAAACTTTTATAAAATAATATTGTACAGAAAGTAACTGTGGAACCGTAGCTCTCACTGACCTCTTTTTACCTACACTACTGGACGAAAACATGACTAATCACCAGTGGCAGTTGTTTTGTTTTCAATTGTGTTAATTAAAATATGACTGAGAAAGGCTGTCCTAGTGTTTGAGAATGATTGCAAAGGTTGCACTTTTTGAACTGTTGCAACCTTTATTTTTTTTTTGGAAGACCTTAAAAATCACCGTTAAGAGCTATGTTTCCGCAGCTAGTATACCATATTATAGCCTGTGTACCTCGCCATTGTGCGGGGATGAACTCTTACACGTTAGAAGTCATGATATTGGCATTAGGCACTGATGGTGAGTATTAAATACAACGTTACTGAGTACAATACGACCAGGACAATCCCTTTCAGAATTGTTTATGTGGCCTTTAATCAAAGAACATACTATTCCGAACTAGTCTAATTCTCGATTTTATTAAAACTTGTTCAAATACTACAGGTGAACATGCATCTTCCCAAGTCGAGGGTTATGTGTATGCAAAGTGTGGACGCTTCAAATGTGGAATCACGTGTCCCTTGGCTAGGGAAACGGTTAATAAAATAATTGGCAATAATAAATTGATTCAGAAGAGTTTGAAGATACCAAAGGGGTAATCAGAATCCGTAAATCGGTGAAGGACAGACCATGGATCAATGACCAAAAGACAAAAGGACAAACAATACTCTACAGAACACTACACAATAAACTAAAGATCGAGCAACACGAACCCCACTAAAAACTAAAAACATTGGATAAATACCTCTGACTTCCTCAGTTTGAGCCTTCCTTTATTAACCTTAAAGAAGACATCTTCTTGTCTTAGAATTGTTGGTCCTTCCGTACAAAGCTCTGATGACGTTTTTATAACCCCTGCAACATCTTTAAGATGAGCCTTTATTTCAACATTAGATGGCATTTTTGAGCTGTAATAAACGGTAAATATTATTGTGCATGAAAAAATTGATCTCCATGTACAACATTACACTTTTTGTAAATATAAAACAAAAGTAAGTGAAATTGATTTGTGGACACAAGATTCAGATTTCGTTGTAATTAATAACTTGGAGTCAATATTGTGGTATCCAGCCTGTACAAGTTATTAAGATCTAGCACCACGACCCAATTAAACTATAAATACACTTTGTATTGTGTCCAGCCACAAGTTACCAAGATCTAGCCATATGTACTCGAGTTGTGGACCCCCCCCCCCCCCCCCCCCCCTTTTAATTTTTTTTTTAATTCATCACTTTTTTGTGACGTTTTCATTATAAACTGTGTTGAACAACTTCAAACATTACCAAAAACTCAATCCGAGATCGATATAAGCCCATTTCTAAAAACACAAAAACCCTCGATCCTCACTCTAATAAAAGATTTTTCATTTTGCTTGATTCTAAATTTTTCAGATACATCTGGAAGTAATACTCCAAGAGACAGCCTACATATAACATGGGCTCTGTCTCGATAAAAAAAAAGGAAAAAAAGACAACTCTTCTGTTCCATAGAATCTTAGAATAATACGGACAAAAACATTCCTTACCCGCTTAATTTTTTCTCACGTGTATTTGTTTACGGAAATGATGAAAAGTAGGGATACTTTAATTGCTTATAATTGAACAATCAAAGAGATTTATTAAACAATGATTTTATAGTTTAATTTGAATTTTATATTCGGAGTATATATGTCTAATAAAAATTAATAAATCAAAAAAACAAATATATGTACCTTCATATCGCCAAATTTAGAAGCAAAACAAAAATGAAACTACGTTAATAAATCGAAAACTCCCCCATAATTTAACTCTTCTATTTTGAAGGCGAAAAACACCATTTCACCTCCTACTGTGTAAACATGAACAGTTGACAATCGTAGGACCCTAGATAAAAACAACTTAACACATTGATAATGTCCTCAACAGCCGATGCTGTTAACAGATTATTGCTTTCTGGGCAATATCATACTATTTTGTCCATTGTTAAAGGCTTCAGAAATGGCGCAGTGTGAGTACAGTGACGAATGTCTCCGTCGTTTTTAGTCCGAGATTCCTCTGCCGTCCGAGCGCTCTCCATAAGGAAAACAGCGGATTTGCCGCTCCAACTCTGGGTCGGCACATTTCCACGTTTCGTGGCTATCGGATTTTATTTTCTATCCGAAACCCTTATATGAATCGCTTCACCAAACATTTTTCTATCCATTCACAACCATCTTACCCTCAGAAAGTGGTGTTGCACTCGATTACAGCACGATTTTGCCTTAGACCCTATCATTTCGTCATTTGACTTTCATTTTCGAACCTACAAACGTGATCTCGCGATACTAACTGAATGATGACAGCAACACATTGAATGATGGGAGCAACTTAATGCAGTGTGCCAAATTATTTGCATACGTAAACAACAACATGCATGATATAAAGCGTATTCTGCAGGACAAACAGTTCCATCTACAGCTCAAATCAGAGCAGAAGGAAATAATAAAAAATGTGTTGGAAAGAAAAGATTCAATGGCAGTGTTACCCACGGGCTTCGGAAAGTGCATGTTTTACGTTCTCCCCCCACCCCCTCTCATTTTGGACAAAGTAAGATCATATATATGCACATCATCTCCCATGATACATTGCGGTAATCGTTACGACGTAGTTTTCTCGAAGTTATGTGACAAATGTTCGAAAATGAAAGTCAAATGACGAAATGATAGGGTCTAAGGCAAAATCGTGCTGTAATCGAGTGTAACACCACTTTCTGAGGGTAAGATGGTTGTGAATGAATAGAAAAATGATTGGTGAAGCGATTTATAAAAGGGTTTCGGATAGAAAATAAAATCTGATAGCCACGAAATGTGGAAATGTGCCGACCCAGAGTTGGAGCGGCAAATCCACTGTTTTCCTTATGGAGAGCGCTCTGATGTCCCACGGCTCCAGCAAGTCGAACAAAAAGCCGTCGGACGGCAGAGGAATCTCGGACTACGTTGTTTTGTGCTGGGTCATATCGTCCCAGATTGTTTTTAACCTTCATTAAACAGTAGTAGATTAGATAATAATTGTTTAAAGTAATTTTTTATTCAGTCGTGGATGCAGGATTTTTTGTTCGGAGTCATAACTCATATATTGGGATAGATTAGCACTAGAAGATCAGATAACACGGGAGTGAGTAGCACTAACAGACTTCAAATTTCCAGAAATTAACTGTACTGCCTACTGGTCAAGGACCAATTATCGCCAAATTGCATGCCGCAAACGTCTGAGAAATTTTGGACCAATTTTTTAATAAGATAGTTGTGACAAGTTGAGAGCTGGACAACAAAATTATATGTTGGTATCATTGCATATTCCAAAGAAATCAAGTAAAACCTGATCAGAACCCACAAATATATAAAGAACACAGGGCATCACATGGACGTAAAATATAAAAAATAAAAAATGGACATGTTGAAAGTGAAACCTTACCTCAACACCTGAGGAACATTCCAAAATCATCTTTTCCAAATGTTAGCAGTAAATTAACACTATGTATCCTGAATACACGTATGTCTTTATAATGTTCGATTCATGGTTTCTATATCTGAATAATTATCGTTTTTGTGATAATGGGCCTCTCTCCATTTTTGTCTTTTGAAAGGAAAAAATAGCAAATGGATCTACTAAAGATCGCTGAACACCTTAGTTTTGTGTTTTAAGACCTTTTCCTTTACCTGCGCTGCAAATTTTAATCTCATTTTCTACATCTAATAAGATGTTGATAATTGGTACTGTCCCCTTCCGACTAATTGACAAAAATCAACAACTTTACAAAGGGTCCCTTATATGTGCGTGCACAGGAAAATTAAAAATATTTCCATCGAAGGTTAGTCTTAGGGTAACATTGAAAATAACTGGGTATTTAAAATGATGTACTGAATGATATAGAAATAATCTGACAAAAACAAGCAAAAGATGGTGATAATTGGTCCTCGCCCAGTGCCGGTCACTGATGTTACTATGAAGTGCATGCGAGGGGTCTAATATATGTATATACAGCCAAATATGTACAAGAGATAAATTCAGAAGTTATTTCTTTTTTTTTTAATTTGTGTATGATTAAAAAAAAAGTTGATGTAAAATCATGAAAATTAAACAGCTCAAATGTGCTAGAAATATACAATTTCATCATACAAAAAACATTTTTTTTTTCAATTTTTTCAAATATTCCAATATATTGAAACGTCATGACAATAGACATACATCAGGACATATTGACTCTGAAGGTAGAAACGACCTGGATTCTGCACTTTCAGGCAAAGATGTGAGATTGCCATTCTAATGTCGTGTTCGTTTCACTTGGATTACAGCCATTTTTATACATGTTATTTATGAGCATTATTTTTATGGAACCGCATGCATGAGTCCTGCATCATAACATTTACATTTACATGTATATTGCTCAAGTACAAATGTACATATACAAAATGTACCTTTCACTCGTCTGAGTGAGTCTTGGACTCGTAAATTGTTTCTGGGACTCATCACTTTTCCATTTATTATAAAAAATCATCAACATATTCCACTGAACTCTGACCTCTCTATTATTATTATTATTAATGTTTGCTTACTCGTACATGTATATTTTGAAGTTTTAGGTTTGAAAGTGGAGTGGTTTATTACATGTATATTGTTGGGAATTTGTTGCCCATTCAATTATCATTAAAAAAAATCATTCTTCTATGTATATTTAAATCATAATATGAACAAGTACTAGTATAATACAATTTCTTTATTTATTACAGATATGGTGCTAAAGTTAGATTACCACATTCACTTGTCATGACATTACTATTCAAGAGAGGCAGGTAAAATAATGTTTGCCTTATACCTTATACATGTACAATACACCCTCATTATACCAACACCTTTGAACCAAGCTACTAATAAATTATTGTGATAATTGAAGATGGCAATGTATCCAGGAAGAAATTTACATGTAAACTACATGATTTTTGGAAATTTAGACTGAAAAATTTGAAGGCAATAAATGAGGGGTGGCGAAATACAGAGTGGCAGTATAGCCATGGGTATACATTGTACTGTTTTGGTAGTAGAGAAATCATCAGAAAATGACCCATCAATACTCTAGATAATGTTAATTTGGTACACTTTATGAAGATGTATGAATAATTAAAATTAACAGATAGATGTTAGTTCGATCTTTTGTTAGTTACCGTATATCCCCTACCATCTAACCACTGATTCAAGTGAGGGGTAATATTTTCAACCAACCAATCAGTGACAAGCCTACCAAATCATGCGGTATTGAAAAGCAAGCACAGGTTCAGAGCTGTTGTCCAATTGGGCAACATATATAAATGTCTTGTGTTTGATTGGACAATTAATGATGAATATGAACCCATACAGGATGTTTTTATATATTAGTGCATCACCACTAAAAACAATCCAACAAACATCTAATTCTAATCAGATTAGGACACATACAAATTGTAAGGCTTTGTAGTACACATGACATCATTGTTTGTCAGCAAGGTTAGTAAGTTCTTTTGTGTCCATGGTAATATGCAGAAATTTTAAATATCTTTAAAAATAGATTGACACACTTCTATAAAACTTGGGACACCAATGCTCATTATAATTTTGGAATGAGGAAGTTTAATATAATTCATTGTCAATTAAGAAATGAGGCTAGTAACCTGAAGGCACATTTATTTAATGATTTGTTATCTGATAATACTAACTGTCCAAACTGTAGTGGTTCATTAGAAGATAACAACCATTTTTTGCTTATCTGTCCTAAGTTTAATAACTTTAGATTTATCTTATTAGATTCCAAATGATAATAATATTAACATTAATATAGATTTATTATTACATGGAAATAGATCATTTTCATATGATCTAAATACAGAAATATTTCAAGCTGTACACAAGTTCATAATTGACACTCATCGTTTCATTTAAGATGCTTCTTTTTTCAATTGCACTCTTCCAATTATACATTTATTTTGTGTTATTTTCTTTTTCTTTAACTTCTTGTATGTTTAACTACATGTTCAGAATCTGTTCAGAATTTTCAGTAATGTTCAGAATCTGTTCAGAATTTTCAGCAATTTTCAGAATCTGTTCAGAATTTTCAGCAATTTTCAGAATCTGTTCAGAATTTTCAGTAATTTTCAGAATCTGTTCAGAATTTTCAGTATTTTCAGAATCTGTTCAGAATTTTCAGCAATGTTCAGAATTTTGAGTAATTTTCAGAATTTTCAGAATTTCTAGCACAAAAACTGGTCTATTCAGAATCTCTTGACTTTGTAGTGTTATCTCCACAGAGTGAGGGAGTGATTATATCATCAAGACAGTTATCTCTACAGAGTGAGGGAGTGATTATATCATCAAGACAGTTATTTCTACAGAGTGAGGGAGTGATTGTATCATCAAGACAGTTATCTCCACAGAGTGAGGGAGTGATTATATCATCAAGACAGTTATCTCTACAGAGTGAGGGAGTGATTATATCATCAAGACAGTTATCTCTACAGAGTGAGGGAGTGATTATATCATCAATACAGTTATCTCTACAGAGTGAGGGAGTGATTATATCATCAAGACAGTTATCTCCACAGAGTGAGGGAGTGATTATATCATCAAGACAGTTATCTCTACAGAGTGAGGGAGTGATTATATCATCAATACAGTTATCTCTACAGAGTGAGGGAGTGATTATATCATCAAGACAGTTATCTCCACAGAGTGAGGGAGTGATTATATCATCAAGACAGTTATCTCTACAGAGTGAGGGAGTGATTATATCATCAATACAGTTATCTCTACAGAGTGAGGGAGTGATTATATCATCAAGAGTTATCTCTACAGAGTGAGGGAGTGATTATATCATCAATACAGTTATCTCTACAGAGTGAGGGAGTGATTATATCATCAAGACAGTTATCTCTACAGAGTGAGGGAGTGATTATATCATCAAGACAGTTATCTCCACAGAGTGAGGGAGTGATTATATCATCAAGACAGTTATCTCTACAGAGTGAGGGAGTGATTATATCATCAATACAGTTATCTCTACAGAGTGAGGGAGTGATTATATCATCAAGAGTTATCTCTACAGAGTGAGGGAGTGATTATATCATCAAGACAGTTATCTCTACAGAGTGAGGGAGTGATTATTGATTAATGCCAAGTGGGTAATATTTCAGCTATATCATGGCAATAAAAATTTACATTTAAATGAGATGAATCAAAGATGATGTCTCCTTTATACTAGACCAAATCATTTAATTGGATTTTTAATAATGCTAGCTCACTGAAACAACAATCTGTGGGTAGAAATATCACTCTATTCTAATTTCAAGCCAACTAATCTTTGTTCTTGTTCCTTATTAATGCAGGAAGATTAGCAGAGAAGCAGCAAATACCAATTTCATTGGTTTGACCCAGCCAAGGCTTGAACCCTTGACCCAGCCAAGGCTTGAACCCTTGACCCAGCTAAGGCTTGAACCCAGGATCTATTGCACTCAAGGCAAGCATGCTTACCATTACATCACCGATGCTGTTCAGTATGTAAATATTTGACAATAATATGTTGGATTGAAAATCAGATTATAACCAAGCTTTTATATATTTATGTTGTTATTTGTAGTTTGAAAGAAATGTCCAAGGGTATTTTAGAAGCTACATTTACACATTCCAAGAACTTAGCTCTCTTTGTTTTCCTGTATAAATCACTGACCAGTCTGATGTCATGGTTACAGTCGGAGAAGATTGAACTTCATTCATTTGTCGCAGCTTTTGTTGGAGGCTATATAGTGTTTGGTCGATACAACAAAGTAAATGAACAAGTAAGTATGGAAATATAGATGCAGTAGTCTCCCTTTTATAAATCCACCCGGGGCCGTCGTGGACGTGATTGTTTGGTAGTTGAATTTAGCCCTATCTAACCCTAATCAGTGCCTATCACCACTTACGTTCTGAGTTCAAATCCAGCTCATGGCGAGATGTACTCGATACAACATTATGTGATAAAGTTTGTCATTGACTTGCGACAGGTCAGTCATTTTCTCTTGTTACTCCAGTTTCCCCAGTGCCGGATTTACCATTGTGCTTAGGTGTGCTTTAGCACAGGGCCACGTTGGCAAGGGGGCCCATCTTCCTGCCAAAAATTATTTTTTTACACTGGATTTTTGCTTATGTGGTGTAAGGTAATGTTTTAACTACAAATGTATTCCTAAATTTCATGAGCATGTATATATGACTGACTGCCTGTGTAGGCCTACCAGGTCTACCTTCTTCAGGGCCCAAGTAAGGGGCCTCATAAGTTAACTAACACAGGGCCTCATTTGTCCTATATCCGGCACTGAGTTTCCCCCACCAATTAAACTGACCGCCACAATATAGCTGAAATATTGTTGAAAGTGGAGTTAAAACACTATAAACCTAAACCTATAAGTCAATCTCTTCCCCAATGAAATATGCCACATGTGAATGGTGATCTCTCTTGAGAGGTACAATAAAATAGTAGTATTTTACTGTCTTTGTGCATCTGAAATCTGGACTGAGTTTTGGGTGGGAGTAGGGGGTCAGCTACTACTGTGGTGGTGTAATATGTTATGATATATGGTATCAAATGAATGTCTAACCTGAAAGTTTATGTATGCATTTTTTGCCATTATTTTAATATTTTGTATTATTACTCTAGCTACACATTAAAAATAATAAAACCTAACAGGGGCTCTAAAATAAGTAAGTCTGAGGTCTGTGACCTTTTGGTATTGACATCACACTTTTACATTGGATATTAGCTACAGGGCAGACCTTCTGATTAGCTCACCTTACCAAAGGAAAGGTGAGCTTTTGGCGTCTGTCGTCCGTTAACTTTTCACATTTTAATCTTCTCCTCTGAAACCCCTCAGCCAAATGAACTGAAACTTGATAGGAAGCATCTATGGAAGGTCCTTTATAAAAAGTGCTCATTTTTTCCCGATCCATTCACAAACATGGCCGCCACAGGCAATTCTTGTTTCTGATTAGCTGATTTAAAAAAAATCTTTTCCTCTGAAACCACCTGGCCAAATGAATCAAAACTTGATAGGAAGCATCTATGGAAGGTTCTCTATAAAGACTGCTCATTTAGTTCCGATCCGTTAACAAACATGGCTGCCACAGGCCATTCTTGTTTTTGATTGGTTGATTTCTAAAAAATCATCTCCTCTGAAACCGCTTTCCCAAATGAACTGAAATTTGGTAGGTAGTATCTGTGGAAGGTCCTCTATAAAGATTACTAATTTTGTCCATTAACAAACATGGCCACCACAGGTAATTATTGTTTCTGATTGGTTGATTTCTAAAAAATCTTCTCCTATGAAACCGCCAGTCCAAATTAATCAAAACTTGGTAGGAAGCATCCTTGGAAGGTCCTTTATAAAGATTTCTCATTTAGTTCCGATCCGTTAACAAACATGTCCGCCACAGGCCATTCTTGTTTTTGATTGGTTGATTTTTTTTAAATCTTCTCCTCTGAAACCACTTTGAAAAATGAACTGAAATTTGGTAGGAAGCATCTATGGAAGATCCTCTATAAATATTGCTCATTTCGTCCCGATCCGTCCACAAACATGGCCGCCACAGGTCATTCTTGTTTCTGGGTTGATTTCTAAAAAATCTTCTCTTCTGAAACCGCCTGGCCAAATGAATCAAAACTTGGTAGGAAGCATCCTTGGAAGGTCCTCTATAAAGATTGCTCATTTCGTCCCAATCTGTTTACAAACATGGCCACCACAGGCCATTCTTGTTTCTGATTGGTTGATTTCTAAAAAATCCTCTCTGAAACTGCTTGGCAAAATGAATCAGAACCTGGTAGGAAGCATCATTGGAAGGCCATTTATAAAGATTGCTCATTTTGTCCCGATCCATTAACAAACATGGCCGCCACAGGCAATTCTTGTTTCTGATTGGCCGATTTAAAAAAATCTTCTCCTCTGAAACCACCTGGCGAAATGAATCAAAACTTGGTAGGAAGCATCCTTGGAATGTCCTCTATAAAGATTGCTCATTTAGTTCTGATCTGTTAACAAACATGGCCGCCACAGACAATTCTTGTTTCTGATTGGCCAATTTTTTTCAATCTTCTCCTCTGAAACCATTTGGCCAAATGAATCGAAACTTGGTAGGACGCATCTATGGAAGGTCCTCTATTAAGATTGCTCATTTCGTCCCGATCCATCTACAAACATGGCCACCACAGGCAATTCTTGTTTCTGATTGGCCGATTTAAAAAAATCTTCTCCTCTGAAACCGCCTGGCGAAATGAATCAAAACTTGGTAGGAAGCATCCTTGGAATGTCCTCTATAAAGATTGCTCATTAAGGTCCGATCCGTTAACAAACATGGCCACCACAGACAATTCTTGTTTCTGATTGGCCGATTTTTTTAAATCTTCTCTGAAACTGCCAGGCCAAATGAATCAAAACTTGGTAGGAAGCATCCTTGGAAGGTCCTCTATAAAGATTTCTCATTTCATCCCGATCCGTTTACAAACATGGCCACCACAGGCCATTCTTGTTTCTGATTGTTTGATTTCTAAAATATCTTCTCCTCTGAAACTGCCTGGCCAAATGAATCAAAACTTGGTAGGAAGCATCCTTGGAAGGTCCTTTATAAAGATTGCTCATTTTGTCCTGATCCATTAACAAACATGGCTGCCACAGGTAATTCTTGTTTCTGATTGGCCAATTTTTTTTTTTTTCAATATCACAGATTTTATTTAGTAAATATCTTGTTACATTTTTACTTCAGAGTCCAAGTTCCTGTGAAATTCTGTTTTGAATATCCAGGGAAATACTCAAAACTATAATTACATATAAAACTATTTTATTCTAATATATTCTATTGCATAAGTTATGATCACAGTTTATTTAATATATGATTGAACAATGAATTCATTCCTAGTAATTTATTTTCCTTCATTTTTCTTTGAAATTCATTTTTAAATAACAGATAAACATCAATTGTCTTTGTCTTTTGTTCGGATACATAATAGGATTTGTAAATTGTAAATGCCAATATAGTTAAAAAATAATTTAGGTGAAAATATTCTTTGTCGAAAATTTTGTACCCAAATACTACATGTTGAAGTCTGATATTGTTTTCAAATTGGACCTTTTTTAACATTTCATTTATTTTATTCCAAAATATGTCTAAATATTTACACGACATAAAAAGGTGATCATAATCTTCTTCTACTTTACAAACATTACATAAACTGTCAGTTGATATTTTCCATTTGAACAGATGTGATTTGGTTGGAATAATAAATTGCAATAGTTTCCATCTAAATATTTTCAATTTGTTTTCTAACAAAATTTTAAAAATAAATTCATATAAGTCTGTTATATTTTGAAAATCTTGGATATCCAAGTAAGTAGTCCAAAAATGTATACCTCTAGGTTTGATAATATTGTAAAAATCTTTGTTAAGTAATTTATCCATATCAATCACCCTACCAGCAGAAATAATATTTTCTTTTTTTATATTAATAGTAGTTTTCACAGATTTTTCTTCTGATAATTGCACATACCACTCTTTAGGAATTGCCTTTTTTAGTCGACTAAATTCACTAAAAAAATTAATTTTATTTTTTAATTTCTCTATCAAATAGTCTTGTGATACCCTTCCATTTTCGTCAGTTATGTCGTTCACATACAACAGGTTGCTATCAATCCAGTTTTTATAAATTAAACTTTTATTATTAAATTTTATATATTTATTTCCCCAAATATTTTGGTTTCTTATCTCTCTAAAATTAGTTGGTGTTTTTGTTTGTCCACCTCCAAATTCTACCCAACAGTTTATTATTTCTTTATAGAACTCTGGGATATCATTAACATTTTCTATTGATTTACCATTGTCCATATTCATTTTAAAAATTAGCCAGTTTTTTCCATATTTATCTAAATATTTTCTTGGTATAACTTTCCAATTTGATGTTTTTGAACTAAGCAGTCTTTTGACCCATGATTGGCCGATTTTTAGCTCACCTGACCCGAAGGTCATGTGAGCTTTTGCCATCACTTGGCGTCCGTCCGTCGTCCATAAACATTTCAGTCTTCTTCTAGAGAACCACTGAAGCAAATGGGACCAAACGTGGCAGGAATGTTCATTTGCATGGTCTAATCAAGTGTTGTTACTTTCGTTACGATCGGTTATCCAACATGGCTGTCAGGGGCCATAAAAGCCTCTGATTGGCTAAAATTTTTAATGATCTTCTTCTCCGATACTACATGGAGGATGGAATTGGAAATTGTCATGAATGATCATTGCAAGCTCCTAACCAAGTGTTGGTTACTTTTTGGACCGATTGAAAATCCAAGATGGCCGCCAGCGGGGGACATAATTTAACATAGCGACCATATGGGAAATATGTAAAACAAACTTCTTCTCAAGAACCACTGGATGGATTGGAACCATACATGGTAGAAATGTTCCTGACAAGGTTCTGATCAATTGTTGTTACTTTTTGTTCTGATCGGTTATCCAATATGGCTGCCAGGGACCATAATAGCCTCTGATTGGCTGAAATTTAAAAGATCTTCTTCTCCGATACTGCATGGAGGATGGAATTGAAAATTGTCATGAATGATCATTGCAAGCTGCTAACCAAGTGTTGTTACTTTTTGGACCGATTGCAAATCCAAGATGGCCACCAGCGGGGGACGTAATTTAACATAACGACCCTATGGGAAATATGTAAAACAAACTTCTTCTCAAGAACCACTAGATGGATTGGAACCATACTTGGCAGAAATGTTCCTTACTAGGTCCTGATCAATTGTTGTTACTTTTTGTTCTGATCGGTCATCCAACATGGCTGCCAGCACCCATAAAAGCCTCTGATTGGCCGAAATTTCAAAGATCTTCTTCTCGGATACTACATGGAGGATGGAATTGTAAGTTGTCAAGAAAGATCATTGCAAGATGCTAACCAAGTGTTGTTACTTTTTTGGCTGATCGATAATCCAAGATGGCTGCCAACAGCAGGTCATAGTTTAATGTATGACCCTATGGGAAATATGATAAAACAAAATTCTCAAGAACTACTGAAGGGATTATTGAAACCATACTTGGCAGAAATGTTCCTTACAAGGTCCTAATCAAGTGTTGTTACTTTTTGTTCTGATCGGCTATCCAACATGGCTGCCACAATGAACCCAGGTGGGCGATTACAGGCTCCTGGAAGCCTCTAGTTAAAAATCTTCTCCTCTGAAACCACCATGCCAAATGAATCAAAACTTGGTAGGAAGTATCCTTGGAAGGTCCTCTATAAAGATTTCTCATTTCGTCCCAATCTGTTTACAAATTTGGCCGCCACAGGCCATTCTTGTTTCTGGTTGATTTCTAAAAAATCTTCTCTGAAACCACTTGGCAAAATGAATCAAAACCTGGTAGGAAGCATCATTGGAAGGTCCTTTATAAAGATTGCTAATTTTGTCCCGATCCATTAACAAACACGGCCACCACAGGCAATTCTTGTTTCTGATTGGCCGATTTAAAAAAATCTTCTCCTCTGAAACCGCCTGGCGAAATGAATCAAAACTTGGTAGGAAGCATCCTTGGAATGTCCTCTATAAAGATTGCTCATTAAGGTCTGATCCGTTAACAAACATGGCCACCACAGACAATTCTTGTTTCTGATTGGCCGATTTTTTAAAATCTTCTCTGAAACCATTTGGCCAAATGAATCGAAACTTGGTAGGAAGCATCTATGGAAGGTCCTCTATAAAGATTGCTCATTTCGTCCCGATCCGTCTACAAGCATGGCCACCACAGGCCATTCTTGTTTCTGATTGGTTGATTTCTAAAAAATCTTCTCCTCTGAAACTGCCTGGCCAAATGAATCAAAACTTGGTAGGAAGCATCCTTGGAAGGTCCTCTATAAAGATTGCTCATTTCATCCTGATCCGTTTACAAACATGGCCATCACAGGCCATTCTTGTTTCGGATTGTTTGATTTCTAAAATATCTTCTCTGAAACGGCCTGGCCAAATGAATCAAAACTTGGCTTGGAAGGTCCTTTATAAAGATTGCTCATTTTGTCCTGATCCATTAACAAACATGGTTGCCACAGGTAATTCTTGTTTCTGATTGCCCGATTTTTACCTCATTTAGTTCCGATCCGTTAACAAACATGGCCGCCACAGGCCATTCTTGTTTTTGATTGGTTGATTTCTAAAAAATCTTCTCCTCTGAAACCACTTTCCCAAATGAACTGAAATTTGGTAGGAAGCATCTGTGGAAGGTCCTCTATACAGACTGCTCATTTCATCCCGATTCGTTAACAAACATGGCTGCCACAGGCAATTCTTGTTTCTGATTGGTGGATTTCTAAAAATCTTCTCCTCTGAAACCACTTTACCAAATGAACCGAAACTTGGTAGGAAGCATCTAAGGAAGGTCCTCTATAAAGATTGCTCATTTCGTCCGATTTATTAGCAACAGGCAATTCTTGTTTCAGATTGGTCGATTTCTAAAAATCTTCTTCCCTGAAACTGCTTAGCCAATTGAACCAAAACTTGGTAGGAAGCATCTATGGAAGGTCCTCTATAAAGAATGCTAATTTCATCCAGATATGTTAACAAACATGGCTGCCATAGGCAATTTTTGTTTCTGGTTGGTTGATTTCTAAAAATCGTTTTCTGAATCTGCTTGACCAAATAAAAAAAACTTGGTGGGAAGCACCTATGGAAGGCTCTGTATTAAGTTTCTTCAAAGTAGAATTAAAGGTGAGCGACACAGGCTCAACCCACTGAGCCTCTAATTTTTGTTTTAAGTTCCACTGTATTTATATTTATTTAACTTTTTCAACATCTAGTGCATTTAAGCATTGATCGGTTCATTTCTTATAAAAATCTTAGAAATAATATTTAACCTGTGCGATCACCAGCATTTATTTTTTCAAATGGAACTGTCAAAGTTCTTATTCACTTCCAGAAAACAGATAAAGAACAATAACTCAGTAACTATGTAAATCTTGGTATACTGGAACTGGTAGGTGAAAAGGTTAAACCCCAGATAAGCTGCATATTAAAAAAAGATTGATATCAGTGGAAGTTGATTTAATGGAACATATGGACCCAAATATGTGATAGTGGGACCGCAAAATCTGTTGGTGTAATGATTAGCGTTCTCTTCTCGAATGCGATACTGATTCATATTTGTTTTTTCTCTGCTAGCTTGCGTACATCTTTAAGGAGTAAGAGTACAGATTGATTGGTTCAGAATCAGCATAATGTTCCCGAGCGGAGCGACATGTCTACCCACAGACATGTGAGCTAGCAATATAAACAACCAACTAACTGAGTTGGTCTAATACAAGGGAGATATCATCATCTCATTAAAATATAGCTTATTCTCACTAGGATATAGCTGAAAAAATTGCTCATTTGATGTTAAATAACAATCACTCACTCAAAGGGGGTATATTGTTTTTATGTGTAATTTATTGCCATTGTATCTTAGGCTAATTTTCAGTTCAATGAATTCAACAAAAATCATATTTCATTTTTTATTTTTCAGATTAATTTATACCTGTTGTCCAGAATTATTTACGGACTTGCCAAATTAGGAGTTAAGAAAGGATATATACCAAAACCAGAGCATGACACGTTCCCATGGTTCGCTGCCGGAGTATGGGGAATTGTTCTGTGGATGTTTGAACACCACACGGACACATTACAACCATCACTAAAGTCATCCATGACTTATTTATATAATGACAGTAACAAATGGAACAGCTTCAAAAATTATCTTGTGTACAACAAATAATGATAATTTTTCATAGGACTTGATGGAGAAATTATTTTGACATTCTAACTGTCCTTTTTGAATAATCACGAATGTTTATGGTTGATCACTGTAGTTGTTGTGGGAAGGTTATTGAAAAATCGGAATCTTGTCCCCTTCATAAATGGTGCAATTTGTAATCATCAATTATGAATGAAATAAAAACTCTGAACAATAAAAATATTAACAAGATGGACACAATACACACATCTATACTTGATACTTGACTTTAGTATATAGATGCCTATGAAATACTGAGATTTCCAAGTAAAATTAAAATCGGTATTTTACCCAGTGTAATAAAAACTAATTGTTTTTCTGCGATGTCATGATACCAACGTCGTCACAATCGAAACTATTATTGAGCTTCTGCCACATAAAAAACAAGTTCATTTTTTAGCGTCTTATTAACCACAAATTTTTTATATAAAAAATAGCATAATTGCTCTTGCATTGCGAATATGGAAAATAAATATGGAAAATAAAAATCACTCGTATCAGAGCGACTGCAAATTACCCATGCACAAATGTACATTCCTGAATGACTGCATTGTTTGGTTTCGTGTGATTTATATTTGATATTCGATAACCTAAACATGAATGGACATTGAAAATTATATCTAATGACCACAGGAACCAACCAATATGGTCATATTTTTCAAATTGTTCATATCTTGGCTGACAGAAAACTGTATATCCAAATAAATAACCAGAAGATTCTCATATAACTATACATTGAATTATGGAAAGGAAATTTAACTAGGATCATTTAAGATAATTATTTTACAGTATATAATTTTTGATTTGCCAATCTCATAATAACTTTACGTGAAATATTCTATCAAAATATGCCACAAACATATTCTGATGCACAACTTTATGAGTGAAAAACCTACACAATTAAATAGCATCATATAATTATGTTTACTTGACCCACAAACACTAGACACTATATCAATAAAAATTCCACACTGTGTATATATGGGCTACGGGTTTCACCCTATGAAAAACTTTTGAAACTGTGCGGTGAAAATGTTGCGACGCTTTTTTGCAAATTTTTGTCATGAAATCGGGTGCGAGAATGATCAAACATATATATTTCGTTTCGTTAAATATTTATCTACATTCTCCTATACCTACTTACCTGTTAATATTCATTTCCAGCTCATTATCATAACAAATGTCTCGATATTAACTGATCCCGCCTACTTTGTTCTGCCATCTTGTCATTGTGGTATTCTCGCTTTGAGGTCATGTGACTTTTGAGAGATCACTCTAAGAGAAAAACACGTGTTCTGTTTGTTTACATTTTACCGGAGGTTTGCACAGAGATTTTTTATCTGAAATAAAATATTTAGTCAACCTAGAGTGAAATATTTTACAAATATTAACCAGAAATGTTATTTTCTTCTATGGTTATTCCAATTGAGGTGAACTCTCATTCAACATTTTCAAGTTTTTCATGTAAACAAACCGAACATATGTTTTGCTGTTAAAGTGGTCTCTCAAAAGTCACGTGACCTCAAAGCGAGAATACCACAATGACAAGATGGCGGGATCAGTTAATATCGAAACACTTGTTAATGATAATGAGCTGGAAATGAATATTAACAGATAAGTAAGTATAGAAGAAGGTCGATAAATATTTAACGAAACGAAATATATATGTTTGATCGTTCTCGCACCCGATTTCATGACAAAAATTTGCCAAAAAACGGCGTAACATTTTCACTGCACAGTTTCGGAAGTTTTTGATAGAGTGAAATCCGTAGCCCTATGGTCCTCAAATATCAGAAAACTGGCCAAGGATCATAATGGCTACGGTTCCGCAGCTAGGCTTGACCTTAAATGAGATACAAAATCTACAAAAAACATGAAATTACAATGTTCAACTGATTGTGTCTGATAACAATTTTAATCAATATTATTTAAATTAAATGTTTCAATTTGTTTGATCTTTTTGGATTTTTTTTTATTAAATATGGAAATAAAACCAAGATTTAATGACTTTCAGTATATTTTTTATCTGGTTATGTCAAGTAACTTAAGAATTTGTTGGCTTGTTGTTGATTGGTTGAGTGAACTTACTGTGACCTCTGACTTTACCTGGTATACATTGGCTGGTTGAGAATGAACTTACTGTGACCTCTGACTTGACCTGGTATACATTGGCTGGTTGAGTGAACTTTCTGTGACCCTGACATGACCTGGTATACATTGGATGGTTGAGTGAACTTACTGTGACCTCTGACTTGACCTGGTGTACATTGGCTGGTTGAATGAACTTACTGTGACCTCTGACATGACCTGGTTTATATTGACTGCTGTTATATTATTGGACTGCCAGTTAGAAAAGGTCCTACAAACATGTTTTTCTAACTAGATTGACTTTGCTATGTGAGAGGGTCAACCTTATTGGTAATTAGGCCAAAGAAAAATGATTGTCGGTTTCCCCTAACCCGACCGGTTCAAATTTTTACTGCCGGGTCGTTATATTTTATTACTAATAAATAAAATAAAATAAAAACCGGCCGTGTGTCTTCTAAATCAGTGATAGGAAGATTTTTGTTATCGTAAACAATTCGTGTCTTTTTCGGTGTTTTTTCCACATGTCAAGGGGTCATTGATCTAGAATGACAAAGCGCTTTCGGTATCGGTAAAATGACCAAGATCTAAAACGTGTACGTTACCTACAGTATGTATAAAATGGCCACCGCTAGTGTGCCCAATGGAACCATTCTGGCTGTTCATTTACAGAAATGTTTGCATTTATCAAACGAAATAAGAGTGATGCAAAATTGTTTGCATAGCAAAACCTTTATGATATATTTTCTGACCTTCACGGGAAAGATAGCAAAACCCTCATTTGCAATATCTCTTGAGAAGAAAAAAAACCTGCCTGCCTGCCCTTAAAAATTTCCCTATGTTGGGGGAAACCAACAATCAATTTTACATGGCCGTAAGGACTGTGATTTTTTTAAGATTGATATACATGTACATGTACATGTATTTATATAAACTCATATATTATGTATTAAAATTTTTGAGCAACCTTGGAGTTTTATCACTATACATTGTTTATAATATAAATATTTCTTATGTTTTTTTATTTAAAAGGTATTTCTTTTCATTATTAACTCAACTCGTCCAAAGGGTCATTTGAGCTACTGCCATCACTTTGCTTCCATCTGTCTGTTGCCTTTCCTTATCATTTCACATTCTGTTCCTCTTGTCAGAAACAAGTACATGTGTACTTGGCCAGTAGACCTATATAGCTATTGCATGCACACTTTCTCAGAGAGATAATCCTGCTCGCTCATGGTGCTCGAAGGATAATCTCTCTGAGAGCGTCTGTATCAGAAACGAAAAGTCTTAGTTATATTCTATATATATTATACCATACATAATGACACATTCTAACATGACGTCATTCTTTCACTTTGTAAACAAACAAGTGATTTATCGATTGGGTATAATCTCATTAGCACATGCAATGGTGCATGTGACTGACTTTCCCGTCATAAATGTACATGGTGATGAATTATCGTCTGCTCGAATTGGGCAGCATAAATTGTGTGCGATATAATCCGCAAACGTAAATATAAATTACCCTCATCCAATCAAAGTATTTGTACTCTTAGACATACATGTATCGGAATAATCCGCCAACCCATGTTAAAACTCAAAACACATTCTGGCTTCCATGATTGATTCCTTCATTATATCATACATCTCGACATATTACACCATTACAGTAGACCCACACTCTCACCAAAATCTTATAGGGGTGAACCATAATTGCACTGCTTTTAAATCTTGATTTCGGGAAGGGTATCCCCTTCACGACCCATAGTGGGTACTGTCATCAATTTGAAATCTGTCAGGAACCCAAATTCAAAACATACCCCCAATGGTTGTCAATAGACCCAATTATATCCTCAAGTCATACACAAAAATAAATATGATCCTTAAGTAAACAAAATCTAATTAAAATTATATATTTGTTGTATTTGCAAGACAGACACAAAATATGAGGGGTGATCACACAAAAGCTGATGGCGTGCGCTCAGTTTTAATATCCCAATATTTGGTAGGTGCATCAATGATTAAAAAAAAAAGATTCAGCCATCATCTAACCTAAGCAACTCTATATTCCTAGGATTAACTATCAAGTTCTTGTTACATTAGCAGCACCTATTACTATGGTTACAAATCATACAACTGAAATATGTCATGAAATAGCAAAGAAGGATGGTGTAGGCCTGGGGTGTGGGAGACAACTCTATTTTCAGTGTCTTCTCAAATATATGGTTGTCTGTGTGTTTGAAAATCCCCTCTCAATTCCCAGCTTCTTGGCAACACAGATTATGTGCATTGTAAATGGGCAGTTTAAAAAAAACGACTCCCTTTCCTTTTACCTTTCTAAAGCTGTGCTCCTTGTCTTTTTATATCTTTATGCTGCTAATAAATGTGTGTTATTATTATATGCTTGTGCCCACAAAATATCATTGAAATATCTTTTTAGAAAAAAAAATTGCCATCGAAATATGTTGTTAAATATGCCAGGAGTGTAACACATGTTGTGTGACAAACTTTTTTTCTAATGAATTTCAAATGAAAAATATTAAATATATACACCGGAATCTAAGATATTATAAAACTAAAGTACAGTTGCTTTATATTATTTGTGAGGGAATCACTTGCCCCTGGTGATGATTTATAAAAATAAAATGGTCACATTGAAAAACTTAATTCTAAAATATATTGGTATGAAAAATATCAATATAATATTGAAAAGAAAGTGTCATCTTCAAATAAATGTAGTGTGTTTAGTAGTGATATTGAAACTGTATGATGTATGTTTCATGAAAAGTATTTTCATTGCCCCATGAACATGTTTGCACCATTTTGACCTTCACATAATTATTAGGTGACCCGAAAATGTCAGGAGGGTAAACAAGATATGTTTACATTGTGGTCATTTTATACTATTAGTTATATAGGCTTTAGACAGGTAATACGGGTTCATATAACCTGTCTGTGTTTTATATTTCCTCAGCCGAAGGCGAGGGAAATATACAACACAGACAGGTTATATGAGCCCGTATTACCTGTCTAAAGCCTATATAACGAATTTGTCATACTGCAATACCATGGGTCCATATTACCTGTGTAAAGCCTAAATAAAGAACATGACTACTATACATGTATTGTCTCATGAACATTTAACCCCATATATGACTTTGCTTTAAAGAAGAAATTAATTTTTCAACACATTTAATAAACAACTTAATAATTTTAACAGATAAATAACAAATGATTTAGAATTGCCTCAATATCAGCGTCAGAGTGACAGGCGAGCCTGGGGGTCGCCATCTTGATTACGGATGATTTCAAAATGAGTTATCTTTCTTGGCACGTGCTTTCATATTACCGGCCAGAGCCGTATAATATGGATTAGTAAAATCGAGTATTTAACCAATCGGATCATTTAGATTTTCTATTGCAGTATGACAAATTGTTATATTTTGTTGAATTTTACATTATTTTTTTAGCAGTTCATGACAGCCTGTGACTATTAGACATATTCACCACAGAACATAAAAACAAATGATCTTAATTTTTTGTTTTGGCTTTTCTAATTTTAATATAATTCCTTTGTAGAATGATTCGTGTGTTTTCCTTTGAAGTCAGGTATACTGTAAAGTAGATACAGTGTGTAACATACATAGGGTGGAGCTTATATGACGTCACTACTGTACAATAACTGACTGTATCTACAGTTATTGTACACAAGCCCCTGGACAGAAACATCAAACTGGAATAAATGCGAAAAATGTATTATTTTAATGAAACAAACAAAATGAACAATTAACAAATTCCTGCAATTTCAAAAAAGAAGGAAAAATGAATCAAATGCTCAAATCTAAAGACTGTTCTTTTCATAATCTCCTGTTTATCAACATCGACATCGGCTGCATAGTGGAGTGTTGCAACCGTTCTTTTACCGCTATGGTTTGTAAGGTTCCCGTTTAGTCCACATAGTTTATGACTTTCATAAACTACTTGAGTTTATTAATGCCGACATTCTGATTAGACAGAGGAATTTGTATTCTCTAAAGCGAACCATTCCTCGTCAAGACATACATCTAAGTAAGTCATCTATACATCAATCTCCTGAAAAATAAATAATAAAAACTCCTTGTAATACACTTAGGCCAGATCACAGGCGCTTGTAGAATGGAATTGTTCCCTTTTTAACTTTCGGCTTTAATACATATTTATTTTCAATAGAATTTCTTTATTATGTCATCTCCTTTTCCTTTATTTGACGTGTTTGTTTCCATATCCATAATATCTTATGGTAATGATAACTTACATGTGTTGGCCATCTACTCTTAATTTTATTCATATAGCCACCTCCCTAGAAGTAAAATTGTAAAATGAATAAGAAATATAATTTTAAAAAGGAGTCCAGAAACAAAGTATTTCCCTTTTTACACTGGCACAAAATATAAAAAAAATATCAAATGAGAAAAAGGAAAAAACATACCTGTCTTTGTTACTGATTTTTAGTAGCTAAATGCCACTGGCACCTTCATATGTCTTTATGTCTTTGTTGCCCTGCCTGTAATTTTCCATTTTTGTCCTGTCCATCCTCAAATTACTGTCCGTATTTTTAGATTCGATTTTTTGTACTACTGTATTAATGGATCCATTTCCTCTCCCTGAGATAACTAGAAAATCTATATGATAAAGTGTATCCACGATCTTGAAAGCCTAACACTCGTTTGAATTTTGTGTCACCTCAAACTTTCAGTGCCATGTACAAGGCTTCTAACATGTGGAGACATTCCATTGGATCATTCTACAAATCATTTGCAGAACACGTGACATTTTGTATCTGATTTACAGTGAAGGGGCGTGTCAATATTCAAACTCGTCCTTGCGGACTCGTTTGAATATTGACACGCCCCTTCACTGTAAATCAGATACAAATTATCACTTGTTCTGTAAATATAACCTGTTGCATAGCATGCTCTATTTCGTTGGTCAACATCATACCAGCTGAATAGTTTATGCATCTATAAATAATCATGGCTATTTTCAAGGAATTTATGCATTGTGTCAACACACCGTCCATTTCACTCACAAATTTTACATCTTTTCAGTTTGCAGGTGAAATGTAAAATTCTCACATTTATAAATTCCCGCAAAATAACCTATAATTCTATAATATGATTGCTGACAGTTTGAGAAAGACTCGTATTTCATAAAACAGAGAGGAAAAATAACTGTTCAAAGATTGATATACCAAGGCGTAAATTGTTTTTATGGAAGTAAAAAAATGGAAAGCTATGTTTGGTGTTTTTTTTTGTTTGAAATCTCTCTCTCTCTCTCAAAAAAAGACATCCACTATTACCAATATAAGAATTCAAAAGCTTTTTGTTATTGGTAACTATTTTTTTTCTATCTCACAAATAAAGAAACAGCAAAGGATGAGTGTGTGATAACTTTCCTCCACAAATTAATTTTTTCTGGGTGCCATCCATGAAAAACTTAATTTTAAATATCTTAAAAAATTGACGGTAAAAGTTTGTAAAAGAGGGAGAGGCTTTAAGGTGCAAAATTGGCCCCACATTTTATTAAAAAATAATGCTTGACATAAATAAAAACAATTTACTAATTTAATTGTTATATAAACAAATTTTCAAAAAACATATCTTTTCGTGATATTGAGTGCGTTATGACGTCATAATGACATCATAATTAGACGGATAATGCTAAGAATGGACTATAAACGACATATTCAATGTACATTTTAGCTATTTTATATACCTCCACATTCTTCCACCAACACTAAATTGAGCAGTTGTTTTGAGTATAGAGGGTTAATGATTGTATCAAAATATTTTGTTGGTGGAGGATTGTGGAGGTTGTTAAATATTAATTTATTTATAACCTCGGCCAGACCCTTAAAATCAATATTTTCACTCTTCTGATTGTATATATGAGACCATTATGTATATATACACAATCTCTGTACATTTTATTAAAGATTCATTCAAGTAATGAAATTCATCAGCAAATAACTAATGTTTCTGTAAATAATTGTATTTATTTTAAATACAGTTTGTGTACATTGAAACCAGGAGAAATACTCAGTTCATGCAGTCCGGCGTCAATGCGATAAAAAGAACTGGGGACTATTTAGTGCCATATATGGCCCCATATTGAATGAATCATTATCTTAGAAAATACTTGATTAAAGGTGAACTCAGGTGCTCCGGAAGGGTAAGCAGTTCCTACTCCACTAGTGGCACTCGTCGTGTTAATCTAGTTACAAACCCGGTAATAAATCGTGAATGAGGAAAGGACCGGGAAGTGTTTACGACAAGTGGAACATATGGATCCGTGGTCATTATCCAAGAATTTTATTTCGATTAGACATGGGGTTAGTTTATCATCCCGCTCATAGAAGGAACGATGTGGAATAAAAAAAACGGAAAAATATGTTAATTATTAAATTTTTCTAAATGCATCAATTAAATAAAAACTAGAACTGTACAACCACAAGCAAACCTTGTTACATTCGAATACATAAACATAAATACAAAAATCTGGATTAGCTGATCAAAAGAGAAAAAAAAGAAATATTCAATTTCGGGAGACGACGGAATATTAGTAAAAATACTTACAAATTACTTCTACTTAGACCTTTTAGAATTTTTATTCTGGAGAATTATAGAAGTCAAACGTACTATATACCTGCATAGATCGAAAATGTAAAAACTTTTTTGATTAAATAATAAGTAATAAGATGTCTAATGACGAGTGAAAGAAGTGTTCTTTTAGGATAGAGAACTTCCAATTTTCTCTGTAGTCCTTTCTCGTTTTTATGATTTTCATATTGATACATTCATTTACAAGGGATCTGCGGCTATTATCGGATATTGTGGTTTATTTACCACTTCAGAATGCGTTCCATTGCTTTTGAGTTCAAACGATAATTTGCGTGTGACGTTACGCACGATATTGCGTCAATGATTTAAACTCAAAGAAGATTTAAATACCACAGATGAATCAACATAGATTTTAAAGGAACAGGAATATTTGACTTAAAAAGAACCCAGATATATACTCATACATTTGCAGGATCAGAAGTAATCGATAAAATAGAATTTTGGAGCTGTTTGTATTGTGTAGAGTCTGTGTGTATTACATGTGGTAGTGAACAGGACACATTATACAAGATTATATATACAAACATGTGCATATGATGTAAAACAATGTGTTTGATTCCTCATCTATAGTCGACTTGCGATTTTTCATGTATAAATCCAAAGAATACACTGGTATGGATATTTTGGATTCAATATTCAGTGATCAAAGACAGAAAGATGTGATGAATTAAGTGATTGAATATTTATTTAATGATTCAGAAACACATGCATAATTGTAGTTTTCAGTTCAGACAAGAAATCAGGATTCAGCCATACTAAGCTACATGTACATATTAAGATGCAGTAAACACTGAAACAAAATTTTGAGATCATGGAGATCATTTAATTTAATTGTTAATAAAACAATTGAAAGTAAAGTTGTTTCTTTTTCAGTACATTGTTTAATGACATGATATGTGTATAACAGTGTGGGAAACAATATTGTTGTAGTATTATTGGTACTTGTAAAGATATGCCACATTATGACCCAAAGGTATTTTATGTTATGCACTACATACACAAACCTTTGATCCATCATTTGTCCATTGGAGGTTAGGTGTTTAACACCACTTTCAAAAATAGTTCAGTTACTTTGTCTTTGTCTTTGTACAGGTAAAATTCCTCCGGCATTCGGAGCACTCCAATTATGGATAAAAATATAAAACCTAACTTAACGGGCTCATACTTAAAAAGATACGTATTTACAGTTATGATAAAATATACGCAGTAGTTAAAAGTTCATCATTTCCATGTTGTGTAAATTCGGTTAGTGGCATAAAAACGTATTTACATCCATTACTAAAAAGTATAAAACGTGTATTGTAAAATAGTCGTTTCAGAAGTACATGTATTACAATTAATAGCGTTGTTAAAAGTCCATTCCGCTGTGTAATTTATTCATGTTAGTAAAAACGTATATACCCACAGCACTAAAAGATAAAAGCGCAGTCGTAATTTATACAGTGTTCTTACCTTCATGCACTCTCCGAATACAGCAATTCTTCCGTTGTTAAAACAAATTGACTCATAAAAGGTAAAATCATCATTTAAGTATGCGTATAAACAATTTAAAATGTAAAACGATCTCTTTAATGAACGGATCGGGTGCTGGACACAGTAAGAAACATATGCTATTAGCTGACTTATATATGTTTGATAAATTCCAGAAAAAAAAACAGTTCTAAAAATGTACTATTAGCTATTGACTATCTGCCTTTCTACATAATGTTCTTCAATATTTCAGTTCTCTTTTGGTGTAACACAAAGCAATAGTGTTGCGTGGCTCTTTCAATTTGCACTAAATCCTGGTTTGTATACGGAATCAGTTGGTTTATTTTACATGAGGTGCAGTCCAAGATGATTTGTATAAGCAGCTCATTTTGTTCTATAGCCCGTGTACCACCCCCCCCCCCCCCCCCCCCCCCTTTGCTTCTTCCAGAGCTTCACATAGTTTCACCATTTGTGTTTTTCTGTCTTCTTCTAGAGTTTTATATTCTAGTAAACAATGTTCTCTAACTTCTTCTTCCTCCCCACATAGTTTACAGGTCGGAGATATTGTATTACGGCTGAACTTAGCATGGTGGTATTGTAGCATATAAGTATCAGTAATTAAACGTAATTTGATTTCTGCTTTTTGTATGTCGTACTTTCGATTTTTCACACTTCGTAATATGTTATGTGGGGTTCCTATTGGATTTTGCTGAATTTCTAGATATTCTAATGTAGATTTTATTTGCTTTTCGTTTGTCAATTTATCGTACCAAAAGCTGTTAATGGCCTTTTTCATTGCATTTTTCCACTGCTGTTTCTTTGGAGGATTTTCCAGTATTTCTTCTGGAGATGGCAGATTATATTTCTGGAGCGTCTTCCTAATTCTACAGATGAAAAAATTTTCTTCTTCTTTTGAGTTTTCCATTTCCCATATGAGTATTCCTTTTTCAGTGGATGAGTCAAGCCTGGCTAAGGTGGTAAACAAGATCATTGCATTTTTGTCCAGCGTTGTCTCTATTGGTTCTGCCCCTATTAGTGTGTAGATGGCTACTGCTGCGGTTCGCTCTGGAAGACATTGAAATTGTCTGCAGGTTGCCCTTTGAAGCTGTTCTAATTTCTTCGTGTCTAATGATGTATATGCCTGGATTTCTAGCCCATATAGATACCGTGGGACAGCGTATGTATTCCAGATTTTCTGTAGAACTACTGGGGACATTCCTGATCTTGCATGCAGTCCAGGTCCTAGTAAGGAATATATTGTTCGTCAGCCTATACTCAATCTCTCTTCAATATTTATGTTCCCGTTTTCTTGGTAAGTTATTCCAAGGTGCTTAATTGATTGTACTCTGATTATTTCCTGGTCTCCTAATATATTTTTTTTCGGATGTGTTTGTAGAGCTTTTGATACATTTATTACTTCAGTTTTTTCCGGGTTTAGCTTCACTAAATCTCATTTGGTGTTGTATTCTAGGAGAGTTAACATGGCTTGAATGTCCTTACTCTCTCCCTGCAGAGCAATGTCATCTGCACAGGCTGGCGCGGATACAGTAATATTTCCAATAGTAGCTCCCAGCGTGCTTTTTGTAATACTATCCAAAATTGTGTTATTATACCTCTTGTAGAGTAAGGTTGACAGTTTTTCACCTTGGCGTATCCCTTGTTTAATATCTATACTTTCTGTGGTCTGGTCTCCCCATTTAACTTTCAGGATTAGCCCATCATAAATGTTCCTTAGTAATAGCCACATATCACCAGTAATTCCATCGTGGTATAACTTATTTAGCATTATGTCATGGTTGACGGTATCAAATGCTCTTTCTGCGTCTACAGTCAGAAGTTCTAAATCCCGATTAATTGTTTTGTATATTGATATAGTTTCTGATGCTATAAATGCTGTAAATGTACTAGATGCGTGTTCAGTGAAGCCTCTCTGTAAGGAATTTTGTGTCGGAGATAGCTGTTTTTTTCTAATCGCTCTTTGATGACCGACTCAATAATGTTTGAAAACGTGTTTGTAACGACTATGCCTCTATAATTTCCTGGTAAAGTTTTGTCCTTTTTTCTTTTTCAATACTGGTGTTAAGATACCTCTTTTCAAAGTATCTGGAATATTAAGCTCTTCAAATATTTGGTTGATGATACTACAGATTTCTGTTGCCAATTCAGCATTTGCAAATTTAAAGTGTTCTGCTTGTATTCCATTTTCATCAGCAGCTTTCCCATTATTCAGCTTTCGGATAGCTTGTTTTACTTCTGCTTCTTTTGATGGTGGGATTTTCACCTTATTGGCTGTTACTTCTGCTATGATGTCATTTTGTATTGTGCAGAGGCTGTTTCGTTCTAGGTCAAATTTATTTTCGTCTAGATTAAGAGTAGCTAGATTTTCACAATGTATTCTCCAGGCTTCCATAATATTACTTTGGTTGTATTCAACATTGTCTATGACCAGTGTGTCAGTATTTATTGCAGAGTTACTTCTCTGCATTCTTAGCAATTTGTGGAATGTTTACTATCGTCTTGAGATGCTTCCATAATTTCTGAGATCAGTTTGTCCTTCTTTGAGGCGTATGCTTGTCGCTGTACTTGACGCAATGTTCGTTTTTTCTTTATCATATCCTTTCTTTCGCTTTCAGTGCTACTGTTCGATTTTCCCTTATTTTTCCAAATCCAGTGTGCTTTTTTAGCCTCTTTAGATGCTTGGTCGATGTTACGATTCCATATTCCTCTACCTACAGATTTTAGTGTCTTTAGGCGCCTGTATTTTGGTATTGACTTCCTTCCTGCCTGCCTTGTGTAATGTATTTTCTAGTGTGGCTATTCTGTCTGCAACACAATAGTTCTATAGTGTTTTTATGCTTTCTTATTTCTGTTTGTATGATTTTCTTATATTCGTCAGAATTGCATTTGTCCCATGCTGGCTTGGTATAGATTTTAGCTGATTTTGGTGCCAATTTACTTATTTGGGTGGTAATTTCTACTTTAGTGAGAGTATGGTCTGAGGTGTTTATAGCATCGAACGGTATGATTGAAACCCTAGGTTGTAGGTTCGAAGTTTTTCCTTTAAACAGAATATAATCTATCTGTGATTTGCCTTTTCCGTTATGATGGTGGAATGTAAAATCAATTGGATAGTTTGTAGGCAATATCAGGTTGCTTTCTATAGTAAAGTTCTTAAAGATGCGATCCCTTCGTCTGTCGTCTCTATGTAATGAAGCATTCATATCTCCACAGAGTAAAATGTATGTTTCTTCATATTTTTGTATGACCTCATTCAATTGATCCATCATGTCTCTGTATTCATAATCTCCCTCCTTGATATCGGATGGCATGTAAACATTTACTATGCATAACATTGTCGGTACGTTGTTGATTGTAATAACTTGTATACGACTACCCCCATCATATTTTATTTTAACTGCATTGTCTATGGTTTTCTTCCAGAATACGACTATACCACCATTGCGACGAAGGGACTTGTAGTTAAGCTTTATATCATCATCATCCACTGCTTTAGCCGAAACGTTGAAATCTTTGTGCATATTTTCCAGCATTTTCTTTTCTAAAGATAAAAGCCAATGTTCTTGTATGCATAGTATGTCACAAGTGTTCAGTACGTTTTTGAGATATTTTGAATTCCCTTTTGCACTCTGTATATTTATTGAACCTATGATTGTTGTCTGTATTTTTTGCTTTGCCATGCAACTGTTGTTGCACGGCCGTCTCCTAAAAAGGGCACCTTTGTTGTGTTAGTTCCAGTTGGGATTTCAATCATAGGTTGTGTATTTTGCTGATAATCTTGGGTGGTATTTGGTAGTTGTAGGTCTGCTGGGAGAGAGTATGTATATTTTTTTCCATCCAGCTGAGCTACCTTTTCTACACTGGTTTTGTTGTTACTGGTTGTACTATTTGTGTTGTTAAGAGTTTGGTTTACATTTCCAGCAAGTTGAATATTCCTCCATTGTAGGTTTAATGTTCGATATTCACCATTTCGGTTTTTGCAGTTCTGATTGCCTGTTCTTTGACGCTGATAAGTTGTTCCGAGCGATGGCAAGCCATTATTTTGAGCTTGATGATGCCTATACTCCCCATCTGTTGGCACGATTGTTGTGCGATATGGATTAGCTGGGTGTCTGATGTTGTTATAAGGCGTGTAGTATTCAGGCTGTACTTGTGTTTCTCCCTTGTTTGTATTGATGACTTGCGGGTATTGATTAGCACGTTTGAAATGCACAGGTGGTGGTACAACTGGGTTCGTGAAGGCGACATATGAAGGTATTTGTGCCTGTGAAGGTGCAACATAGTGTTGGTTAGGTTGTGGATGATCTTGCTTACTATTTTCCCTCCTGGTACAGAAATTGTCGTTGCATGGAGCGAGTTTCTCTTTAGCTTCTAGAATATTAAATTTGGCGCCTTAAAATCTGATTCAACCCACCATTTCTTTAGAAATGCCTGTACCAAGTCAGGGTCATTACGGTTTTCACAGTTTTCCGGTTGTTGACTGATTTTGTCTGTTTATATAATTATGAGTTTTGACTTTCCCTTTGTAAGATTGTTCGGAGTTCGGTAATTTTGTTATTACCTTTATTTGCATTTTAGTTCATTCATTTCCATGAAGTGCTTAATTTGAAGGTTTTTTATTTCTAGTTTGTGATTCATTTCTTTTTGCAAGTTGTCTATACGGTCAGTAAGCTGTGATTCAATCTGTCCCATTTTGTAGAATAGAGATTGTTGAGGATGGTCGTTTCCGTACATTTCAGCTCTATTTATCATTGGATCCTTAATACCTAATTTAGCTGTTAGCAGATGTATGGTGTTTTTGTAGTCGTTGTTAGATATCTCAAGCATGGCTATTTTGGCTTTGCAGTCAGCAAGTTGCATTTCTACCGATTCATAGTCTAATTGATCTCTTTTCTTGGTTCGTTTCTGCTTCGACTTGGCTTCCTGTCTATTAGCATTTGCTATAGTTGCATTAGTTGCCTGTGTAGTATGGCTATGTGGTGGGACCTCTACAGATTCTGTAGTTTTAGTAATATTTTGTTCATCTTTATCATATTTGTGTTGACAATGTTTGGCGCTTCAGATTCTGCTATATTGTTGTTACAGTTGTTTTCTACCATTTTAGCTGTTTAGGTTCTGTTTCTTCATAGGGTATAGTTATGTTCAATGCCGTACATGAGGAGCATATATATTGACCTATATTCACGCATTCAGCATGATGCCAGTTAGTACAATTTTTGCATTCTATGGCAGACTTAGTGTTTATTGTAGTTTCACAATACTGACAGTTTAATATATATTCAGCCCCCGTTCCTTCTCTGTCATCTAATTCTAATTCAGTGCTCAGACAGTGTTTATGTAAAGTTTCTATCTCAGTGCTTGTATTTGTAGTTGGTAAAGCTTGATAGTCTATGGCCTTCCTATCTGGAGGTGGTGATATTTCATTAATCCTTTGTACTGGTGTTGTAGATTCATGCAAGGACAATGGTTGCGCATCAGTTGTTGAATTTATAGTATCGTTGGTATAAGTTGGTGGACTACAGCCTTGTAAATTTGGCGATGTCATATGAGCTGTGTCGTTATGATTACGAGTTTTAGTATAATCTTTGGTTGTTCTTTGGGCATTTAGTAGAGAAAGCTGGCAAGTTTCCCTTATTTTATTATTCAGCCTTTTATAGTCAGTATACTGTTCCAGGCATTGGCATATTATATGCAAGTCCTCTTGTATGAATTCATTTAGCAAGTAACCATTGACATCGATTCTACTTGTGGTGTTAAACATGTTTGTCCTGTAAAGTTGGCGATTTGTTCCACCATTTTTATGTTTAATGGATAATTATTCTTTTATAATAAGCATTTTTCCAGCCACACTCTCATTGTCCAGTTTGCTTGACTTTGTATGTAGACGAAATGTTTTGTACTATAATGGTCATAGTATTCATATATTGATTTGTTTCAATATTTCATATGATGCTGCAGAACATGTTATTACTAAAGTTCCAGATTTCAGTTCTATATTGCATATGCTTCCTTCAGTGGACTCGATTTTTTTTTCCAGGGTCTTTTTGGTATTAATTTCGTAACTCATCTTATGATTGTTGTCAGGATTTTGCCTACTTGGCGTATAAATTTGTGGTGGGTTACGTACCCTGGTACTTCTAGCTCTGACGAGTGATGCCCTCATTGTTGTCTAAGAAGAGCAGATATTTAGATCGATATGTTCAGTCCCTCGGTTGTAGAGTCTATATGATAATCTAGGGTTGGTTCAGATACGAGCACTGGCAGGACAGTTAGCTTGGAATCCCATGCAGACTGATCTAACCAGTACTAGTTCTATGTATACCAGATATATAGATAAGTATGTTCAGTCCCTCAGTTGTAGAGTCTGTATGATAATCTAGGGTTGGTTCAGATACGTGCACTGGCAGGATAGTTAGCTTGGAATCCCATGCAGACTGACCTAACCAGTACCCAATAAAGCGTAAAGTTCGATTTCAATTCCAACAGTCTGCCCTTATTCTGTCACTGATTTCTCTTAGCCAAACTCTTGCTAAATTTCTTCCAGGGTGTATACCATCCAGGTGTAAATTAAAATTGTAATAATGCCAGGTATCGTGCCTAGATCTAGTTCTATGTCTACAGCTTGCTTTCAGGAAGACGCTGAAGTCTGGCGAGTTTGTGTTTAAATCTACATTTAATTTACGGATTTCTTTATTTAAGGTAATAATTTGGACTTGTAGTTGTTTATCTTGGTCTTTAAATGTAGATGGATCTTTATGTTTACAATGTTCGTTCCAATTTTTTAACGAGTAAATGGGTACTTCTAAGAAGGTAAGTTTCACTTGTGTATAATCAGCCAAAAAACTCTTGAATTCTAATAATGTCCTAATAATATGGTCTAGTGTTTCGTTGTTTTGTGAACTTAATGAAATAAATCTGCTTTTGTCTTTTGATGTCAGGTTGCAGGTGCCCAGCCAGACATAGAGGTCTATATCTCCTAGGTTTTGTAGGTTTCGGTCAATATTACGTTTTAGCCAAGCTAGACTCCCTTCGATTTTGGCACCTTTTTTGCACCACCAGACTATATTGTTGTCAAAAGGGTGTGTAATTTGGTTTCTAAGGCTGAAGCCTTTACTGTCAAATAAAATGACCGGAGTCCGCAATCTTGGTCCAGCAGGCACATTTACTACTGACTTTTGAAGATATTTACTTAATTTCGATTCAGACATAGATAGTGGCTATTTGATTTAGAGTGGCCACGTGGTTTGGGGGGAGGGTGGTACACTGAGTTAGCCCGGAAATTTTTTAAACAATACTAGCAACAGTCGATTGTTAATGTCAGTCAATCGGCAATAAAACGCCACTAATATAAATAAATTTACGACAAATTAATCCATAATGTTTGTTGAGGAATCTTTTTTTAGTGACGCCATTTTGGCGCGAATATCAGCACGGACGACTGAACTTCTGAAGTTAAATTGTCAATAAAAAAATAATCGATAACCTAATTACTATAAATAACGAGTAATCGGACTGTGCCCAGCAAGAAAATAATACGAGTATGTGCATAAAACTAATTGGAGTGCTATAAAATTTTTAAATTTTAAAACTATCCGGAGCTGACTTAGCCCAATTGACTGACATTAACAATCGGCTGCACCAGGTACGTCTTCTCAACTTTACAACAGCTCTATGCATTCCTACTTTTGTGGCAGAAATTGGAGTACCCAGAGAAATCCACAGACCTGTCGCAAGTCACTGACAAACTTTATCACATAATGTTTTATCGAGTACACCTTGCCATGAATGGGGTTCAAACTCACAACTTAAGTGGTGATAGGCAACGATTGCACAGGTAGTTGTCATCCGGAACTCCTCGCGCCTTTCCACAAGTGAAAAAAACAAGTTCGGATATGAATAGTATTCTTTGTACCGCGTGACTTATGAAATCACATGATATAACAATGGAGGACCGTCATCCAAGAAACGTGGGATTCAGTCATCAAGGATTCGTATAGGAGAAATTAGGTGATTACATGTTGATATTTATCTGCTAACAGTCTAAGCATGCAGTATTAAGAAGAAACATCACAGAATGATTGGCTTGAAGTCATGATAATTGATCTAGTCTGTGCAAACGCCAAAACTCCATGCTTGTTTGTTTACAAGGTCAATGTCAAATTTTAGATAATTATTTGTTTTATTTATCGATTTTATATTTTTAATGCTTACTTGGCAATAATATAGATAAAATTTGATATGAAATTATTTTATAAAATACTTTTTATTTTTTTGGGGAAAGGATTATTTTCTCTTCCTCTTCACAACCCTGGCCGAATAACCAGCATTTTAACGCATATCAATACATTCATATCCGAGCTTGTTTTTTCACTTGGGGAAAGGCGTGAGGAGTTCCGGATGAGGTAGTTGTAAATTCAACTACCATACGACCACGACGGCTCAAGTTTAGTTAAACTGAAAGGTAATTGTTTTATTGATATTGATGGAATTTATGATTATCACTGTTTATAAGCCTTCTTTTCATATCAATCAATGAAAATAATTGGTTTGCTGAAAGTATGTTTTTTGTTGGGGTTCATTGGATGGAATTTGTATCTCATGTGAAGTTCCGTCAATTGCAGAAACAACGTTAGGCATATCAGAACAATACCCTTTCTTTTGCCACCAGACTGGGATGGTTGGCCACTGAATTTTGCGATTACATACTTTCTATAAGTCGACCCATGTTGAATTTAAAACTCTGTCAACAGTTGAAACAGACACCAAAGCATAAATAAATAAAAATAAAAATAAAAAGAAATAAATATTGTTATTTATCTTAGTGAATCTCATGATCATCGATGAGCTAAAATAATTGACGAAGGTGGTCCGTTGCTGAGCATGAGCAGTATAAAACAGGTGCTCTAAAAAGAAAACAAGTAAAACAAAGTGGAAATATTTTAAAATAGCATATACATATGTATAAAAGTGTAGAAAAGTAGATGATGGATTTGAATCTGAGGATCCCTAAAATTCACATCATCTTTTCATAAATTATATAAAGTTTCCCCTTTTGCGCCCAAATTAGACTTTTAAATTCTATCAGTTCCATTCTCTTAAATCAAAGGGAACTATCCATCCGGTGCCTTGAAAATGAGTTCTGTCATGTGCATAAGTTATTGTTTGCATGATTGACAGACAATATTCATCATATTGTTTTCTAGCTTCTGAACTGTCGATCGAGAAAAAAATTAAATATTCTAGACAGGCAGCATATATCCAGTCAATGGGGTTTGCAATTAATATTTCGCATGCACAATAGCGACCCCACACCACAAGGTGTGGAAAATAGAAATATTCTTCTGTGGTTTAAATGCATATTAACTGCATTACATGTAAACTGTATGATTCTGTTTGATAAAGTCCTTTAACTAGAACAGGAAGAAAATGTACGCTTGAGTCAAATAGTGTTGTAATAAGAGATCATGAACATGATGTACAAGTATGAAAAAATGTCAAGGTATATTTTAAATGAGGTTGAAACAAGTCACCATTTGATATTAATTCGGTTGTATTTCATTTTGACGATTTTAATTACGGAAGATGATCACAACCATATTTTTTTTAACAATTGCAACTCAGCTGTTTTTTTTCATGACCTATAATAAAATGAAAAATATATATATCACACTGTCGGAACAGTTCCAACATTCAATAGAAAAATCGTAGAAATATGTAAATTCGATATCCCTAACACGCATATAAATTACCCCTCCTGGCTTAGTTCAGGTACTTCAATAAAAAGTGACGGAGTTAAACTAGTATACAGTAGATTTTTCTAAGGCATTTCTCTTATTTAATAAAAACAATAGAAAGCAAAATCGCCGAAAAGGTATCAATAAGCCTAAAAGGGGATATTGTTTTACCATGGGACAGACAGGTTTTGGGAGAATGGAATCATTTATTTTTCTTTACATATGAAATTAGAAATGTTTCATTCAATATCCAGTATTACATAACTATTATACTGCTTGATTTTCCTTAGTCAGATTTTTTTTCTCCCAAGTCTGGCAAAATTATTTATTTGTGCGAAAATTTAAATCAGAAATATTAACAAAAATAAATAAATAAATTTGAAAAGCACCCCTTCTTGAAGTATATCTATAAATAGCGTTTGAGGAAAATATGTATTTTGTATGCAGACTGTAATGTCACTGTGAAACCATTATGTGGCCAGTGATATTAATTTTTAACTGTTTTAAACACCGAAATGAAAAAAATATATATCTAATCACTTACACTCAATGAACAATTGAAGACAAATGTTGCAATAAGGTCTCCCTCAAAAGATCTTTACGTAAATTAACATTGTTTCGTTATGTTACGGGAAGATACGTTCGTTCGTTAATTATCAAGAAATCTCTATTAATGGAATCCAGTTAGCAAAGTTCGTATTATTAATTGGCAGAACATCATCAATATATCTGGGAGTGAGATTAAAGGCTTAAGCCTCTCTACTTTTTTTTGTCTTTGATAAGTTTTTGTATAAACTCAGACTCATAGGAGTATAGAAAAAGTTGTGGAGAGGAAAGGGGCATAGTTTGTTCCCATAGGGATGCCTAGCTATGATTTGTTGAAAAATGTGCCATTCGAACTCGACAAATATATGCTATCGATAAGGAACTCCAATATTTTGATAACTTCATTTTATGTGTAGCACGTTTTACCTTTCGTTCCGTTCTTGACAAAATAAGTTAATTCGTGACCCAATACTATAAACTTGTAACGTTGCCACCATTTTTTAAAGTAAAATGCGTTGTGAATAATTTACTTTAAAGAGGAAATGAAAGTGTAAAAGGCAAAAAAGTCAAATATTTGGCTAGATGAAATTTTCGAGAATTAAAATTATCCTCTTCTTTTAGTATCCACTTTTGATTGATTGAGTGAGTGAGTGATTGTTGTTTAATGCCAATTCGGCAATTTTTCAGCTATATTATGGCGAGAACAAGTTCATTATCAATGAGATGATGATGAGGTCCGCTTTATTATAGACCAACACGCTGAGTTGGATTGTTATAGTGCTAGCTCACTGAAACAACAGTCCGCAGGTAGAAATGTCACTCCATTCGGACACATTATTCTCATTCCGAGCCAACCATCTTTGCTCTTTCTCCGTAATGCTGCGTATTTAGCGGAGAAGCAACAAATACCAATTTTATAGTCCTTGGTTTGACCCGACTGGGGCTCGAACCCACAATCTACCGCACTCGAGGCGAGCACGCAAACCATTACGTCACCGATGCGGTGCTTTTGATTGATGTTACCACGTGAATATACTTTGTCACAGTATGATAGTAGTCCTCCTTTGACTGCATGCAAAATTTTAGTCATACTTATAGATACTCGGTAGTTCTTTTGTTGAACAAGTTTAAATACTGATTCTTCTGAAATTTTGGTATCCAATATAAAGTAGATAATTCACAATTTTCATCATTTATCGGAATATTCAGTGATGACATGAATGACTTGTGATTTGCCTAAATGTCTTCTTTGTCAAAATTAGTATTTTTGTAAGGTTTACCAGAGTTCTTGGGAATATCAAGTTCTTCATATTGCTCGTTTGGCGTTAAACAACAATCACTCACTTCATTACTTATTTACCAAACCTTATTTCTTGTGGTTTTTGAATATTTTTATGATGTTTACCTATTTGAAATTAATTCGTTAGCAATTAGGCGTACAGTGACGTACAATGAAGAACGATGTTAAATGCACCAGTCGTAAGGAAAATGAGTGCGTTTACGGTCATATTTTCCTTGCATTGAAAACATCGATGTCTATCTCATCAGATAGTGAGAAAATATTTGACATAATTTAAGGAATTCGTGGAGAAAAAATAGATTTTTAACCCCTTTCTTCGAGCGAAAACATACCATCCACCGATGTTTAAACGGCGATTTCCAGTTTCAATGTTCAAATAGGGCACTGTTATTTGATCAGAAATATAAATGACATACATTTGCAGTATTTGTTTTAATTTTTGTTGCTTCGGTTGATCCACTTTCAAAGAATAAATCACGGATAATCATCCAAAAATGTTGAAATTTCTGCAAGCAACTAACATTACCTGGTCAGACAGCAACTTCCGTTTTTGAAAACTGTCCGGTTATACACTGTGTTTATAGATTTGTGATGGTTGTCCGTAAAAATGTACTGGAATATATATCATCGCATTGGTTGTCGTTAAGAATAAAGTACGGTTAAAAAAGTGTTTAAAAAAATTTCAAATATGACAAAGTTCTATTGTCCAAATAAATCTAACTATTACTTCTTTAAGGTTAATACCAAAATTTCGACCAGTTTTCGACAATCAATGTTAATAAGTTTCTGAATTGATATGACCTCAATATGTACATTATCAATGTCATAGCAGACGATGAAACCAAAATTGGTCTGTATGAGATATATTTTTTAAATGATTAAAGCTTTGTTAAGGTGACGAAAAAATGAATTACGAAAAAATACAATTTGAACGTGAAATAATAGATGTGGTACGTAGTTCTTACATTTAAAGATGACATTTTTAGATCAGATTTCTTGAGATCATTCATGCAATTTCAGCATCATAATATAACCTCTGACAAATGAAGCGATCAAAATAATGAGAGATTTTATCACGTGAAACAAACCGTCGAAAACAGGAGACCGTCGAAAATGGGTGACGTTGCGACATTACTATTCGTTCACTTTAATTTCATAATACAGCTTCGGAACATGTTTTTATTCCTGAAATCAATCCACATTGCATATTAAGTCAAATGTATGCTTTGTTTATTGAATTTTATTTTACAATGATACATACGTTCTGTATTCTGAAAAAAAAGACGTTCAGTGCTTTTCATTACCTGACTTTGTCGGTCCGCTGTGAGGAATTAGATGCACATATTAACTAACTGTATTTATTTCTGAAAAGCACTTTTTGGAGAAAATGTTATCGACATCTGAGGTGGGGCCGATTTTGGCCCTTATAGCTCCCAGTTCTTTGGTGCAATGATGTCTATATGTATATTCATTACTGTGACATTTATTTGGGGAAATTAATCGGCACGATTTTTTTTAATCAGATTTTTTGTACCAGGGTGGATCCCCCTTTTTCCAATTTCAACTGCTTTGCACATGATTATCTCCAAACAGGATATTCATATATGCTAGATATTTCATAATTATGCAACAATAACACTCTCTACAAGTGTATTAAAGCCAAAATATTCCCTTTCAACCAGAAATAAATGTGTTTATTATATAGATATCGATGAAATACCGTGATTTCCGAGTTAAATAAAAATGATAATTTCACTAGTGAAATTACCATTTTTATTTTCACTCTCGCTATTTTCCCACCATTTTTCGAGCCGGAACTATTTTTTTTTTGAATATTATATGGAGTGATGTCCCTTTGCTTCATTTCATTGACAGATTGTTAGTTTCATTTACGATAAAGGAAAGATTTAAAAAATAAACAAAATGATATCTTAATCTAGTATTTCATTGTGATACAATAAAAAGCAGGGAAATTTGGCAAGCATTGACAGTTTTAATTCTTTTCATGGCAGAATTATGCTCTAATACATGTGGTCTAGGCAGAAAGAATCTTTCCAACAGTAAAACTTTTAACCACCCCCAAAAAATCGTCTGCTATAAATTAACTCTAGTTCAATGACTTCTGACACTAAGATGTCATCTCTTTATTATAGGAACACTTACATTTACGGAGGAACTTTTGATTTTAACAATCATCAGTCTAGTCAGAAAAGACAAAGTGATGATTCCGGACTACAAATAGCAAAAACAAAATATAAAAGAATCCTACCTTTATCGTTTAGTGATTCCGATTCTGAATGAACTTTAGTCCATTTTCCTTCCGTTATAATTCGTTTGAATTACACATTTAACGTTTGAACCGTTTGGACCCACATATAACGATTTACATTTCCTAGCTGTTATATTGTTAAATTACTTGTTTTCTAATTAATTAATCCATCGAATTTGAAATAGTTTTGGTTTTGGTAACGGCCAAATATTGGTATGCATCCGACTTCTTTCACAAAACATTCTTCCCACAAGGTTACAAATGAAATGTACACAATAAAAACAAAACATAAATCAAGTGTCAATAAATAAAATTGTGTCTTTCAAGGTCGAGTGCATACTATGGTCGCAAAGTTTACAAGTAAACAACATGAAAATTACATTCTTAATCGAAATATGTGCACATGAATTTATTTATTTACAAAATTGAAAGCATTAGACAAACTTTTCAGTCATAAATCCATGTTCAAAGGGCGGCGCCGTTCAAAGGATAAAGTGGGTGGAGTCAACGAGTAGCCAAGGACACAGTTGTATATTAATGCGCAATAAAGAAATAAACACATTCAATGCAGATGAAAGAAAATATCAAATTTATTGGCTCAAAACAGTCTATGTAATAAACAGTATAACTAACTTCGATGTCCGATTACCAAAAATATGTCACTCATGACCACACAACACTGATAATTCACTCATACTATAAGTATCTATTAGAAGCTTCCGAAACTAGTATTACCATCTGGCATCAAAAATATTCCCACAATTGCAATATTTAGGATGTTCTATGGAGAAAACGGCAGGGTGAAATTTCTTGAAACTTTGGCAGATGATGTATTTAGACATAACTAGTCAATGATGCAAATTTAAAAAAAATTGAACTATGGGAAAATGTTGGGGTTACCCAGGTTTACACCCTTAAATCTACTTAAAATTAGATGTTTGTTGTATCTTTTTTTTTAATTTAGTTTTTAGCTCGACTTATCGAAGAAGAAAAGTCGAGCTATTGTCGTCACTCCGGCGTCAGCGTCAGCGTCTCACGTTCTGGGTCGGTTAAGTTTTTGGTTAAGTTTTTTTGTCAGAGTCCATTTCTCAAATGCTATCAAAGGTATCCATTTGAAACTTGGAATACTTGTTCACTATCAAAAGAGGAACCAATTACAACAAGGCAGATGACCCTGTGATTTGTATATCCAGAGGTATCTGCCCTTGTTTCGACATAGTACATAGAAATTAGGGATATTTTTTTAGTATAATTAAAATTTCTCAATAACTATCAAAGCTATTAACTTGAAACTCAATACACTTGTAGAAAGTGTTGACCCCAATCTGTTGACAAAAGAAGAACTCCATCCAGCATTTTAGTTGAGTTATTTCCCTTTTTTACTTGCATTTTCTTCTAAGAATACAATTTTCTCAATATAAACTATGATAGGCATTAAAATGAAACCTGGAACACATTGCAGAAGGGTAACCCCTTACTCCTAACATACAACCCCCTCCCGCTGCCCCCCATTTTTATTTGTTTGTTAATATTATTTATTGTTATTTCATATGCACTAAAATAGTGTTACAAGAAAAGATTATACCCGCTGCCCCTTCTCCTACCCCCCCCCCCCCCCCCCCTCAATTTTTGTTTATTTTTTTATTTTTATCTCATTTGCACTAAAAATTAAATAGTGTTACAAGAAAAGAAGAATATATAACTTTGTAAATTGCTTGCAGTTTAATATCAGATACGAAAAAGTCGAGCGTCCAGCACCTGTGGGTGGTGCTAAAAGAAACACTTGCATGTACAAATAGTCCGTTTGGAGTCATATCAGGGTTCATAGTTTCAACCGACCAATCAGCGACGAGTTGAAACCTTATTAAAAGTGGACAAGATTGTATTGTGATTTATATAATAATAAGTGACTTCATTTATGGAATGTTTTGTTAATGCTACTTCATATTATATAATCGTTGTCTCATTATTTATATGCGAGCTTAAGCGAGCTCTTTATGGTATAAAATGTGTACTTGGGATTTTTAACAAACATGGTTGAACATATTGTCGAAGAAAAAAAAATTCTACGTTTTGTAAACACCGGTTTCCGGGTAACACACTAACACACTCAACTAATGAAGATCTTCTTAACATAAAGCGCAAATGTGATCCTGAAGTCTCGTACCCTCTCTCGTACGTCCGATACCACTGAAACCCGGAACCCGCGTGTAATAAAAGTCATTTTGCTAGCTTGTTTTACTTATATTGATATTTTTTAATTTATTAAATCTCTTCTGACATACTGACAAGAATTTGTGTTTCTACGCGGAAGTTAACTTTTGAGATTTCGTAAGGAACGATAACTCGAATAAAGGAACGACAGCTCGATTGAATGAGACTAGATTCGGCCCTAAAAAAAGTCGTCCCTAACATATCTCGGCCCAAAAAAATCTCGACACTTTTTGATGAAATTGTCAGATAATTTTCAGATGAGCGAGCATTCATGGCCGTGCCGATTTCATATTATTGTAACAATTCATATTCAACAACCCAATCAAAGCGTTTCAAACGTGTTTTATTTTTTATAAAATTCACAGAACCGTGGTCAAATACCAGTTACTTCCCCTTAATTTGTATTTATCAATGGCTTTCACCCGCCGACTTTCCCGACAGGTGGCGCATGTGTACTTATCAGTTATAGAAATGCCAAGATGGCGGATGGCTACGTACGGTACCGGGTCGTTTCGCCCCGAATCCCGTTCGCCCCCTGAGTCGTTTCGCCCCTATTCCCGTTCGCCCCGGGTCGTTTCGCCCCGATTTATTAATAAATTCCAAAAATTAACAATCCTTTTTAAATTATGAACAAATAAAAACCACTCATATAAACATAATGAGCAAATAAACAATCAAAATATAGACAATTCTGAATGTTTTGGTGTAAAATTGGTTAAAATTTATCCAGAATTGACTTTACAATAATTTTTTGAAAAAATATGGTTTTGGTTGATTATATAGGGATTTTTTTACATGTTGCAATACTTTTGGCCACATATTATTTTAGATACATGTACACAATATACATTTAATATAATTTGTAAAAAAAATACAACACCTATAAGATCTACGCGCACGGAAGAGGCCCACCATCAGACTTTACCGAAAGCGTCTCCTAACAGTGAAACGCCACCTAGTAAACGTCAGCGAAAGGGCTTGTAAGGCTTGTTCATGGGTACTTTATTTTTGTCTTCCTCATAATTAACATGCTTTCTTGACGTGGTTAATATTATGTATTGCTTCACTCTTTGTTTGACATCTGATTAAATTTTTACTATTTTAACATTTGATGCGCAATTCATTAAAAAAGAGGTTATGTGCGCACTTTGTACAGCATCTTAAGTAGTCATTTCATGCACTTTTGAGTTGGTACCGAAAAAAACCCAACCTTTTTATTGTTCTTGTGTGTTTTTTTGTAAATTTTGCAAGAAAGGTTTCGCTTGAGATCTTTGACAAAAGTAGACCAAAATGAATGAATTATTATTTTTTTGTATACAACTAATAAATAAATAATTAAAGTAGACCAAAATGAATGAATTATTATTTTTTTTGCATACAACTAATAAATAAATAATTATAAAAAAATTGTCGAAAAAGACTTCATCTATTATAATATAATAGCGATTAAGTGGGACGAATCGACTCACTTTCCGGGGCGAAACGACCCGGGGCGAACAGGTCATCGGGGCGAAACGACCCGGATTCCTACGTACCAAAGTTGAAGATTGAGCTGTCACGCCGCAATGCATCAACAAGTGGTAGAAAAACGGAGTTGATCGAAAGGTTATTATTCAGTTGTAACAAATACTCCTACATTATGAACTAATTACGTTAATTTTTCATTTTATTTTACATTTAACATGACCCCAGACCGCACGTCACGCAGATTAACAATGCATTCTATTTTATCAATCGTAACTCTCCTATGATGGTCAGTGATCAATTTAAGATTCGCCAAACTGCACAAATTGAAAATATATGCATAAAGCCAAACTTCATCGGTTGAGAAATGATCGTTTTGTTTGATTAAATAGTGTCGGAACTCACTGTTAAATATAAGTCAAAATCTAGGACAAACAACGCAATATGAATGTTGACAACATGTATTGTGCAAAGAATTGAAATACAAAATCAAAGAACTGTTCTGTTCGAACAGACAGCCCTAGGCTATCCTAACATCTCTATTTTACCATTTATATTTTCAGTTCCAATTTGGCATGCATGATGTTTTGTTGGATTTACTGTTTTGCTACAACAGGGGGAAGTACTAGCTTGTTGAATTTTAATATCATATCTGGTACTTCCTTCTTTTGTTGCATTTTCATTTCGTCAAGTTTACTATTTTTTGCTGTTGAATGGTATGTCCATGCTGTATATGTTAGTAAGTATGAATTACATGTAGTTGGAGACAAAAGGTCATATTACATACAAGATACAAGATACAAAATATTTTATTAAGCCAATTTGGGGCCCCTAGGGGCATAAAGTTAGACAATAGTAGTTATATACAAAATCAAATTATGTACACTATTTGTAGATGTTGCAGCCAGGGAAAGTATTCAATATGCTAAATAACATGTACTAAATTGTATAATAAAAGATACATGTACATATATAAAACTATATAATAAATCATAACTTATTATGTTTTTGTTTTGGTGTTGACAGAGGTTAATTCTTTTGTTCTTTTATTAAAATTCTTCAACAGATATTCTCTTAATTTGTTCAAAATGAGATGGTCTTCATTTGTCATTAACCATAAAGATTTTCCTTTTACATCAAGATTACAGAAATTAATATTAAGTCTATTTATTTCCTCAAAGAATGATCTTTCATTATCATATAAGGGACAATCAATTAAAAAATGAGTTTCATCTTCAACACAGTTAAATGTACCACGACATAACTGGCATATTTTATTAGATCTTTCTAATGGTATTTTCTTACCATTGTAACCATCCTTATCTTTTGTTATCTCATATCCGCCACTTTCAATTCTGAGGATATGAGCAAATTGCAAATTATTTTTCTGTGTTCAAAATTTTGCATGAATAAATAATTTTCTATTCCAAAATTATCTTTAATTTTAAAGTAGGTAGTTAGTTTTCCATTTTATTTTCCTTCCTGTTGTCTCTTAGACCAGTACTGTAAAAAATTATTCCGTATACATTTCTTCAAATACTGCTTAAAGACAGACAGACTTAGGTTTTTATAACGTATCTTTTCACTCAAAAATACAACAGTTTTATACCAACTGTTTACATTAATATTACATAAATTTACACTTTCTTTATATGCACAATATAGTAGAGATGTCTCAGGCATCTTCTCTAGTCTATGCCAGAAAGAAAACACAACAATGATAATTAAACAAAACATTGGCAATCTACCTAATTCAGATAATACAGCAATGTTTGTACTTTTTTTATTTAAACCAAGGAGGAATTTACAAAACTTAATATTTAGATTTTCAGCCTCAAAATCTTTATACAAATCGTATAAATCTTTATTCTTTCCCTGTTTTCCTACTGTGAGGATACCCCATATCTCACAACTATATAATGCGATTTGTTTAACCATGTGATCAAACATATGTAATAATGTATTAACCAGTGGATCGAGAGATTTCACTTCTTTATACAATTTAAATGAAGCCTTAAGCACCTTGTTATACAGCATATTTTTTGTTTCTTTGAAGGATCCTCCTGAACTCATTATAATTGCAAGATATTTACATTTATTAACACATTCAATATTATCTCCTCCTATCTTAAAATCTTCCTTAATAAAGTACCCACATTTGTTGAAAATAATTACTTTGGTTTTGTGGGTATTAATTCTCAAACATATATATGTTTGTTCTTATTCAAGTGACTCAAATAAATTTCACATACTGGTAACGGTTAATTGATATTTTTGCAAAGTAATTTTGAAAAACAAAAGGCTATGAAGTTTTGGATAGGTCTTAGGACAATGAAGGGCACACATACCATATTTTGCAGGTTATTTTCCAAATTTTCAGACTGAGAGCATATGACAGAAATGCTGATTTCCGTGGTATTCCTGTTGTGTTACCAGAACCATTAGATCCACAGTGGCCAATATCTGGGTTCCAGCAACTAAGGTCTGATCACAAGATCATGCTTCCAAAAATTACAGAAGAACAAATAGAGGGGTATTTCCTATACCGAATGGCTGATGACAGAGAGGCCAGTGGAGATGTTAAAGCCCTTGAAAAAGGAAAACAAATGTTTGAGTCTCATAGAATCATAGCCTGCAGTTTCCACCAGAGTGGCCAGTACACATTTTTTAGTGGTATTGTTGGGGCAGCTATATATGAGACACAAGGTGGTTTATAGCCTCAGGGCACAAAATGAAATATTTATTCAATACAAATTGAGAAAAATTATGATAATGTTTAATGGCAATTATAGTATACAATGTACTTGTAAAAGAGCAAAGTAAATATTGGTTAGCTCCGGTTTCTTCATTTCATATTAAAAAAAAAAGGGAACTTTGTTTAAACATTAAGATGTCTACAAAATTTCATTTAACTTTCACTTGCAAAAAATGTAGGACAGTTTGAATATTGTACATTATATGGCATACAAGATTTTGCTTTATTTTTAATTGATAATGTCACAAGTAAACAGAAATAAACCCATTATACAATTCTGATATTTAAGGATTTAATCAATTTTTTTTTAGGTCATACGATATAACCTACTTTGGGATGGTTTACTTTGTGTTTCAAAGTAGGTCATCTCCAATCACATAAACAATAATTTCAAACAATCCTTATAATTAAACTTCTTCATCTTTTCATGTCTAGAATTGCCATAACAATCTTACAAAATTTATTTTGTGTTGGGGATTATTTGAATGGCAGATGTGTATTAATACGTTATTGAAGTCACAATACCCAAAGAATGTTATACAGTGTAAACAATGTAACTCAACCAATAAAATTGCTCGTTATTTTCAAATTAAATTTTATGCATTTGGCTAATCTTAATCATATTTCTGAAAAATTCATGTACACATGTCATTTTAACTGTGTATGCACATAACTTTTGTTTACTTATAGGTAACATACAACTATAAAATAAAAATCAGCAGATCAGCTGGGGAACCAATGAACTCTCAATGTGAATGCCCAACTGGAAAAGGACCTCATGGAACATGTAAACATGTTGCTGCTGTGTTCTTGATGTTGATGCACTTTATTAAGACAGGAAATGTTCAAGTGGTGAGGTGTTGCACTGAAAACCTCCAGATTTTTCACAAGCCAAAGGCTTTTTACAATGGTATGCTAATATGTCAAATATATTCCTTAATCTATGTACTTTTTTAATGTGATTTTTGGAACTAAATGCAAAAACTTTGAATAGTTCTGTCAATCGGATGCAAAACCATGATAAACTATCATAGAACTATACACCCTATAGCTGTTTGCCTACTGTTACAAGGTCTGTCATAAAAATTATTGCCAAAGTTCTGGAAATGTCAATGAAATGTTTACCATGTGCCAATAGAAATCACTGAAGCATGAAATGTAGGTCATAGTGACTCAAGTGATGCTGAACTGTGTGGTATTATACAAGATGCCTGTAGTGAATAAATATCATTGATATATTACCATAGGTTTCTGAGAAATGGAGCTAAATGCAAAACTTAACCAAATTGGGACGTATGGACGGACTGGTGTAAATCTATATACCCCATCCACATTCGTGGCAGGGCATAATAAAAGATAAATACTGATATTCATACAGTGTATTTGATTATTCATTTAAGGAAAAAAACATTTGATTTTTTGGCTAGCATGGAAAATTAAAAAAAAATATTCCATGTTCCTAATTTTGGAGACAAAAAAAATCCAGGATTGGAAGTCAGGTGAAAAAGAAGTAAGGATTTGATTTAGGACAAGATTTACGGCCCAAAAAAAAATCAGGATTTATGATCACTTTCATGCTCGGTTGCTCCCCCCCCCCCCTCTAATAATCAAATGGTTGCTCCATAAATGGATAATGTTCTTAAATGAAAATGGAACAACAAATTTAGAGATATATTTTTGCAGGATCACCTGTTAAGTCAGAGAAAATTCCATCTAAAAGAAAGCATTTAGATAGCATTCTTGAAGATCCACGACCAGCAAAATTTCGTCATAATGAAGGATATAATGACTATGTCAGAAATTCAGTTGTAAATTTCTGCTCAGCAACTTCAATGGATATATCCCTTAGATATATCTATTCAAAAGCCAGCATTCAGCTTGCAGTCCAGGACCATGACTACCTTGAAAAGACATTTTCCTATTATTGGGTAGACAGTGCACTAGCAGTGAGTTTCAGATCAAATGGGTTTCAACAATAATTAAGTCTCTAATGCACAGCTACCATTAGTTTTTTTAAATGTTATATACTATGTTTTATATAAGCTATAACAAAATATTTTCTGAATAGTTTATTGTATTGTACCATACACATTTATTCTATATCCATTATTTACAATGTATTTATTCTATATCCATTATTTACAATGTATTTATTCTATATCCATTATTTACAATGTATTTATTCTATATCCATTATTTACAATGTATTTATTCTATATCCATTATTTACAATGTATTTATTCTATATCCATTATTTACAATGTATTTATTCTATATCCATTATTTACAATGTATTTATTCTATATCCATTATTTACAATGTATTTATTCTATATCCATTATTTACAATGCATTTATTCTATATCCATTATTTACAATGTATTTATTCTGTATCCATTATTTACAATGTATTTATTCTAAATCCATTATTTACAATGTATTTTATTTTTGCACTGTTAATATACATGGAAATCCTACCATTGTTAAAAGCTGAAATCCATAGTTACAATAAAAATAATGTTTCACAAATAATAATTTTTTCACAGTACAATTTTATTTATGTATGAAAAGTGTTTGATGATGAAAAAGATTTGATCATGCAAACTGTACACTAATTGATGTGGCAGCTGGATAATGCCAAAAAAATGTCTGTTTATGTTTGATTTAACCATTCTGTATATCAATTTTCTGTTTAAGGTTACTGAAGATGAATGCAAGACTATTGAAAAAGCAACACGAAAACAAAGTCAATGTAATGAGTGGTTTCATCATCGAAGATGGCGATTGACAGCATCAAGATTTGGAGACATTATCAAAATGACACATAGAAGGAACAAAACTAAATTATGCAAAAGTCTGAATTGTCATAATAAAATTGTGAGCAAGTCTTTGGTACATGGAAAACAATTTGAATGTAAAGGATTATGCAAATTTGAAACACAGAAAAATGTTAAATGTCATCCTGTAGGTTTATTTATAAGACCTGATTTTCCTTTTTTAGGAGCATCACCTGATGGCATTACTGATACAGATTACTTAGTTGTGGTTAAGTGCCCTTATAGTGGTAGAAATAATAAAGTTTTACCAGGGAAATTTTTCCCATTCTTGCACACAAACAGTCGTGGTGAAATAGCTCTGAAGCCATCAAGTAGCTATTATGCTCAAATTCAAGGGCAACTGTTTATTTCAAAAAGAAAATTGTGTTTTTTCATTGTGTACACTTTTGTTGATTTGTTTGTACAAGTTATTGAGTATGATGAGGATTACTGCCTTAACTCATTAATTCCAAAATTATCTCTTTTTTATGAGAAATTCTTTAGACCATATTTAGCATCTATATTGTAGATCAATTTATATTAATGTCGGAGCACTTTGAAATTTACCTAAAATAATATTTCAAGGTCAGCATTTTAATTATTTTATTATTTTATTGTCTTGGGTGGCACCATGGTTTTTGAATCAATACACATTATAGTATTATATCCCTACGCTACACACGTAATACAGTGCAATTAAACTCATTTTATATTAAATTTGATTCAAAACATTTTTTATCTATATAATAAATACTAATATGAGACAGGCAACCTGTTTGAAGGACGAAGTCCTAAAATTTCAATAATACGATGATCCGTACACGTTAGCCTCACCGCCACCGGACGCAATTACGAACAATTTCGATGATATTGACCGTGGCATTTGATAATAATTTATAAATTTGACCAAATTGATGAAGCTGATTGCATGTTCATATTTCAGATTAAACACCAATATTCCTTTTGAATCATAGCCTATATATTATTCAATGCATTGTTACGGGTTTTAACTTGGAACAGATTTTCATGACCCCGTTCTAGTCACTCTGTGACCTAGATCCAGACACAATTTCGAACATCATAATAACCTTTCTAGTGTAAATTATTTAATGACAACTGTTAAAATTGAAAGAGCATTCATTCATTTACGTTCACATATCTATTTGTATATAATACACATGACATAAAAACCTTTCCTTTATTCATACCATAAATGTATACAAGAAATATAAGTATGAATTTGGCCCCAAGGCACTTTTCAGACCTTTCCTACGGTGGCACCATTGAAAATTAACATTTTTGAATCTTATGATTTTTTAATGTAAAAATTAAAAATTTCTCTTTGTACACAAGTTGGAGTAAGTCACTATCCCTTATAAAAAACAAAATTTAGCAACCTGGTATATCAGGAACATCTACCCCTTTTCATTTAAAAGGATTTTTTCAGTAGATTATTGCCAAAAACCCGTAATTTACGACTTACAGATAACCAAATATAACAATATTGTCATAGAAATATTTTTAAAATGGACAATCTATTTTAAAAAAGATGGCTTTTACTTCAGCTTTTTAATTAATTTATTTTAAAAAGACAATTACGGTATGTATAGAACAATAGGAATATGGTGGATTTTTTAAAACTTGCAATATGCCACTAATTGAACTTGCATTGCTCAGGGTTCCCATAATAAAATGCCATTTGTCATCAAATAACTGATGATATTAAAATTTCACTTGGTCAATATGTTATATATGGACCTGTTAGGATTATATTGACCGAAGACGAAGTATATATTTTATATTATCATCCTCTAAAGAGCTAACATCGTGGGTTAAGCTGCAAGTAGAAATCTTTTGTAAGGCAAGCCGCAGGCGCGCCTTACAAAAGATTTGTACTTGCAGCTTAACCCACGATGTTAGCTCTTTAGAGGATGATAATGTTTTTGTCTTCTGTGTAACGTTTTTTTTAGTGTTCGTGTTCTATATTGTCATCTGTATAGCGATTTTAGTGCATCTGCTGTATAATAAATGACCCATTTCCACGTGACCTTCACCAGTGTTTTAAATAACACGTCACAGCTTGTGTTGATGCGAGTGTTCTAAAAATAGCAAACCAATAGCCATAGGTGACCTATTACCACTGCTCTTATAACCCAGTTCAGATATCTTGCATAATATATCACACTGCACACATGGTACACGTTACAGTATAATTGAATGCAATATTTTTGCCAGTTTCTGCTGCTTTATTTTGTTTTATTGTTCTTTCGGCATTTAATTTTAAACGTTTTTCTTCAATTTCAGCTTCTGTTGTTGTAGCAAATCTTTTACAACCTTTGCTCTCCATTGCTTTACTTTTATTGATTATAAATGCACTCAATACACAGCATGACCTAATTCTTGTGCTTGGTCATCCTGTCAATCAGGGAGAGGCGTGTTTTTGATGAAAATTCATTGATAGAACCCACGTGGTTGCGTGTTTGTAAGTAGAAAAACGGGGTATAAATAATTTCGCGCGCAAACATCGGTGTTTGTCCCCGCTGCATAAACCAATCACCGTTTAGAAAAAAGCTACACAGAAGACAAAACATATTGTACGATGTTGCATTTATTTGACGACCTATGATTGGATAAAATCAAACGATGAAGGCAGAGCCATATATGGAAATCTAGAGAATAAGATTAATACGCTTTACTGGCCAGTGAAAAATTCCATTCCTAAAAATAACGATAGAAGCAGAGTGTAGCATTGTGTAATCTATTATTGCATAATTTGACCTTGACGCTGTCCGAAATAAAGAAATATTGTAATCGATAACTGAGACGACGTATTTGACCAGGTTCTCTATATATATGTGTGTATTTTGATTTAGCATAATTAAACACAACTGCAAGAAAGATGATGATTTATATTTTCTTATAAAATAACGTGCAGTCCGTCAAACATAGTTCGAGGAGAAAACTTAGTTACTGTTTCAAGTTATAGATCAGCAACATCGTACACAAATGTTATAAGCTCCCGTGACGCTCACCCTTCAACGATTTACTCCTTCTTCTTTTGGTATACAGCTATCCATCCACTGGATGATCACTAGCTGTTGCGCATGCGTGGGAATAAGAAATAATAATAAATTCAGTCAGTTTATAACATATTTACAAGTGGTGCCAATAGGAACAAATTTTGTGGTTAAAACTATACTGACCGTCTAAATAACGATAGACGGTCACCGTAGGGAGCTTATAACTTATATTGACAGAGTACTGTATTACTCGTGTCATTGAAAATAAAATATTAACACATCATTATTTTATTGTTTAAGAACACAATAAAACTAGAAAATTGTTTACTACAGGTGGAGTGTAAACGCGGTCCGCAACGGACAATATCCGGATCTATAAATAGACGGTCAATATACTTAAAAATAGAAACATAGCGTCAATATTTTTTTAAAATAGAAACAAGTGTGGACACAGAAATGTGCTGTCCTAAAGGCAAGTGTGGATGTCAATATTTCATATTATTAACTTTAAAAAAAAAATCATGGACACTGGGGTCCTGGATTTTTTTTAATAAAAAACTAATCCTGGATTATTATTTTTGCTTAAAGTCCGGTCCTGTGTTTCTATTTCAAATTTTCATCATAGCCCCCCTCCATCTCGCAAGGGATATACAATTGTATCATAAATAATAAATTAATAAATAATAAATTCAGATTTTCTATTTAAAATAAATCTCATTTACAAAACCACTGATATTTGTTCAATTTTTAATGCTGATTTAAGCAAATTTTTATTTTTCTCTTTATACTGTCGAAACATTACATTTATTTAACTGTAGAATTCACTGATAAAATTCACCCCCCTTTTTTTTCTTGTTTAAATCAATGATCAACAATATTCCAGAATCAAACAAATGAATAAATATAACATAGATTTCTTTTACATGCGGTGTCAGTGTGTTTTAAATCGGTCATCCAATCAGGACGCTCATTATTCTTGTCCAAGATAAAAAATACATCGCTAAAATTACCTGTGGGTGTTTCCCCACTTCAACTCTTAAATTTACATAGAAATCGGAGATATTTCGTCATAAAACTTCACACATGGTTTTGTCTATCATATTTCTTGAAGACAAACATAAAATTGTATTGCATTTATCAATATTGTATGAGTATCAACAATTTTTTCAACACCGTATCTGTTTCTCGATACAGCCGCAACTTCAACTCGTAAATGTACATAGAAATCGGAGATATTTCGTCATAAAACTTCACACATGGTTTTGTCTATCATATTTCTTGAGGACAAACATGAAATTTTATAGCATTTATGAATATCTTATGAGTATCAACAGTTTTTTCAACACCGTATCTGTTTCTCGATACAGCCGTCCGATTACAGTGACCCGTGACCCAGATTAGCACGTCCCATCAGTTTTTTTTTTAATAATGTTGTTTAACAAGACGTCTGGTTTCTTCACAGTGGAAAAAATCGGTGCGTTTTTTTACCACCGAACACCACCAAACACCTAAATAGTACCACCGAACACTTTTATTGTATAGAATAGTAAATGTTAATTTAAAATTCAATGTTTGAAGAAAGGAAATAAGCTTAGTACGGAATAATTGATCATTTTAATGGCACGCGCGTTATGTGCAGTCAACCGAACACTGTCTGGAGTACCACCGAACACATTTAATCTTAAAATGAAGGGATATATGTTTAGTTTTCACACATTCTAGACCACTTGTATGACTATCACTAACTTTGAATAAATTAAATGTAATAAATATACCGCCGAGCACATTAAAAACTAAAACTTTATTTGACAAAAACAAAAAGAATTTGTAAATTTTATTTAGTGTTCGCTATTACTTTATATAAACATTAAAATTATTAATCAAAACCGCCGAACTTTTGTCTACCACTGTACACATTGATTGCAGCACGTGTCGGCTGACTTCTGTGATAATCACCAATCATCTTGTCAATCAGGGTTAATCAATAAATAACAGAACGTTTGATCTACTAATCGTTAATCGTTAATCGGTAATTTTTAAATAACTGACGACTTGTGAGCTTGCAATTTTTCTGTTTATCTTTGATAAACAAATATTTCACACAATCCCATTGTTTTGGTCTAAATACGAAAATTGTTGTGTAAACTAACTGTTGGCTTATATTCAATCTACAGCATTTTGAGTAAACTCTGAAATAAAAAAAACCCAAAAACTTCTTCTTTTCTCAACAAAGTTCTATTTTAACGACATTTATAAGATTAATAAGAATATAAAAAAAAACAACACGATGTTTCGACCTTGGGGTTCACCAAGGCAAGATTTTGCAACTGTTCTTCAAAGACTGCAAGAGGTATATTTATTTTTTTTCATTTTTACAAAAGTTAGATAATTCTTTTCGGATCTTCACTAAAAAAAAAAGAAAGAAAAAAAAGATCTTTTCACATTGTTTAATCCAGAGAACAAACCAAACCATTTCTTTATTTGTTAGATGACATCGATAAACAAAAAGGAAAAAATATCAAAATCATGAAGAAAATATTTTTGTAACAATCGTCTTTTTCCCTTACTGTAATACGTTTATAATTATAACTTACTTAGTACGATACAAGATTACTAGATTGCTATCCACCTCTTCTCCTAAAGTCAATATATCTAACAGTAGTACCAACGACATTGTCACAATACCATCTTCGCCTCACGCGCATATAGAGACAACTGACAGTGAAGACATCTGTACAATTGATCTATCTTCCCCACATAAATCAGTAGACGAGTTTAGGCCACCTATTGATATCAATGTAAACAATGGCCGCTTTATGTCAGCTCGGGGAGCTTTTCAACAGGTGACACGACAGAAAAAAGTTTTTGACATCTGTCCACCCGGCAACAAATCAAACGTGTGGTTTTTAGTAGACAATCAGTCAAACATACAACCTGGCCATCAAAAAAGAACTTACTATGATGACTGTGGTACATGGAACAGTTCTAAGGGCCGTACTCATGTCCTGGATTATTTAATTAGTGACAATTTTCAAGTCGTCTTCAACAAGAAAGGCGTCTATTGCATCAAACAACGGTAAAAAGGGAAAGTAGTATGGACACCGATACAACCACAACCAGACCCGTTCGAAATCATTACTATGCATCGATATGAAACTGTCATAAAAACCAACAACCAGTTCAAAAAGCAGGTTTCATGGTTCAAATCTACTACCGATAGTAAACTTAGTGACATTGCTCTGTATGAGTATTCAGGACAGTACAAAATCAACTCAACTGATAAAGTACGAACCAATCCAAAAACTATACAACAGATGAAGACAGAGGTACAAACTAAACAGCCAAAAGACGTTTATTTGCAAATGAACAGAGACAACTCACTTCTGGCACCTAAGGACACAAATAAAATTCGAAGTGCTAATTATAGAGAAAAGAAAACAACGTAGCCTGTGTATAACAATAACATTGCCGATGAAATGTTGCAAGTGCTTTCTATGATGAACACTCATCCATTCGTACAGCAAGTTATCCACACTAAAGGGCAAGTGCCATCGATAATATGTTACACTGACGACCAAATGACCGATCTTAAACACTACATACACAAAGCTGAAAATCCTATCGTTGGTGTTGACAGAACATTTAATCTTGGCAGTTTCTTTGTTACATCTCTCGTATATAAAAACCACAGGGTATTCCGTAAAGAAACTAAAGACCAACCAATATTTGCCGGTCCAATGCTTCTTCATAAAGATGCAACATATCCAATGTATCTGTCATTTTTTTCACACATATCTGCATTGATTAAGATTGACAATTTAGAACTACGCATTCCAGAAGACATCGAATTCGGGTCTGATGACGAAAAGGCCATGACAAATGCAATATCCAATGCATTTCCACAAGAAAGAAGACGTCTATGCACGAAACATTTAAAAGACAATGTAAAACACTACTTGCAAAATCGTGTAGGTGTCGACTCGAAAGAAAGAAAAGAAATTGTGGACTCTCTGTTTGGTGCTCTTGACAATAAATTATGGACTCTCTGTTTGGTACTCTTGGTTTATGGACTCTCTGTTTGGTACTCTCTAGGTTTATGGACTCTCTGTTTGGTACTCTCTAGGTTTATGGACTCTCTGTTTGGTACTCTCTAGTTTTATGGACTCTCTGTTTGGTACTCTCTAGGTTTATGGACTCTCTGTTTGGTGCTCTTGGTATTGTTAATGCAGACGACATAATTGACTTTGAAACAAAATCAGTAGAATTAAAAGACAAACTTGCCGAATATCCAGAATCCAAAACATATTTCGAGAAAAGATCAGAAGAAAGAATCAATTCATTTGTGAATGTACCTCGTCCTCACAACAAAGAAATGTCAGAAAAACTATGGACAAATAACAACGCTGAGAGCATAAACCATGTTTTTAAAATAGCTGTAAACTGGAAACCACAATCTACACCTGAACTTATCAATAAACTTTATGATTGTATCGACATACAATTTCACCATTTGCGTGGTGCTCTTCATTTTTCGGGGGATTATATGCTGATTCCGAGGCAGGAACATTATCGCATACCTGACCAACTGTGAAGTTGCAAGACATCCGATGAGAAAAATGAAATTTTTAGTTATTTCCTACATGATAAGAAGCGAAAGCGTACGCACGCCGCTATGATCACTTCGACAGATGGAACATACGCCGTTCCGAATAAAGCAAAGATGATCGCCAAAAAGCCTGGACAACGCAAGAGACCAAGAACTGAAAAAACACAAAAACGTTAAGAAATATTGATACTTATGTGTAACAAATGCCGTTTATGGTATATTTGTTGACAAATGCTATTAATTTTTTGCATACTGTAAAAATAAAGTACTGTTATAATATAATTTCACTCATTTTGCATACTGTAAAAATAAAGTACTGTTATAATATAATTTCACTCATTTTGCATACTGTAAAAATGAAGTACTGTTATAATATAATTTCACTCATTTTGCATACTGTAAAAATAAAGTACTGTTATAATATAATTTCACTCATTGATACTTGACTACTAGACGTATTCAAGAGGTCAGTTATAGAAAAAACATTGTTTCTACCGATCGAGATATTCACCTAAGTGATTGACTTTCAAAACAACAAATTAAATAGTAATACATTTGATAAACAAACAAACAAACAAAAGAAAAAACAACAGACATATCCGACTTGATGAATATATATTTTATTAATTGATTTGTTTTGTTCAGGTTGAGTGATCGGTGTTAATTAGAGGTTCTGTTTGGTTGACCGTGCATGAATTACAGGACGCGTGCCGATTAAATTATCAATACTCTTTTATTAAGATATTTATATTCCTCAAACTGTTAAATTTCAGTTGATATATATATATATATCTTATTTTTCACTTGAAGGTGTTCGGTGGTACTTTTTTGGTGTTCGATGGTGTTTGGCGGTGTTCGGTGATGGTCGGTGGTGTTCGGTGGTAAAAAGACGCACCCGGAAAAAATACATTAAATATTCTGTATATCACTTGACTGATTTAGCCAATGAAATTGTACAAAAACCACACCATATGTAATATAAGTAAATATAGACCAGTACAGGTAGAAACTGGTGAGATTTTATTTATTACTAAATAGTTAAGAGTTAAGTTAATGCACATACATAGATATCTTATAACAATCAAACGTGCTTTATTTTTCTCTATAAAATTCACATGACCGTGACCAAATACAAGTTGCTTCCCTTTTGGTTTACATAAACATAGATCTATACAGGTATCTAAACCGGTGAGATTTTATTAATATTTAAAAAATTATGTGATACATTTGTAAATATCTATTTTATCAGTCAATGTATATTCCTTTCCCGAAAACATTCGGCCTAAGTATCTTGTCAACAAAAATGTAAAACATATGACCAGATATATATTTACTAATTATTAAATTCTATAAATACATATTAACTCGCATTCCCGTGAAATATTTGCGAAACGAAAGTAGTACCATAAATGAAATATATATACGTAGACTCTACCTTAGAGGGTATCTTTAGACTAAGTTAGTAACATAATATATTAATTGCCTACCAGTTACATGAAGAAAGGTTGGTATAATATACGACATGCCTTTATGGCATGGAATTACACTCAACAACGGTACCCCCTTTTTTGCGTCCTGTTTACAAATTTATTTTAAATGAAATATCTCTATTATTTCATCACTTTTTCTTATTTTATATGTTCGTGTCCATATACACACAATCTTACGATAACAGCAGCTTACATGTGACGAGTCTTTAAACTTTTGGATAATAAGAGTATAGAGGGGGGGGGGGGGGAGTTATGGTATTTAGTGCCACTTTCAACAATATTTCAGTTATATCGTGGAGGTAAGTTTTATTGGTGAATGAAACCGGAGTACCAGGAAAACCACCGGCCTGCCGCAAGTCACTGACAAACTTTATCACATAATATTGTATCGAGTTCACCTCGCCATGAGCGGGATTCGAACTCAGAATTTTAGTGGTGATAAATAATACCACACATAAAACTAAAGGATGAGCAACACGAACCCCAATACAAACCGGGGATGAACTCAGATGCTCCGGAAGCAATTTCAACCACCACAGAAGGGTCTAGATAAATACTGTATGGTAATTCCATGTTGTATGTTTCTTCTAATATTGACATGTCACACCTTAAGTCAGTGAGTTATTGGTGCTTAACGTCATATCAGCATTTTTTCAGCCATGTCATGGTGAGGCCACAAGTTAATCGATAACTAAGTTTCCAACTGTCCTGATCACAAATGCCTGTTTTGTTTTGCAGAAAATTACTTGTCTCCAAAGTCTAATGTCATCAGTGAAATTGTCGATTTCATTCACAATGTATTTTATATTTTGCAGGTCATTTCGATGATATAATGAACATTAATGATATACCATTAGAGCTATTGCTTCATATATTTTCATATCTACCTCAATGTGATTTAATAAATACAACAGATCAGGTTTGTCAATATTGGAGACAGCTATGTTTGTCGCCACTACTTTGGAGGAATGTCGAGCATTTTGATCATACATTCGAACATCTTTTCCAAATACAAAGCTATGCCAGGAAACTTACAATAACACATCACGACCTAATCTATTTCTTTGAAGATCATCGAAAATTACAATTCTTAAACTTGAAGACGCTTGACGTATCTGACATCCAGCTTGGAAATTCAGAAGCCTTTTTCGGCAAGATTATAGAACGATGTCCAAATTTAGAAAACATTAAGTTCTATTCAAACAGTCGCTGCTTCAATATGGAACATTCTTTATCTAAACTCTCAGATTTAGAGTTACTGACAATAGACATGGGTTATTTCTCTGGAACTCGAACGTTAGACGAAAATCTAATTTTATTTTTGAAAAGGCAACCTCGTTTGAAGAAACTTGTACTTCGCGGATGGAATACAATCAGTAACACCACTATTGCAGACATTCTGGACTACTTTCCAAACATTCTCTCCTTCTATATAGACAATGCCAATATCTCAAACGAAGCGTTCACCCGTTCAGATAAAATTCTCAACTTAAAGGAACTGACCTTTCAATCTGAGTCAATAGATGATGATGGATTACAGCACGTCACAAAACGTGCAAAACAACTCAAAGTACTGAATATTCAAGATTGTCCAGAAATGACGGACAAAGCACTACATTGTATTTCACAAAATTGCCCGTTACTAAAAGAATTGTCTTTTGGATATACATTGCGTATGTACGATGGCAACAACTTTACGAATCGTGGATTGTTTTCTATTGCCGAAAGACTGTTAAGTCTTAAATATTTGTCAGTGATTGGTTGTAAGAATATCGATGACGATGGTCTCATTTCATTGGTAAAATCATGTCACGGGTTGACATACATCCGTCTGACTTGTTGTACAGGAATGACAGACAATTCTCTTCTTGCTATTGGAGAACACTGTACTTTACTACGAGAAGCGGATTTTAGCCACAGCGGTAATATATCAGCCCGTGGTGTTTATTGTTTGATAAGATCATGTACAGGTTTATATAAACTAAACTTGTCATACTGTAGAGGGATATCAAATGATAATATCGATGATGTAAAAGAAAATCATCTAACTGAGGTGAAAGATCAACAAACTGAAACGGAAATTCAACAGACTGAAATAAATGATTCACAATTTATTTCTAAATTTGCTATTCACTCGCATTTAAAAGAACTTATTTTGATATCTTGCACGGACATTTCGAAAGAAACAGTCTTAAGATTTACCGGTATATGCCCAGATCTTAGTAAAATAAGTTTGTATGAATGTATCATCAACAGCGAAGATGACGACTTTATCCTTCGGGTATTTGACGACTGTCAATTTGTGCAATATTTTAGCGTTCATAAACGCACGGTAAAGAGGAAACATTACAACAGCAAATCTTAAGCTATATTTAGACTGAGAGAATATTACCAATAAAATAGTTTAAAGTACTTTAAACACGATTCTGAGATCTATCAATTATTCTTTAATTGTCAGCATGGCAGCAATTCTCCTCATCAGAGACTGCGCATGCGCCATTTTTACCTTGATTAATTAGTCGGTCATTACTATTCTCTTTTCCGGGCATCCGGGTATTTCGGTCAACGAATTATCTCCCTTGTCATTGAGGCGGTGAAACATTCGCCATTTTAAATTTGATTTTCACCGCCTAAAGATGGCCGACTCGTTGTTGTTAGAGGAAGTGACGTCACCCCGGAAAAGAGAATAGAAAGTAATGGGAAACTTTACTTCTATTCTGAATAACTGTTTTATTATGTTGAATTTTATATAGAAGCACATATACACATATTCTTGAAAGTTTTATCTTTTATTTGGTGTTAAGATATTTAAAATTGGTTTTGATTTACATATTTCCTTTTTGATTTGAAATTTATACGGTCGTTTGTATATAAAATATAGGATTGAAATTGAAAAACAGCCTTTTGATGGTTTTCAGAAGTATTTTGCTATTTTATCGTTTTTATTTCAAACTAGAAGCACATACTACCATGTTCACAATAAAACGAACTCTTAGAGTATATAAGTTATTCTTATGTTGGTAGAGGTCTTGATATTTCCATTTTCATTTAAAAATACAAGTTTGCAACTTTTTAAAACAATCCGATAAAATGTCTTAAGTCGTACAGGTAAATAAATCCATATTACGCAATAAATACACTTGTTTCGTGTTTTCTTAATAATTAACTAATTAAGACATGCTGTGTGTTTGTACACGACTAAAATCTGTTTATACAGAACTATATAAAATACAAATATATCGATAAAGAAAACTTTTTACTTTTTTTTTTTTTCGATTTTCATATTAATCGATCATTTTATACATTTTTGAAAAAATAGGTATTTTTTTCCCAAAATATGCTTTTGTAAAATATAGAATTAAAATGACTTTATTTTTCTTCATTTTAAATTATAACTCCTGTTTTGTTTTCAAACTTAATGAAGGAAATAAATATGATGAGAAGTTTTCAAAAACATTACAAATCTTAATGAAATGTAGATATACCATACTAATCTAATTGCCTTTCAAATGGTTCGTGAATAGTTTTCATAGTTATTTCGTCGAATAAAAAATACGCGCCAATTTGAATACATTTTAAACAATCACAATGGCATTAAGAGAAAGGGAGGCAGTTAATAATAAGGAACTGCACTGTGGTAAACCAATTGCATTTGGAAAGAGAGAAAGAAAAGCAGAAGTACTAAGTGAATTATTTGAGGTTGAGCGGATAATAGCTGAAAGAACAAAATCCAGAAAGGCAATTATTTGTTTGATTTACTTCAGATCGGGTAACCCGTTCAATTTCTAAGGAAATGAACTTCAATTTTGAAATTTTGAAAAAGGTCGCCAAATCCATAAAAATAAATTGCATCGAATTATTTGAAAAACTGGACAGGCAAGTTTGTTTTTATCAATTTTAGTGAAAAATGAGGTAAAATTTAAAGAATTTCATCAAAACTTGAAATCATTTTTTTGTGGGGGATGGTGAATATTGATTGATTTTTATCACAAACTATCAATTTAACTGTTAAATCTGTTACACAATATGTGTCAACTTTATGGTTTAATATGCCCAGGGGATAGAAATTTAATTAATTACATCAACTAAAAAGTTTTGTTTATCTTGTCCAAATCACTAACTACTTAAAATATCCGTGTACACAAAAATCTTTGTTTTCTTTGTAGGGAAGTGAATTTCTGGTAAAATGGAAAGGTTATGATAAATATAATTGCACCTGGGAGCCATATCCACACATTCCGCCTACAGTTAGATCTCAATACATTAATCCAGTTATTTCGAATGAAAGACTAAACCATGCAGGTTTCACCTTTGATAAGGCTATTCAAAATCGCCTAAGTTCGAGAATCAATCGTTGTGTTATTGATTTCGATGCTGATATTTTCCGATATTGTTTCGGTTTGAAGTCTGTTTGTATAGTGGAAGAGAGTGATTTAAAGAAGCTCCCTCTTTCCGTAGGGTGGTATTACAGAATTAATAGGAAAGGCAAAGGATGTAAACTTGCATTTCCAATTCGACCAGTGTCCCGTGTGTATATGCGCAAAAAATACGTTGTTTCATCAGAAAAGCTGGTAATAGAAAGTCACATTCCGATGGAAAAACTGATAATTATATCAGCAACAGAAGTTATGAATGTATAGGGGCTATCGCATATTCGTGTATTTATTGAGTTCTGTACTTTTCTGTTATGATATCATTGTACGCATACGGTGTTTTTATCGTTTTAATATTTCTGAATATTTTGATTTCTGGAAGATACAGTTACAAACTGAAATCCTGTATATTTACATGTACATGTATATTTTATATTTTATTGCCTTTATTGTTGTTTAATTATTGCCAGACTGTCAAGATGTCGGATGTTGTTTCAAAGGTAGATAGTTTGAAATTAAAAACAAAATTACAAAAATTACAAAAATTGCAAAAACGTATGTTGGAAGACCCAAGTCTGAGGATAACATTTTGTGTTAAAAGTTCATTTTTCAGAGAATTGTCAAAGGCCAAAGCAAATTACAGTGAATTCAGTTACACTGATATTGTAAATACGCAATTGTCATCTGTTCGATTGAAGTTTTCTGAAAGATTAGAGAACCGATTCGAAGACAAAACTAATTATGTTATGAGAAAATTAAAAAAGTTAACAGGACGAAAACGCTTAAATTATGAAAATGAACTGAATAAGATAGCAATTTTTTCAAATGAATTAGAAAATGTCCATCACCTCAATTTCAAAATATGTAATTTTAGCCAGGAAAATTTAGAATTCGAAAAAAAATGTTCAGATCTGCATAAATGTCTCTTGGAAGAAATAAATACAAACAGTAAATTGTGTAAACAAATTGAACATATGAAAATTGTACAAAATGACAATGCCGGTCTAATTGAGTGTGTAAAGTCATTGGAGAAAAAAATTGTAAATCCAAATCCTGGAAAACAATTTCCAGAAGTTTCTGATATAAACAAGGGCAGAAAGTTGAGTGAATTTAAGTCAAAAGCCGAGACCGCATTGTGGTTTGCGGAAACATGGATTAGTACCTCAATCGCTAAAACTATCAACTAATTCATTTGAATCAATTAAAATTGATTTTTCTGATACAGTTAAACAATATAATTATCAAGATTTAGCAAATGAAGAAAAGAAAAAATTGGAAGATTTAATATTTAATTTAGACAGATTTGGAACCAGTGACAATGCATACAATGAGCTTTCAATTTTTGAAAAAAGATTTGCCACGAAAGACATTAATTAATCAATGTCGAGATGAAATTTCTAAATCTTATAAATTCCAGAGGACAGCAGGTAATATATCTGGTGCCTATATCA